>OZ018415.1:14865911-15465911 GCA_963969595.1 Neckera pumila
TAAAATAGAATTTTATACCTTCAATATCCCAAATACTCACCTGTACATAGGTTAAAACCAAATAATAGTCTAAATTAGAAGGTTTGAGTGATATTGCCAAAAATGGCTTAAATCTACTAATATATGTGACTTACCATGGTTAAATTGGTCTAGAAAGAAGTTCAATGAGATCCTTGGGTCCATTTCAAATATATGTTTCAGTTTTCTCATTATATCAACAAAATAGTAGAAACCGCAATTGCTAGCCTATAAAAATTACCACTTCAAAATGGTCAATTAGAGGAATCTACAGCCAATGGAAGGTGATTAAGGGTTGGAATCATGGCAAGGTATTAAAAGTAAAATTGATTATGAGCTCCTAATTTGTCAATTGGAACTCTGTCATAGTTTTCTTTTGAATTTGAATTTTGCAATTTAACTTATATTTATATACGAAAAGACCCAAAAAAGGGAAAAAATAAAATATGTATATTGCATGCCAATATAGCATTTGGTCAATTGTAGAGTTTATTCCTAGAATAATCCAAATATCCACCTGTATATAGATTAAAACCCAAAAATTGGTGGAGGTTAGAAGGTTTGGGCGGTGTTTCTAAAAATAGCCTAAAATTATTGTGCATTGTGCTTACTATGGCTAAATTCGTCCAAAAGAATTCTAGTGAGATATTTAGATCCGTTTCCAGAAATAGGTTTCAATTTTCCCATCACACCAACGAAATAGTAGAAATCCCAATTGTTAGCCTACAAGAATTACTACCTCAAGATGGGCATGTGGAAATCTATAGCCAGAGGGTTGGAATTACGCCACGGGATCAAAAGCAAAATTAATTTGCCAAGATTCTCTTGGATGTAAAAGATTCTTTAAATATCGATGTTTTATCGAAGAAGCATGATTTTATCCCCCTTCCTTGAAGGTGCAAAGTAAAAATATGAGCATGCACATCTTTTATGGAGTTTAATGAGAGGCTCAAAGAAAATTTTAGAATTTTTTCACTTGCAAAAATATCCCTTCCGATAGTCAACCACACAAATATACGACAGAAAATTCCTAGATATTCCCCAAATAGCGGTAAATTCTTTTCCTAAAAATTAGAATAGATTATTTTATGTTAATAACGCGCCTTGACAAGTTTCTAGACATTTTGATAGCGGAAAATATCCAAACCAGTAAGATTCCTCCAAACTGACAACGTGGAAGAGTTCACGTAGAGTTGACCGGTGTCTCGGGAGTACACAAAGTTGGAATGAAGTCAACAAAGGATCTATTTTTACTCCCTTGGGCCTTCCTGACAGCCCTAGCTAGTCACTTCTTTCAGAAAAGGTAAACCTCAAGAGTTAGATTTTTATTATTTTATTGTCCTAGGTTGGAGATAGTTTTTTGCAATCTTTTGGCTAAAAGAAAGAAGTTGGAGATCTCCTCAAACTAGAAATGGCCTTCTAAAACCAATGGCACAATCAGTTTGTGATTTGGAATTGTTCTCCAAAAATTAGGACTTGGACCAGCGTAAAAAATGAAAATCCTAAAAGAGAAAGATGAAAATCCTTGAGGATTAGGATGAAAGTCCACGAAGATAACTTTACTTAGGATTAGAAGAAGAGAACTAGGAGCCTGGAAAATGTATAAAAGAGCCCACATTTTCCTCTCAAAGCACCTCCATTCTTATTTTGGGTCCATTGGATCCAGGTTATGCTGGATTTTTTGGTATTTTAGCTAATTGCCTTTGTCTTTGAAGAAGTAAAAGAGATCAAGGTTATGACCTTGAGATTTGCATCAATACTAGTCAAAGCAACAACAAAACCTTGAACCTCATTAGGTACCAAGTGATTTGATAATACAAGCTTGTGGACATTCAATACCACTATGTCAATCTACTAGATACTTAAAGCATAGTCATTCAAATAAATGAAGAAAAAGGAATGTGAATTTTATTTTTAACAAATTAAACAAGACTTTATTGCCAATAACAAACAAATACAACCAACCACAAGTGGTCTAGTAGGATGTGTAAATCTTTCAATTACCAAGTCAAGAGATAGTGCTACTTTATGCAAACCTCCTCTCTCTACAAAGCATTGAATTGGATGTTCAACACCTAAAGAGACCTCTATAGGCTCTTCCCAAAGAGTATAATTACTCATGACAGTACATTGACAATCATTGAATCTAGCAGCTTTCCACTTCAATCAAACCTCACTACTGTCTCAAAGATAGTCACTTTGACACACGCATTTCATTTCCTCTTCTTGACACTCTTTTGATCCTCTAGTTGTTCATCAGCTTGGTGCTTCTCATACATTGTCAAGCATAAGTTGTCGCATGTAATGAAACAATGCTAATTCCGAAAAGTTTTAAAAACATCATATTGGACTTTGGTTGCACACTAATTGAGGATGACAAAACCTCTTTGGGCACACCAAAAGGGCAACCTTGTGCGCATCCACGTGAACATCAATTTGCAAGCCTTCATCATTGCCACAAGAGAGAAAAGTCTTTGTTATAAACCTTCCACAATGGACTTCAATTAAAAACACAAAAAGTATACTAATTAATGAGAATGATATTTTGTAGAGATTATTAAAAATAAAAGATAACCAGTCATTAAAATAAACAAGGACTTCTTTCTACCTTTTTCCTTCTATTCTTGGTTCTATCTAGAACCATCCACTAAAGTAAAAGTCCTAGTCATACCTAGAAGTATTCTAAATATGAATTCATATCTTATCCAAATCTTGATCTTCCACTTGGTGTTGCTCAACTCCAAGTTTGTATGTTCAATTCTATAAATTCTTAACAATTTCATACTTTAAATCATACTCTACGTCTTTCTACTTACTATTTTTTTCAACCTATCTATCTTATAGAATATTTTTTGTTCAAATTATATATGAATATATATATATATATATATATATATATATATATATATATATATATATATATATATATATATATATATATATATATATATATATATATATATATATATATATATATATATATATATATATATATATATATATATATATATATATATATATATATATATATATATATATATTTTTTTTTTTTTCCAACTTATTTCTTCAACATATTATAGAGAGTAACAAATTGTAAGATCTACACATTTTTGTCTTAAAAGTTTGAAAGATGAAATCTAACCATTTGGGAAGAGTTGAAAATACTTTTTTGAAATTCAAGCAACATGATCTTGCAATTGGTAAGGTTTCTTACTTTGAAATTTTGGGAGGTTGTAGTCTAAAAAGTTCAATCCTACGTTTGGATTTGTTAATGAATAAATATCAATGAAGATTGTAGCTAGGCTTTGGGTTTCAACACTTTGAAGCAATTTTAGGCCTAAAAGCTTTGAATTCATTTCAAAGTTAAACATTTGCCCGAATGAGGAAAAAACTTATTTCAAATATTTGTAAGTCAAAATTGTGTGTTTGTATGCCTTTTGACTTTTGGGATTATGTTAACAATCTTTTTGAAAGTATATATAAAGAAGTTTAAACAATTGAATCTATTTGTTATGGCTGCCTAATACTTCACGCTACTAAAAAGAATAATCTTTTGAGACACAACTTTTTGATTTCAACTTGGATTGGTCTAAATTTTTTTAGGCATTGAACTAGAAGTGAAACACCCATAGAAAAAAATTTCACAAGAAATCTTATTCAACAAACATTACATATAGAAGGGTTTGCATGAAATAGGAAAAATGGCTTCAAATCATGCTTCAAGGCCTTAATGATTAATTAACTATTTGATATCAATGTCCCGTCCTTGCCCTACTGTAACGGCACAAAAACGTTTCACGCTGCACAAATATACATGTGGCTCTTAGTGAATGAGGCCAACATGATTGCGAAGATTGTGGCCTTTCATTCATTTTCTTGGTATAAAAAAAAATGACTATGTAACACAAAATTAATGTATTGGATTGCAAATCTTAGAGAGTTTGTTCAATAGAATGCAAATAAGCAAAAGTATGAATAAAAAATAATATTAAAAATTTTTAATTTAAAAAATAAATAAATATTGTTTTGCCACATCACTTCAAGTGAAATGGAAAAATAACATTTTAACTTTTATTTTATCACTTTTAATTTTCTTAAAATTTTCCGTATTTGCATTGTTGTCAAAAGTCAAACAGCCCTACACAAATCTAAGATGTTTTCTAATATCTACAAGTCTATGAAATGAATCTCCAATGTAATTTTCCTCCTAAGATCCAATATGTTTGAGACTCCTCTCCATAAGTCTCTAACACTAAAAAAATCAAGATTTGCAATGAACACCCTTGTACAAAATCTTCAATGGAAAAATTATAATTCTTTTTTTAAATCAAAATTTTGATGCTTGAAAAAGAATTTAAAGAATGTTCAATAAAAAATACCAAATAAAGCAAAAGTTAGATAAGAATTTATTTACCTTCAAAGGTTTAATTGACACCAAAATATAGTGCCTTGGATATTTTAGGGATGAATTTTGAATCTTGTGATTCAATTTTGGAGTCTTTGATTCCGTATATAAATTCTAAATTTCCAAATTATATCATCCATATTAAACAAATGTTTCTACATTTTTTCATGAGGTAAGAAAAATTTGAAGCGGATTTTTGCGCTGAGCAAAAAATGCAAAGTATTATTATAAGGTAGTCTGCTCTTAAATTGACCTTTTAATCCCTAATGATCCAAGCAACCATTTTTTGGTTGCTGCCCTTTTTGTATTAGTTGTCCGTTCTCAAATTATGAATCTTTTTGGTTTGAAATTCTAAAATGTAGACCGCTTTATGAATCCAATGGCTACAGTTCATTGAATTCCGAGTTAAACTTTGACATGTCGAATTTCTAAAAGTCAAGTGGTGTTGTGTGGTTCACAACTCATTTTTGGGAGTTCAATTTGGGCATACAAAAGTCATCCAACCAATGCAATTGCTGCCCACTTCAAAAAAGTAAGATCCACCTTGAAAAGGGCAAATCCAAAGAGCTCAAGGAGAAGACAAGTGTTCCATTCTTGTTATTCTTACAAACACTATTTTCATTTTAGTGATCATTGTGCATTGCAAGCTCCGCCATAAATTGCAAAATGGTTGTTGCCTTAAGGAGAAATTTTAGTTGAGCATTTCAACTCTCTTCTCTTTGACTGAGCACAAAAAGGTCATCATTTCAAAATATTCTTGCTAAGATATGCTCCTTGAAAGTATGCCGCCCGGTTTTTTATTGACCGGAATAAAACTTCAAACTTAAATATCTACAAACTGTGCAATCAATCGTCTCAAATCTTTTGAGGCACTCACTTTCAATGTGAACTTCAAGATCTTATAGTTGTAATTTGTCCAGTCTCAAGAAAATATGAGCAAACAAATTGCTCAAGTTCTTGGTAGTTTTGGCCCATTTTGAAAGTACACCCCCTTAGGATTAAGAACTCGTTGCATTCAAGGAGAAGTTAAAAACTTTGAAACAATTTTCAATAAATTTTTCTAGGAAGAAACTGGAATTGGGATTTAAACCAGATCATTTTGTATTTTGAGCCTTTGTAGAATTAGTTACAAGTTTTCGAAGTTGAAACATAGTGGTCACAAAAAGCGACCACCTCTTGAAATGTACACTATTGATACATTAAAGAAAGCAAAATATACCTCTGGGCCTCTGTGGTAGTGAGTAAGTTTGCTTTTAACCCCTAAAAGCCCATTGTCCCTTTGGAAGACAAATGGGCTTTCAGGTAGGTACCTACATGCTGAATTTTTGTCCAGATTTTTTGAAACTTTTTTTTGAAATTAAAAAAACTGCTAAGCTTCATGGAAATATAATATTTTTTCAATCGGTGCCTGGGAAAAAAATTTATGCCCAAATAAGCTCAAAACAACGTTCTGGAGGTAGTAAATTTTTTTGCAATTATTATTTTTAAATTTTTTTTTTTTCTTATAGGTTATCTTTTTGTCTATTTGAAAAGCTTTAATTCCTTCCATTTGGATTATTCTTGAAAAAATTATGTACAATTTTGTTTTTTGGGCACTTAAATATCTTCCTAAAAAAAAATAACTTATAGGATTCATTTCTAAATCATTTTTTTTAGTTTTTCAAAAAAAAGAGTTCCACATGGTTTAGTTTTTTTAGTAGAACAATCTTACCATTGGAATTAGTGATTTTTAAGTCTATATAAAAGGTTTTAATATTTTAGATTTTCCTTCTATCTTGTACCTACTTCTATTTAACAATTTTTTTAATAATGAAAATTACGTTTTTTTGGAGTGTTTTTTTTTGCTAGATTCTCAACTCAATTCTCCACTATAAAAATTTAAAGCTCAAAGCTATGTAGCTTCTTTTTTTGAAAGTTAAAATGTTCAAAGTCAAAAAATCCAAACCCACAATGTGTTGAAACACTTCTTTTTTTCACTTGAACGCAAATATCTTACAATTTGTGAAGTAAAAAATTCTGAAAATTTTTCCACACATTCTTATACTAGTTAGGTGTAAGATCCTACAGTTAGATGTATATATTAATTATTTTTTAATTTTTTTTACTCTTTGCTATAAAAATGGCAATTTTGGGTGTTTTTTGGCAGAAAAAAGACCTTAGGCCTTTAGGGGTTAAGGTACACTAAAGCATCCATTCTTGTACATGTACCCACTGATTCATAGTAGAGTTCCCTTAAAGTGTCCCCAAAAGTACCTTGAAAGCGTCCCCATGCTTAGCTCTTGTTGTTGGTTGCTCATTTTTTTAGATTTCCAGATCAAAATCAAGCCAACATTACTAGAGTACAGTTTGAGGTGCCCTAGGGAGTTTTCCTTTGAAAATTCATAGAAAATAAATGCCTTATCCAAAAATTCTATTTTTTTTGGTTGAAAAATTTATGATTTTCAATTGCCAATATTGCAAAAATATTTCTTTAAATTAAAGGTGCATTCAACCATGTTGAATTGCTTAAATGCACGGGAATGGGTGATTCCACCCAGTGTTTTTTTTTGGGCCTTATGAGGCCCAAATGCCTCAAAAAAATGGGCTACATCAAACCTATAGGAAAATTTTGAAGAAAAATTGTATGATAATGCCAAATTGCTCCAATTTAAAAAAAAAAATTGTATGAAATATCAAATATAAATGAAATTCATCCAAATATGTAGATGAAAAGATAATTATTTCCAAAATATACATAAATACTAAAATATTTGGCTACATCATTTTCTCATATGTTGCCACTTCAGCACTTCTCCAAAAAAAACAAAAAACTAAACTGATTCCATCCAAGAGCACCCTACCTTAACAACGGAGGCCCTCCCTCCATAGTCCATACGTCCAGGGCACAGACAAGTGGGTCAGACGCGCTCTCAGTCGGTTGACAAAAATGCCGTTCACAAAGCCATTCAATGGCGAGGACTCCGTGCAAGGACTCCTTCCAGTCTCTAAACAAGGTAGGACACCAAATCCTCCATTCGAAGTGGTCCAACAGGGTAAATTTTGTGTTTTCTGGGGGTAAAAGTAAAAAAAGAGCCCCCTATTTTGTGCCATATCTAGGGTATGTTATAGACCTCTCCTAGCTAATTTAGGGCAAATATGAATTCAGAATTTGCAAAAGAAAATTTTGGCAAATAAAAAATTCCTGTATTTTCCCAGGGGTATGTTCGGCCCGCGGGGCCTACTTCAAATGGAGGATTTATAGTAGCGTCCTCCATAAACAAGTAGCATTTCCTAACAAATTCGGCAAAAATTAAGCCATGAGGCCCACTACTCTGAATCTTTGAAACAATAGAGTACTATCAAATTTCCTTTCCCAAAGTAAGGCCAAATTGAACCTCTGAACCTTCAAAGAAGACCCATTCATCCAGTAAACCACTCGCGGGACTTCTCCCGTTCATTTTGCAGGGAAGTTTTGCGCCATAATGCCCAATTACGTGAACAAACCCGCGTAATCGGGGATTACGGATTTTTCATCCAGCTCCAATTTATCATCCGGGTTTTCATTGAATTTTGCTTGTGCTTTACGTCGAGCAATACCCTTATAGTCGGGCATTGTGCCACATAATCGGCCCTTCTCGTTGGGCTCCGCCCTCCTCGTTGGCCAATTATTTGGCACAATGCCCTCCTCTGCGGGCATTGCCCGATACATTAACACGACTTTCCAATGTTTTTTTTTATTGTTCTCTAATATTGCCCGGTGTCCATTTGACAACTGATGTCCCCATTTTCATTCCTGGAATAGGCACCGAGAATACTGATCAGAGAAAGCTGTCTCTTGAAGTAAGTTACTGCCTGCTGAAGTACTGTTACGTCTGTCTTTCGAGCTAGTGCCGACTGGTTTGCTGCAATATGCACCCGATTGCTTTGCTGATAGCTGTTTGCAATTGAAGGCGTGGTGATCACAGCCGCAACTTTCAGTCGGTTAATTTCTCTCAGTTCCAACTTCGTCGCCGCAGGAAGGTCTTATTTCACTTCCCCGTGCATGTGTTATATAATTAAAACCAGCTTTTCTCAGGAGAAATCCAAGATGGAAACTGGACAAATCATGTCCTTTTGTGCATGTCTACGGAATATATAGGACGAATGTTCTGAGGTGTCGGCGATCTATGCAAAAATTGGGCAAATTTTCTTGTGTGTCTCTGGAAATTGGAAAACAAACTGTCCTTTAGTGTCCCAAGTCCACTCTCAGTATATTCTAGTGCACCCAATTCTATCATATTCTGTATCACTAGACGTTGACTAGCTAACTAAGCTAAGAAACTCTTCAAAAATCCTATAGACATATTTGTTCCCTTGTTTCTGTTTATATTGTATATGTATAAATTCCCCTGTCTCCCTTAACTCGTGCATAACGTTCCTGTCCGGAGATTCACCATCGGTGAACAGAGAATTTTGAGTGGAACTGTACGTGGAAATGGAGGTCGAGTTCTGTTTTGCATTTCTTGTTCATGCTTGAATCACTGGCTGGACAGGGTACATGTTTCACCAGGCCGTGCAATGTTTTAACCTGTCGTGACCGGATTTTCACGTTTTCGATCAGTGGTGGAGATGCTGAGTCGTTGCAAGACGGGCATGGTCATGCCGACGACTCGAAATGGCGGAGGAGACCGCTTGCAGTCTGTTCGGCTGTCGAGGGCGCCTCATGGTCGCTCTTCTCTTCGTTACGGCTACCACAGTCGGTATCGAAGAAGTTCACTGCATCACAACAGGCGCTGATGCACCTACGTCCACGCAGACGCAAAACATCCAAGTCTTTCATCAATTCGAAGGTACTGCTCGTGCATGATGTGTTACACATGTTGCTTTTGAGCTCAAAGTTTTCAATTCGATCCTCACTGAATGAAGTTTCTGTAATGAGTGTGTAAAATATACCGTATGCGACTGAAATTCTCTCGGCTCCCAGATTTAGTTATCTTGAAATTGGGCCTGAACGGCCTGAAACCAAAATCTATACCGGACGGTCCTAGTTTGTGGCCTGAAATTAGACCTTTGTCGAGATACATCGAAATTGACGTTGGTTGTGGAACACACTGTGGCAGCGGATGCTTTGAACTCCATATTCCAAATTTGGACGGAGCAGAACCCTCAGTTGTCCACCTTCTCAACTGGTCTCTCGAGCAACATCCGTGCAATAACCTTACCAACGTCTTTGAAGAAGATTCTACTGGGAGTGATTTTGAAGGGGCATGCCGTGGAGTTCGATGTACTTCGTCAGTCCGAAACCTCACAGAAAACCCAAAACATTATGAATTATCCGTGACAGGCTTGGAGTGCATGGGTTTCAACTTCTTCAAGTTATTTTGCATTTGTCAGAGATATGGAGTGCTACGCCCCTTTCGATTGTACAGTTAACTTTTGGGTAGAAGGAAGCAAATTGTGATTTGTCTAGAATTGTGTACGTTTGCTGTTACTGAATCGTCGTAGGTCCACCTTCCTCCCAGGTTGTATGGGAGCAATGAGAGCTGCAATGCTTTTGACCATAATTACTAGTGTGGCTTTGACGGGATAATTGGAGAACTCCCTTTGGAGATTAGCAACTTGACCAACTTGAATCATGTTTACTCTTCAATCATGTCCAGTTTGTTTTTAATTTGTTTACTCGAAACGCCAATTTTGCTAAATTGGAGATTTTCCACAACTTTGACACGTTTCAGGACGTGTGGCTGAAACTATCAGCCACCTAAAACTGGGTGAAATCTATACGTGTCCTAGTTTTAAGTTTTTAGAGTTTTGTGTAGATTGGAAGTCACAACCTCTGGTATCGGAATCCGACTTAACAAAATTCTCCATACTAGCCTCCGCACTTCAGTTCCTTTGCCCAATCCACAGATCCTGCCATATTGTTTGCCTCTTCAATTTCCTGAAATTGGCAAAATTCCTGAAGCTCAATCTCGAGCTTTGTTGTAGGTGAAAGTCACATAAGGTCGTATGCTCTTAAAGCGACCATTTAAGCCTACCCAACTCATCATTGACAATAGAACATACTTCAAGCATCATGTCAGTCCTTCCTAGATAAGGGTTGCAATTAGAACACAGTTGGTTTTAGGTGTAGTTACCTTATTTTGGCTGGTGCACGGATTCTCGCCAAATTTAACGATATTAACAAGGTGTCATGCTGCAGGGACTTGGTCAGCAACTTTTTGATCAGACCATTGCCCTCAGATGTTTACAACACTGACTGCAAACTGTAATACCCAAATGAGATGAATGCAAATTGATACTAACATCATTCAACAACAGAGACAGAAATTTCTGCTTTCAATGCATGCTCTTGATTGAGTCGTGGTGCTGAGGTTTAATTCAATTCGGTTACTAATATAATGTATATAATGTCTTGGTAACAGAGGGCATGCAACATTTAACTACTTTTGGACTATTCAATGAATTCTAGACTAAACATCAAGAGGTCTCCTAAAAAGACATTGGGAGATCTCCCAATATTTGTATACATCTCATGATGTTTTGTATTGATCTCTTGATGCTTTGGATTATCTCTTGATGACCAATTTTTTTTCTCCCAATGATCAGCATTAAAAAAAGTTGCAACCCTCAAAGGGGTTGCTTTCCTTTGAGGAGTTCCCCTTAGGAAGGTGGCAAACTATTTGAGGGGAATGCCCTCGTTCATCATCAATGATGAATAGGAGTGATTCATTTAACCCCTAAAGCCCCAAGGCCATTTTTTGTCAATAAACACTCAAACTACCATTTTTACTGCGTTTGCCTAAAAAAACACAAAAAAACACATTCTTTTTAGAATCTAATCGTAGGCATTAGAAGAGATTTGAGGCCTCCAAGAGCCCGCAAGTTATCCTGTGTTCCCAAACTGCGGGAACATAGGAAAGCTTCTGGCTAATGTGGTCGAGACAGTGCCACATCATTTTCAAAAAAAATAAAAAAATATATTTTGGCCTAATATGATATTTGGGAGAGTTTTAAAAAAAAATTCTAACAACCTGTATTGACTATTCATAGATTTGGCCAGACTGAGGAACGGGCTTGAAACGGCCCTCCAATGTCCTCCAATCTCTTCTAATGATCTTATACTTCACTTTGTCTGAAATCATGTAGTAAAAGTTTCATGAAGTTTGACCGTATAGATTGGATGATATTAGCATTCAAAGTTGAAAAAGAAAGTTTTTTTAAACACTAGCTTGCAATTTCAGATGACTTTGACCACCATTTGTGGAAAAATTTTGCACTAAACTTTGAATTTAAAAATTTTAATGTTGAAGAATTGAGTTGAAAGTCTAGAAAAAAATTTCAAAAAACAACAACTTGATTTTCATTCTATAAATATTTGTTAAGCAGAAGTAGGTCCAAGATTGAAAAAAACACTAAATTGTTAATAGCTCTAAGATGGGATTAAAACACAATAATCCCAATGGTGAGCTCGGGGAGGTCACTCCTCCTTATGTTTTATAACCCGTGCGATAATGGGATATTTTATGGGGGGGTATTTATCTACTTGCAATTTTTTTTTCCTTCCCTATTTGTAGAAAAAAAGCTACTGAGGGGTATGTTTTAGCACCCTATTTTTTTCTTAAATAGGTTGTGGTACTATTTTTTGGCACCCTATTTTTTTTTAGCTTTGTAGAAGTACGCAATTATGAGAACATTATGTTTCGACTGTGAAACAAAATGTGTAAGTAGCAAGCCTTGCAATGCATTGAATTAGCCACAATAAAGAAAATAACAAAATTTGTAATCCACTAAAGAAGACATTCACAAAACTACTAATACAAACCTTGACCCCTAACCCTAAAGTTCTAAGTTGTTGTTAAGCCATTGTAGCGCTAGCTCATCCCACACCCCAAATCGCCAAAAAACTGCAAGGGAATTCCCTCCACCGTCCAAAATTACACCGAATAGTACAAAATTGGTGACCAAATCAATCTAGCCTTTACTATTCCAAGTGAGCCTACTATAGAGGTTTTAGGAAATCCTAAGTTTAGTATCCTATTTTCTTTCTACTAAGGAAAAAAATCAAGGCTTTATCTTATATCCTATTTTATATATATTTGTGCACGGGTCTTTTTCACAATGCTATGGTAGATTGAAAAAAATATAAATTTTCTCTCCAAAGATTAAAATTGACCCTACTTTTTATCTCACCTAGTTTTCTAAAAAACCGGGAGTGACCTTCCAGAGATGGTGAGATTATTTTAGCAAGCAAACACAACCTTGTCAAACAATTTTTTTTGAAAAATCGTGAAAGTTACATTCAAAAATGAATCCTATAAGTTATTTTTTCAGGAAGATGTTCTAATTGCCCTAAAAACAAGATTGTCCATAACTTCCTCATTATTAGTCCAAATAGAATGAAACAAAGCTTCACATGTAAACAAAAACATAATATTTTAGGAAAAAAATTAAATTTTTTTTTTGTGACTTTTTGCAATTTTTTTTGTGCTGTCCACCGAGTTCCGTTTTAGGCTTTTTGTAGTATAAGTTTTGCTCCCATTCACCAATTGAAATAAAAATCATATTCCCACAAAGCCTATCAGTTTTAGTATCTTATGAGAAAACTTCAAAAAGTTTCATAAAAAATTGAGGTCACAGGAACCTGCCTGGAATCCAATGACTTCTCAATCTTCACAATATCATAATCTTTATACTTGTACTTCACTTCTTGTCCCTCGAGGGGACAATGGGACTTTAAGGGTTAAAATTCTTTAATTAAATAATAATAATGTATTATATTAATATGATAATATTCTTATAATAACAATAATAGAATAATATAAAATAATAATAAAATAAATAAATAGTATTAAAAGAAATTTTAAGGTAATAATAATAAATTAATTCTTGAATTAGCAAGCTGGTGTCACATTAGATTCTAAAATTTTGTAATTTTGAGGTTTTTTTTAAATTAACTATTTTTATGTTTCTTAAAGTATTTAAAAAATTATTTTAGTGCAGTGTAGGGCCCTGTCCAGACCCTCCAATTTGCTGGTACCAAAAAAATAAATAAAAAAATTTGGCTTTCGTTCCCTCATTCCCTTGTTCCCCTCACTCATAGCCCTTTTGAGGGCTCAAATTCTTCCTAATGTATTAATTTTGAACTTTCAAAAGTCCAAAAGTAATTAAATGTGACATAGGCCTAAGTAAGGAACAATAATTTCAGTAGGAGTCTTTGAATGAGCTCTCAAAGGATTGTTCGTTTCTTCAGATTCTGTGAGTATACCAATGAAGTGCGAATAAATTGGGAAAAAGTCATTAATTCATGAGCTCCTTATTGTGATAGCAGATTGCACAGTAGTTAATAAGCTCACCATGGGGTGAATTGCAATAGAAGGTCAAAGATGGAAGATCTCATCAATTTGAGGACAATTTGAGATGCAACTGTCACTTCTATGGATTACTATTTCAAATGATCCTTCATTTTGATTTTTGATTTTGATTCAATATATATAAATGAATCATTTCACATTTAATTCACAAATCTAATCTTGAATTGGTTGGTATTCAATGTTCGAAATTAATTTTGATCTTACTTATCCTCTATAGAAATGTGGAATTTAGTCAACTAGATGGCCAATAGATCTCACAAGGTGTAATGCTCAGCTGCAGGTACTTGAACAACAACTCTTTGAGCGGAACACCGCCCTCAGACGTTTACAACATTTACAACGTTGACTGCAAATGTATAATCTGTGAGATGAATGCATATTGATACTATATATAGTAGAACTTCTAATAAATAACATTCTCTAAAGTAATAAACTTCTCAAAAGTAATATTGATTGCTAATCCCAACCTACCTCGCATATGACCTTCCCTAATGTAATGAACCTCTTTAATATAATGTGTCAGACTCGTCCTGGCTTGGCTTTTTATAGAAGTTCTACTATAACATCATTCAACAATAGAAAAAGATTTTCTTGCTTTCCTGCATGCTCATGTTTGAATTGCAGTGTTGATTTTTTTTTTAAATTTCTAATTCAACTAAATTTGATGCATATTTCACTATAAGAGAAAGGGGCGTTTTAAGTATAGTCCTAGTAGTATCGTCTTTTAAGTGATGACCTTTAAGTAAGGTTTTTAGTAAAATTTTACTGAAAAGATAGTCTTTTTAGTAAAATTTTACTAAAAACCTTACTTAAAGGTCATTATTTAAAAGATGATACTACTAGGACTATATTTAAAACATCCCTTTCTCTTGTAGTATGTGTCTTGATAATGAAGACCAGAGCACAAACAATTTCAATGGAAGTCTTTGAATGAGCTCACAAGGGACTCTCTTCTGTACGTATCTCACTCATTTGCAAATATACCAAGTGCCAATCAAATGACAAGAAGTCATTAATTCATTGGAGCTCCTAGTTGTGGTAGTATAATGCATGTTAGTTTAACCCCTAAAGGTTCAAGGCATTTTCAGGCTCCGAAACCACTGAAAACTGCCATTTTTGCTGCAATCACTCAAGAAATAAAAAAAAAGCTTTGATCTTACTGTAGGATCTAGTACTTCACTTGTCTTAGATTATGTGGTAAAATTTTTACAAAGTTTGCCTATACGGATTGGAAGATATTAGCATTTGAACTTGCTAGAAAAAGATGTTTTTTTGAATTGTGGCTTGCAATTTCAGATGACTTTGACGGCCATTTGTATATTTTTTTTGCACTACACACCATTGGGTAAATTTTTTTTATATTGAACATTTGAGTTGAGAGTCGAAGTAAAAAATTTCAGAATGTCAAAACTTGCTTTTCACATATAAAAAAATTATTAAGTAGAAACAGGTCCAAAATTGAACAAAACACTAAATCGTTAATAGCTCTTAGGTGGAATTAAAACCAACGGTGGGATTGTTCTTGCAAACAAATTTAACCTTTTCAAATAGAAAATTTTGAATCTTTTTGAAAATTGCATTCAAAAATGAATTCTATAAGTTGTTTTTTGAAGAAGATGCTAGATTGTCCAAAAAACAAGATTGTCTATAACTTTCTCATTCTAAGTCCAAATAGAATTAACCAAAGCTTTAAATGTAGAAAAAAACATGATTTTTTGAGAAGAAATTTATAAAAAAAAATACAATTTTTTATAGTTTTTTTTCTGCCCGGTAAGTTGCTTTTTTGACTTTGGGTGGCATAACTTTTGATCTGGGCACTGATTGAAAAAAAAACTATATTTTTAAGAAGTTGATGTGATTCCTATCTTCAAAAAAAGTTTCAAAAAATTAGGCCAAAATTTCAGGTCACACGAGCCTGCTTGAAATCCCAAGTGTCTCCCAAAGGAACTTTGGACCTTTGAGGGTTAATATGGGGTGCAAAAAAACATGTTGCAGAAGCCACCTAGTGACCTTGTGGTTCTTTAGAGATTAAAGTTAGCATGGCTTAAATTGCAATATAGAAACAACCATGGAAGGTCTTGTCAATTTTAGGACAATGTCAAATGCATGCAACTATCTTCTAGGAGTCTTAGATTCAACTTGTATTATAAATTTAAATGATCTTCCATTTTGATTTTCTATTTTGATTCTAAATATTTAAGTTAATTATTACACATTTAATTTTTAAGTCTAACCAATTATTTAAACATAGTAGATATTTCACAAATATTTTACAATTATTCACATATTCAAATTGTATTGAAAATCATGATATTGTACTAAAATATTATTTGTAAGATATAAGTGAATTTCACAAATGCTAATAATGGAAATAGTTCACTCCAACTTGACTTTAACAAATTATCATCTATTTTGATGAAACTGTAGTATGAATTTTGTGTTGATGAAAGTTTCTATCATTGATATAATGATATTATAGCTTTTTACAAAATTCATTATATTTATAATTTGATCACCTAAAGAATTGAGAAAAATTCTAGTGATTTTCATTCTTTAATTTGTTAGATTTTTACAAATGGATTTCACTTGTCTTTTGTAGAAATTTGGAATTTAGTCAACTAAGTGGACCAATAGATCTTGAAGATTGGAATGGCACTACAGCTCCTCGTCTAATTTATTACATAGCTGGGTAGTCTTATTATTGTGTCAAAAGAGCCAAAAATAAACAACAAATGAAATAAAGTTCATCAGGACTACTTTAATTTCTACTCCAATTTAAAACTTAGAGATTTTCCTAAAATTCAATATTTCATTAAGCATCTAAAATTGAAAATTATATATTACAAAGTCAATAAATGGGCACAATTACCCTCATTAACAATAGGATCTACATTTTTGAACTGAGGAATAGCTAGAGTTACAAAAGACTTCCCAGCTACCAAATATATTGGGTGTTGACAGAGGCCAAATTTTTTGCTGCACTACTGTAATTCACCGATAGGAGCCTCATTCAGCCACAAAAAGTGAACAAACTCGTATAGCTTCCTACTAAGGCTCACCTTGTATGGAGTGGGATTAAGTGCTTGCATGTGATCAGTTCGCATTGCTGCTAGTTGTTGCAAGCAATGTTTTCTAAGCTCCATCAAGGAAGGTAATGGCTCCCTCCGCCCATAATTACCACTCTAGTAGCACTTATAGAGAGCCTTGATACGAGAAGGCACAACATAAGCTTGCTTTGATTCACTGAAAGGATGACGGCACAAGGTTTGTTCAATAGGCTTTGGATAAGGCTCATTTTTTCCGATCAAAAGATCCACCAAAGCAACTCTTTCTCTTCCATATAACCTAAACACTTGCTTCTTGCATAGAATTGTAACCTTAGACACATCTTCCGAAAGTTTTATTTGTGGTTGCCTGTTGATTTCTACCAATTTGTAAACACAGTCAAGTGCTGGCTAGGAAAAGCATGTTATCAAGTGTGTACCTATTCCAAATGCATCAATTTCATAGCCCTATTTGTTCAAAGCATCTAAAGTGTCTTCATTGATGTCATTACTTGCAGTAATGACAAGGTTCCCAAATCTTGGAACATTGAACTCTTTTTCAATAATCCAAAAAATACATTGAGCCTTTCGGGAACAATATGACAAGTCGCCAGAATCTAATCTGATGCCAAGGGCTTTGTACCCAAGTTCATGAAGTGCTAGAGCTACAGCACAAAAGTTGGGAATATCGCTCCTTATCACATCATATGTATCAACAAGGGCTTGGAAGGCTGTAGGAAATGCAAGCGCATACGAGGTAAAAGTTGCTAACTTGCGGTGATTGGTCTCATGAAAAAATTCCCTTAATGTAGATGCTTCTTGCATGCGGCTAAGGTATGATTGTGTCAAATGCACGAAGTCTTCACATTTGCTTCTTCCCTTGGCATGTGCTAGGGACCTCTCCGTAATTTCATCACAAAAGAACTAACAAATGCATGCAAGTGTGTCCCTCGAACTGGAATTCTGAATCGTCGTCTTGCATCAACATTACTAGTTGCATCAAAGCCTCCAAAATACAATGGTTTGATGCATTGATACCTCCTTCAGGACCCTATGCTCGTCTCAACCCAAATTCTAAACATCTTGTCTTTTCCAGCAACACGTCAATGTCTGGCGGCATTGGTGGCTACTAATGAGGCATAGTTAACCATCGTCAAAAATGTAGTTTCAAAAAACTATGCTTACCAATAGAGGTCCTTCAACACGTATCAAAAGAATGCGCAGAAATACTACAGAGCCCTCCGGCATGGCATATATTTTGACCTCTGAGCAATCAAAGCGTTTTAAATAAACATATAATTTGTCCTTACATATAGTGAGCATGATAGTTTGAAGATATTTAATGTCATCATCTTTGAATTTGAAGTTGGCAGCAGAGCAAATACATTCCTCCAGATCTGCAAACACAGTGTATTCTCCTCCAAATGGATTCTTCCGGAACAGCAAATCAAAAATAGTGCAATCTTTGTGTTTGCCCGCTTTTCAATATGCGTAGGACATGGTGATTTGGTACATGTCCGTCAAGAGCGCCGACACCATGGATTGGTGGGAGCACTGGGAAGCTCCATTTTGAAGCACCCTGACTTGGATCTATGTTCTCTGAATTCTCAACATCTTGCAAACTTTCTACATCTTGCAAATCTAATGCCTTCATCTCTGTTTCACGTATCTCCATCGACACCTTGGTCGCCATCTCTATCTGTCTGTCGCAAGCTCAGGGAGGTCACTTCCGATTTTTTAGAAAACTAGGTGAGATAAAAAGTAAGGTCAATTTTAATCTTTGGAGAGAAAATTTACACTTTTTTTTTATCTACCATAGCATTGTGAAAAATCTCGTGCACAAATATATATAAAATAGGGTATAGGATAATGTCTTCATTTTTTTCCTTAGTAGAAAGAAAATAGGATACTAAACTTAGGATTCCTTAAAACCTCTATAGTAGGCTCAGTTGGAATAGTAAAGGCTGGACCGGTTTGGTCACCAATCTTGTACTATTTGGTGTAATTTTGGACGGTGGAGGGAATTCCCTTGCAAATTTTTGGCGGTTTGGGTCTGGGATGAACTAGCACTACAATGGCTTAACAACAATTTACAACTTTAGGATTAGGGGTCAGAGTTTGTATTAGTAGTTTTGTGAATATCTTCTTTAGTGGATTACAAATTTTATTATTTTCTTTATTGTGGCTAATTCAATGCATTGCAAGGCTTGCTACTTACACATTTTGTTTCACAGTGGAATTGTAATGTTTTCATAGATACGTACTTCTATAAAAGTTAAAAAAAAGTAGGGTGCCAAAAAATAGTATTTCTACCCATTTAAAAAAAAAATAGGGTGCTAAAATGTACCCCTCAGTAGCTTTTTTTCTACAAATAGGGAAGGAAAAAAAATTGCAAGTAGATAAATACCCCCCCCCCCCCCCCCCCCCCCTAAACACTGTAAGAAACCCACGTTTTTTTTGACAAGTCCAGATTTTTTGTGACGGATTTTGTTAGACATCTCTATTGACATCTAGCGGTTTTTATGTCAACAATAATATCCAATGTAAACATAAAAACAGCTAGATGTCAATATAGATGTCTAACAAAATCCATCACAAAAATCCAGGCTTGTAAAAAAAAAACGGTTTTTTTATAGTGAAAATATCCCATTATCGCACATGGTTCCAAAACATAAGGAGGAGTGACCTCCCCAAGGTCGCAAGGGAAACTCAAGGGAAAATTGGGCACCCTCTCGGAGGAACTAGTCTTGACAAACTATTGTGGGTACTTTAAACAAGAGCAAGAACAAAAAATACATTTAAAGGCAAGAAACAATAATATATAAACAAGAAACTTGATTTCAAGAGACGTATTCTCTTGACATCCTTATATACTACTACCTTAAAAGTTATACTTTTACTTAAAAAAATTATAGTATTCTATTTTATTCTTAATCTAGAAAATTCCCTTTATTTTTTGTTCTAGACACTATAAGATATTATATTAAAAGAAAGAAACACACATTTAATTGGTAGTAAAAACTATCATTTCAAACATACTTGTTACATTGGATGGACTGTTTGGACGTTCAATGAGCATACAAACTTGCCCAATGTGACTCCTTTAAAATAGTTACATTATCCGTCCAATTCGTCTAACTATCCGATATGTCCACCAGTGTTTTTTTTAGGCGATAAAAAGACTAAAAGCACCAAAAAATTATCTCTTGTACCAAGCCTTTGGAAAAATGTGAATATAAAAAAGTTTAAAAAGCCAGATCCGGATCTTTGATGACACCCTTGCGGCCATTGCCTCCACAATGACTCTTGGAGTATGTGACCTTGTCGCCACTTGTGGAATGGTTGATTCAATAACTTTTCATTTGGCTTTGCCTAAATTACACCAAAGTTGGTAAGATTAATAGAGATTGTAGCCACATGCACGTCGATGCTTGTGTCATATCACTATATTTTCTTGTCAATTAGTAAGAAATTAGAATGGTCGTCAGAGGAACAAGGCCCTTTCACCTTTGGAGAAATTTAGGTAGCCCTCTTTTAGAGGTTTATTGCTAATTTGGGGGCTTGCGGCTACTGGTGAATTTGGTGTAGTTTGCGACTTTCTTTGCAACTCAGTTAATGCGACTGCACTTGTGGACAGAGAGAATTTTGGGCCTATTTTTCAAGCGAGAAGAAACAGAAACTTTAAAGTGCTAAAGAGAGAAGAAGGGGAGGCACCAGTCCAAGAGTTGAAATTGCTAGAGATGTTTTCTTAGGTTTTGTTTTGGTGCCATATTACTCACACCAATTCTTAACTTGGAGCCAAATTTTGCACCAAAAAAAAAAATTCTAGGGCGCCTAACCTTAGCCATTGACTTCTCACCTGGAGCCCAAATCCAGATTTCTTTAAATTAAAAAAAAAATCACTAATGTCCACCGGTCCAAAATGTCCAATGACCTTAACTCAACCAATGTGACAACAATGATTTCAAACCACCTAAATTATATGATTAATACGAATTTGCTATCAAAGTTTGTAGACAAATTTACAAACTACTCTAGATCTATATGAGCAAAATTATCATGATTGTATATATTGAAATTTTGTTGCAAGCCTCCCTAATCTAGTATTTGTTGCCATCCTATCACCTTCATTCTTCTCTATTGTTGTTGCCATCATATCTTATCAGCTCCATTCTTCTTTTTATTATCACCATTGTACTAGCAACGTCTTCATTCTTCTTTGATGAACCAGAACTTGCATTTTTCTTCTTCAAACTACCAACACTACCAAAAAATGATGGAAAAAACAATTGCAAAAAATAACTGAAAAACAGTCGTTGTAGACACAATGATTGCAATACGACTCAAGGCCTTGGAGTCGTTGTGGACAAGTTGTTTAGGACAACGATTGCAGTCTATTATCACCATCCATTTCTACCTTGGATGTAGAAATGGGTGAAGTGAAAAAGAAAGTTGGGTTTCAGGAAATGTCTATAAAGCTGCCTCGTGGAAAGAAAAACGCCTAAAACATCTGACGTGGACATCCATGTGGCTAGTCATTTTAAAGTCATTATGAAGTTATGACTGACCATGATGAATTTGACGTGGACGGCCACATAGGTAGGTTGTTTTTAAGCCATTGAAAAGTCATTTTGCAATCATTTTGCAATCATTGCTATTGACGTCTCTAGTCATTTTTGAGTCATTTAAAGTTAAGATGACATTTGCAGAAAGGAATGTGGAACCCATTATTTGGGGAGTAGTCAATATAGAGTTGCATATCAATGCATTCAAGGTTTCACAACAATATATCATTCACAATATACCATATACAATACATTATATACCATGTACAATATACCATACACCGTACACCATACATTATAGTTGGCATGCATTAGATGATATTCACGGGTCTTAGAGGGCCGTTTTAGGCCCATTCCCTGATCTGCCCAGATTCAATGAACGCTAATACGGATGTGTCAGAAAAAAAAAATTTATAAAAAAGAAAAAAATAATTTTTTTTACCAAAATGTCATTTTAAACAAAAAAAAATTCAAAAAATGACATGGCAGTCGTTGTGCCACGTCAGCCAGCTGCTGCTGCTGCGTTCCCGCAATCTAAGAACGCAACAGACAGCAGGGGAACTCGGAGCCCTCCAAGACCCCCGAGTCTCATCTAATGTGTCACATAGCTTTCAAAGCCACTTAGTGTATGAGTATGAAGGAATGAAATGACAAGCCTCTTATACAAGTGGGATGGTAGGAGACAAGACAAACCATGTGGGATATGTAAAATGCAAGAATTGTGTTATAAGTAATATTTCAAATTCATTTAAGCATTGTAGATTGATTTTTTTCAAAAACCTTTGAACTACAAAAAGTTGAAAAAACAATCTCACTTTCATTTCTAAAAATCCATTTTATATTTTGAGCCTCAAATCAAAAGTTACGGACAAATTTGTGAAAGGGATTGGAAATGATATTTTCTTTTGACATTTTCTAACATCCTTGCTAAATTTTGTCTTGCCTTTTTGTATATGAACCATGATGAAGATGTGTTGTAAATGCAGAGGAAGTGCGATGAAAGGTACGCAGATGTTGAAAATTGCACAAGGCATTACAATGCACAAAGCACTGAAGTAGTAGTTGAGTAGCTGCACAATAATCTCAGATGTTTCAATTCATTCTACAATTTCAAAAAGTCATTTTGCAATTGCAGGAAGTCATTCTACAACAGCATCAGAGAAGCAGCGTTGTTGTTCATGTAGGAAGAGAACAATACTAACAATTGCTTCTAGGACTATGAAAACATCTTCCAGCCTTTACATTGGGACCTCAGGAATGTCTATTTTGAATCGTATGAAATGTCTAGAAATGTTGCAAAGTTACCAACGCAAATGGACCAAAATCATAATTGTTGTTCTATTAGGAGTGTAAATGAATCTTAAAGTGGACCTCAATGAAGAAAACAATAGATCCCAACAAAACAAAAAGGCCATCGGGAATGCATAATTTATAAGGAAAAAAAGGAATATTTTTTTCATTTTAAAAAAGGTCGAAGAAATAAACTTAAGAAGATAAACAAAAAGTAGAAAAGTGAAAGTTAAAAAAGATTGAAAGAAATGAAGAAGAGAACTAAAAAGAAAAAAATAGAATAAAAATAAATAAATTACAAGGATTACAAAATAGGAAAAAAATCTGAAGGAATGAAAATTATCAAAAAGAAAAAACTAATTATGTTTGCTTTTAGAAAAAATTCTAGAAAATAACAACAAATAAAATTGATAAAATAAAAATAAAATCAACAACACATAAAAAGGGAAAAGGTAGAATATGAGATGAAAAGATTAAAATAAAATTTAAAAAGAAAATAAACAAGAAATTTAAAAAAAAAAAAAAATGGAGAAGAAAGAAGACATTTTATGTGCATCATTTTCTAAAGCCTGGATGAATGACTTCAATCATTCAATCCCTACGAAAAAAAAAAAAGATAAACAAAGAGTGCATACTAAGAGTATTTAGGAGCTAAGGCACTTTAATAGCCTAACATTTATTAATTTATTTGTAGACAACACATCATCTTGTTAAAGTTGCATCCTTCAACAATGTAGCACATAGAAACATCCTAAATAATAGAATTGTTTTTTGCCAAAATACCTAGTAAGGTGCAGTGCTAAATCAATCATTCCATAGTGGCCCTACAGTAAAATCAAAGTTGCTCGGAACATCTTTTCTACCATGTCTTTTATAGTAGTCTCTTTTCTTTTCTTTTTCTATCAATAAGCCAAAACTTCTTGAAGTCGTTTGCCAGTTACACTATAGTCATTTTTTAGTCGTGTTGCAGTAAAGGTAAGTTACAATATATAATAGCCACCCCCTCGTCTTCAATGCCACCCTGCCACATCAAACTATTGACGACGCTGTCAATGGAATGTGGCAGATGAAACTCGCCCTTCATTGACTCTTCATCTCAAAGTCGCGGATCATGTGACTCTAAGGTGACTTGGGCACTATGGAATTAGCAGTGTTGGTGCAATTAGGGAGCCCCAGTCATTTTGAAGTCAAATTTTTCATGCAATCATTCTTTGCAGTCACATATTTGGCCATTTTCTTATAGTGCAATGCATTCTTTGATAAAACTATTAAGTATTCTCTTATCTTCTCTTGACAAGATATGGAGTCTCGTACCTTCATCAACTGTTAGAGAAACCAAACATATGACATGATTTAATTTCACCAAATCAACTTCTTCACCACCACAACCACTATATTCATAACAATATCCAACTACATACTTGTAGTATCTAGGCAAGACACTATTGTTAGGTCCATCAAAAAGAATAGCATGGACATAATCAATTTTTTCCTTTTCAATTATTTTGATGAATTTTTGAGCTCTAGCTAAATACTATGTAGTATTGTTTTTACCGTCTACCCTTCTAATTGCAATATCATCAAACAATCCAAATTAGCATTATCAATTTTAGATCCTAAAGAAAAACAATTCTTAACATGAACATATTGGTATGTCTGAGCCTATCAAGGGAAAGCTCATTAGATCCATAAACATTCATTTATGAATAACTCTCATTTTGTATACTAATCTTTTATTTGGGACATCTACAATGAATTGACTTTGTTCATATTAGCACACATGCATCACTTATTCGGCACAACATTTTTTGGTGATTCATAACTTTCTTCATCTTCTACTTCCTCATCAATCAATGAAGCAATATTCTGAACAAAAACATTTAAAAAAGAAGCCCATGGATGGTCCCACTTACCATTGCATTGTAATGCCTCTTCGATTTCAACATACTTTGCTTTGTTCTTTGCCATTAAGAAGCCAACTTTCCATGCCTCCTAAAGATTAGCATTTCCCACAAAACTATGATCCAAAAAATTGAAACCTCAATCAATTGCACATAAATTCTTTTCAAATCACAATTTTTTTAATGTCTTGGATTAGCTAACAAGGGACCATTCTTCTCATGTTTAATCTCCACCCTAGCAACAAATGATCTAATTTGACCTTTTCAAGCAAAGAGTGATTACCATAGAAAATATCAAGAAAAGACCAAATCACTTCCAAGTGAAGAATAGTACCTTTCACATATTTTGCAAATACTTATTAGAATACGTTATTCCTTTGCCAAGGTGTTCCAAACATGCTTGCACTTTAAGGAAGGCCAAGTGTTGCATAGCAAGGAAATTTTGTTTCTTTGACATTAATGTCATCTTCCAATAGGCTTTTATTACTCTCTCTATTTCTAAATAATACTACACTAAAAATTATATTTAGTGTTAGCAACACTATTTACGAACCATGACACTAAATATCATTAAGCCTACTAAAGTAAGTAACATTAAATGTAATTTCTAACACTAAACATACTCTATGGTAAATTTGAAATCCGAAAATGTTGACATTTAGTGTTATAACATATTAAAAAAATGAATTTGCAAAGGAAAATATTGAAGACAAGGAAAATGATGGAAGGAATTGGCTGGTAATTACACTAAATACAATCCAACACTAAATATAGTTTTTAGTGTAGTAGGTGATTGCTAGAATGATGTGTCAATTTTGTTGCATTTGGCTGATTTTTTTGGGAGTACTTTAAAATTAGAAAACTAATTTTTTTTAAATTCAAAAAATATGACTAATGTATATACCTTTAAGACAAAGGTTCCCATGGAAAGAATTTCATAGAAAAATTCTCTAAGTAGGATAACTTGAAAAGTGCTAAGTCACAAGAAAATACATACCTTCATGTTTTAATTAGGGAAAAATAGTAAAAATAAGTAAATACACAAAATCAAAACTGGCCATTTGCAACAGCCCTATAGAGATGGTCATTTACCAAAAAAAACACCAAAAAAATGTTTTATGTATTTCGAAATGCAAGCAGAAAGAAGCTCACTTTGTAGACTTCCACACTACACAAAATTAACTTTTTTTAAAATCCCTCTCTTGGAGAGCTAGAAGTCTACTAGAAGACCATCTTATCCAAATTTCAGCTCCAAATTTGTTTTTTTGGGTCCAAATTAGTACTAAAAACCCCAAACTGGCAAATTTGACATGAAATCGGGGGCTGTTTTTATATAGTAAAACATTTTTGAAAATTGCAAAAAATTTAGGCAAGATGTATAATGGTCATGAGCACCTTTCCTATAAATCTTAAGTCATTTGGATCTAGAACGCAAAAGTTATGCCCAAAAAACAAATCAGCAGGCATCATGTGACACAAAATAGGATAGGTCATTCTTGCAATCACCCTAGTGTTTCCTTTGTGTTTCACAAAAGAAACACTAGTATTATTCAAAAACAAAGGCAATAGTATTTTAAAATTCGTATAGTATAGATTTTCAAAACCCTTCTATATAAAAATTCAAATGATGGTGTGCATGGAGAGGCTATCTAGTTTTGTTATTGCATCACATAGTAGCTCCTCTACTTTGGACCAAACTTTACCACATCAAACTAAGTCAATTGATCTTTAAAAACTCTTCTGCTTGAAAATTTTTAATGGCTTAACCAAAATATTGGAAAATGATTGGAAGAGCTATGTGTTTTTTTAGAGACGTAATCTTCTAGAAGTCACTCACCTCCTTGCAACTCCCACCTCTTGCTCATGAGATAGTTCACTACTTTAAAAAAAATCTA
Organism: Neckera pumila; assembly: GCA_963969595.1. Classification (NCBI taxonomy): domain Eukaryota; kingdom Viridiplantae; phylum Streptophyta; class Bryopsida; order Hypnales; family Neckeraceae; genus Neckera; species Neckera pumila. Next base: position 14,892,362 of record OZ018415.1, read on the forward strand.
AAACTAATACAATAATTGCCAACATTGACCTACAACCAATGATTGTTGTTTATAGGAGAAAAATCTCACTTGTATTAGAGTCCATCGTACATGATACTTTGATACTCCGATACTCCACCTTCTCAAAAATTGATCCCTCTTCTTCCTTCCGTTGAACTACATCCTAATGTACAAGAAGTCCAAACTGCAAGAAACTCTGCAATCTTTGGAATTGGTTACTCCAACCAATGATGCCTCTTTTCTCCAAGTGATGGATAGTATCCATATGGCAATTTATACACAAATTCCATTTGGTCTCTACCACTCCCAATGGCATTGTATATAAGAGCAAAAATGAAACTTCTACAAGAAGATATAGAATTGAGCTACACATATATGCATTGAAAGTGCTTGACATCCATTGAGCCTAAAAGTAGACTTCAATTGAGAAGAGATTGGTGGAGGACACAACTACTAGCATACCTATCTTCACAACGCACTACTCTACTAAAAAGAAAGCACTTCTCCTATACTTTGCAAACAATTGCCCTTGTATGTAAACAAAGTGACTACAATTGTATCCTACCCAACATCTTGATTTTGTCAATCCTACAGTTGGTATATTGTGCTAAATTAGAATCACCTCTTTTGGACATCCCTCGGGGAGGTCACTCTATGTATATTTTGTGCACCACGTGCGGCAGCGGGGTATTTTGTAGAGGACTATTTATCTCTTGGGTGGAAATAAAAGGGTCTCTATAATTATATAATTTGGAAAAATGGCCTATATTATGACTTGTATCATTATTTGTAATTTTTATGCCAATGCAAATTTTGTTAGGGTATATTATTTTTAAGGAAAAAAAAATTCAAAAGCAAAGTAAAAGAAAAATTATAAGGATAAAAAAGACATATAAAAGAAGTATGTGTTGTGGGTTTAGGAACAATGCATGGTCATGACTGAATTTTTTCCTGCTTTCCTCAATCAGATTGTTGAACAATTAATGGGTCTCCAAACACATATACTTCCAAATGTAAACTTCAAATTCAACATCAAACTTCCACAAAGTTCCCTAAAATGTGAAATAACATGTGTTTAGGGTGGAATCCATTTTCTTTATTCTTTAAACGAAGTTGACATAGTTTTCCTAAACTTCAAAGAATCAGTGATTAGCAGCTTTGAAATGGTTAATAACTCTTTGAAAAGGATACTAAGAGTGGTTTAGTAGAGTACCTTAGCCATAGAAATGAAAGCATCTTGTCATTCAATTATGCAATTTCATTGAAGTTTAAATGTCACAAACATGGCATACAAGAAATGCAATTGCATTGAAATTAGAGTAAACATTCAATCATCATTGTTCTACAAAATTTTCAAATCCTCAATTGTGTTTACAAACACCAATTCCTGCTCATGGATAGGGCAAAATTTGTTGTCATTTATTGCATACAAGCAATACTAATATTGTTGCTAATCAGTACAATACCAAAACTGTAAATGTTTAGGGTTCAATTGAAGTGAAGGTTCATCTGTTCAACTGAAAGGAAAGTTCATCCACATAAACCTCCAAAGATGGAGTATTTCTCATCCAATCTCTTTAATACGAAATGCATCCTACTAATGACAGCATAGGAGATCCAATTATGCAGCCCCATAATTACTTGTACAAATTCTAAATGGCCCATATTTTTAGGCTGCCTAAATTATTTATATCGGATCTCCTCCTTTCTATGCTCCCTAATTTATTTATAAGTCTCTTATAAATTTTATTTCAAAAGAATAAAAGTCTCCCTATATTATGCTGCACGTGGTTCTTAAAATGCACTAAGTGACCTCCCCGGGGGACATCCTCAATGGAATTGGTATCCCAATTGGTATATTGCCCTTCCAAATAAATTTTTAACTTTCATCTATTTTATAATTAGAATTTGAAACTTTTATCATTGAAAAATGCATTCAAATGTCTTTTGAATAAGTTACAAAAAAACTAAAATGTAGACATTTGACAATGAAAAGAAATTGCTTCAAAAGCAAGCAAGAAAACAAATATTGGAGGCCTTGGCAACTCATGCTTACCAAAGCAAATTTATACCAATTGCTTGACATTTGGGAGCAATTTGAAGTAGTTTTGGGCCTCAAAACTTTGCATTTTTATAATCTTCTCTTTGATGCAAGTATCAAAAATGAAGTTATAAAAAACATGTTTTATAATACATTCAAATTTTGTCTTAAATCCAATAATCTCTTTGGGAGACAATATTACTTTAAATCCTTTTCTTTTGAGAGGTGATTTTCTTCTGATGGATTTTTCTATAACTATATTTTTGTAAAATTGTAGAAATTGTAGAAGTTTTGGTTCAAAAATTAAATTAAATTAAATTAAATTAAATTAAATTAAATTAAATTAAATTAAATTAAATTAAATTAAATTAAATTAAATTAAATTAAATTAAATTAAATTAAATTAAATTAAATTAAATTAAATTAAATTAAATTAAATTAAATTAAATTAAATTAAATTAAATTAAATTAATAATAATTTTCATTGTCTAATGGTAATGAAAATAACCTCTATTTGTGAAATTGAGTTTAAATATAGCCATCAATAAAAATTAAAAAATTCAAATAGTTCCATCTTTAACCACTAAAGGCCCAAGGCAATATTTGGCTCCGAAAGCACTAAAAACTGCCATTTCTATTGCAATCACTCAAGAAACCGAAGAAATTTTTTTCTTAGAATCTAAGCATAGGATCTTGTACTTCACTTGTCTTCAATTATGTGGTAAAAATTTCATGAAGTTTGACCATACGGATTGGGAAATATTAGACTGATTTGAAGTTGGAAAAAAAAAATTTTGAATTGTGGCCTGCAATTTCAAATGACTTTGACGGCCATTTGTAGATTGTTTTTGCACTACGCACCTTTAAGTTTTTTTTTTTATGCTGAAAATTTGAGTTGAAAGTTGGGAATTTTTTTTTCAGAATGTCAAACTTTGCTTTTCAAATATAAAAAAATTGTTAAGTAGAAGTAGGTCCAAAATTGAATGAAACACTAAATTGTCAATAGCTCTTAGGTGGAAATAAAACACCATTATCCCAACAATGATTGTTCTTGCAAACAAACTTAACCTTTTCAAAAAGAAAATTGAAAAAGTTTAAAGATTACATTCGAAAATGAATTCTATAAGTTGTTTTTTGAAGAAGATGCTAGATGGCCCAAAAAAACAAGATTGTCTATAACTTTCTCATTATGAGTCCAAATAGAATGAATCAAAGCTTCAAACGTAGACAAAAACATGATCTTTGAGAAAAAAAAAATTAAAAACAACAACAACAATTTTTTACATTTTTTTTTTCTGCCCGACGAGCTGCTTTTTTGACTTCGGGTGGCATAACTTTTGCTCCTGGGCACCGATTGAAAAAAAAATTATATTTTTAGAAAGCTAATGTGGTTTACTATCTTCAAAAAAGTTTAAAAAAATCAGGCCAAAATTTCAGGTCACATGAGCTGCCCAAAATCCCAAGTGTCCCCCGAGGGGACTTTGGGCCTTTAGGGGTTAAGGTTAATGCAGAAGTAGTGGAGTTTCTTTTATATTGCAAACCTCTTCAACACCAATTTATTACTAAAACTTTATACAATAGAAGCCCTCTTAGTGCATAATGTTACAACTATGCACAACAAGAGGTTTATGTATTTGGAGAGATGCAATAATGGCCAATAATTAACGTGGCATCTAACTACACTACTTTCCAGAAAAATTCCTTGAAATTGGGCCCACCCTACTAACTTTCTTAGTGCATATTATGTACTAAGAGAGGTTCTACTGTATGAATTGAAATATAAAATTGACAGAATTCTACGACTTTGACACATTTTAATGCACAGAAGAACCATAAATCTATATCAATCCTAATCTCTAAAGTTCTTAAAGCCTTTTTGCAGTTGAATATCACAAATTTTGACATCTGAGGAATTGCACCAATTTAGCAAAATTGTTGATAATACATGAGAGTAGCTACTGAAAGAAGCACGGACAACAAAATAAACACGCCCTAATGCACACAACATGAATCACTCTTTAATACTGAGCCTGCCAAATTTCATCCACTGCAGGGCAATTTTAGAGTTTGAAGAGCCTCCAAGGTGACATACAATAGCAAAAGTCATCATTATCATACCTTTTCAACCTTGTTTTGTGTGCTAATTTTTTTGCATGAAAGGCCATTATTTAATGTAAATCTTTCCTCTCTTTCTTTTTCCTCTCTTTCTTATTATAATGAGAAAAAGTCCATTTGAGGTTTGAATTGCCAGCTTTGCATTGGGACAATTTTTTTGTCAAAAGTCGCCGGAACGGAATGAGGTCCGCCGACGTCCACTTCACTGCGACGTCATGCACGGTACCCACGGTACCGACACTACCCGCCCCGTTAATACCGGTTGCCAGTGGAGACGTCATGACACGGTACCAACAGTACCCGCCCTGTGAGTTAGGGTTTGGAGCTTTCGCTGAAGCACACTCTGTTCCATGCAAATTTGTCCGGTCTGTATATTGTTAAGTTATCACACCGCAAGAATGACCCGCGTTGTTGTTGCAGGCAATTTTGAGAAGTTTTCATTTTCTTATTTTTCGTTTTAAAAAATGAATCGGTCCTTCAAAATTTTCATTCACATTGACGGTTCAAATCGATGCAAACGGCGCTAGAGGAGGTTTGGCATTCGAAGAGCAAGCCGCCACTTGGAATCGAGTCCGATGGCGTGTGCAGTTTCACTACTGTTTTCTGTGCAACGCAATGTTATTGTTGTTTAGGTTTATCGATATCCTGTACGATGGAACCAGCGTCGTGAGTGGAGTTTTTTTCGCGGAATTAAATTGTGACAATTAAACTGCGTCTTTAATTTGTTGACTAGTTTTGCATTTCAGTCTATTTCTTTTTTAGAACCCTGTGTGTTCGTGAGCTCTAATGTCTCAGATGAGATTGACAAGTGTTAAAGAAAAACAACGTTCAAATTAACGGCGAGTTAAGAAGCCATTCTTCGTAACTAAGATTGTGACAAGGAAATGAGGAAACTGTGGAGAATTTGGTTAAGGAGGTGGAGGAGAAAGCGGAGGAAGGAGGAGGAGTGGGAGTCCGATGAAGGTGGGAGTCGGTGTGAAGGTGGCTGACCAGCAAACAGGTACGTGAGGGAAGAGAGAGAGAGAAGGATGGAGATGAGGGGATCTGCTTTTTCTGAAATTGTGTGTGAGGATCATGCGCATATTAGGGTTGGCGATCAATATAATCTGAGCGCGAAAGATCAGGTGCCATGCCAGCACCTTCCCTTTCCTCTTTTGTCTTTCTTAGTACCACACTTCTTTCCAACGTACCTTTCCATTTCCCCTATTACCTCTCCATGCCAGGCAGGCCAGCGCGACTGCTTCTTCTCAATTCATTCGATCGTTGAGGCTTCTTTCTTTTTTCCTCTTTCCTTTCTTTCTTTCTGGTTTGCGCATTCGTTTCTGCAATCTGCATTTGATTTTCGTGTTATACGTTATTTGCTGTGGCATTCAAATCTTATTGCTCGGTCTTTTCTTGACATAAAATAACCTGCGTAGGAATTCGGCGATTAGTCCAGCCTTCGTCCTCCATAGATACATTATGAGAAAGCTTGTCTGGTGCATTGGAGGAGATTTGAAGCTCATCCGCTGGGAACCGTTGTCATGGAAGTAGACACTAATTTAGTGAATTACTACTTTAAGGAAGCGTCAAGGTTGGTTTTTATTACATGAACAGCCAGTCTGGCATACATGCTTTCGTCATGTAAAAGTCAAAATCCACAATATGATCTGCGAATCTATGATTGTGATTTGAATTTTCTTGTTCTGCGTTTAACTCATCTCGGCTGACTGTGATTAGATTTTTTGATGTCTGGCATCTATTTCCAGATAATTTATACCATTTTTAGGTGATTCTCTTGCTCTTTTTTTTGTGTGATCATCTTTTTTCGAATCCGCTTCTAAAGTTACCTGCAATGGGATCCAGACCTATATCATGTGTAGCATTTTGCACTCTTCCATTCTCCATAAAAAACAACAGTCCGTGTTTGGATCACTTGGTGTGCGACTCCTCAGTCTGTTCGCCTTTGTCCGGCTTCTTCTCTGTGCATATTTTCTTTTTCTCTTCTTCCAAATTCACTATGGATTCAGAAACTATTGTTTAGGCGAGAATGTCTTTCAAATGACATCTCGACCGTGTGCATGGCTTTTCTACCCTACAGCTTGCAATCGTCATCTGTCTTTTTGAATCTGTACTAGTGAATTCCTTACGCATATAATCCAACTTTATCAATTCCAATGAGGCTGGATTTTGCATTTCAAATACATTTCTGTCATGTTGAAATCGTCTACAGAGTCCGCTGGTGATTGTGTCCTCTGTCCTCGCTACGAGTGCCAGTTGCTGTTTTCTTTTTCACTTGTAACATCCATAGCGTGAGGCGAAGGTTTGAGATGAATGTCACAGTGATGATGATTGGATTTACTAAGGCCCGAAAATTCTGCATCATGTGAGCGCTGCTTGTGACCAATGTGAGAATGGCAGGTGGGCAGTTAGACTCTCCCACCTGTGAAGGAGTGGTTCTCAATGCGTCCAACAGCCCTCGTTTTGACATAAATGAGTTTCTGAAGACGCCAAAAGACGTCAATGCTGAAGAGCAGTTTTTCAATTTTGCGCAATTCAATATTCCAGCACCTCCCTGCAACTTGCTGACTCCACTCCCGCCCTTCAATAACAGGAGGCCGGGGAGGGCTGAAGGGGGTCCTGAGCCAGACTTCAGTGCATTGTTGTTCGATAGCAAGGGTATTGATGGAGAGGCAGCATATGCTGAAGATACCTTAAATGGAGAGTTGATTGCATTTGATGAAATTGATGCTGATGTTGCTAAGGATTCATTCGCTCTCTTCAGCGGTTCACATGACAGCTACATGAACAATCCGCCCATTTCACCTGTGCGACTGGAGGTGCCTTCTTACGTGCCTTTGCCAGGAAGTAGGCTTCCTTCCATGACCTGCTCTCCAGCGATTTTTACAGCAGGGTCTTACATGGTAGGGGATCCAGGTGGACTTGTGGATGTTGAAGATCGAGCTTTTGTGAGTATGGAACATGGGGCGTCAACCTCCGGCGGGACACACCCTATGAATTGTGGCGGTACTCCATTGGATTGGGGCATGTCTCGTGAGGGCCCCAATCAGCCCAACTTTGGGCAGTCACACAACCAGCAATTCCAGTGCGCCTCATGCCAAATTCTCCGCCGTATTATTCACTCAAATGGTACGCACTTTCCCTATTTTCTCAAGCATTTCCAGCTAAAGTATAAACAGATAAGTTACGTTCAGAACACTTTCTTTTCGGTGCACAAGCTTTAAGAGTACTAGTCTACTTGGTAGAAGCTTATCTCTTAGCCTGGTTCCGAAGTGGATGAGTGACTGTCTCGAAGTTTCCTTATGGTTGCAATGAACATTGCTGGGAGCAACAGCTTACTTTATTCCCAAATTTAAGGAAGAGAGAATTAAAGAGTGCCTCATCTGGAAATTGCCGTTTCTTCTGATGAGAATATCACAAAAGCTTCGGCCAAGGCAGAACTTGGTGAGTAGAACTGTTCACAGGCGTATTAAGCTGAATCGTTTAGTCACCTAGGTAGGTCTGAATGCTCAACATATAGAATACAGTTGCCTTGTTTTTATTCCCGCAAATTTTAGGTTAAAAGTGCACAGTACTGAGTACGGTGAGTGTTAGGTCGAATGATCACGATGAGATTGTTGAGTCTTCACTTTTAGAGATTGGTCGTTTTGGGAACCTCAAGCTGCCGTGATCAGTTGGATCAGGGTGAATTACATCATTTCTTCACTTATAATTTGAAGTTTCGTCTTCCATTAGGGTTGTATTTTAATTTTGATTTTTTTTTCAACCAAAGAAGCTTTAATTATACTCGCTGAGTACTCCGTAATATTTTACATGGTATGCTGGTCAGGAGTCCAAGACACAAAGCTTGAAATTCATGGGTGTGATGGCCAAAGCTATCATGCAGTACTGCAAACTCGGTTCTGTATCGACGATGGCTTTCCCGCATCTTTTGAGCAACAGATGGTTGAGTGAGTTGTCAGTTTGCTGATTTGGTGATTTCCATGTGGACTTGTGATTTTCTCATACAAATAGTACTAAGACTCAGCGTTACGAAGCAACTCTGATTGTGCTTAATGAATTCCTTGTCAATGCAATGGTTGACATGTCTCGGTAGATAACCGCTGATGATGCAAGTTTGTAATATAGACCCGTTGCTTAATATCGTCTCAAGTAGTGATGTCAAGCACATGTGGCACAACGCTGCTGTTTTTCTGGGAACTCTCTTAGTACTTGGGCAGTACATAGTTTAATTTAGGTCAGATCTTATAACATTGTAGTGATCAGCTGGAGTGTGTTAGAGACTGGAGCAGATTTCGACGCCTAATGACTGGACAGGTGTTTCCTGTTGTCTCCTCTTTGATCATGTTAGGAGTGCGTATTTACGTCCTAATCACTGGTATATCAATTGAAAGAAAGGCTGCTGGTCTTGGCTGACTATTATATATATTGTGGCAGGTTTCCTGTCGGAAATGCCGAGTATGTGAAGCAATTCCTTCTGCAGTACAGTCTCTTGCGTCGAAAGGAAGGTTTCGTACTTCGGCATGATTCTTTGGCAAGCGGAGGCATGGGCATGGGCATGTCGTCAGAGCGGGTGATGGGTGCAAACGCCGGTTGCCTCCCTAAGCAAATGGGGCACATGATTCTCCCGGACGTTCTTTGTACTTCTTCTGGTAGTTTCTCTTTCCGCTAAACCTTCTCTGATATATCTATTGGATGAGCATTGTATTACTTTTGGTTTCAAAAGATGTACTATGAAAATATTGTCATGACTCTACTCCCTTGTGAAAGTATTTGGTCTGATTTTTTTTCCTTCTTGATGGTAGTTCTAGGGGACGATTAGGATTGTGCACCATTGTTTGAGACCTCTGCATACTAGACTTTTTATAAGAACAAATTTGCGCAGGGTAATTAGTGCAAAAGTGACTAATTTTTTTGAATCAAATGTTTTTTTAAAGGGATTGTTGTCGCCAAAATCAGGTATGGCTGAAGTTCATTCTTGTAGCTGAGGTTGATGGGCCTTGAGTTTTTCTAAGTGGATTTACGTAAAGCTGAAAGTTGGGATTAACCGCATTCTGTCATCTTCGAAAATAATTCTGCTGACAAAAATACAGGCTACTAACTGATAAATTGATTATGGGCTTAGACTTTTCGAACAGCGGATGTGCGTATGGGAAAGCTGGACTTGGACAAAACAAGCTTCACCGTAGTGGAAGCATCGACAGCTCTGACAATGCCGAAGTCACAGTCGGTCCCCCCAAGCCCCCGAAGAGTAATGCTGCAGCGCAGGTGAATGTTTCTGGCATGATTTTGAAGATAGTAGATAGCTACGACGTTATACTAAGGGCGAAGATTTTATTGCGTCTTGAAGAGTTTCTCCTCTGCTGATGAACAGTTTCTTGCATCGCAGAGAGAGAGAACAGGAAAACTTAAAATGACAGATTTGGCGCAGTATTTTCATTTGCCAATCAATGCCGCTGCCAAAGAATTGGGCATTTGTCCCACAGTACTCAAAAAAATATGTCGGCGTAATGGAATGCGTCGATGGCCTCATCGCAAGGTCGGAATCCTCCTAACAGAAGTTCTAAAATCTATCGCGTCATACCCTGCTTGTCATGCCAAGTAGCTATCCCGAAACCAACTCCTTGAAATTTAGGTGATGATCGTTGATGTCCCGATAGAAACAGAAAACCTTGTCGAAGTTGCACATGTTGACAAGTATTTACACGAGGCGGATAAAAATCCTCCCATTTTTTTGGTTTATTTTCCCCCTTCTGTTCTTCGCACCCCCTCCCTGGGAAAATAATTTTATTGATCAAACTTTCAAGAAATCAAGAGCAGTGTCTAAGATGATAGAAGACGAGGAAATACAAAATCTAAAAATGTTCAACATGCAAGAAAACCCACAACATTCTAGATAATCGTTGATCACCCATGCTAGCTGCACTGTTGGTTGGCAACAAATACACTTGCCTATAATATTTGGCTGTGTACCAACACTTTTATTCTTGGTCTCAAGATGTGAGGATTTATGAAAAGAAAAGATGTCAAAGAAGTGGAGCATGTTGGGAACCTTAATTCTTCCTTAAAATGATTTGTGGGGCCTGAAGTGTTTGCAACTCCTTCAAGAAAGCCCAAGATCTCGGGATCCTGCCCAACTTTTCTTGCAAATACTTGTCCAAAACCATCGAGGGCTGAATACTACTAATCATGTATAAATGTCTTCCTTGTTTGCCAAAAGGTCCATTGTAGATTGTTTTTACGACGTCTGAGTGCAATCTGAAAACAGTATTTCGACTAACTTAGTTGAACGACATTACATAGGGTTGATATATTTGAGGTGGAGGACTCTAACAATGAGGGCTTATCTCAATATAGCGAGACCATAGTTGTTAAACTTTTCAAGCACTTGCTAGGGTACATATTCAGGAAGCACTGGCCAGATCTGATACCATGCTTGGTTGTTGCTGGCCAGATTAAAAGCATAGAGCGCATAATTGCAACATTGGAGCAGACAATAGCAGAAGGTGCTGGTCAAGGTGATGAAGGCATTCGCATGGAGATTGCCATGCTGCGAAACGAACGAGCACAACTTTGTGCAGGATTTCTAGGTGAAACATGACCGTTTTTCATTCCTGTGGGGTCCATCCAACTTCCAAACTCCACCCATTACTTTTGTGTGTTCTCTCTTTTTCTATTCGTTGGTTCTTTATTTTCCCTCCCACTAAAAACATGTTTCACTCCCCCTTTGTTAAACTAGTTCGTCAGTGTTTTGCCTTGTTGAATTATTGTTGAAACTCAGCCTTGTGAGTTCTTGTATATTGCAAGAGCAGATGTCAATGGAGCACATCTGCTGCCCAAGGATATTTCTCGGTTGTAGTTCGTTTAAGCAGAGACCATCATTAATTTGACTGTAATTTATCTTGCAAGTTTTGACCTTTGGTTTTGAGAGGGGAGCATGCTCTTGCTTGGAGCTTGACCAGGAACGATTGGCTCGAGTTATTTTTATCTTAAGATGAACTGCAGTTCATAGAGTATCCCCCTTCAGTTGTAGCATGTTAATGCATTTGTAATCGAGTTGGACACAGTTTCCTTTGGGTGCAGAAATTGGGTTATGAAACAGACGGACTAGTTATATATACATAATTATAGGCCGACTCTTGAGGCTTCCTGTTTCCCTTCTAGAGTTGAGCTTGTACACTTAAGTGTTTTAGTTTGATGCATTTGCTACCTGTCAATCTGTTGAATCTCTTCCTCCCTTTCAACCCTTTAGTCATCTCAGAGATTGACAAGATTGTAAAATCACTGTAACTTCAATAAAGTAAAATTCATTGATGCTGTGTAATAGTCTCCGTCTATTTTCTTATTCTGCTCTCAACTTATTGTCAAGGATAGTAGCATGAAAAAGCTTAGAGTGCAAATATGAGCACCTCAAAATTCTAGGAGCCGTGAGTAGATAAAAGTTGTTGGCAATTAGGTTTCTGAACGGTTAAACCTCATGAGGATATAAGGTAACTGCACCAATTGTGACCTTGTTTCTGAAGCCGTACAGATTCTAGCGTAAAAAATGCACCCTCCATTCATGAAAGCATAAGGTCGATTTTGGGTACACCGATATTTCAACATTTTGAAAATTCATAATTTATTCATGTGGTGTCTACAAAATGTATTCTAAAATAATCTAGAAATCCCATTTTGACTACCAATAGAATCTAATAAATTTGTTTGCAATTTAATAATAGGAACTATGATCAAGCCTTATTCAAACAATTTGAGGTATTGTTACATGAAAGGTCCTTGATATAGTTACAAGGAAGGCCTATCTAAAAGCAACTTTGAACTTAAGTAAATGTTGACCAAAATCATATCATACTAAATATCATAGTCACAAGGGTCCTAAATGTATGATACACAATGATATACAATGTTGGCTTTGGGTGTATATATACAATATTGATATCTAGAGCTAGGTTCTTCCATCTTTGTGTCAGCATGCATGTCAATGTAAATTTGTAAATTCATCAACAATCTTTGTATTCATAGGAAAATGCTTTGGCATAAATTAATTCTTTTCACACTTAACCTTCTCTAGTCACATTGTCTCTAGAAGGACAAATGGCTTCCTAAACTCACATGTCTATATAGTGTTCACAATGGTTACTTTAAAATGTGGAAGTTGTCCAATTAGATTTGTACATGATGTGGGACATGTAAGTTGTTAAATGTGCAATTAGTGTAGAGAGAGTTGTTTGTTACTATAAAGCATTATTGATATAGTACTGTAATTGCATTGCAATCTTCAATCTCAACAATTTTGTAAATTTTATATCAAACTACACTTACTGTCTTACCAGGGTAGTAAACAACTAGTAAGAAAAATTTGGTGACTATATTGAAACTCCTTTTCATTTGCATGTTTTTGGAGGCAATAAGAGATAAAAGAGAATCATTAAAGAGAAATTAAAAAGCTTATTGAAATGAATTTGAGTTGTTCAAATTTAGACATTGAATGTGACGCACTTTCTTTTAACACCTAAAAGAATTGTTATGTATTTGTCTTGTTGCTATAGAATGTCACTATAGAGTGATCTTTTTAGCACATATGGATGTCATGCACTTCACAAATTACTGGACTGGAATATGAAATTGTGAATTGTAGAACACTAATAATGAAGTATAATTGATATCCTTTTTCTAGATTTTTCTAGCATAATGGTTGCTATATAAATCAAAATGTAATATAAGCAAACAAAATCCAAAAAAGCATGCATATATGGTTTAGGTTTTAGGCTCTCCAATCTTTGTGTTGCCATCAACAAATTATTCTCTCCATGTTATATATTCATAGCAATATGATATGCCTTCTTTTGAACAAAATTACATACAAGAATCTAAATAAATTCATGCCTGCAACTTACCTCCCTAATATATTTGCAAATAGACATCACATTGTTGTATCTAATTCAAGGGTATTTCTAAGATTTGCAAAAGTTGTAACACAATATATTCCTATTTTTTCTTCTCCTTTATTTGTTTATCAAATACACAAGTAATAAAGAAGATCAATAGAAAATAATTCTAAAAAAAGGATCAATTTTCTGAAAAGGATCAAATTGACTTTGTATATAAAATATAAAATCCGTCAAAACAATTGCAATTTTGACACTTGTTGAATTTTAATATTTTAAACAATAATAAATCAATAACAATGTTGTGTATGATAATTTTTTCTTTCACTTGTAGTAGATGAAAATAGAATAGTAATAGCATTAAAGAAAAAGAAAAGGATTTCTTATCCGAGCCTCCTAGGCTTAACCTGAAGGAATTTGTCCACATTATATTTTTTAAACATCACATGGAAGTGGCTACAATCAAAGTTTTGGATGAAAATAATGCAGCAAGTTTTTTATCACATTACAAATTTTTCCCTTTTGAGTATGAAAACCATCACAAAAGTGACTATTTTTATATGATGAATTGTACCAGTTTGAAATAATACCAAAACATTTTAGATGAATTATATGACCATTATGGATGCTCATAATGCTGGTTTTGAGAGGGTGTAGTGCTCAGTATAGTGACCCTTTTGGGCTATTTGACTAGCTCACTTCAAATTTCATGAAAAATTCATTTTTTTATTGAAAAGGTAATAATTTCAATTGATATACCCTTTTCTTACATCTATAAGCGATCTACAAAAGTAAAATATCATCTGTGCTGTAGGAATAAGGTAATCATTTTGCAAGAATTGAACTCATTTACCTTAATATATTCAATTTATCTATTTATTATAACATCAAGTAGAAGATTGCAAGCTTGACTATTTGGCTTTACTTTCATGTCCACCATCAAAATCTTCAAACACCAACTAAAGTGGGAGAGCTAATTCCAACACACTCTTAATTCAATGTTAAAATTGCCAACAATACTTCTTTTCATAGTCTTAAATATTCTAAGTTAAGATCAATTATTATTGAGTAAATTTCATTAGTTGCCATGATATTATGTCACTAAAATCTAAACTTTTAAGGATATCAATTAATTGCAATTGCCCTTGAATGAAGTCTAAAAATGTCATTTATATATTTTGAGTAAAGTTCTAAGAGCTCTAAGTTCAATTAATAAACTTTTTATATTTGTAGCCTAATCTCAATTTCCTAAATTGAACATTCTACAATAAATATCTATTTGTTTTCTAAATACATTAAGACACAATTTGGAGAATACACTCCAAACTATCTAATCAGCCTACCTCATTGTTTATACACTTCCATTACCATGAATGCAAATGGGGGTCAACACATCTTTGCAAATATTTATTTATTTCATAAAATTAAAGTTTAAAAGTTACTCTGTATTTAAAATAAAAACATTAAGTAATATGTTTTTACAGATTAAAAATATAAAATAACTGCCCAACATTTTTGAATCCTATGTTTAGCATTAATTTCCTCCAAATCTGCTCTACGGCTATGCTACAAATGTACCAACAAAAAACAAATTCCAAATTGCTCCCACTAAAAGTGGTCAAGTATTGGAGGATATATTTTTGTCTATGAGATGCATATAAATATTGCAAATGCCATACCATACTACCTGAATCCAATTTGGCATTAAAAAAATAACCAAACTAATTTGTCTTTTTCATTCAAAGAATTCAATATCAAATTTTAAACATGAACAGAAGGTTTAATTTTCAATATAATTAAATTTTTATCATGTATAATTTTGCGGTCCGGGTAATAAACGTGGTCTCTTTTTCACACATGTCAAACTCCTTATTATTACATAGATATGCAACTTTTTGAGAGATAGAGAACATGCATGAGTGAGATTATAGAGTGAAGGCCATCGAAAATCAACTTCTACAATTGTTTTTGGAGGATGAAACGCATTTTCACTTTGTGGAAAATGCAAGAATTTACAATTTCTATTTAATGATCAAACTTGGAATCAAATGATTTCAAATTAGCAAGAAATATTTAATTCACCAATTACAAAATAGGGGGCAATTTTTTTACATTTACTCTTGAATAGGTGAAGATGTGACAAATGAGATGGAAAAAAATTATGATAATTGTTTTTCACTTATTTCGGGTAATGCAAGATTAAAATATTCTTGGAATGATAAAGCCACTTATACCCATAGATATGGATGAAACATTTAAAAATATGGATGAAAATAAATGCAAAAGCGGATCATTTATGGAAAAAAGACCATCATGTTCTCAAAATTTTATAGCAATTCAACAATTTCATCCATTGAAATATGGAAAACCTATCACCAAATATTGCCTTATCCAAAGTTAAGTTATCTTTGGACTATAATACATTTAATTGTCATATCTTTTTTGAATCAACTCCAAAAAATCCTTGTCAAAATTTACAATGCCTATTTATGAGAATCTATAATATGATTATTTCTATTTTAATTTCATTTTTCAAAAATTCATAGCTTGTTCATACGGTATCCAAAAAATGCATTCTAACAGTATCTACAATCTACTTTTGACTCCTAACAACATACACCCAAACTTAGACAGTTTAATGATAGGAACCATGTCCAAATGCTAAATTAGACAATATCAAATGTTGTTACCTTAACCCCTAAGAGACCCTAAATCCTTTGGGTGGACTATGATAGCTTTTAAGTGCTAACTACTAATCCACAAAGAACAAATGAGGTACAAACAAATATGATGAAAAAGCAAATTTTGTTTGTTTTATTGTGATGTGACTAGCTTGGTCACTTGGTGCTTCATGGTTTTTGTGCAAGCTTCTAAATCAATTCATATAGAGATGGGAAGGAGAGGAAACTTGCAACAAAAACCTTCTCTCTAGAATCTTCTTCTCTTGCCCCAATTCATACCGCCTTAAAAAACTCCAAATCTACAATCCTCCTACTCTTAGAGGTTAAATAGAATAGGCTATTCATTGGTGTGGGTAGTTGTTGCACCTAATCCGAACCCAACAGAGCGTGAAGCGCTTTTGATAAGGTGCAGAACTTAAGCATGAGATATGAATGAAGCCTCCTTCTGTATCCCAATACTTTCAAGTCTTCAGATCCCAATCAACCCACTCTTTCACTTGTTCTCACATCACAATTCTCTGTTTCCAAATTCTCTTGCAACTCTTAAACCTCCAAAACCCCCATTCCATCAACAGCCTAATCACCGCAACACTTTGCAGCTCAAGGTACCTTCCAATTCCATTCTTTCCAAATGAATGCAAACCAAATGCAAAAAGAATGCGAACATAATGGATTGAGGGTGTTCAAACTTGCGATTCTCGCTCTGTAATTTGCAGGTTTGCTACTGAATTGGAGTCGACATGATTCTTCGTTCTTCGAAGTATTGGTTTCCTAGCAGAGTTCATTGTTTTGGTTGCGATTCTGAAGTTGCCGCTTCTTCAATGGCAGCCAAACCTTGTCAACTATGAGTTTTGTTGTGTATGTCGTTTCTAAGTCTTTAAGTAAGTTTCAGACATATTTGAATAGAAAAGCTTACAGTCTTTGTGACTGCAAGGCTTTGTTGTTACGAAGAACAATCGAATGTTCCCGATTCAGATTGTTTTCACTGCATTTTGTAAACAAGTGTTGCACTGTTGCCAAATTATTTTTTGAAAAATCATGGATCTTGAGCTGTAGATAACATTCTCAGATGAACATTCAAAAGGTTTAAAAATGAATGCAAGAACAAATTCATCACCACTCAGCAAATTCATTCCCAAAGGCATTCACTGAGACAACTCCACGAATTGAACTGTTGAACAACCATTCTTTTGAACCAAACAATCTGGTTTCTAGAACTTAACAAAGTGACAAATTATTGTTCTGCATAGAAAATTATACAATCTAGTTTCCTGATTATTAACTTATTTTATAACTGCTTTTGCAATTTTACTGTCAAGTTCGTTAAATTGACACGATTCTAGGTGCTAAAACAATGTGACATTCATCTTTGCAACGCTCTAAAAAACTAAGACTAGTATAGATTTAATTTATGTTCACCTTGACAAGCGCTAATGTCAACATGTTGTAGAATTCTGCCAATTTAACCATTTTTTTTTTTTTTTTTCATGTTTTTGCAGAGATGGTGAACTGGACTCTGCTGTGGGCAGTGCTGGTACTGCTCCTCAGCTGCCATGCAGCTTCCATGGCCCCCGAGGTCGAGGCCAAGGCTGGGGCCGAGTTCGCGCACACTCGGGATGCCTTGAGCAACATCACAAGGAATTTGGAGATTGTGGCGACGGAAGGAGGGGTGGTGGCGGATGATTGTGGGAAGCAAATTGAGAGTGTGAATGATACACTCACATGGATGGCACTGCAGTTGCCCAACATGCCTTTGGACGAGTCCGCGGATTTCTTTCGGGGTGCGGCCAAAGCCATTTCCGCATGCTTGACATACCTCTCCGTCCGTGCGGTAAGGGACTCCATAATGTTATTAATTAGCAGGATGGTAAAGTGGTCATTTGAAGTCTTTGTGTATTTTTACCCGGAGAAAACATGGGAATTTTTATTTGCCACCCATGATATAAAATTTGGAAATTTTGACTTCATGTTTGGAACCAAAAGGACAAGCTGGTCACTGTGGAAATCAACCTTTCGGGTACCGTGTGAATCATTTAGTTTAAAAAAACCAAGTGCACTCATTGGAGGTCAAACTACTGCACAAGACCTTCTCCTTTTCATACAAAAATTCCAAAGATGAACATCTGCACTTTTGTCTTACATAGAAAGATTTTCTGCCATCCATTGGACACTTAGTGTCCGCAGCGTCCTTCTAAGGTTCAATTCACAATAAAGTGTTTTAAGATTTGTGCTGTTTTTTTTGTATGTTCCATGACAGGATTCCTTGCCAGCTTCAGTATATCACAAAAACAGAAAGGCTCTGTCAACAGTCCACCAAATGCTTACCCAACTATCCACGGACTGTGAGCTTGTGGGAGCCGAGAAAACGGACAACCAACTCAACAAGACAAGTGATCCTGTCAACGACAAACCACACGTCAACAACACGGTCAAGGTTGTGACCCCATGTACGTATTTTTCATTGCATTCATTGTCCCTATCTCTAAACAAAGAGAAAAAACAATTGTTCAAAAAAATTTATGGTGCTTGATAAAAATAAGGCATACAGTAACAGTAATAAGGTAACCACACCTAACAACAATTAGAGATTCTTGCTTAAAAGATTGACAATCTCTGATTACGAAAGCTTGGGATTGATTTTGGACACACTTGTAAGTCATACTCTGAAAATTCATAGTTTATTCATAAGGTGGCCAAAACATACATGCAAAGAGAATGTAAAATCTTCTTTCAACTGCCAACAAGCTCCAAATAAAACTAAGATAATTTAATAACATGAACCATAGTCCCATGCTTATAGGATGATTTCAAGTGTGGTTTTAAACTACCCGAGCAGGATTAATTTATTAATAAAATTCCATGTGCAGCTGATGACGATGAAGATTTTCAAGGATGCCGTATCGTAAACCCAACAACATGCCAATTCACATCATGTGGCCAAGGACGACGCCTCCCGCTCTGCGTATTTGGGTACGCCGACGGGGTCACGGGAGGCTTGAGGGGGAAATCATATGTTGTGACGAACAACGAGGATGACCATAAGAAGCCTCCCCCCGGGTCGTTGCGGTACGGCGTTCATCAAGGAGGCCAAGCAGATGGAGGGGTTTGGATTACGTTTGCCGGAAGCTTTGTGATTACCCTCACGGACTTGCTGTGGATCAAAAGTGGAACCACAATTGATGGGCGGGGGCATAATGTCATTGTTACAGGTTTGGGTGGACTTCCTGCTTGCATTTTTAATTTCATGCCTTGACAATTTTGTCAAACTTTCTCACTCCGTCCCACTATTAAAAAAAACTCCAAATTGGAAATAGTGCATGGGCTGTTCACTGAAACCACTACATTTATTGATTTTGAGCATTGGTTGCCGAACAAGCAATGCAGAATTTTTGGAATAGATTGAGTGGGAATTGAATATGAATACTACATCACTTGCTCAACGATCAAAATCAATAAATGAAGTAGTTTTATTGGTACATGCACTATGTCTGATTTGGAGGTTTCTAGTGAGATGGAGGGAGTAATTTTTATTTATTTGGTTACCGTAGAAGTAGAGCACGGTAATCTAAAAAAAATTTGAAAAAAATATGATGAGAGTTCTTAGAAAACGTAGCAAACAATGTGTAAAATGGAGTTGTAGTGATTGAGCTTCTAATGGTATATTGGTTGCAATGTGCTTTGGTTCTTGTTAATGTTTTTGTCCCAAAATGATCTTCCAATTGCTCAAAGATGATCAATTTTTGTTCTTGGAGATTTAGTGAATGGATAACAACTTCCTTGAAATACTTAGAAATGGGTTGAAATAACATTAGTTTCAACCTTAATCCCAAACATTTTATCCAACCGAAAGATCATTTTGGGACAGAGAGAGTACTGTAAATAAAGCATACAACACAACCCTTTTGCAACTCCACTTGAATTGTACATTTTGTGATTGTAACGAAAATCACTTGCTTTGCAGGAAAAAGCATGGTTTTGTGTGGGGTTTCCAATGTCATCCTTCACAACTTTCAACTTAGCAATGTCGGCGAGAGCGACACCATCCACATATTTGCAGGCTCCAGTCGAATCTGGTTGGATCACATCACCTCCTCGGATGCCAAGCTCGGGTTGGCGTCCGTCCTCCAAGGCTCCACGGATGTGACCATATCGAATTCCCATTTGTCCAACTACAATTTCAATATGTTGTTGGGAGCTTCGGACTTCGACAAGCAAGACATGGACATGCGCGTTTCCGTGTACCGAAATTGGTTCAAAGACTCCATGCAACGAATGCCTCATTGCAGGTTCATTATTTAACTCACTACCCTCCTCTTGCCAACCCAAAACTTGGTATATACTCCCTCCGTCCCACTAAAACTTTAGATTTGACGAAGTGCATGTCTCACTAAACTGCTCCATTTATTGCTTTTCATTATTGAGCAAGTGATGTGGAAATCAAATCAATTACTGCTTAATCAATTCTAGAAATTCGACATTGCTTGCTCAATGATCAAAATCAATAAATGGAATGATTTTCATGATACACAAATAATTTTGGATTGGAGGTTTTAGTAGGATGGAAAGAATATAATTGATCATGAATATAAATAAATAAAATAAATTAGACTAGGTTAAAAACATTTAGACAATAAATGTCATTAAAAAAAATGTCTTTCTTCATGATCCATGGTGTCTGAGAAGTCTCCCTATGGTTATGTTGACTATGTAGAAATAATCTAAATTTGTTGCAAATACTGTTTAAATGTCCATTTGAGGGGATCAAGCTGCTTTAATTATCTAATTTTTTTTGCTTCTAGACAATGTAATGTAAGCTAAGCTTCTCAACAAACTGTATCTGATCAGGTGGGGAAAATGCCATGTTTTGAACAATTTGTATTCAAATTGGGGATATTACGCCTTAGGCGCACGTGTTAGTGGAAAAATATACTCCGACAGCAATGCCTTTGTCGCAAGCCGCCGTACCGAAATTACGCCATGGTTTAATGGAATTGGAACAAACTATGACCACAGCATTTTCATTCGAAGCTCCAAAGACGTCTTCCTCAATGGGAGCACTTTGCACGAGTTTTTGAACCCTGAACGAGTTCAGGACGTGGATGAGGAGCTGCAAGGCGTGATTTACAAAAATGACAAGATGTATCCTCCGGTCATCCCACCCATGAACCTCAACAAGGTCATTCCTTTGTGTGTTGGGGCAGTCTTTGGTTGGAGACTTCATCAATGTACTTCAACATAGATTGTTCTCCTTAGTTCATACATAAGGGATACCTGTTACTTACCCTTTTTTAGGCAATTATTCACCGAGAGGAATCAATGGTGTTTAATTATATTGTGGTTGAAAAGTATTTTCAAAGATTGAAGATATTTTCCCACAATGACAATTCTAAACTCTTATAGATTGCAAATTTTAAATTTATCATGATCCAGAGTCTAGGGTAGCACAAAAATGTGTAGTGGAAACCAAGAAAAATTGATATAAGGTAACCCACACATAAAACCTTGGAATAAGCTTCTGGAATGAGCGTGGTTATTGTTATTAATTTGTCATGGTTTTTGTTGGGTCTTATTGGCAATAGAAAGAGGGATTCTAAAATATCTTTGCGTGTGAATTCTTGACATACTATGAATAAACTAGAATTGACATTTTAGAGAAATGAGGTGATTTCAATTGTCGATTAAAAAAAAATGAACCGGCTCATCTTTCACACCTATCAATTTTCTTTTAGAGTCTCTACTAGCAAGTTATTCTTAGTGAATAGCATATTTGATTATTCAATTGGTTGATTGTTCCTTGAAAAGAAAGAGACACTTACCAAAAGAAACTAACATTTCATAACATTCTTAAATGGGAATGTGCTAATCAAGGAAAATCCTTTGATTCAAGGAATACACAATATGTAAAGTGAAAAAGCACATTTCCACATTCACTTTGAAATGCACTTCCCCTTTGTTATGGCCATCTATCTTACATTCTTGACTAAAAGAGCGCAAGTTGAGGAAGCAGAAGGGATCCTGCATGTTCTATTCAATATTTGAAGTAAGAAAGTTCATTCCCACACTCAATTTGAAATGCACCTTCATTTAATTATGGCCATCTATTCTTGACTACAAGAAGTAAGAAAGTTCATTCCCACACTCAATTTGAAATGTGCCCTCACTTAATTATGGCCATCTATTCTTTTGACTATAAGAGCACAAATTGAAGAAGCAAAAAGGATATTGCATGGTCTATTTAAGAATGTTATGTGATAGATTTTGAAACTTGAGGCTATTGAATTGGACAATTGAACGGTGATTTAATACATAGCAAAACATCAAAATTAATGAGTAATCCTTAAAGGATACAACCTCCTATAACCAAGGCAATCACCAGAACTATTCTAATATTGGATCAATGGGCACAATCTTTGTTTCTACAGTGAATAACAAAGTCATCCATCAACCATTGAGCACATTCTTTGTTTCTACAGTGAACAACAAAGTCATCCATCAACCACTTTTTAGCCTCAGCATCCTCAAGGTTAAGTTAATGACTCCCAAGCATCCCTTCCGTAACTCATTCCTTAAAATGTTATACAATATTTTGAAGCTATTCAAATAAGCGCTCACCAAGTCAATATCACAATCAATTATTAATCCCTAAATGCCTAAGTGACCATATTTGGTTGCTCTGAAATTTTAGGCTTGTTTTGGTGTGGGCAGTTAAATTCCTTTTACTGTTTTAAAAATTTTTACAAGCAAGTTTTAAAGGTTAACTATTGAAAACTTTTATTTTTCACTGAAAAAGGTAAATATTTAATTTTTGAGAGGTCCTCAAAGGCTTATATGTCTCATTGTAGAAGAGTAAAGCTTACAAATTTACTTGATTTCCTAGCTTTAAGCAAAGCTTGTCAATTTCTCTTGAATTGAGATCTAAATAACTGTACTTATTTGTTTGCTTTGAAATGGTCCCAATGGAAAGAGTAAAGTGTTTTCATGATTTTTACCATTGAAAATTTAGACATGCAAGTGTTGATTTGGAGTTATTTGCAATTTCTACGTATAAAAAAAATTGCATTTCAACAATTGCAAGGTGGATTGTGTAATGAATTTGATAGATTTTCATTTGAAATTAAGTATTTTGAAAATGTATGTTAGTGTGCTAACATGATTTGTAGTTGTTCATGTCACCTCCAATCCCAAAAAACTTTTGTATACAAATTTCTCAAACATTGTGGGGAAGGACAACATACTAAAAATAAAAAATATACATTTCTCTTGTTATAATTTCACAACTCCTATGCAGTTTCACACTCAAAATTGGTGTACATACTAATAAGCAAACTCTTTAAACATCTATAAGGTTAGATTTTGAAAAAACAAAACAATTTGCTTCATTGAGGATAACTATTAAGTTCATACTCTTTTTTCATAGGAAAAACACACTTGAAAAGGCTTAGGCATTTAGGGGTTAAGAGTTCCAAAATATCCACTCACTTCAAATCGTAACACAATTCCATAAAACCAGGGCCAGCTGAACACAAACAGGGACTACGAAATCAATAATTAACTAAAACCCTGTCCGTAAGAGTTTCCAAAAATCCACTCATTTCAAATACGTAACAACAAACTAGGTCCAGCTGAACACAAATAGGGACTCTGAAATCAATAATAAACTAAAACCGCATCCGACTATGCTCAGTGCGCAGCACAACCTGTGTGATCATATACTTTAAAAGGCCAGTCTTTGAAGGCCCCTTGTCTCCGTCAATTGAAAGGTTCCTGCCTATCATAGACGTACATATTAGCACCTCGGTCAAGGAGGGCCAACTGAAGTTCACAAATTGGTTTCATCTCTTTGTAGTTACGGTGCTTTTTCCTCCACATGCATAAACTTCAGGAGCAGTTTTCACCATGTATTTTTCTCAAGGGTTGAAATTGGTGGTCAAGAGGAGCTCAGAACTGGATTGGTGGTTATGATATGTTTCTACACACAACCTGGATTTCACAGTAATTGTGTGCGAGATGTAAGTTACCAAGGATTGCAAACCTTTGTGAAATGGCATGGGGTAGCTTTAATAGAAGCGAATTGTGTACATGAGTCTTCTTCTATGTTGCTTTTCAAAACGAGAGATGATATCATCAATTTCGTCCTCCCAAGCGTCTGCCATTTCGAGCTGCACATCACCAAGCATCTGTCAATGTCGAACATTGTTTCACCTCTTCGTATATAAGTGAGGACCCAGTTTGTACAATTGAGGACGTGGAGGAGGAGATCCAAAATAGTAAAGGATTTCTTCCCTCTAAAGCTGATGCTTTGAAAACCCTGATCCTGGGCTTTAGGGTATCTCCTTTGAAGACCCTCAAAATTCACAAACCCCAAAGCAGAGCAGAGCAAGTGAGGTTTGCCATAAGGCCAGGACAGTCACTACCACAAAAATTACCACAAGAATTACCACAAAAGGACCCCAAGGGCAATCAATCTTTGTTTTTTATAAATACACTGGTCTACATATGGACTTCATCGGCTATAATGCCTAGAGAACGCTGGGTCTGCTGCAGTATCCCTACTCACTTCTCTTGCTGAAGAAAGAGGGAAAGACATCAATCAGGCAGCGAATACCGTTCTAAAAACATTTCCTACTTTCAACACCGACCTCACCTTCCTAAAGCTTAAACAGGTATAATGGAGGACGAGTCCTTACCCTTTCGCAAAGGTCAAGTGCAAGCTTGCCACCAATCGCAGCCTCTTCGTGGTTGTCTTTTACATCCAGATTTATTACCAACGCTAATTTCAGTAACCTAGTCTCCCTATTTTCAAGATCTGCAATTGGAAAGAAAAGACGTGAAATCAATGTCTACTACACCCAGAAATCAATGCAAGCTAGTCGCGACAATCACCACTAACCCTTAGAAACAAAAGTAATGCATCAGATATCCCAGTTCTAAATGAACTGAAACATGTGTTCTTCAAAAAATGTGGAAGTTGTCCAATCACAAAAATGAAAGCTTCTCGGTATATACAGGGAATGTAAAATTACAGAGTGTGCAATTTGAGAGGGTTGAGTGTAGAATTTCAAACTACAATACGTAATATGTCAAGGCTTGGAAACTTAGCAGATGTATACACGAGGACGAGCGTAGTTACCATCGATCACCATGTCAAAAACTCTTTCCTCAAAGGTGAACACCACATCAAATGCACCATCTGCTGCATTGTCTTGCCACCTCTGGGGTGATTCCTTCACGCTGGAATTCCGTTTCAACATTTGCAGAAGACCATTTCGCTTGTACCTGTGTATCGCCAGTCAAGGCAGAACCTCTCTAATAACTGAACTAAATTCAACTGTATATTCAGCAAATAATTCTTTGATAATTAAATTCATGTATGGAACACGCAAATTCCACTTTAAGATTAGATAATTTGGGCAACTGATTCTTTCATAATTAGATTCTTCGGTTAACCAAGACATACGGATTGATCATACTGTGAAAAATACAATTAAAAAAATATAATTAAGACAGGGAAAATTTTCATATCAAAGAAGAACACTGCATATGTTGATCAAAAAATAATATAAAACTGAGCAAAAGAAGGTCTTATAAGACCAACTCATAAAATGCTAATAAACATGAGGCCAATTCTGGGCCTCTTCGCTCTTCGTCATTTAAGGGTTAAAACGGAATGAAAACAAATCAAATTTTATATTAGGCTAAGTGTCTGAGCAGTTTGGAAAAGGCTCTCCAGTGAGCTTCACTTCCAACACAAGTATATGACAATAAATGCTTGTCTTGCACAAGGTGGCACTTCCTGGTTCGCCAATTAGGATAACGTTATCCAGCATGACCTAGGCGCTAATTGTAGACCCTCCAATTCATAGCTACCAAATTCGTAAAACAAGCAAATCTCGTTTCTATTTTGCCAGTCCTTTCTGGTCCGCCGGTAGGATAAATGGCATAACCTAGCTCCTGCTGAGAATCCTCCGATTCACGAGGATTCCTTCTAAACCCTAAATCCCAAGAACTGAATGAAGCTCACAAACCGAGCCTCACAATACCAGAAAAAACAGCTCCAGAACCAGGAAAATTTAATTAAATGCATAAATTGAGAGAGGTCAAATCAAGAACACCCCCTCTCAAAGAGAAAAAACCCCAGACCTGAAAAACAAGGTTCCAAGCCCACAAAATCGGCAGCAGCTACACAGAAAATTCGTTAACCACATTCCAAAGCGCAAATTAAAGAGGATACAATTCCGGGTCTTTGTTCTTGAGATCTTCCAGCATCTGCCGATACGGCGTCCCGAACTGATACACATTCGGTTCTCTGGCCGACGGACCAGGCAACTTGACATTCGTCCCCGTGCCGTACGAGCTCACGTCCAGCCCTTGCTTCTGCAACAACGCATGCGCCTCCATGCTGCGGTTCTGATTGCTGGCGCACACCATGGCATGGCGCAGCTTCATCCGCAGCAGCAGATACGCTAAATCCTTGGGTTCTCCACCTACGCACCCACCCACCCACACCCAAAAAACCCTAAAACGGAACCGAAAAGAAAAACCGAAGAGTCTTCACCTAAGCCCAATTTTCCCCCAGAATCGAAAAAAACTAATCAGCAAGCATCGCAGTAACTTAAAATCAAGACGGGAGAGAAACCTAAAAGGAAGTTCAACTTGGAGAAGGGGAATGGCGGACGTAGTAGAGTGAGGAGCTCCGCCCAAGGCAACAAAGGAGCATGGCAGCAAGTTCGAAACGCAATTGGTGTTTTGGGAGCGACGGACGAGGACGAGGACGAAGACGAAGACGAAGGGGAAGATGAAAACTCAAATAAAAGCTAAAGGTAAAGGGGAAGTAATAAAGCTAAAAATTAGGGAAAGTAATAAAGCTTAACCCCTAAAGGATGATGAGTGCAGATTTTGACAAATGAATGAACGGAAACACATCCTAAACTCACCGCAATGCATTTTTTCATTCATTAAATTTGTTTGAAGATTTTTATACTGGTTCTTTAACATTTGTATAGTTCAAATTATGAAGATCTTACTGCAAATATTTTATAATTTAAAAGGTACTAGTGTGACCCTGTGCCGTTGGCCCAATTTCCATCTACTCCCGGTTCCACTCCTGGTTCTACTTCCGATTCTACTCCCAATTCTACTCTCGATTCCACTCCCAGTAGCAAGAACGCCACCAAAATCAAAGTAAAAGTAATTTTCTAATTTTTTGATCAATAAATACTTTGAAATTCAATAACTTTTGCACCACCGCTCCAAACGCCACGAAACCAAACCGGTGCACCCCTCCTCGGCGAGAGCTTTCCGACAGTACCAAGCACGCGGCCGGGGGACGCACGGTTAGGAAGTTGTCCACGCTACAAAAAAAACAAAAAAAAACAAAAAAAAATAAACAAACAAACAAACAAACAAACAAACAGCCTCATTTAAGGTATTGATAGGGAGGTCTAGCCTCAAAAAGTAACTTTTCCAGTTCAAAACATGATCCTTCAAAAATGATCTAAATCAAAAAATCAAATAAAAATCTTCAAAAATTATAATAATTAGAACTCAATATTTTGAATTTATTAAAAAAAAATCTTTTAAAAATC
The DNA here is from genome assembly GCA_963969595.1 of Neckera pumila. Taxonomy (NCBI): domain Eukaryota; kingdom Viridiplantae; phylum Streptophyta; class Bryopsida; order Hypnales; family Neckeraceae; genus Neckera; species Neckera pumila. Next base: position 14,919,672 of record OZ018415.1, read on the forward strand.
ATAAATATTCAAGCTACAATTGATTTTAGAAGGAATTTCAAATTTCTGGCTTCAATTTTTATTGAAAAATATTGGTACGTATTTTTGTTGATCTAACCATATGGATGTGATTTATAAATATCATTTTACAACTATTGTTTGAGAGTCATTATTAAAATATTCTTCTAAGTTGCATTTTATAATAGATCTTCACAATTTTGGAAATCTGGACATCCTCTAGTCTTTTAGAGATTAAGGAAAAGTGATAAAGCTAAAGGTCGGCTAGGAAAATTAATAAAGCTTAACCCTCTAAGGCACTAAGTGTAGACAAAATACAAATGTATGAGACAAAAATACAATCTATGAGAAAAGAAATTCAATACTATTTTCAAATTTCTTTCCCCCTTTCAAGACTACTTTTTTGATTTTAGGTGATATCTTTTGTTCCAAGGCACTGATTCAATTATAAACTATATATAATTCCTTTAAAGCTATTATATTTTTCTATATTAAACAAATACTTTAAACAATCACGTAAAAAAATGAAATCACACAAAATCTTGAGTATCTTCTTAGGGGACTTTGGGTCTTTGGGTCATTTCTTGACCTTGAAAACTTTGGTCATGGAGGTAAGACATACTTGTACACTTCAAAATATAGAATTTTTATAAAGAAAGGTTTTGAAAATCTATATTATAGGAAATTCAAAATTCTAATGCCTTTTTTTTATATTCAAAACCATAGTAAGATATCTTTTGTGAAACATAAAAAAACAATGATATTATTAAAAAAGAAAGGGAGTAATACAAGCCTATTGAAAGGTGATTTCAATATAAAAGACAAAACAAAATTTCCTTGATGTGCAATGGCCTTTTCTAAAGTGAGGGCATCTTCGAAACACCTTGACAAAGGCATACTGTATTCCGGTAAATATTTGCAAGAGCATATTAAAGCAATTGTTCTTCATGTAGAATGGATTTGGTCCTTTCTCAGGCCCTTTCTTGATATTTTCTATGGTGAGCAATCTTTACTTGAAAAGTTCAAATTGACATCATTTATTGTCTGTATATTATATTTAACCCCTAAGTGCCTAAGCTTTCCAAGTGTGCTCTTCCTTTGAAAAAAGAGCATGGACTTATAGTTATCCCCAGTGATGCAAATTTTCTTTTTTTCAAAATCTAACCTTACAGATGTTTAAAGAGCTTGCTTATTAGTACGTATACCAATTTTGAGTGCAAAATTGCATAGGAGTTGTGAGATCATAACAAGAGAAATGCATGTTTTCTATTTTTAGTATGCTGCCCCTCTCTACAATGTTTGAGAAATTTGCATATAAATATTTTTTGGGATTGGAGGTGACATGAACAACTCCAAATTATGTCAGCATTCTAAAATACACTTTCAAAAAACTTAATTTCACATGAAAAGCTATAAAAATCATTACACAATCCACCTTGCAATTGTTGAAATGCAAATTTCTTCATAAGTAGAAATCGCAAATAACTTCAAATCAACACTTGCATGTTTAAATTCTCAACGGTGAAAATCATGAAAACACTTTAATCTTTCCACTGGGACCGTTTTCAAAGCAAATGAATAAGTAGAACTTTTCAAATCTCAATTTGAATAAAATTGGCAAGCTTTGCTTAAAGTTGAGAAATCAAATAAAATTTGTAAGCTTTACTCTTCCTCAATGAGACATATATGCTTTTGAGGACCTCTCAAAAATCAAATATTTACCTTCTTTAGTAAAAAATAAAAGTTTCCAGTAATTAATCTTCAATACTGCCCGTAAAAAAATTTTAATCAGTCAAAGGAATTTAATTGCCCGTACTCAAATGAGCCTGAAATTTTGGAGCGACCGTATTGGGTCGCTCAGGCAATTAGGGGTTAAGTAGTGCATACAATTGTTACAATGCATTTGAAGTTTTGAACACTACTTGAAAGATAATTGGATGCACAAAGAATGTATGGCAAATTGTACCATAGCATGTCATGCAAATTTAGGTTATGTCATGACAATGAGGGATTTTTTTCACATCTCCCAATTGAATTAACTAGGGTTGGATCTAGTTGTTGTGAAAATTATTTTTCACTTTTAGGTCAACAAGTTTGTAATAAATATAATTTCTCTATTGGTAAAGCTATTGAACGTGCTTCATACATTGCTTGGGGTGCAAAAGATTAAACATGAGAAGATTGGTCCCTTGCTTGCTAATCCAAGATGTCAAAAAAACTTGTGGTTAGAAGAAAATTCATGTGTTTTTGATTTAGATGGGTTTTTTTTGGATTACTAGTTTTGTGAAAAATGCTAATTTTAAGAGGCATGGAGAGTTGGTTTCTTAATGACAAAAGACAAGGTAAAGTATGCTAAAATGAAAGAGGCATTACAATTCTACAAGTAAGTGGGACAATCCATAAGCTTCTTCTTTTAATGCTTTTGTTCAAAATATTGCTTCATTGGTTGATGAAAGAATAGAAGATGAAGAAAGTCATGAATCACTAAAAAATGTTGTGCCGGATAATGTATCTTTGATAAATAAAGTGGTACAAATAATGTTAGGTCTATAATACTTGATGTGGAGCAGGAGTTTGTAAGCAATGCATATGATGCTAGTATGAACAAAGTCAATTCATTTGTAATTGTTCCAAATAAAGGATTAGTATACAAAATGAGAGATAGTTCATAAATGAATGTTCATGGACCTAATGAACTTCCCCTTGATTGATAGACTTAGGCATATCCAACATATTCATATTAAGAGGAATTTTTCTTTAGGATCTAAAAGTGATAATGCTAATGTTAGTTTGTTTGATAATATTGCAATCTGAATAGTAGATGGTAAAAACAATACTACATGGTATTTGGCTAGAGTTCAAAAATTAGTCAAAGTAATTGAAAAGAAAAAAAATTGATTATGTCCGCGCTATTCCTTTATATGAATCTAATATTAGTGTCTAGCTTAGATACTACAAGCATGTAGTTAGTTATTGTTATGAATATGGTTGTTTTGGTGGTAAAGGGACTGATTTGGTGAGATTAGATCATGTCATACCCTTGATTTCTTTAACATTTGATGAAGGTACAAGCCTCCATATCTTGTCAAAAGAAGATAAGAGAATACTTGATAGTTTTGTCAAGGAATGCATTGGTAGTTAACTTTGAAGAAGAAAAATTTAGGTGTTGCTTCATCAAAGAAGAATGAAGACGTTGCTCAAAGAAGAATGGAAGTAATAAGATGACAACAAAGATTAGATCAGGGTGGCTTGCAACAAAATTTCAATTTATACAATCATGATAATTTTGCCCATATAGATTCATAGTAATTTGTAAAGTTGTCTACAAACCTTGGTAGCAATGATGTAAGTGGTTTGAAATCATTGTTGTTACATCCATTGAGTTAAGATCATTGGACGTCTCAAACGGGCGGATGTACCAGGTAGTTTGGACGGGCCGGACAAACAATGTAACTACCTTAAAGTAGTCACATCGAGCAAGTTAGGATGACCATTGGACGTTCGGGATGGGCAGACAAATTGGACGGCCAATCCAATGTGACAGCTATGGTTGAAATGGTAAATGTAACTACCAATTAAATGTATATTTTTTCTTTTTAAATAAGCTATTTTATTTCAAAATTTGAGTTATTCTAGCATGTCTTGCCTTAGATATTTTTTAAAATTTTGATTAATAAATTTTTTTTTCATTTTGTAATTACATAATTAGTTTGAAAATAAATTTCGAATTTGGACACCTGTGCGGCATTTTTCTTGCATACATATCGTTTAAAATTTTGTCTAGTTTCGGGTCTAATTAACGATCTGCTTTTAGGCCTGCTATAACCAGCCTAGGGGTGGCATCAATGGAGTCTACGTTGATGAGAGCTGCAACAATAAGGTAACCTCTGAATAGAGATAGACCCCTAAATTTTTTAGAAGAAGAAGGCCATATCTCTAGCCCTAAGCAAATACCAAATGCAACTTCCAAACGCAAGAATAACCTAATCATAGAGCAAAAATAATATCCACTTCGATTATTAATGACATTGATGAATATTTCTACCTCTTAATTATACAATAGCAACTTTTTCATAGAGGAACAGATCAAAGGCATCAAATAATGCGAGATTAATGCTACTTCGCCCATGTAATTTTAGATTTAGGGTTTTCCTACTACGCATCTCCCGACTTTCGCATTTGCCGGTGCTCTTCCCCACTTTCTCTTTCCCGCTCATGCCCGCTCCATTTGCATCCATCTGTACTATACTATGTGGAGTGATGGCTGTCCGAGTGTTTAGATATTAAAACCAAAATTTATTTTCAAACTAATTATGTAATTACAAAATGAAAAAAAAATTTATTAATCAAAATTTTAAAAAATATCTAAGGCAAGACATGCTAGAATAACTCAAATTTTGAAATAAAATAGCTTATTTAAAAAGAAAAAATATACATTTAATTGGTAGTTACATTTACCATTTCAACCATAGCTGTCACATTGGATTGGCCGTCCAATTTGTCTGCCCATCCCGAACGTCCAATGGTCATCCTAACTTGCTCGATGTGACTACTTTAAGGTAGTTACATTGTTTGTCCGGCCCGTCCAAACTACCTGGTACATCCGCCCGTTTGAGACGTCCAATGATCTTAACTCAATGGATGTAACAACAATGATTTCAAACCACTTACATCATTGCTACCAAGGTTTGTAGACAACTTTACAAATTACTATGAATCTATATGGGCAAAATTATCATGATTGTATAAATTGAAATTTTGTTGCAAGCCACCCTGATCTAATCTTTGTTGTCATCTTATTACTTCCATTCTTCTTTGAGCAACGTCTTCATTCTTCTTTGATGAAGCAACACCTAAATTTTTCTTCTTCAAAGTTAACTACCAATGCATTCCTTGACAAAACTATCAAGTATTCTCTTATCTTCTTTTGACAAGATATGGAGGCTTGTACCTTCATCAAATGTTAAAGAAATCAAGGGTATGACATGATCTAATCTCACCAAATCAGTCCCTTTACCACCAAAACAACCATATTCATAACAATAACTAACTACATGCTTGTAGTATCTAAGCTAGACACTAATATTAGATTCATATAAAGGAATAGCGCGGACATAATCAATTTTTTTTCTTTTCAATTACTTTGACTAATTTTTGAACTCTAGCCAAATACCATGTAGTATTGTTTTTACCATCTACTATTCAGATTGCAATATTATCAAACAAACTAACATTAGCATTATCACTTTTAGATCCTAAAGAAAAATTCCTCTTAATATGAATATGTTGGATATGCCTAAGTCTATCAATCAAGGGGAAGTTCATTAGGTCCATGAACATTCATTTATGAACTATCTCTCATTTTGTATACTAATCCTTTATTTGGAACAATTACAAATGAATTGACTTTGTTCATACTAGCATCATATGCATTGCTTACAAACTCCTGCTCCACATCAAGTATTATAGACCTAACATTATTTGTACCACTTTATTTATCAAAGATACATTATCCGGCACAACATTTTTTAGTGATTCATGACTTTCTTCATCTTCTATTCTTTCATCAACCAATGAAGCAATATTTTGAACAAAAGCATTAAAAGAAGAAGCTTATGGATTGTCCCACTTACTTGTAGAATTGTAATGCCTCTTTCATTTTAGCATACTTTACCTTGTCTTTTGTCATTAAGAAACCAACTCTCCATGCCTCTTAAAATTAGCATTTTTCACAAAACTAGTAATCCAAAAAAAACCCATCTAAATCAAAAACACATGAATTTTCTTCTAACCACAAGTTTTTTTGACATCTTGGATTAGCAAGCAAGGGACCAATCTTCTCATGTTTAATCTTTTGCACCCCAAGCAATGTATGAAGCACGTTCAATAGCTTTACCAATAGAGAAATTATATTTATTACAAACTTGTTGACCTAAAAGTGAAAAATAATTTTCACAACAACTAGATCCAACCCTAGTTAATTCAATTGGGAGATGTGAAAAAAATCCCTCATTGTCATGACATAACCTAAATTTGCATGACATGCTATGGTACAATTTGCCATACATTCTTTGTGCATCCAATTATCTTTCAAGTAGTGTTCAAAACTTCAAATGCATTGTAACAATTGTATGCACTACTAAAATACAATATACAGACTTCAAAGGATGTCAATTTGAACTTTTCAAGTAAAGATTGCTCACCATAGAAAATATCAAGAAAGGACCCGAGAAAGGGCCAAATCCATTCTACATGAAGAAAAGTACCTTTATCATGCTCTTGAAAATATCCCCTTTGTCCCAAAATACATCCATTTTTTTCTACAAATGGATAGTTTAACGAGTGAGCTATTCCTATTTTCAAAGGATTGCATAGTTACTATAGCTTCTAGTCAATCTCATTAGGCATGAAAGATTGGAAGTGAAGAGTGTAGCCGCATATCTGTAAAATAGGCAATGAAATTGACAATTTTTTCCCCATTTTTGGAATTGCTCTAGGGCTCTATTAATTTGGATTATACTCTTAGGAAAGCTAGTCTAGGGATTGATGTCCTATGTATTCCATTTTGATGATGTCCTATGATTCAATTCCAGGAAATTCTCAATAAGAGACTTATTAGTAGCATGTTTTGTACTATAGTGGGTTGAATTCATCACCTTTGGTTGGTAAGAGGTTGCATTTCAATTGCCTTTGTAGGGATTGAATTGCTATTTATATATTCTAAAGCGTGGTATCTATGGATTCTTTTGGTGTAGGGTGTTTGAATGACTTTCAATTGTTGTTGATCGAGTTGTAGAGAACAGTTTTGAATTTAAACCCTAAATATTTTTGACTGTGTTTTCACCAAAATTGCTCCAAAACTGTCATTTTCTAATACAAGTACCGAATTTTTAAAAAATTCCAAAATTTCCAAAATTTCCAAAATGTTCAAAATCATTTTTGGACACATATAACCATAGGAACTTGTAGTAAACTGGTTTGAAAAGATGTGGAAAAAATTTCAGAATTTTCTACTATGTAGATTGCAAGATATTAGCGTTTGAATTGACAAAAATGCTTTTTTTGTCACTGCGGAAATCTAGGCAGCTGCACTTCACAAGGTCACATTTATATGAAAAAATGTCCAAAATGGTGGTAACTTTTTGATTCATTCTTCAAAGCAAGCTGGCTACATGCTTGAAAAATTTCAGATCATTTGGAATTGTACAACATATAGGAAAAAAATAGTAAGTAGAAAGAAGTAGAGAATGATTCAAAATACTAAATTGTGAAGAATTTTGTTACAGAATTGAAAAATGCCAATTGCAATAGGTGTAATGTTGTAATAATCAATCTACATCCAATGTTTTTACTTTTTTTCATAAATATTGAAAATTGAGTTAAATATTGGACTTCAAACTTTATTTTAGAGTAGAGGTTCCATAACTACCCTCAAATTAAGAATCCTCATCACTTTTGACTCATTAATAAAAACGGAATGATCCAAAGCTTCTCGCGTATATATAAATCTAAAGAACCAATTTTAAGGGTTTTTTTAAATTGATTTTTAAAGTAGTTTTTTGAGCTGCCCAAACTGCCCGTTGAACAACAAAAATGACATATCATGCAATAACTTTTTAACAATGTAGTTAAATGTTATGAAAATTGTTGGGCCTTAAAGCTACTCCTTGAGCACACCTTGTGTGAATTTCAAAGAAAATAATAAAAATTCCATGCGTAGTGAGCTGCGCAAAATTGCTATATTGCCAAAAAACGGTATTTGGTCCTTTAGGGGTTAATTTGGGACAAGTATATTAAGAACCCCTGGATTTATTTTGGGACGGAAGAAGTAATCATGGAAAATGCTTACACCATAGGCACCAATAATATAGATACCTTACAACCATGGAGGATGCCTACAAGATATGCGCCTATGCTCAAGATTCTAAGTTCACATGCTAGCAATCTTTGATTTTATATATTTGATAAATCTTAACAATTTTATTTAGAAATTGATCACATTAAAAATGAAATATAAGAATTATTTTTTCTTTGTTAATTCATTGTGTAGGTGATTTGACAATTGGACCTTTTAAATAAAAATATATAAATAAAAATATTTTGTTTCAATACTCATAGTTTTTTTTATGTATCAATTTTTCATTGATGCTTTCATCTATTTTTTATAGTTTTATTCTAAAGTCAAAAAGAAAAAGAAGGTTGCCAATTTGTCTTAACTCTTCAAAGACCAAGAATACATAATATGTCTTCTTCAAATTTTCAGTAGCAAATTCTCAATAGGATGAAACAAATCTCAATATTTTGTAAACTAGGAACTTGTGGAGTAACAACTTGATATATTTGATTATTTGTTGCATTATTTTATTTTCAAAATTTCAATGTAAGAGTATTTGAAATTTTATTTAAGAAATGAAGTCTAATACAAAAAGGGAGCAAACATAATTTTTTTACAATGAAAAGAGTAATAGGGATGGAAAAAAAACATTTTCTTGAACAATTTTAGTCTTTACTCTGAACAAACAAACCAGGTATTGAGAGAATAAATTCAAATTTGTATTTTTGCAATTTTAAAAATACAAGATTCTATCTAGTGTGATTAAAAACACATAAATAATTAGAATGGATCCAAATTTTTTCCAATTTTTTGAAGACGTTTCAAATAATATGCTAATAATATTGGTTGTTAAATTTAAGAGGTTAATGCTTATATAAATTGTTTGTAGGATCCAATTTGATCAATTTTGGCTTTCTACTCCTTTTATTTGAAAATGAGTGTAAATTTGAGAAAGTGTTTTTTATTTCTCATTTTTTAAAATTAAAAAATAATTCATTTGCCTTAGATTCCAATACAATTTTTTGATACAAAAATGGAGTGAAAAAGCAATATTCATCTTTTTATAATTTCTCTTCCTCAAAGGTTGCATTTTTTTGTCTAAGTATAAAGTTGATCATCCAAAATTGTTATGATTTAAAAATCCAATAGTCACTATTTTTCATAATTAATTCCTTGGGTATTAGACAAAGTAGTCTTTACTTTAGTACAATTAAAATAAAAAATTTCAAGCACATTAATGTGCAAAAAATATCAAAGTGGGACAATTCATTGAAAACCTCCATTATCAAAAAATTGTTGGGCCTTGAGGGGTTAAATTTTGATTTTGAACCAACAATTTGCAAAAACAAGGCGGCTCATCTTATAGTCACTAATTTTTGTTATTAGTGAAGGAAAAAAATTAATATTACTACAAAATTTCATTTGTAGAAATGAATAATATTTCAACCTACACTAATTTAATTACTTTATAGACCTTGTGACTTTGATAAATTAGTATCATAAGCACTCACAAGACAAGTCATTGTAGGTGTTGATTCTGAGATTCTCCCTGTAAATTAGCCACCAAGTAGATCGAGTCTATAGTAGTGCAATGAGCCTCTTGTAAAGGCCGTTTTGCCCCCCCTACCCCCCATTTTATCCCTAGAAAAAATGCAGGAGCTTTTTATTTGCAACACATGATAAAATTTGCAAATTCTGAATTCATATTTGCAATTAAAGGCCCCAAATTAGTTAAGAGAAGTGTTAGCAATTGAAACAAAGACGGCATAAAATAGGGGGTCCTTTTTTTTACATTCACCCCAAGCTTTACCACCGCAAGAGGCTTGTTGCACTATTTTTGTATTTTATTTTATTTTTTGATACAAGTGTGTTGAAGAACACATTGCAAGGGTTCTGTCAAGTAGAAAGGTCGCTTTCACGCTAGATAAATACAGCCTATTTCCATCAGGTATCAAACCCGTAACCATGCCATTCGGTTTGGATGCCTTTCCAATCACCCGGTAGTTTAGGGTCATCTCGGACCAATCGTTGCTAACCAAGTACATCCCGTTCCCGGCCGGATTTTAACGGGCGGATGGAGATGCTCTCACGCCAGGAACACACCGGTATGGACACAGAGCATGCGTTGGCCATGCTCTCTTGAGTCCACTTTTGTAGGTAGACTACTCTTCAAGCATCTTAAGCGATGGCGGAGTCCTCGCTTCCCGTCCTTCTCACTACTTAGTATTTACCGACACACAGCCAGATTCTCTCTTCTTCTCCATCTCCAATTTCTCAATCACAACTGCGTCAATAGAATTTATATGATTATTTAGATTAAATCGGTTGCCTGCACCGTGTACTGCTTCAAAATCGGTACGACTCCGTCTCTTCAAAACCCCAACAAACAGAGTACCAACATGCGCGCAGAAAATCTCTCATTGTAGCACTCTCATTCTAGGGTTTCATGAACATCTCTCATTGTAGCACTCTCATTCTTGGGTTTCACGAGAGAGTTTTTTAGTTCACAATCGCCAATTCTTGATCTCGCATTCCAAGTTTCAAACACCCAATTGGATTTTAGACATTATGTGTGGGTTCTAGAGGATTCGAGAGGAACCGATCCGAATGGCGATTATTCGTCGTTTCACGTTAGTTCTCTGTTTCTTGCTCTGGAGTGCGGACGCTATCGACGTCCGGGTTTTAAGCCGTGAAGAGCTCGCTCCGCTTCTCGCTAAGAAAGTGGTGATTCCTAACCCGCACAAGAAGCCAGAGACGACTCCGAAAGCGACTCCATGGCCACCGGAGTTCACGATTTCCTTCACAACTGACAACGATTCTGCCATTGGTCTTTTACTGTACGATTGGGGGAACCAGCAGCAAGCGATCATCCACGGGAAGACTGCCTCCCACTGCGTTTCCCGTGGGAGTCCCGGACCGTGCTACATTCTGGAGAATAGGAAAGGGACGTTCGAAGTGGATCCCTTGGAGAGGAAATGTGAGCTCACGTTTCCTGACGTTGGGAGTGTCCCGCCGACTTGGGTGTCGCATGGTGTGTTTGCTGGTGTGGAGGAGGTGAAGGGGGTGAAGTGTAATCGGTTTCAGTTTCCTCCGACGATGCATGCGTGGTTGGAAAACGTGGAGGGGGGATTACCTTGTGCATTCGTGTTTCCTAACCCTAATTTTACTTACTATTTTGATGTGGGGACGCTGAAGCTGGGACAGCCGTTGATGAATATGTTTAGGGTTCCGGAGTATTGTCCGCAGCGTACTGTGGAGGAGATTTGGGGGGCAGATTTGCAAGCAGATCAGTAAGTGCAACAGCCATGTGAGCATTCTCTCATTCTCTCATCCTCTTTCTCTTTCTCTCTTTTTCGATGCTGGAATGCATTTTCTGCTTGCGTTCTCAGATTCCAAAGCATTGTTACCCACCTCCTCTCTTTCTGTCATTTCTCCCTTTCTCTCTCTTTTCGATGCTGGAATGCATTTTCTGCTTGCGTTATGACATTCTAGAGCGGTGTCTCTCTCCTATGGACTGTGTTTTGAAGCTGCATTGTGGTTAGCAGGTTCTTCACTTGGCTGTAATAGTTGGCGGAGTATCAACTCTTTCATTCAAGATATGCCAGGACCTGTTGGGCATAGAAATATATGTTGAGCATCTGGGATACTCGAGTTCTTCCTTAACGTAGCATGTTCTGAGTGGGAAGAGCTCGACGAATTCGCCGCCATGGGATATGAGAATGAGAGAACGAGAGAATGAGAGTTTTCTTATTGCCCAAGCTAGCCGGAGGTTACTTTCTGGGGTGGATTGCTTTTGAGAGAAGCCAACTCTCAGGGTACAGTATTAGTAATTCATCTTGTCCATATTGCATTGATGCAATCTGAAGCTTTTAGTTGTAAATAAATGTCAAGCTGTAATATGTAGATATTGAAGTAAAGTTTTGTCTTCTGAAATGAAGACGATGTACTTTTTTTTTATGTACCTTTCAGTACATGAACCTAAACCTTTGATTGAAAGGTTGCATTGTGACTCATCTATAACTTGCGTAGAATCAAGAGCTGTTTCAGTATGAGTGGAAACCGTGTGTCCTGTGGTTGCATTCTTGGTAAGGTAGGATGCTCTAAAAGCGACCACTTAAGGGCTGGTCCTCCTTTTTCTTAGGTTTGCATGATTAGAAATATTTTTCACTCACTTTTCAGAGAAAGAAAATGGATGAAGAACGTAATCCAAGTGGTTTCATATTTTTTGAAGCATTTTTGAATTAGTTATGAATTTCCTAAGATTTATGTTGTAGGTACCCATTTGTGACCCTAGGTCTTCCAAAATGGCTTCACTTACAACTTCTAAAGTGATTTGAGGAAATCAAGTCCAATGACTGGCTCTTGCAATAAAGAATACTTTTTTGGGGGGTTCAATCAATGACTAAAGTGGTCCATTTAAAGACCAACTCATATCTATTCAGTACCATTTTGTAGGGTTGATTTGAAGAAGCTGGTTGCTTTTAGAGCATCCTACCTTACCGTTTGGAAAGCTCTCTAGGAGGAGGGGTGCATGCACTTTGTTTTATGGCGTTTTTATTCACAGTAGAAAAAATATTGAATTTGAAGTTTTTATGAATTAAAAAATTAGAAAATTACTTTTACTTTTGATTTCAGTATATTGTGGCAATGGCATAGGGCACAATTGTATTAGATATGTGAACAATTGCATTGTTAGACAGAGTTACAACTTGGAGTGCAGATGGTTGATGTTGGGTTGTCTTTTTACCACATCATTCCTTTGCCAATAGGGTAAAGGAGCCTGAGCTTGCCAAACTATAAACTTTTGAAACCAACTTGCTTTGTCCACTCAAGGCTTCAACATGCCTTTGTTTTAGCGCTATTTTGGTTGGAAGCTTCAATTATGGGTCTATAGGAGTAGAGAAGGAGTGCTCCAAAAGTTGCATATATTTAGAATCATGTGAGAGCCAGCTAGCTTCATATGGGCAAATGGCCTCATCTTGCTCCATTTAATCCATTCTTATTACCCCATATTCCATCTAACAATGCGGTGGCTTTAAGGTACTACAGTTGTTCCATGAACTTATAGTAGACTTGATTTGGCAAGAATATATTTGGATGTGTATTTTTAGATAATACTTTGTACTTGTAGTAGATGTACTAATAGAGTTGACTTGATCAAATCCATCATTGAAATTATACAACAAGAGGTATTAAAGTTTAATATTAAAAGTTAATTGATGCCTAATAACATCTTGTGTTTTTCTTCCACCTTCAAGAATTGAATACTATATATTGATAATTCAATGGAGTAGATTTTACCTCACTAAATCAATTGTGATCCTACAAATTCAAATCTTCAATCAAACATGTATGGGAGATATTGAACAATAGATATGAAATTTCAAAGATGAAAACATGTAGCATTACATGAGATTTAAGGGTGTTGGGAGACTATGAGTTTTCCTACATTCCCAGATTCCGGGAAAGCAAATGCAATAGCTGGCTAACATGGTATAGCGGCTGCCACATCATTCTTTGAAAAAAGAAAAGAATTTTTTTTTTTTTGCTTAAAATGATATTTTGGTAAAAAAAAAAAATTCTGACATGCCCATACCACCGTCCACTGAATTTGGGGAGATAGGGGAACGGGCTTGAAATGGTCTTCTAAAGCCCCTGAATCCCCTCTAATGTAATCTCAAATGTGCAAATTAGAGCATTACAAATTGTCTTGAAGATCAAGTTTATAATTACATTGTTCTTAGTGCATCTGGCACTAATGTTTCAAAATTACACTATTTATTAAAACAATTAATTAGTGTAGACTAAAACATTCCCCTATTGTGCCAATTTCTACAAAAATAAAATTTTGTAGGTGACACAAATTATTCACAAACTATTAGAAAAAGTTTGAACCCTTAAAGAGCCCTTCAAGAATTGACATGTCAAGCTATTTATTGAAGACTAGAGATGATAGCCTAAGCACACAAATATTTGCATAATTATATTGCTACCTTGTGTGAATTTCATCAAGTACCCATGAAATCGTTAAAATAAAGAATTAATTTATTATACCAAGGACTCGAATGACAAAAAGTACCTAATGTCTAATTGTCCAATAAAAAGCATTTCATTTTGCAAACATCATGAGCAATCAAGTACCCATGAACCTTTTAAAATAAACAATTCATTCATAGTAACAAGGACTCAAATGACAAGAAGTACCTAATGTCTCACCGTCCAATAAGAAGCATTTTATTATACAAACATCATGAGTCACTAGTACTTAATTGCACCAAATTTGTCCTTTTCTATACAAAGTATTCCCTCAATGTACTAAGGATTTGAATGACAAGAAGTACCTAATGTCTTGTTGTCCTATAGAAGGAATGCAATTGTGTAAACATCATGATGTCAAAAATGAGTGGAAATAAGGGAAAAATATCGTTCCTTCATCGACAAGTACGCATTTAAATCCAATTAAGGTCCCCTATCAAGGACATTCTAGAGGGCACTTTGAGGGCCCAAATTTCTTCAAATGCTTCTTTATGCTTAGTGGCATACAAAAATTAAATCAAATGTTCTCATAGAATGCAAATTTGAATATAAAATTGGAAATTTTAACCTTTCCAACAACACATTACAAACACACATATACTTTTTTCTTAACTTTATGTTTAACTTCAAAGTTCAAAAACACAATCAATATAACATTCAAAGTGTAAGCTTATACACACCTTTTGTTAGCCCTCACTTACTACAAAGATCAAGACTTCAATTTTAATAGCTAAAACATCAGGTTCATGATTAAAAAAAACAAATCATGGAAATTCCATGCTTGAAGAGACCACTCTTGGCTCCTCTACGATCTCAAGGGTTGAGAAGAGCTCTTGTTCTCTTGTTCTTGCTGAATTATTTTACAAAGGCGTGTCATCCACCCTTGACATAAACCTTGGGCAGTTGATGACACAGACTAGGGAACTATCTTTACTTGTATCAGCCTTGGATTTTCACAACCCCACTTATACATTAAATCACAAAGGTGGTGCAAGGTACCAAAATACAACCAAATCAAAATGACAAAATGCTCCAAGAAAACCTTTTATTGTGCTCTACCACAAAAAGAGAAAAACGATGAGTGCACCACCTATGACACGCTCAGCCCTTTGGCATAAAAAATTGGGCGGGTTGTCGAGGAGAGAAAGCCAAAAGAACGCGCTTTGTTAAGCCCAAAGAACTAAGTTTAAGGTTTCATTTAATTACCAGCGTCCTCCTTCTTTTTCAAGGAACTCCAATCCAGGAACGGGAACTTCTTGGGGTCGCTGTAATTCTCCACAGAGAGCCTACCAGCAGCCTGCTTGTCCACAAACCAAGTGACTTCGCCATTCTTGGGCCGCACCAACTGCGCAGGGAGAGCCCCCGGCAATGCTGCCCTCTCGAACACCCGTTGCAGCACCTCCGCCTTGCTCGAACCCACCACCACGAATGCCACCTGGCGATACAGCAAACCCCCAAAAGTTTTAAAAAAATCGTAGTTTTTGGACGATTTTTGTAATTTATGTGAATTTTCAAAGTGCAGAACATTATTAAGCGCGTCAAGAGATTACCCATAGTATGACTAGAGGTAGAATATTTTGCAATTGGTAAACCCTTACTTAATCTTATGCAAAAGGAGATCAACAAGCTGTATCTAGCAACGCCGAATTGTTCACCAAAGACACCAGGTTAGCATTGGTTAATGAATGATGCTAAGTTAGAACCTTTGACACCAGAATTGTTCACCAAAGACACCAAGTTCGGGGGGATTGTCACAGTTTTAACACCAGAATCAATGAAGAACGTTGCCTGTGTTGGTTACAAACTGAACAAAATGAAGCAAAGAAAGTCACCACAGGAAGAACTCAAAAAATGGAGTACTGTGCCGTTTTCTCCATGTAAAAAATTTCTTTTTTGGAAAAGTTATTTCCCTAAAATTATTTTTTGCCGGGTACCGTAGAAACCACTATATAAGGGGGAGAGGTGGCTACGTACATGGGCTGCAGCATTGATGCAAGGGAGGGTGAGGGAGATACGCTTGGCTGGGGGCTTGGGACTCTTGGTGACGGGCACCACCCACCGCCTTGTCTCGGCAAGCTGCGTGGTGTTGGGGAACAACGAGGCGATGTGGCCATCCGGCCCAATGCCCAGCAAAACCTGCAGCACCAACTCTCACTTGAGAAACAAGAGACATACAATGCTGTGAATCCTCAAACCATACGAATTTCAACTCTATTTGGAAAAACACCACAAATCCTGCTTTACTGAATATTTAAGGGCCAATCTAAAGTTGAACAATGAATTTATGACCTTGATTGAACTTACAAGTGGTGGGAATATTTATGTATTGTACTAAATTCCACAATCTTTTTTAATTAGCACTGGATTTTGTGCAAAATTTCACCATTGCTACTTAATGTTATGCCACATGTTACACTTTGCTTAGAATCTAAGGGGCTGACTAGCCTCATGCATCATTCTAAGATATTAGTTCCACACACTGAGAGGAATGGAAGGTAAGCATCTTACAAGATCAAAGCGAGGATACTTGTGGTGATTCTGCGTGGTGGTGTGCAACACCTTCTGCACCTTCACCAAATCTCTGAAGCAAACACAACAAATGAGAGCGTTACCATCCACACTACAGCAGCACTAACGCAAGACCAATCCACATGGCATGAACAATAAATGATCATTCTTTAGTTTCCCCATTTCATGAACTTTCAAACAATTATGCTCAAAAGAAGAACATTTACTTGCTTCTTCATTGCCATGACATCAATCATATGCCACAAAGCATTCCCCAAACAGGAACTACTTGATTATTCTTGATGTTCTTGCACTACTAAAAGAGCAGTAGCATGCTTCCACTTCATTGCCTTCTCTCTATTTAGTGAACATCTGGGACCGAACCTAACCAACCTTCAATGTGCAAAAAAGTTGAAGCTAGGACGAGAAGATTAGAAACGGGGGCAGCAACGTACTTGAGACGATTTTCATAACCATGAGCTGCAGCGCTGCAGACGTCCCAATCATCGATGGTGATTAAGTTTTCGTGCGGAATGGGAACCTTCGAAAGAAACTCAGCCTGCACCACCAGAGCCGCCATGAAAACTTCAAAACCCCTTTTTCACTTAACCCGTAAGTGCCCGAATGGCCAAAAGTAACCCTTTTCATATTAATTAGACTGGAAATACATCACTTAGTAAGTTTCAAGGAAGGTAGCAAAATATATTAATACGTAGATGAAATCATGAACTAATTTTTTTCACAGTAGAAATATATATTAGAAGTTATTATAATCAACTTTTGGTTTCAATGAACGGGATTAACCAGTGGCTAGTGCAAGATGAGCTTATTTATTTACCTAAAATGCTGATTCAAAATCAAAACTTTAGGCATATTGCCAAGCAATATTTCAAGAAAAAAATTCTACTTCAAGTAAAAGTACACGAAATAACCAAAATATGTCAATGGAAAACTGGTTAACAATAGAGAAATACGGATATTGGCTGGTTTGACTCAAAATTCTCTCGGGACACTTGTTAGCTTCCAAAGTGGGCTTTCTATTACAGATTGGATACTTAACATTACAGCAATCACCCAATAAGCAAAGTGAGCAACTTTCACCCAAGTAACGCATATTCAAAAGGCAGGAAGGAGAACAGACCTTTGCTATGTTGTAATTGCTGTCAGCATGAGAGATGGGTACCATGCGCTCATCAGCCCAAAAGACATACCACTTCGACCATTCTAGCTTCTTGCTATAGGGCTCCTCCACCAACTGGCTCAAAGCCTGCACATTCCTCAGAATTTATTTCACACCGTCCTACACTCAAAGACAAGGAAGTAATAATTGTAAAAGTGTTTCCAGAGAAAACCAAGCAGGTACAAAACCACAAAGGGAAACCCCTTCCCCCCCACTCTCAAAAAAAATAGACAGACAAATCATAGATTCAAATACCGTATCCTCCTCACTTATAATCAACTGCTCGAGATTGTTTAAGGGTCGGTACTGAAATGGAACTCTGTCAGTGCCATTTCAATCCTTTTTAGTGTGTTTTTAGCACTGAATGACATTGCTTCAGTGATTGATGGAATAGTACTAAAACGACTGTTTAATACCATTTCAATGTTTTCTTGGTGTCATTTAAGCATTGAAATGGCATTGATTCAATTCATCGAAGGGGTAATACTGAAACAACTGATAATCAGTGGCTAGTGACTTTTGTGATGGTTGTAGGGAAGTCTGACCTTCACAAGGGAGCCTCCTGAAAGCACAATCGTGAAAGACCCGCCTGCCTTGATGGATTCTGCAGAGATTCGAGCAACAAGATCGGCCAACGACTCTGCCACATCATGAAGATGTGGAAGAATAGAGACAGAGCACGGCCAGGGACCCTCTTCATACTCAAATAAGTGCACAGCCACTTTGGGTTTGCCGTTGGAAACAGCCTGGGCGCTTGGCTTAGTTTCATCTAGGGCAGCCCCATCCAACACCTGCTTCTCCTCAGCTTTCTTCTTCCTGTTGCTTTGCAAGCAAACACCTATAAAGATGAATTCATTCCACTAACCTCACAATAGTAAGAAAATCCCAGAAGTATTCTAGAACACCTAATTGCGTCAAAACCCTGCCCACTGCAATGCCATTTGAGAATTTTCTTACCATAAACCTCGCCAATTGGAACGCAGATAGGTTTTTTAGAATACATCTAGCGGGTGGGATTATCTACTCGTCAACACACTCAATAGGAAGCAGTAACTTTAGGCTAATCAAAAGCATGAGAAAATGAATAGCAGGAATTTCGTGCAGAAATTTTGAAGAGGTTTGAAGAGTGAACATACACTGCATTCGTATTGATGCTTGAAGCAGTGCTCTTTGGCTGGCGGCCTCGCCTTGAGGGCTCCTTCCCAGTGGAAGCGGATATACACATGAGAGAGAAGACAGGCTTCGCATCATGAAACTTCACGACGTTTGCACCATAGCTCAGCCGGCTTGATGATGGCGCACCCTGGATTAGCGTTACCCCCTTATGTGTCAATAATACATTATCCTTACTTAAAATTCTAATTCCCTCTATAAAATATGCTGAAGACGTTTCTAAATACACAACAATGCATAAAGTGTAAAGGGGATCAAAATCTTCTTTGTACTAACACTCCCCTCTTCATGATTTTGTCCTTCATATTGCTAAGAGAGAAATCATGATTTCGTCGCTCATTCATCCTTGCAGGCTCATAACCTTCTTAAACAAGTACCATTCATGGTTAAAGGAATGTCTATTGCCAATAAAGATACCTTTCTAACTCCTATAAATTCTCCTCCATTCTTTCTAGACATTTGACTCATCCACCATCTTCTCCACTACTTTCTCCATGGTTTTACAGCTTCACATAAGTTTCACAAAATTTCTTCCAAAAGGATGGTCTTCCAACTAGTTCAGATATAATGTCTGTACTTAACGTTCATCGCTTGTTCTTTTGATGCAAACCAACGAAAGTTAAAATTTGTAACGGTTGACGGTACCTGGACCTGGGGGTCGACGAGGCGAGGGGTAGAAACAGCGCCCGGAATGGCATACGCCGCGAATGTGAATGCCATTCACAGCTCCGGATCTTCTCCCCTTCAAAAACTAAAAATCCCCACTCTACACATTCAACCATCGGTCCCAGTGAATATCAAACCATAGGCACCAAATTCCAATCAATACAAGCATACATTGTGAACACTCATGAATTCAATTCACAAATCTTTTAGAAATGTTTTCAAACTTTTAGAAGTATAGGAGAAATCCCGGAAAATAGGCACATCCGCTAAGATAGCGAAGATTTCTGAACCACCTAAACCCCAAAGATTCCAAGAAGAACAATATTGACTGCCATAACGTTTGAATTTCGAAGAAGCTGACATAATATCCAACCAATTTCAATAGCAATTCACTGAACGACATATCTAATGACAAAAAGTGCTGAAATCTCAAACAGAGAAAGAACGAAGGATCTTGAAACACAAGAAATGAACGCATACTTGTACTAAACTCTGGGTTCAAATTCAAATCAGGCCACAATAGCAACTCAATGGGTATAGAAATCTTTTGTCACTAAAACCTTTGAAAAGTGCAGGAAAAGAAACCTGTCAATTCAGACAGGGAAAAAACGAAAGACCCTAAAACATTACAAAACCACCAACTCGGGTTTCAAATTCAAATCAGTAGTTCAAAGTAGAAATCCAATGGCAGTCGATATTCTAGGTCGCTAAAAATCTGCCAAGAAAACGGAAAGAAAGCGGAAACCTGCGCAATGCAAGAGAAACTCACACTTCAAGAAAAGGTCACAGGAATCCTCCGGCCTAACAGAGTACTGCATAATCTCCGCACGAACTCAAAACATGAAGAATTGCATATAGTTACGTCGCTTACAGTAAGCTCACATGATGCAAAGAATTGAAGTTCCATGGCGATCACAACAAATACCTCAGCTGCTCACGAGCGAATGACTAAACCCTATATTCCTGAGAGCTTGAAAACACTTGCCCAGATTAGCGAAGTTCGAGTTTCAAATTCAAATCAGTAGTTCAAAGAAGAAATCCAACGGCGGTTAAACTCTTAAATCGCTAAAAAACTGCCAATTCCGGGAAAGTAGGCGAAAAAACGCGCAATGCAAGAGAAAAAACACATTTCAAAGAAAAGGTGACAGGAATTCTCAGAGAGTTTTGCACAAATCTCCGCCTGAACTCAAAACACGAAGAAGAATTGCTTTCAAATACGAAGTTCAGAGTGAGCTGAAATGAACCAACAGTTGAAATTCCATGGCGATCACAACAAATTACCTCAAGCGAAAGACTAAACCCTATATTCCTGAGAGCTTGAAAACACTTGCCAAGATTAACGAAGCTCGAGTTTCAAATTCAAACCAGTAGTTCAAAGGAGAAATCCACTGGCGGTAAAAATCTTAAATCGCTAAAATCCTGCCAATTCCGGGAAAGTAGGCGAACAACCGCGCAATGCAAGAGACAACCACACTTCACAAATGGTTACACGAATCCTTAGAGAGTTTTGCACAAATGTCCGCATGAACTCTAAACACGAAGAATTGCTTTCAAATTAATACGAAGTTTAGGGTGAGCTCCAACGGTGCAGCAAACGGAACTCCATGGCGATTGCAACAAATTACTACCTGCGCTGGGACTGAACCCTAGATTCCGGAGAGCCTGAAAACACTTGCCAAGATTAGCGAAATTCGAGTTTCATATTCAAATCAGTAGTTCACAGGAGAAATCTAATGGCAGTAAAACTCTTAAATCTCTGAAAAAATGACAATTCACAAAAAGTAGGCGAACAACCGCGCAATGCAAGAGACAACCACACTTCACAAATGGGCACAGATATGGAATCCTCAGAGAGTTTTGCACAAATCTCCGCACGAACTCTAAAGACGAAGAATTGCTTTCAAATTAATACGAAGTTTAGAGTGAGTTCAAATGATGCAGCAAACGAAATTCCATGGCGATTGCACCAAATTGCTACCTGCGCTGCGCTGGGAGTGAACCCTAGATTCCTAGGAGCTTGCAAAATACTTGCAGATGTTGGAAATGTTTGGAGAATGGCGAGGAATCTGAACTGGCACACGCCTGACGGGACCGGGACGGAGTTACGGTTGACCTGGGCTGCCGTGGCACGCGGTGGCCGGGCGCTTTGTATGGCCCGGGCTGGATGACATGGTGGGGGCTCTACGATAATGTGGAATTTTTATAGTTTTTTTCAGTTTAGATTTTATTTTCTTAAGAAAACAATTACTTGGGTTTTGTGTTTAGGTTTTGTGTTTTTAGGTTTTGTGTTTTAACTTTGGAACATGCGGCTGGCAGCTAAAGATCAAGTAGCACTAACATTGAAGAAAGCGAGAGACCTAATTCCGACTTTTAAGGATTTGTGCCCATGAAAGCTAATGAATAAAATTCCAGGGCTTCGCCCTAATCTTCCGCCATCTGTTCTTGGTCTTCTTGGAATAAACTCCGGGTTTCAAAAAAAATCGAAAACTAATGAATAAAATTTGAAAACTTTAGGCGGCATAAGAAGTTAGAAATGATTGGTATTTACAACAAAAATAATTAAAAAAATCCAGTCTGTACAGTAGGAACATTGAAAATCTATGTTGAACAAATGTTTGGGAACTGCCACAAGAACAATCTTAGGAAACTGGATTAATGAAAATACAAGTCATTGTACTTGTACTGTATATAAGGGACATGTTTGAAGTCATTCATCATCCAAAAGGGTTACAAAAAAAGGAAGGCAAGAATAATCAGTAATGCAGGCCGAGATTTCTAATGTCATGTGTCACAAAGTAGATTTGAATATTATACCTTTGTAAATTCTATTGCGAAAACAAAGATCACATCAAATATAAGACAAAAAGATTCTCCAAACGCAACGGGGGATATATACAATACACCACATTTTGTCAGTTTCATATTTGAACAAACTAGCTAAAAGAAGTGTGAGATGCTTGAAAACCAACCAAGTCTACCACCAAGAAAACAAGTACATATATATGTCACTAGAATAGGCTTGTTCCTGTTAATTGCAAGTCGCTACAACATCAGACATTGCATAAGCCCAGAGCCTCACAAATGCTACAACACTTTCTCAGCACAATTTAAGGAAAGCCTCCCAATTGCAGGAGTGTCTCGCTCAAACTTGTTCAGATATATCTGCATCGAAAACCGAAAAGACACCCCTCAGATATCAAATGTTGGCAGTGTGAACAATAATGATATGTGCCTGGCCAAAGTGAAGAAAATTCAGTCATAATAATAATAAATTGCTTCTCTGAAAAATAATATATATTCGGTAGTTCTTATTTCAGAACATTCTAAACAACATGCGTGAGGTGAAAGGTCAGATGCATACCAAAAGTATATCCTCATCTGTACCAAAGGATTTGCGTGCTTCATCAAGTGCATCCAATGAAATCCTCCCACTTGTACTGCAAAAGTCCGGAAGTCCAATGAGCACAACTATTACTAACTTACACCAAAAAATACAGTTTCAATAAACTGCTCTCATAATAAGGTGAACTGAGAAAAATCCTGTTGAGAGCAGGACATTACCTGCTGCTAGCTGGGTCACGGATTTCAAATTCATCTGCGTCCATGTCATATCCGCAAATAACGACATAATGGCCTACAGCAGCCACATCTTAAGGTCAGCACAAGCACCAAAAGAAATTAAGTGCTAAGATAGGGAACTCGATCCCATGGCTTCCAGCTATTTTGAGTCATTTCCATTACCTCTCTCCCCCAGTTCACGAACATTTCAAACTACGTACTATTTGGACATTGTATGAAAAAACTACGAATTGTTGAAGTTTGAAGTCCCCCTCAAAAACCTAGACTACCCTTGAACCATGAGATGATTGCATCTACGATGAATTTGAAGGAAGCATCTTAGTCTGTAATAGAACCTAGAAGTTGATCCAATCTCTTACAAATCACATTTTTTAGATAATATTTGCATTCTTCTTATCAACCCACAGAAATGAGTTCCCAAACTTGAAAATCAAACCATTGCAAACTACCTCAAGAGTGTCTTACCAGTGTACCCTGTATTAAGACCACAGCAGTCTGCAAGGCAAAGCTCGTCCAACCATGGATGACTGCACAGATACCAGACCAAAACAAGTACGTAAATAAATCCCAGTATCTTGAAAAAAACGAGTTTCCATACCTCTCAAATCCAACAATCAAAGAGCATGATCGATGCTGAGATTTCAACATCAAAGACAAGTGTGCAATAATGCTTCTTGTGAAAATGTACGTGAGAAAACCCTATCCAAGAATGAGAGTATGGTCATGGAAAGTACCTTAGCTTGCGCTTGTCAACCAAAGCAATGGCTAAAAATCCACCAGACAATATCAGCAGCGACAGTTCTTCACCAGTAATCGATCTCCACTGTGACAAAAAGAAGTAGAATAATAAATGAGAATTAGCCAATAAGTGCCCAAACGACCAGACGTACTAGTTCCAAATCTATGGACATAAATCATGTTTCAAGGTACAAAACTGTGCCAATAGCAAGAAAAATCATACTTTACACTAATGCTACTGTCCAGCAAGTCATCAATAGAGAAGGAATAGAAAAATTACGATAATCAACTATTAGCTTCCAAAGAGGACTTTCATTTTGTGAAATGAGCACTTAGGGGTTAGAATATACTTATAAAAGTACCATGATGGAAACCAAGAAAGTATACCTGTACACGAATGCCAACTTGAGGGGCTTTCTCAAAAAGCATATTCACACGTTCCCCATCTTCTTCCATGTTTTCCTACACCCGCAGATACATGGTACATCCATCAATAAATGGATCACATTGCATACGAATTAGGATAAAGCACCATCGTAGTCCTAAGAACTCTTGGTGGAAAAAGAGGACTTTGGAAGGGAGGAAAGAAGAGGAAGGATAAGAATTGCAATGGGTATCAATCAACACACATATGTTGCAAACAGAACGGCTAATACTAACGGGGGCAACAGTATTCTTCTTCGCTAAACAACACAACCACGGGAAAGTGGAAGTGCTTAGTGAAGTGAAGCAACTAACCTTATAAAAGGTTTCAATTGCAAAATTTGGGTTGGCTCCAATTGTAACAGTAAGAAACGCCACGTCAACCTTGAAATGCCGCAATAAATGAGCCAAGTCCACTGTCCATATGCTGCACCCATTTCCAGAAGAAATAGTTAGTCAATTAGTACTCACAGGTCATACACACACGAGGTTTCCTGGGGATAAGTAGACCAATCACACATCTAAAAAAACTGAATTTACAGGTAATCCGAAATCCTTCAAAACTACAGATATGAACCTTAAATACTTGGCTTGAGTCATCCCCGCTCATCAGCTTTGTTCTCGCGTCCCTCACATATTCTATTAGATAGCAACACGAGATAAGGAAGTCGTACCTCGTGGTTTGGCAAAGTTGGCTTAAATATTTGAGATCGCAGCCCTCAACACCCAACATTTTCAACACCATCAACACACATGCCAATCCACAGTCCCAGTTGCAAAGTTGCCGCACATGTGGAACCTGCAGAACATCACTATGCTTAGTATACATCTCTTGCATCTGAATACAAGGCAGAGGATCCTAGAACCGTTAAGAACCTAATCCATGTCCTATACTGATCCCTCTTACCAACAGCAACTCATATATTGGTACTCTTTTCTTGGACTAATTACCAAGCGGAGTAAGCATAACTTGGCTAATTGTCTATGGCCACTGATCCTTCAAGGCGGTTATCCACTGTCACTTACAGTGGTTTAAAACCTCCCAGTTTGAACTTGCATAAGAAACTCGTACACAGATATAAAAAATTCACTCTCAAAAGATGTGGCTCTTGAACCCATATATCTCTCCACAGCTCTTATATCTCCCAAAAATCATACTCCTACAAATTAGCTATAATTAGCTATAAAAGCGATGCTCTTAGTATCCTCTACCTTACTGCAGTTTACATCCATTTGAATAACACAAACGGTACACGGCCCTGGAAGATGTTCACCATAGTCCCTTGACTAACCAATATCCAAGATTGCAAAATGTTCACCAAAGTTCACTTCTATTTTTAGATAATAAGTTTAGAACAAACCTGGATGGAGCGAGAGCGAGGAACAGGCATGTTAAGGTCCATCAAAGGCGACGGCGGCGAACTCCAAACATTGGATTCAATCAGAGAAGCTGCCAACCACCCACTGCTAGAGCTTTGGCTCACACTTTGCTGGCTGAAAGGGAAGCCGTTGGAGGCAGAAACAGACGCTGGGCGAGGCGGCCTAACACGAGAAACCCGCCCCGCCACTGCGGTTTCCATGGGTGGAGATTCTTCTGTATCAAGACGTGCAGTTCACTCCGAATCTATAGCAACAATTTCTTTCTAATTGCTAGAATTTTCACAACTCTCACTAACTAACCCTGGGATAATAATAGGTCAAGGCAAACCAAATCCTCCACTTTGCATGCTGGAGTGCCCTTGGTCTGGACATAGTATATAACAATGTTCTCGCTCACCTATTCTCTCATTCCTAACCTAAGCTTGAAGCAGGGATGCTTCGAATCCATCTTGAAACGCCTCATAACTTGGCTTGCCAAGATCCTGAAACAAAACATATACAACTCATCTTAAAAATCTATCAAAGGTCATCACCAAACACATGAGATATGGACCTCTGCAAAGTACAAAGTTCACAAGTTGCTGCGGAACTAAGCAAGATAAAGAGATATAATCTCTGAGACTCCAAAATATCATCAAAACCTAAAAGAGCTACGCTAAGCTTATTCTGAGAAAGATCCAGCAAAAATTCGTTTTGAGAGTTCACCATAAACTAAAAGTAAAATTTAATAAACTCTAAAATTGAAAGATACGAGACGATAGACCGTTTGGGGAATAGCAACAAAGTCAAGTCTCGTAAGAAAAACACCAATTTCAGATGTCCTACATGCATTCTGGAGGAACATCGACTTTCTTGGACTCTGCAAACTTCAAAATGAACTGCAGAACTAAGCAACGGCCTCAAGAAGTAAGAAGAATAGTCTCCGAGACTCCAAACGAGTAACAAAACCCTTTCAGGGACGCCTAAGCCTATTCTAAAGATCCACCAAAAATTCGGCAAACTCTATAATGCCCACAATTCTAAAAACGCGACAAGAAAAGGCTCTCAAGAAAACGTCAATTGCAGATACCCTACTCGCATTCTGGAAGAACAGCAACACTTGTGGAAAAGTCAAAGCAAATAGATCAAAGGCCCACACTATTATTTCAGCTCCGAGACTCCAGAATCACTTAGACTCCACAAGACTAACAAAACCTAAAAGAGATACGCTCCTAATCCATAACCTAAACCTAATATTTTACAGTTTCACTATTATCAAATATTAGAGCAGCAACAAGGAACCGGCTTTGAAGAAAACGTCAATTTCAGATACCCTATACTCGCATTCAGGAGGAAAACCAGTGGCGGACATAGTCAAAGCATGTGAATTCTCAGCGGCCACTATGATATCAGCTCCAAGACTCCCAAGGACTTACAAAACCTAAAAAAGACGTCGGAGTCAATTCTGAGAAAGATTCAGCGAAGATTCGTTGGACAAACATACACTCCTGATCCATATCCTAAAGGTCAAATTTTATAATTGCACAATTCAGAAACGCGAACAATCTTTGAGAGCAGCAACAAGAACTCCGCTCTCCAGAAACCGTCAATCAATTTCAGATACCCTACTCACATTCCCGAGGAGAAAATACAACACTGCTGGAAACAGTCCAAGCATGTGGATTCTCAGCGGCCGCTACTATGTCAGCTCAAGTAAACATGGCGACCTTGCCAAAGATTGCATACGAATCCAAATTGCACGGAGAGAGAAGCTGCAAGCGCAACACACCACGAGATTCACTGCCAGAGAGCGCAGTTTGTACCAGAAATAGGGAACCCCACACCAATTGCAAGTCGTGTGAATCACGTACCTCATCCAAGTGCAACCAGAAGTTCCAAATCGAGGAATGAAATCGATCGAACGCCCAAACGACGGACCTCACCACCCGCGTGGGGTGCAGTGAAGCAGGGAGACAGCAAGCTACAAGAACGGGGACAAGGGTTCGGTGACCGCGGGATTCGTCGTTCCTTTCACCGTGTCTTTGAGGGTTCGCCTCTATGACCGTGACTCAGATACTCCAATGTGCAGTGACGTGTGTAGCATTACTGGGCACGCATTTCATGACGGTTATAGGGCATCCCGGTCCGTTCATATTGGGATTCTATTCTTACTGCAGGCAAGGTACGGTCAAACCAAATGTGCCTGCCAAAGCGCCTCTTGAACAAATATTTTCATTATGTAAGTGGACCAGCCCAAGGTAGGAGGTCCATAAATGGACCATCTAAGGGCTGGAACTGAATTTTAGGGTAGTGAACATCTTGAAATATTTTCACTAAATTTTTTCTTGAAAGACAAGTAGAATTGACATCTAATCCAAGTTGTTTCATATTTTTTGGAGCTTTGCGGAATGAGTCATAAAACTTTGAAGTTGAAATGTCACACGGCTCTAAAAGGGACCACCTCTTAAAATGTACATTGTCTGTACATTGCTTAAGGCTATGAAAAAGCAACATGCACAAATAGTTTACTGAAGGAGGTGGCCCATTTTAGAGCCCACTCGCTTTTAAAACCTCCTACCTTATTGTTTGGTCCCAATTGCATTCACTATCCCATCCAAATCTATCCACAAAGTATCCTAAACTATATAAGATTCTGACAAAATTTGACAAGATTTTGGTTTTAATGTCAACACTCGGTAACGTGTCAGCCTTTGATTGGTGGATTCTTAAGTGCTAATAGGTACATAGAAAGGCAATTATGGATTGTTGATAGGGTGTTTATGTCTCCACTCTATGCACAATTTTGTAATTTCAAACTGATTACTTCTTAAATTCACAAAAATTACAGTTTTGATCGAAAAATTATAATTTCACTTGGGTTTGATTTGTGAAACAAGAACACACCTCTAAATATTATCTGCCCCTCTTGGAATTGACCTTAAGATATTCAGATTGTAAATCAGGGTGGTGATAGGCTATTCTACCTTAAGAGCATTCTCAATGCTACATGCTTGAAAAAAAATTGTAACAATATATGGAGTATGTATTCCCATCACCTTTTCTTCACTATCTTTTCCCCTTGCAGGCACCTCAATGCGACAACATCACTTAAAAATTGTAAACCACGAAGACACAGAAGCGAGAGGTGAAGCGGTTGGAAAGGTTCAAAGCAGCGAGTATGCCGGAATCTGCATTCAAGCGTTGTTATTAATATTGTTGACCAAGGAGTGCAGAGGAGTTTGGAGGGCATAGCAAAGGATAAGCTTTTGCCGTGCCAGTTACAAAATGTGAAGGTAATATGGAAGCTGCTTTCAACATTGAGTCAAGTTTTTGATGCTTTTATGTAACCCACATAGAATTTGCCATTGTAATGCGTCTATAGACGTAACATTGAAGATGCATTACTACTGTTATATAGCCAATTTTCTACGGCATAGGGGTGTTGGTGGGCTCTCTTCACTTCCCAGGCTCCATAGCTACAATTCCCTCTAATATGGCTCAAACTCATGATGTGGTCTACAATGTGAAGAATTTGAGCAATTCTTGAAAACAAAGAAGAGGACACAAAAAACCCTGAAAAAGCAATCAGTACAATAAGAAAATATGGAATTTGATTAAAAAAAACTGTTAGCCCAAGGCTCTCACCATGCCTAGAAAGCTGAAGGAAGAAAAGCCACATTCTCCACGCCTAGTGCTTCAAGCTTTATTGATTGTATCACAATGGAGGAGTATGTTTGGCTTTCGAGTTGGGCCTATGGTGTCGCAGCCAGGAAAGCTGAGCCACAATGGTGATGCTCTAAGTTACATCTCTTTCATCAATATATTAGTGTAGTACCTTCCATCCTTGCCACAACCAAAATAAAAATAATCTTCTACTCCTTTTGTCCCACTAAAAAGCTCTAAATTCAACACATTAGATGATATTTGGGGGTCGCGGAGGGCCGTTTCAGGCTTGTTCCTTGATCTGCCCAGATCCAGTGAACGTCGGTACGGATGTGTCAGAAATTTTTTTTTTTAAAAAAAAAAAAAAAAAAAATTCACCAAAATATCATTTTAAGCAAAAAAAAATTTTTTTTTTTTTTTTTTTTTTTCAAAAAGTGACGTGGCAGTCGCTCGACCACGTCAACTAGCTGCTTCTGCTGCGTTCCCAGACTGGGGGAATGCAACAGACAGTAGGGAACTCACAGCCTTCTAAGACCCCCGAATCTCATGTAATGCCTTTCATGTACCACTAAAAAGCTCCATTATTGAAGTTGACCATTGTAAACAGTTAGCTCTGTTGATTTTGAAAGTTGAGCAACTGTTTGTCGTACTGAACAACCTCGTCATGGCAAGCAAAACAATCGGGCAACATTCCTCTCCTTGCAATCTTTGCTTTACTCATGTGCGGGACCTTGTATTTGTTGCTCCCATCGTGTTGGATTGTCTCAACCATGCAGTGTTGTAAGGTTAGAAAGATGTTGTTTAACTTGTCGACCTCAAGGTCCTTGAATGCCTTGATCATTGCAGTGATAAGATCATCTATAGTCTTTTTCTTGAACTGCTATTGGAGCGACTAGATACTGTTAAAAACCCTTAGATCAAATACATTCATGTCTGGACTGTTTGCAGGCTGGAACTTCAATGAGACGTCGAAGCCATCTTTCTTGAGATCATTGATCAACTGAGCTTCCTCCGGGTGTGGCTTTGCATTGTTGAACTGCATGTTGATTGAATTGCTCGTCTTGCTTGCCTAGTTCTTAGGCCACTTTTCTTGGATGGCCAGTAGTACATTGTCCTTTAGCATGCTCTTGATTTGCAGCTTGTCCATTGATTGAATGCATTTTGTTTCCATCATGCCTCTCGGATGCTTCCTACTGCTATGTTGCACTGGCTCCTGGTAGGCAAACTGCCAAATACCAATCTTGTCATTGAAAAGTTGATTGGAATACATATCATGTCGTGGCCGAGCAACAACGGCCATGAACATAACCTTCCTAATGAACCATTTGCTCATAGTGGTGCGATGAGGCGCCTCTTCACCATTAGCTAGGTAGAAACGTCTCATATTCTTAGTGATATAGAACCACTTCTCGTCCAAGTGGATGTTGTTCATCATGTATTCAAATTGCCCCATCTAGTCCAAATGCGATAGGCAATACTGGATGCACTCAATCTTGTTATGGTCCGTCAAGTAAGACTTGATTGCACTTGAATGAGGTTTGATCAGCTCGTCTATAATGAGGTGGTGAACTGTAGACTTATTCATGTTCAAATGAGCTGCTAGCGATCAAACATTCTAGCAATTTGTAAGCAAGATGGCCTTCATAGCTTCTAGGTCCAAAGATCGCTTCTTCCTCCCAACCCAACCACGCTTGCTTGGCCTTACATTTACGACAAGGTTTCTATTGCCAAAGACTCCTGTCCGAGCTTGAAAATGTTGCGGATTGCTCTTAGCGCCACGTTGAATTGCAAACTGACTTCACGTGCCGCACTTGGGATGAGCTTGTTTTTATCATGAGCACGCCGTTTCAACAGCAAGACCTTCCATATCGCTCTATATTGATCACTTGTCAAATTGGGCTTCTACATGCAATCTGGTAGAGTGCCACCAACAATACTGCAGTTGATAGGGCCACCTCCGTGCACTTCAAGATCACCTCCGAGCACCTGAGGGTCACCTCCTCCAAGTCCCTCAGGGCCACCTCCTAGAGTCTCAATGGATTCAATACCACGTTTTGCTACTACTCCTATATCTTGATTGTAAAGGTCCATCTCAAAAATCATTTACAAAGAATGCATCGATAGCCTTTGCAATTCATGCTTAAAAATGAAAGTTTTGGTACAGATTTTGGCGCCAAAACAAAGGTATCTAAGAGGGAAAATTTTGAATAAACCTAGCGCATGCATTAATGGTATCTCATTGTATGAATCACTGATCCACAAACTACAAATAGAGAGAATCCCTTGTAGAGAAGATTTTAGGAGCATTTTAGTGGGACAGAGGGAATACAATGCAACTATTCTTTTATAGAAATTAAAAATTGAAATGAATAGGTCAAATATCCACAATGTCCCCTTATTCGTCATTCCTTTGTGATATATTAGTCATTTATGTCACTGAGCTTATGACTATTGAACTGTAAAATGACTCTACACAATCCACATCAACATTACTTAGGATTGTAGAGCACAGACTGAACCATCGATGATAGCGGATTTTGGGCCCATTCTCATCCAGACGTCATCCACTGTTTAGGGTAGTTACTGCAGAATGACTATTGGATGTGACATGTCAACTTTTGCGCCATTTCAATGACTCAAGGGCATTGCTTAGTCGCTCCCTAGCCACTAGTTATTTTTTCACTGGTCACAATTGACCCTATTTTCTATTAGTGTTTTATACAAAATTCATTTGGTCTCTACTACTTATAGTGGCATTATATGTAAGAGCAAGAATTAAAACTTCTGCAAGAAGATATAAAAAATGAGCTATACATATATGCATTGAAAGTGTTTGACACCCATTCAGCCTAAAAATACACTTGAATTGAGGAGAGATTCATGGAAGGACACAACTACAACCATACCTATCTTCACAATGTTGTACTTAACTTAAATAAAAAACAAAACACTTCACTTGCACTTTGCAAACAATTGCCCTTGTATGTAAATATAGTAACTGCAATTGTATCCTATCCAACATCCTAATTTTGTCACTTCTACAATTGGTATACACTGCTAAACTAGGGTGACCTCTTTTGGGCATCCTCAATGGAGTTGATATCTCGATTGGTATATTGCCCTTCCAAATAAACTTTTAACTTTCATCTATTCTATAAATTAAAATTTGAAACTTTTATTATTCAAAAACACATCCAAATATATTTTGAATAAGTTACAAAAAAATTCAAATAACAATGAAAAGAACTTGCTTCAAAAGCAAATAGAAAAATAAAAGTACAGAAGCTTTGGCAAATCCCTTTAGTCTTTTATTTGATGAAAGGGAGTATATTTTTTATTTCATATAAAACTTTTTCAAAATTCAATAACTTTTCTACTATAAGTCGAAATGCCATGAAATTAAGTTCGTGCACCCTTCCTTGTAAAGAGCTTTCTGACTATGCCAAGAATGCGATCACAAGAGACACGATTCCAAAGCTTTCACTATAACAAACAAAACATAGCAAACAAAAATACTCATACTAGGTATAGACTACAATAGTATGCCTTGTGCCATTGCTGTAATAAAAATAAATGTAAAATGCATTTTTTTAATTAATAAAAAATTTGAAATTCAATATCATTCACATTGTAGGTCCAAACGCCATGAAACAAAGTCTATGCATCCTTCTTTGCAGAGAGCTTCTTAACAATGTTATGAACGCAATCAAGGAATGCACAATTCTAAAGATCTCATTGTAACAAGCAAATCAAACAAACTTCATTCAAGGTATGAATGTATCAATTGTTGAAGAAATGGTTCTACAACATCTATCAAAAAAAATTTAATCCCTCATAACTTTGTATAGGATATCCAAGTGGTGCATTTTTTGGTGCATTGAAATCTTCTTTCATTTATCAATTAGAAAATAATTTGATTTCATCTATCTAATAATAGAAATTATGCACAACAGAAAAAGAATGTTTTTAAGTGTCTCTACTTTAAGGTAATTTCACCTATAATTGTCCAATTAAGCATATTTATAATTACACCTTAGGAGTTTGTTTTGTTCTCATTTATTTGGATAGTGCAAAAAGAAATCTTTAATTTGCTAGAACGATGAATTTGTTTAGACCAAAATACATAATGAAATATGCAAATGGCATATGAATGAAATTTAGAATTTTCATCCCAAAGCGTATACATCCCTCAAAGAGTGTTATTCTTCAAAATTTGTAGCAATTTAGTATTCTATCTATTGAAAAATATAAGTGCATTGTCAAAT
Source organism: Neckera pumila (assembly GCA_963969595.1). Classification (NCBI taxonomy): domain Eukaryota; kingdom Viridiplantae; phylum Streptophyta; class Bryopsida; order Hypnales; family Neckeraceae; genus Neckera; species Neckera pumila. The sequence continues at coordinate 14,953,093 of OZ018415.1, forward strand.
ATTCCTTCCAAAAAATTTGAATTGTTTCTGAAATAAATACCACCCTTAAGAATGGGCATATTACACCTTTATACACAAGATACATAATTTTACAAAATTATAATTATAAAAAAATCCATAATTAGAAGAAAGTGTATTTTTACCTCTAAGTGATTGTTGGTTAAAGACAAAATTTGAATGTGTTATAAAACATGTTTTTTATAATTTGAGTCTCATGCAAGCGTTAACCTCATTGAAAACATCAATCAAAAGTAAAATACAGAGTCTGCTGTACTTTCATGAGCACAATTGAAGTAAAGTCATGGAATGGTCTTTAAATCAATGAAAGGATTTTTTGATTGATGACCGTTGAATTGGTCTTTATTCTCTATATTGTTGTGGATGGGGCCAAAGCTAGGTAGGCGACTTGATTGAGGGTGAAAATTATAAACTTTAGATGAAAAATCTTTTTATGCCTATAAAAATTCGCGGAGCCAAGACTCCCTCTTCTAAAGAGAGGTGCTTGGATCATAAATCCATTTTGAAGCTAATTATATAATTATAATAAGTGATATAAACTTTATAATATTTTTTTGAAAAACAATCTAGTCTAATATAGTAGGATAACTTAAAGTTATAACCTGAATAAGATATCATATTTAAAAGAGAGAAATACAGATTTAGTTGGTAGTTAAAACTACCATTTCAAATAAAGTTGTCACATTGGACGGACCGTCCGGAATGTTCAATGGTCACCCTAACTAGCCCGATGTGATTACTTTGGGGTTTTCTTTATTGTCCATTTGGTCCATCCAAACTGTCCAATATGTCCGCCCATCCGGAACGTCTGATGTGATTCTAATTTGCCCGATATGGCAAAAATGATTTTTAAACCACCTAGTATATATTATATGATTAATATGAATTTGCTACCAAAGTTTGTAGACAAATTTACAAAGCACTATGATTGAATCTATAGGAACCAAATTATCATGATTGTATAAATTGGAATTTTGTTGCAAGCTAAGCCACCCTAATCTAGTCTTTGTTGTCATTTTATCACCTCCATTTATTTGTATTTGGTTGTTGCCATCTTATCGGCTCCGTTCTTTTTATTGCTATTACCATTGTATTAGCAACATCTTCATTCTTCTTTGATGAATCGACACCTACATTTTTCTTCTTCAAACTACCAATGCATTCTTTGATAAAACTATCAAATGTTCTCTTATCTTCTTTTGACAAGATATGGAGTCTAGTTCCTTCATCAAATTAATGTTAGAGAAATTGAACATATCACATGATTCTATCTCACCAAATCAACTTATTCACCATCCAAACCACCATATTCATAACAATATCCAACTACATGCTTGTAATATTTAGGCAAAACACTAATATCAAATTCATCAAAAGAAATAGCACCAATATAATCAATTTTTTTTCTTTTCAATTACTTTGACTAATTTTTGAACTCTAATCAAGTACCATGTAGTATTGCTTTTACCATCTACCATTCTAATTGCAATATCATCAAACAATCCAACATTAGCATTATTAGATTTAGATTCTAAAAAAAAGTTATTCTCAACATGAGCATATTGGATACGCCTAAGTCTACCAAGGGAAAGTTTATTAGGTCCACAAACATTGATATTTGTAATAATTCTCATTTTGTATATTAATATTTTATTTGGGACATTGACAAATGAATTGACTTTGTTCATGTTAGTATCACATGCATCACTTATGAACTCTTGTTCCGCATCAGGTATTATAGACTTAACATTATTTGCAACTTCATTATCAAAGATACATTATCTAGCACAACCTTTTTTGGTGATTTGACATGACTTTCATCATCTTTTATTTTCTTATCAACCAATGAAGCAATATCTTGAATAAAAGCATGAAACAAAGAAGCCCATGGATCATCTCACTTATTGCTTGATTATAATGCTTCTTCTATTTCACCTACTTTGCCTTGTCCTTTGCCATTAAGAAACCAACTTTCTATGCCTCTTGAAGGTTAGCATTTTCACTATAGTTCAAAAAATCAACATCTCAATCAACAGCACATGAATTTTTTTCTAACCACAAGTTTTTCAATGTCTTGGATTAGCAAACAAGGGGCTATTCTTCTCATGTTTAATCTTTTCCACCCTAGTAATGAGTGAATTACATTCAGCAGCTTCTTCAATAGATAAATTGTGTTTGTTACAAATTTGTTGACTTAAAAGTGAAAAATAACCTTCACAACAACTAGCCTAAATCCTACTTAATTCAATTGTTAGATGTAAAAAAAAATCCCTCCTCATCATGATGTAAGACACACTTGCATGACTTGCTATAGTACGATTTGTCATACATTCTTACTCATCCATTTATCTTTCAAGTAGTGCTCAAAATGCATTGTAACGATTGTATGCACTACCTAAATATAATATATGAACAACAAGTGATGTCAATTTGACCTTTCCAAGCAAAAATTGCTTACCATAGAAAATTTCAAGAAAGGCCCAAATCATTTCCAAGTGAAGACTAGTACCTTTAACATGCTCTTGCACATACTTACCAGAATACATTGTCCCTTTGTCAAGGCGTTCCAAACGTGCCTCACTTTAGGGAAGGCCAAGCGTTGTACAACAAGGAATTTTTGTTTGTCTTTTACATTGATGTCATCTTCTAGACAATAGGCTTTTCTTACTCTCTCTCTCTCTCTCTCTATTTCTAAGTAATATTAATGTTTCTTTATGTTTCACAAAAAAACATTAGTATTATTCAAAAATAAAGGTAACAGTAGTTTGAAATTTGTATAGTATAGATTTTCAAAACCATTTTGTACAAAAATTCAAATGCTACTTTATAATTAATTCTAATATTTCTTGAAAATGGTGGTGTAATACAAAAATAAAATAAAAAAATATTGCAAGTTCTAAAATATAAGGAAACACAAAATTTACTAAACAACAAGATTGTCAAGAGAAGTAAGAGTTTTCGTTGTAGCATTGTAGATGCGTACATGGTATAAAAACACTTATTAATATGTTATTTTTATAGACTTGATTATAATAATATGAAAGGAACTATGACATCATTCTAGCGGCTTTAAAGTGATGCCTTCTCATTATAGTGCGTTCATCTATTTGATAAGAGGCAACTGCCTAAGAGCTTCATTAATTTGTTGTATTTTTTCTTTATTTTCTCTTTAGACTTAAGTATATGAAATTGAAGGGGGTTTTTTTAAGTCTCAAAATAATGAGCTCTAACAAGGATTAGAATTTGAGTTTTCTTTGTCACAATTGCTAGATCAGCTTCTTCGATTGTTTGGTCTAACACCACCATATGAACATCCTTAAAAAGAATTTGGACCTTCTCAACCACCAAAGCAACCTTGTGTGGAGCAATGATGGCTCGAGAATCTTCAACGTGATGCTTGAACATTGGTGATCTTACTGCAAGTTGGACATATTGAGCCGAACAACCGAGAAGTGACATTTTAAAGATGTTTTGAGGGTCTAAACAATGATCAATACTATTCTATGGTTAGGCCTATAAAAGTGAGTGGTGACCACCAATGTTAGTTAATCCTTTAACTAAAGCAAATTGTGTAGATTTAGTTGCAGCCACCATTAAATTCATTTTCAAATTTTTACAAATGAAGTGATGCTTCTTTTAAAACTTTGAATTTTTACCTCTAATAGCTATGCTAGTAATTTGCACATTTGTTTTGTATGTTTATTGTTATAGAAAGAAAAGATAGAAACTAATTGCCATTTTTTATTTTGAGGTAATTTATCTTCTAGTTAAAGAGGTAAATTTAGTTGTCTAGTCAAAAATACTGACCAATGAGTGGTAGTATAGTCCTATGGTTAAAGTTAGGCTAAAGTCTACTTGATTTGTATGATTGAAGTAGAAGATATGGTAGAAGATAAAAGGGCACTATTCATCTTATTTGTTTGTAAGGCCCGAACGTTTGAAAAGCCATTGTGTGTTTATATTAAGAATTTTAAAATGAAAATTGAAGAAATTGTATATCATAATGTTGTGTTTTTGAAAAGTCTTTTTTCATTTGGATTGAAGTTAGTAATTAAGATTTGTATTAGTTTGACTGAAGGAAGGTTTGCTGCCTCCAATGTGAAGGAACAAAAATTTGACCAGTCATAAAAAATAGATAGTTCTTTAGTTTGCAATGAAAATCTAATTGGATGTTGAAAATTTTGTTTGATTTTCATGAAGCTCTCATTAGTTCAATTTGGAGCTTTTATAAGTGAGTTGTAAGTGTTGAAATGAAGAAGAGTCTACTAACCTCACTTTTAGAGGCTGAACTTTTGTATGGCTGTCGAAGTTGGATAAAATATTCAAATGGTTTGAGATTGAAATAAGAATAGAAAACTGTGTAAGCTTTCTAAAAATTTATTCCTCATCTCACTTGATTTTTTAAATCATTTAGTGACACCAAATCAAAGTTCAGTCAAAAAGTTGGAGTTGGGGTTGAAGTTGGAGGTGATATTGAAGATTTCTGTGTTGTGATTTTTTTTTCTTTGTAAACTTTGTTGTTGTAGGTGGCATGGGTTAAACTATTGCTTAGCCTCATTTTGTGTTGTAGCATCAAAGTGGAGTTCATAGTCTACATGGCCAAAACTTGCTATATTCTCACAATGAGGCTAGTTAATGACCAGCAGACCGTAAGTTTAAGAGTTTAGAAGTCATATTTATCGATGATATCTTGTTGTATGCCATTGATTCTATCCGTTTTGCATTCCGTAGTTTTTTATTCCTGCTTTGACTTGTAAGCCAACTTAAAGTCCAAACAAGATAGGCCAACAGGAAACAATTCTACAGCGGTTTAGAAGATTCAACAATCAAGACTCAAGATTTATTTACGACAATGTTTTTTTTTGTTCATGAGCCATTCTTGGTCGTAAACAGGATCTCCATGATTTTTCAAGGTAAACCTCTCTCTGCATGAGACCATGCATGCATGTAGTGCGCTAATGCATGCCAAAGACTTTTTTGGCTCTTTAATTTATTCCGATTTAGCTAATTAATGTGCACTAAGTACTAGAAGTGCCCCTTATTACAAAGGCTATAGAGGGAAAAAATGACAATGTTATGCTTACTTCTGTTTGAAGGCATGGATTAAATACAAATCATCATGCACAACAAATGCGGCATCGTCAAAAACATCAAGCACCTCAAGTATCACAATTTATAATTGTATACTTTTGAGGCCAAGCAACTTGAGCCTTATTCATTCACCAAATGGAAGAGACTTTAAATCAAGCAAGGATACTCTATGATTGGGATCTAGCTAAAATCTTAGGCATATTAGGTACAATTCATATTGACATGGCTACTAAAAAAAGATATGAACAACAACTATATGCTTGCAAAATCAGCAACAAGGAAAGTGACACATATATGATAAAAAAAATAGTACCTCTAGTAGATCTCATTGTGCTTAGCAAAGTAGGGATTTTGCTCTTATTACTCATTGTAGAGCATGCAAGAAATAAAGCAAGAGAAGTAATAAAAACACAGTTTGACAATGAAATTGTTAGAAATGGGCAGCCAAGGAAAAATAACAAATGCAATGTCAATATTGTCACCCTTGGATTGCATAATGAGCTATCCAAAAATATCTGTGAGCGTTAATTTGCATCAATAGTTTGGAGGGTAAACAAGTGGGCTTGTCCCAAAAGAAATAGAGAGCCACTTTCCGCCATAAAGCTTTTGTTCTTTGTACATCACGATAGTGTATGTTGGAACAGCTATACATTGGTTGTGATTGCTAACACATGGTCACTTGATCAAGATAGTGAGCTGGTCAATCGAATTTAGATCAACAACTAAAGAAGAAGAAGTGTACAAAGAGCTCACCAAAAAAACCCTGCATTTTAGGTGACGTTTTGTAAATTTTTAGACAGATTTTAGATGATGTCAAAAAAAAAACCTTTTTTTTTCTTTCAATAATCACATCTAATATAATATCCGGATGTTATATTAGACAATATTATTGGAAAAAAAAAGTTTTTTTTTTTTGACGTCACCTAAAAATCTGCTTGAAAAAATTACAAAATGACACCTAAAATGCGAGTTTCTTCTAGTGGCTAAGTAGGATAACTGAACTTTGTTCTCTCTTGGAAGGCATGGGCACAAATTCCAATTCATGCATCCATGGATGTATTGTACTGTTAAAGCTCGTCATAAAAAGAAGCCACCTTAATGACTTCATTGATGTTAGACATGATGAATCACAGGAGTATACAAATGTTAAAGACAAAGAAGACAAAGCTCTTCATTATATGACTCTAAACAATGGGAACCATGACAAGGTGAGTCATGTCACACTGTACATGTTCACAACATTGAAAACGAGCTACACAAGCCTTGTAAAACTATTCAAGCTTCACAACTAGTTTGTAGTAGTTATTTTTGTAGTGTATTAGATTACAAGTACCTTTAGTGATGCTTAGGCAATTGTATATTACGTATAAGCAAGTCAAGTAGTTTCTCTTACAATTGTTGTTTGGACAACCATTATTGTAAGTGACATGAATATATTGGAATACAAGACTTTGTCATGTATTTACAGATTGCCATATACAACATACAACACGTCATATAGCAACAATTATTAGTCAAATAATCAACCAAAATAAAAACAAGACAGTGTCAAAAGCATCATGTCAAGAAAAGAAATAGAATTTGTATCTACACAAGGTAGTCAAGCGTCTCAGTCTCATCCCACTACTGGTGAATCTAAGAGTGCGCATTCATCTATGAAAAATTTCAAAATTTTACGAGAAGGCTAAAATACCTTAGCTAGCCACAACTGTCACAAAATAAAGTCTCTCCCTAAAACATTTGTAAAACTTGACTCGATCAAAATGTCAAGCTAAAGAAGCTTCTTTATCTAAATATTCCAAATCCTAGTTGACCAAAACAAAGGTTTAACTCTATAAAGGATTCTTGATGTTTAAAGACTCCCTAAATATAATACAAGTTCAATAAACCATCTTAGCCCATTAAATAACAAATTGTAACGTGATTTAATACTAGATGTTCTGTCACATGACAACTTATATCTTTAGTTAGGTACTAGGAATATTGTGATAAAAAAACATGATAGGACCAACAATGCTAGTGCACGAGCGCAAAGACCCCGAGCCTATAAAACTTGAATCTAGTTGTAGGTTTGTACCTGTAATTATTTAAAGGTGTTTATAAAATATTTACCTATAATATAGATACTCAACAATATAGAAAGAGTCTATAATATAAGAATCTGTAACATAGACACCTATAACCATAGAAGGTGTCTATAATATAGACTCATAGGCTCATAGGCTTATAGATTCTATGCTCACATGCTAGTACTTCCATAGTAGGACAATGCAAGCTACTACATTAAACGCCAAGTCTTCTACAAGTTCTATTCTTTTCATTGCCTATATAAATTAGAATTTTGAAAATGCCCAAGTTATCAATATCCCTCTAATTTATTGGTCCTACAACATTGGCCGAAAAACTTGTACTCTTAATTGCGAGAATTAAAAAGCACCATGTTTCCAATAGGACACACTAACTATCCAACTACAACAACTAGTTGTTTTTGTCCTTTACCAAACTATGGGGTTCTATTCCATTTTGTTGTAGCCAAACATGCAAATAAGCACTATAAGGAACCCGTGTTTTTCTGGACATCACGATTTTGACGCCCAACTGTCCAGGCTAACGTTTTCCCACGTCTACATGGACGTCCAAAAAATTGCGTTGCTGTGGACGTGCCTTAGACATCAACTTGGACATGTGACATTAGGATGTTTTTTGCCAGACATCACCAAAAAAATGCGTCAACGGGGTCCTCAAAGACCGCCATGTGGCTACCACCTAAGCGCCACGCGGACACGAGCAGCCACGTAGGAATTTTTTCATCCATTTTTGGCCATGACGTGGCATCTGAGGTGGCACGTGACGTGGCAGCGGGAAAAGTGATGTGGCATGCCACGTCAGCATATTTTTTGGTTGTCTAAGAATATTCTTGCTATCTTTGAGACGTCCACTTAGACATCTGCACGTTTTCTGAGACATCAACTCAGATGTTCAAATGTTTTTATAGACGTATTTTGAGACATCACCTTAGACGTCCACATCTCTTGTGACATCAATGTAAACATCTACTTTTCATTTTGAATACCTTTGGCAATGTTTGATATGATTTAGAAGAACAAAATGATGTCACATTAGACATTCATGTCATAGAATGCAATATAAAGCAAAATGTTAATATGGACAGTCTCACATGCCTCATATGACATCCACATGCATGTCATAATGTCCAATATAATATGTCATACACAGTATAGCATATATTATACATCATATACCATACATAATACGCCATACAAAATACATCATAATTGACAATTATGTCACATGACTTTAAAAACCACATGATGTGACTTTATAGAGGGGAGAAAACGGGCTCTTTATACAAGTGGAGTGGTAGGGGGAAGACAAACTATATGGGACATTGAAAATGCTGGATTTAAATTTTTGTAGAACAGCACACAGATGTCCAGCAGGATGTTTTTTGCATGACTCAAAGGCCGCTCTGATGACGTCTCTGTAGACGTTATACCGATTGTGATTGTTTCCTAAAACATCTAGATGTCTACAAAAACGTCCAAAAAAACATCTCAACGTTTTATGAGATGTCTCTAGTGACATCTCTACGTCTATTCAGACATCTCCAGTATAAGTGTAGAAAACGCAAAGAGACAGCCCAGGTATGCTGACGTGGCATGCCACATCAACATAATTTTATGCCACGTCAACTAATTTACATGTGGCATGCCACGCCATATGCCACATCATCTTATTTTCTCCCAAAGCTGACCGATTCCTTTTTTTTAACCTCAATCAAACTTTTCCCCAAGAATAAAGTAATTTCCACAAATTTATCCTTTGTGAAATTTTTTCCTTAAAGCTGACGTGGCAGTCTATGTTTTTGCGGACGGCTTAGCAGACATCAATGAGTCCTTAAAAATGTCATCAAAAACTCCAATGTCGATGGTAACACCAACTTGTTTTCATTCAAATTTACCGCAATCATCTGGAACTTCCTCAAAAACCTTCTGAAATTGCAATCCTTCTCTTTAACATCTTGATGTCTCCGCGGACATAGTATGTTTGGCCTTGGACATCCTATGTTTGGCCTTGGACATCGTATGTTTTTGCTCTGACATCCAAAAAAACACGGGTTCCTTTTAGTGAAGGGACAAAGTTTGTCATTATCATCTTGCAAAAGTTGTGTCAAGGCCATACGCAATAATGTATGGACTTATTCCATTTCTAATGATATAAAACTATTGAATCAAACCACGTACAAATTGGACATTGTTTGATACAAAAAATTTGGCTCATTTTGCATAATTTCTTCCATAAGGAGTTTCACTATGCTAAGAAAAAAAAATAATAAAAAATAGGACACTCTATTGGGAGCCACTTATATGCTGTCATACGCAATTTTTGTTCACTCCCACTATAAATAAATTTTGTACACCAAAAAATTGTTTAAAAATTCAAAAATATTTAGAAAATCAATTTTAAGTATATCCTACGTGTCCAAAAAAATCTGACCTCATCTAGAGATTTCCTATACTAAAACATTGACCATATATATATTTACTACAAAATACAAGGATTAATGACCAAGGGATAGTCAAAATTCCCCAAATTGGCACCTTCAAATACATCTTTGTATCCAAGAAAATACATTATTTATCAAAAAGAGAAATATTTTCAACTCCCTTGAGAGGTGAAGGTTGAGCTTTGTCAATCTACAAGCATCCAAACTCGTTCAAGAAAAGTTTATCAATACTACTAAAGAACTTGGTACCGTACTTTAATAGCAACTTTGGCACTTAGCCGAATATTTAATTAAAGTTCAAAACCAAGGTTAGGCAAGACTAAAAATTATTTTATGCTATTTAGGCAACCATTCAAAATTGAATAAAGTATAAGCATTTGGTTAGGTTTGGATACTTGGTTTAATGGTTTCAAAGAGGATAAAACGTTATTTATTCATAAAATACATAAAATATTAAGATAAGATAGCTATAAATGGCCAATACGTCTCTAGAGAAGGAAACTGTGATTCTTCTTCAATCAATTGCAACTTCAAAATATTAGACAAGATAGGGGGACAATTTCCAAAAAAATTAAGCGTCATTTTAAAAAATATTTATTGACAAACCTGCCAATAGGGTACGGTATCTAATTTTTGGAGGACTGGTGAGTTCTTTATTTTTGAGTAATTCACTACACTAATTGCAAATCTCGTAGTGTATAATTATAAAACATTAGGAAAAATTTCAACCCTAAAAAAGGCTGCTAGTTTTTTTATTTTGGGCCCCTCCGGGGTGCAATTATAAAAATGATTTTTTTTTTTTTGAATTTTTTTTGTTTAAATTCTTCCAATCTAATGGGGCACCAATAGGGCTGATGTAGAACCAATGGTGCCACATCAAATTTCAAATTTTTAACTACACATGTTGGTAGGTTTCATATATTGTTTTGTGTGTGAATCTTTTTATCTTGAAGTTTGGCATACATCACTAGATGTTTTTCAACTCTTTTGAAGGGCTATGAGTTCCATGGGCTGCTAGAGTCAGGGAAACAGCCTCGCAGCAGTTTGTAGCTACTACTTGACGTGGCAAAACGACTGCCACGTCACATTTTGTTTTTTTCATTTTTTTTCATTTTAGATTTTTTTCTTAAATCCAAAAAATTCAAAATAAAAAAATTTGACAGTGGACATTTATTTCCGATCTGCTAGGGGAACAGCATCGGGGGAGCAGGCCTAAAACGGCCTTTTAGTCCCTCCAAATCTCTTCTAATGTGTTATGAATATAGGGATGATCTTGCAAAAAAAATTCATGATAAATAAGCAATTTTTCAGCCCTTGGAAGGATATCAAAATTGGTAGTATGCAATTATTTCTCTCAACTACACATGTTGGTAAATTTTGAATATCTTTTTTTGTATAAGTCTTTTGAACTTGAAGTTTGGCACACATATTATCAACATAGAGATGATCTCTTAAATAAAATTCGTGGAAAAAAAAACTCAACCCTCAGAAGGTTTTCAAAGTTGGTAGCATTGAAAATTTTCCCCACAGCTACATATGTTGGTAGTTTTTGTATATCTTTTTTTATGTGAATCTTTTGACCCTGAAATTTGATATACATGTTACTAACATAGAGATGATTTTGTGAAAAAAATTTCATGATAAAAAAACAATTTTTCAGCCCTTCGGAGGGTGTCAAAGTTGACAGCAGTGAATATTCTTTCCCTAAGAATGCAAAAATGCCATTTTGATTAGTACCCTACTATATTTGAAAGTTTGGAAGAACTTGATAAATGAACAATGAAAGTTTAGAAGAATACTAGCGGTTGGCGCTTGCTATGCTATGCATTCATTAAAATGCTGGACAAAAACTTCAACAAATCTTCAAATAAAAATTACGAAAATCTTTGTATAATTTTGTTTATAAGTAAGCATATATTGAAATGCACAATAGAAATTTATTGAATGATGAATGAAAAATATGGATTGGTAAGTACTGTAAAAGATGCATATTTATTGTAATGTATTCAAAAGTTGACTCAATTGTTACAAACAACGGCAACCCAAAAACTTGGTGAATTGAAAAGAAAAACTTGTAAATTTCAAAAACTTCATGAACAACTTAATTGTTGTGAAATCCAAAATCGCTTCAATTGAATAAATTTCTCAAATCATTTGGTAGTAGCAATAGAATTTTGAAATCATAAAAGCTGTAAAAGTGATATTACAGAGGTGATTGCAAACTACTATTCTATTTCTGTAATATAATATTGTGTGAAAATAATATTTTTATGTATGCATGATTGAAAATATTTTTTCAAAATATTAAAATTAATTATTTCAAAGACTTATTGAAATCATTATCATGCATTCTATTCAAATATATCAAAATTTTACTGATAAGTGTTACAATGAATGCGTAGCATAGCAAGCATGAGCCCCTATTATTAATGGTAGCATTTTTTATATTACAGAGGGAGTTATAATTTTAGTAGTATGGTTTAAAGTAGTATGAAGTAGTATGAATTTCAGTACACTAAAAATGATATTTAGTGTTGGCAACACTAATTACGAACCTTGACACTAAATATCATAAGTAAGTAACACTAAATCTAATTTCTAACACTAAATATGCTCTATGGTAAATCTGAAATCTGAAAAGGTCTACATTTAGTGTTAGAACACCTTAAAAAAATGAACTTGCAAAGGAAGCGGAGGCGGCATATTGAAGTCCAACACAACACTAAATCCGCTACAATTCAGATTTAGTGTTGTGGCTGGTAGGGGGGTAAAACACTAAATGTCATACTACACTAAATATCATTTTTAGTGTAGTATGATGTATTGAACGAGTGTACATACTTTTGGACTAATAACATAACCGATGAGTTTCTTCCTCCTTGAAAACAACGTTGATGCCCTGCCTTGAAGACTCCGTCCAGAATTGGGCGCCAGCTAGAATTCGAATTTGAAGGAAAGGATTTCCCAAGCCTTTTCGAACGTTAGTTGTTTTTGAACAGAGTGGTACTTGAAGTTGCAGCGTCGAGGCTTGGCTATGGTGAAGATCCTTCTTTTAGGTTACGACCTGACATAACTAATGGCGCTGGATCAAGGTCTCGGGAGGGCGCTGGCCGCGGCGGCAGGCGCGGCGGCAGCTATGGCCGCCGTGTTCGCGAAACTGGCCTCTCCGGACGCGCGGTGGGAGCTTCGACTCGCCTGCTACGGCGCCGTGGTGGCTTGTAATGTGGCGATGTGGACGCTGTACGTGCGCAGCTTGACGCGCCTGCCATCGCTGCAAGCCACCGTGTTCAACTTCGCGGTCAATTTTCTGCTCTCGGGGGTGGCCGGGTTCCTCGTCTTCGGGGAAGACGCGCAGTGGCAGTGGGGACTCGGGGCTTCTCTTATTGTCATGGGCATCACGGTGCTTAGCAAGGCGGATGTTGAGGGGAAGCAGGAGTAAGAGAAAAATGAGGAGCTTATTCGGCCTTGAATCCTGGTACGTTTCTCTGAGTCCTTTTAATCCGTCCCGGAATTGTTATTTTATGTAAGGGTTTGACGGTGTCTCTCCGCTTCAGGGGAGCAGCGCATTGGAAATCTCGGTACATATGTTTAATTCCTTTTAATTCTTCTCGGAATTGTTCTCTTATGTTCGGATTTGGCGGTGTCCCTCCTGTTTGGACAAGCCGTGCATTGGAAAGCTGTGTAGATTTCTTGAGTCTTGTTAATCTCTCCCGGAATTGTCATTTTATGTTTGAGTTCGACGGTGTCTCTCCTCTGCGGGAAGCTGCGCATTGGAAACTTTGGTCTGTTGCTCTGAGTCCTTGTAACTCCTCTCGGAATTGTTATCTTATGTTAGGGTTTGGCAGTGTCTCTCCTCCTTGGGGAAGCCGCACATTTGAAATCTTGGTCCATTGCTCTAAGTCCTTGTAATTCCGCTCGGAATTGTTATTTTGTATTAGGTTTTGGTGGTGTCTCTCCTCTTCGGGGAAGACACGCATTGGCAGTGGATGCTTTGGGGCTTCTTTTATTGTAATGGGCATCACCGTGCTTAGCAAGGTGGATGTTAAGGTGAAGTCCGAGGAAGAGGAAAAAAGGAGCGTATTCGACCTGAAATCTTGGTACATTTCACGAAGTCCTTTTGATTCCTCCCAGAATTGTATTTTATGTTAGGGTTTGGCGGTGTCTCTCCTCTTCGGGGGAGCCGCGCATTGGCAGTAAGTGCTCGAGGCTTCTCTTATAGTTCTGGGCGTCACTGATATTAGCGCGAAGCAGGATTGCGAATTTGCTGGAGAAAGAGGAACGCGTTCGGATGTAATATTGGTACTACTTTTGTAGTACTGTCGAAGTCGTTGTCGTCTTAATGGAAATTTTGATTTTATGTTGAGGTTTTCTTCTAGGTTTTTGTAAATGATCGGCTTCACAAATGATCGGTTTCACAAGGTAGTTTAGATCGGTAAGTGTTGAAGGTGAAGTTCCTCCAACAGTTTCTTGGTTCTGAGCATCAAGGTGCTTAGCAAGGCGGATGTTAGGGCGAAGCAGGCTTCAGAAGGTGATGTTGGATCGATGCGGAAGGAGGGAATTTTTCGACCCTAATCTTTGTACAGCCCTCTGAAATCCTTCCAATGTTCCCGGAAATGTTATACGGAGTACCATGGTAGGATTGTCGTCTATGTTGTTGTAAAAGATCGGTTTTGCAGAGTTGTTCAATTAGGTGTGATTTAGTAAATGGGGTAGAGTGCTGTGCAGGAGACCCCCGTGAATGTTCTATGGAGAAGATGTATCAGTGGTGTACATTTCAAATGGCGGAGTCTCCTGACCAGCACTTATCCCTGTAAATGTTTAAGGCGAAGTTCCTCATACAAAGGTCTTCAGGTGTCAAGGTCCCGGGTAGCGGAGGTCTGAAAACTCTTTCTTGAGTGGAGGTCACCCACCACCATATTTTAGGTCTTCGGTCAATGGGGCCCTTTCTTCGGGTTTGCGAACGTCGATTCCAGTCGGGAAACATACACCAAGCAAGCATTTCGTTTAGATTTTTTCAGCGGAGGTTTTGGAGTGCGGAGATGGATTTAGTACGATTTTGTAATTCAATACCTCGTGGCAATTTTTGTAGGATACTCTGTGGAATAATCTCTTGGGAATTTAGAATTTTAACTTACATTGTTCAAGTAGGAGGATATTGCTGTACCGTATGCGATGGAATTACTAATGTTTTCGTTCATCTCAAGGATTTGTGTTTTTTCAGTTTTCCTTTATTGCATGATTCAAGTTTGTCCGAATCTAGTTTTTAAGACACACGAACGGTCGTCAGTTCCTAAGCCTCCATGTTGATTAATTTAATATTTTTCGGTCTGTTTGTAATCATTCGTTGTCTATCCTCTGTTATCCGATATTTTCGTCATCTGTTCATTTGAGCACATTGAACTGAAGCCAGTTTTAAAATCTTGCTTTTCGTCGTCGTAGATAATACTGGTTCGATAATCACGTGTTGTTCTCGGAGCTAAAATGATGCTTAAATTCATTAATTTTCTTCTTTCCTTTTATCTTTCTTACTAAAACGTTAATAAATATTAGGTGATGAAAGTATCGAATTAGAGAATGAAATCTAGAACTTGTAATAACTGTTATGACTGCATGAAGTACTGGTTTGACACTGGAGTACCAGTATTTAGTCATCGCTTGCCATCTTGGTTCAGCGATTGCCGTCCATTGCTCGACCCAGCTGAATTCCGTGCTGTTTTGGAGCTATTGTGTGCCATTCTAGTTTTGAGTGAAAGGTGTATGTTACAAGGGGTTTACCGAAGGACAGGCTTGTGGCTGTTCTTTTGGAAATATCTGTTGAAGTAACATCCCAACAAAGACCTGTAATCGGGAAGGTACGGAGTGATAGGTTGTTGCGGCTTTAGACAGCATTATGTCTTTACAATTGTCTCAGTGGAAAAGCTAGATACTTTACGTCAGTGTCAGTTGGAATTATGTGACGCAGATTCCACTGGCTGGGGTAATATGTGATATCTACATATATTCAAGACAGGGTTGAGAAAACAGTGATGATCGAAAGAACCATTTCACGTGAACCGTTCTCGATAGTGCATGTTAACCACTTCTAATGGTTCTCTTCATTACTTTAGTGGAAGATTTCCGAGTCTCTCCTCCAAATTTCCAGGAGGCGCGTTGTAACTTAGTTCACAAGTTTTACTTGGAGAGTCAAAGTTCGATTCTCCTAGGGTTGCTGAATGTCCAAATCGCTCACATTTTTGGGGTTTTGATTGCATGGAACTACTATCCTAACAACTTGTATTTGTTATCTCTACCCTGGGGAGAGCTTAAGCAATGGTGTGCATTGGGTTCGTTCAACATTGTGCAGCCGAATGAAAATGAGTCGTATTCTGAAAGTAATAGTGGCATGTTGGGACCCTTTATGTATATTAGGATTGTAATCGTATGGTCACAGAAATAGGGATATCAAAGTCAAAAAGTTACAAGGCCATGAGTTAAAAATCAATAGTAGCATGTTGAGGTCCATCATTCTTATACGTTTATTTCTTATGTGTTGTAAAATTGTGACATGCAGTAATGTGGCTTTAGGAATAGCACATTGTAGGAAAAATATATAGATCTCCATCTCGAACCCAGCCAGATGCTATGGATCTAAAACTTACTTAGTAAAAATTGTATAATTGATCACGAGGGGAGTTTTTATTTTTATTTGGGTACAGATTCTTGTGATTAACGGTTTGTTTTCTACCTGTTTTCCTAGATGCGGGTGATGCAGTCTACGACGGGAGCAGTGTAGTGGTGACCTCACTCTAAACCCGGGAATTCAGTACTGGCGCACATGTTGCTACTTCTTCATGTCCCTACGTGGTGGTGAGGAGCGTACTGGAGTTAAATTAATGTTCTTTTGCGCACAGTGTTTTTTGGGGCAGCGGTGAGATGGCATCAAGTCTCAAACTTCGATGTGCACGATGTTTCCACTTTCAAGAGGTTACAAAATAAGCATTGGAATCTCCTCCACAGCTGGTATAAATCGTATACTGACAAAAAAAAAAAGGAGCCTTCTACTAGTACTGCGACAGATCTTGTCGTCGCATGAGTTGGGTTTAAATCAAGACAAGATTAATGAGGTATCTGCTTCAACGCGAATATTTCCTTCGGATTGTTAGCAGATCCATTGAACACTCCCATGTCCTTGGAAGAATTAAGGTAGGGCAAGTGTAGTAAGGTTGGACCTTAAGACTGCGTGCCACTCCGCTGGTCCCACATGAATGGAACGGACCTTGGAGATTCTTAGGTGGCCAGGTTAATGGTGCAGAATAATTCATCCTGCTCACGTGGCCGGAACCAGAGCCGTTCCAACTTGGAGCACGAATTTTGAGAATTTTGAGCACCTCTGAGTTTATCTACTACAGATTAGTACTGACTTGCCTCTTCGTGGATATTCCAGGAATTTGACCTAGTCAGAAAACTCAAATGTGAGTATATCGTGCCTGTAGCTCTGTATCAGTTTTTGTGTGTCAACACCATTTTTCAGGCTATCTTCACCAAAATATTTGAGGTCTCCTTGTGAGCTTGTAGTTGATTCACTATTTTTTTCTCTTCAACAATCATTGATTAGAAAATGCCTGCTCTTGTTACCATCTTGGCACATGTTTGTAAGCTCTCCATTCTATAGATATGGCTGTTTCCACCTTTGGAGTTTCACATGAGATAGTTTTCAACACTCTTTGGAGATTCACATGATATAGTTTTCAACACTCTTTGTGGAATGTGGATGCAGTGTCTACATTTCTTCAGCAAATCAGATACTAAGTAAGTGGTTATTCTGGTTTGATGAGAAGCATGTGAAACCCAACTTGTTTTGGATGCCATTAAATGCCTTCACAGTCAGTTCTAGCTGTCTGTCATTGTGTGCTGCCATTCACCTGTTTTTTGCTCTTGGATGTTGGATTTAAAGGTCATTGGGATCTGCTGGGCGGCGCAATGGACAAACGGAAATGCATGTAAGGTACCCACATTCCCAAAAAAACAAAAAAGCTGCTTCACGTTGCCAGACTTGTGAGGTTTGTTGCATGTGTGAGGAAAGGGTTGAAACAGCTTACCTGCTGTGGGTAGAGTCTACTGAGTTTTGAGGGTCCAGCTCAAGCATGTAAAACTATAACCAACTATTGTACTTGGTCTGATTCAGCATCGACGCAGGTGTCAAAATTGAATTTACACGTCAGATTCTCACAGGTCCACATCACCTCATGCCATTCACAAGATGGCATGTGGCACTTTTTTACAAAAATGACTTAGTCTCACTTACGTTATGCTAAATCTGACCTTGACGAAGGGTAATCTTGGTGAAATAATATCCAAGTTCCAATTTAAAAGTCAAATGGTAATTTGATCTTATGCTCAATGTCGAACCTATTGTTGTGTGATGTATAATTTGATGAGTGCTGACACAACTCAGCTACAAAGGTAACTACATCTATTATGAACTCTTTATTTGGTGGCTCTAGACTAAAAGGGAGATAGGCTTTGCATTAACAAAAGCTTTATATGAGAAAGTTTGAACAAGTTTTACTCAATAAGCAAGCTAGTGCATTACGAACAAAGCCTCTCGTAAACTAGTTGTTTATTGATCTTATTATAACGCATTTAGGAGACTAATCATGTGGGTGTAGCAATTAGGTGATTGTTGCAATTGGGGTGCTCCTAACTTGCCTTGCGGTACTACAATAGAACCTCCCTAAGCCGATCAATTCTGGACAGGTCTGACAAAATGTTTTGTGGAGGTTTATTTGCTTTTGGAGGATTAATTTGAGTCATAACCTTTGTTAAGGTAGAAGCACTAGTAGTCGATCATTTAAGCAATTTTGGACTAGATTGTGCACAGTATGAGGTGTTGGAAATTTTTATCATGTAGGAAGATAGGAAATATTGGGATTGCCAAATTTTCATAATTGAAAATTGAAAATTGAAATTACTATGAATTTTGGGAGCCATAAAGTGCATTTCACTAGTTGGCAATGTCTAAGGTAACTGCACCTTAAATTGCACAATTAAGCAATTCAGCATGGTTTTCACTATTATATTGAAAAAAAAATTGTGGGGTCCTATTGGTAGTCAAAATAGGATTCTAGATTCTCTTAGAATGCATTTTTTGGACACCGTGTGAATAAACTACAAATTTTCAAAGTGCTGAAAATAGGTGCACCTAAAAGCGATCATAGAGTCATATGAATAGTGGGAGTACATTTTAGGCAAGAATATCTGCTGTACGCTTTTAAGGACTGCGCAATTTTAGGTATAGATACCTTAGAGTCTTCCAATTCCGATTGTTCAAGAATACTCACTACTTCGGGACATGTGTCATAACCATATTAGTCCCAACCTTAAAAAGGACAAAAAAACAACACTCCAAATTTGATTTTCAACCTAAGGTTGCAAATAGCGCACCCTACAGATTGGGTACTGGGCGTGGATGGCAACTGGTGCTTCTACCTTATGTGGACAAGTCCGGGACCAGTTTGAGAAGATCTTTTATGAAGGTTTATTTGCTTATGGAAGATCAACTTAGGGAGGTTCTACTGTCATGATGAAGGATCCATTTCAAAAGTGAAGCTCAGATTGAAGTGAACTTCAGAAAAAACCACCGTAACCATGCATAAATTGAAGGTGTGTCATCCATTTGAACCCCAAATCATAGCCAATACACTCGATGGAATTATTCAAACTTGATAAGTTTGAAGGATCCTTGCAAAATAGTAGTTTGAAATCCAATCAATTCAGTTGTAATATGTCCTCATATATATAACAAATGAAACCATCATGCCTTCTGGAAAGGTGGGTAGAAAGTTTGTTCCAGGGAGGCTATTTAACCTTTTTGCCAATCTTTTTTCACAGGTCTGCCTGGAGAGCCTGGCCATGAATTCAATCTGTGTTTGGATCGACCGACCGACCAACCGCCCATTCTCAGCCAATGCATATCAACATGAATCATTACTAGGTACACATTCCCCACTCTGACCTTTTCAAATCTTGAACCAACCTGATGGGGAACAGCAAACACATAAAGGACATTTTGATGGAAACATTTATGGATTCCTCCCTATGTTGACACGCCAATTATTTAAAAATTGAAATTTATGAAAGTAGAAGTATCTCAAACTGTTGTTTGCTTCGATGATTCTAACCCTAGAAGGACATGTATTATCAGTGGGTGGATGCATTCACTGATACCAAAATATAGAAACTTAAGCATTTTTTATGTTTCTTCTACAATGTGGAATGCATTGATATCGGTGAAACTCCTCATTCTCCTACTTCCATGCTCACTGATGGTCGGTGGAATTGTTCTTGTCTTTTCAGTACTTTTTTGTGCCCACTAGGCTTCATGTATAAGCCTATCCTAAGTGTCTAATGGATGATTCATTCTTGGAATTTTGTGTGAAAAAGGAAGGTTTTGCGTAGTAGTTTGACTTCCAGTGAGTGTTCTTGAGTATTTTTAACCCCTAAAGGACCAAATGGCATTTTTTGGCAACATAGCGAGTTTGGGCAACTTACTACGAATGGAAATTTTATTTTTTTTCTTTGAAGTTTTCACACAAGATGTGTCCAAGGACTAGCTTCAAGGCCCAACCATTTTCATAACTTTTGACTACATGGGTAAAAAGTTATTGCATGATATGTCATTTTCAACAGTCGGTGGGCAATTCAAAATTTTTCTAAAAAATCACTTTTCAAAAAAAAAAAATTTTTGAAATCAGTTTTCTAGATTTATATACGTGTGGAAAGCTTTGAATCATTCCATTTTTATTTATGAGATGAAGTTATGAGGTGTTCTAGTTTGCGGGCAATTATGGATTCCCTACTCTAAAATAAACTTTGGAGTCCTTTATTTAACTCAATTTTTCATTTTTTCAATTCCATAATTAAATTCTTAACAATTTAGTATTTTGAATCATTCTTTACTTCTTTCTACTTACTATTTTCTGTCTAGATGTTTTACAATTCCAAATTATCTGAAAAATTTCAAGCATGTAGTCAACTTGCTTTGAAAAATGATTCCAATGAGTAACCACCATTTAAAAATGCTTTGGACATTTTTTCATACATATGTGACCTTGTGAAGTGCAGCTGCCGATTTTTTGCAGGGCCAAAAAAAGGAGTTTTGTCAATTCAAACACTAATATATTGCAATCTACATGGTGAAAAATTCTGAATTTTTTTCTACATCTTCTCAAACTAGCTTACTACAGGATCCTATGGTTATATGTGTCCAAAAATGTTTTTTTTTCTAAAATTTGGTACTTGTACTAGAAATGGCAGTTTTGGAGCGCTTTTGGTGAAAATATTTTATAGGTTAAGTAAATGATTTAAATAGTTTCAATAAGGCTAATTTCCACAATGACTAGCCCTTTTGGGATTAATGGTTACAAAAGTTATGTCTAATTCAGTCTTTTTGTTCTCAACCGGGGGCCAAGTTGGGCAACAAGAAACGGCTTTTTGAATTTGAATATTTTTTTCTAAATGCTTTTTTCATAGACTTTAAGCTAAATTAAAAAGAAACCACCAATTTAAACAAGTTGTGGACAAGTTGTGAAACATCACATTTTGCTAAAATAATGTTTGAAAGATGAACTATGCAAGTGCAAAGTAACAATACTTGAAGAATAGACAAAAATTGCTTATTCAATATATTTAGATGGACTTCATCCATCCATTTCCTATAGCTCTAGCAATAAACTCTTGAAATTGTCCATACTCCGCCCACTGAATACCAAATCTCTTAGGGATTAAAATTGTCCTCTTTCCTAAAAGTATATTATTTTACTCTACTATTACACATTCAAAAGACTTCGATCTATCATTTGCTTTTAAATCGAATTAAAGTAACCACACAATTAATAATGAGAGGAAATTAAATAATGTGCCCTTCATCATTTCCATCATCGGCATATGGTTGAAATTCTAAATTCTAAAATGTTCACAAGCAAATACTGTGGTGGTCAATGAAATTAGTCTGCAACTGACTGACTGTGCAAATCTTGTCAGAACTCATCTCTTGCACCTGCCAATGCCTGTCTAGGACCAATGAACAACGCCCCATGTTGAGAGGGTTTCAAATACTTTTAAAAGGAAAACCATAAAATAAACAGCCAAAAACTATAAATGCAAGTAAATGCAAATGTACGAGCAATTATAAATGAAAATGAGAATGGTGAGATGAAAAAAAATGGTCTAAAATCAGCTCAATCCAAAAAAAAATGTTTGAAATCAGAAAATAATGTTTTGCCTTTCATTCCGGATAATTTGTTTCATTCTACTTTTTGGAAGAGCTGGACACTTGCATCCAGTGAGTGTTTTCAGTTATTTTTTAACCCCTAATGATCCAAGGGCGGGTGTACTTTCAAAATGGGCCAAAACTGCCAAGAACTTGAGCAATTTGTTTGTTCATTTTTTTCTTTAGATTGGATAAAATGTAATTGTAGGATCTTGAAGTTCACATTGAGAGTGAGCACTTCAAAAAAATTCAGATTATTTAGGAGATATTTAAGTTTGAAGTTTTATTTGGATCAATGGAATTACAAGGCAGTGCACTTTGAAGGAGCATATCTTTGTGAGAATATTTTGAAATGATGCCTTTTTGTGCTTAGTGAAAGACAAAAGAGTTGAAAATGTACATGTAAAATTTCACAACATTCCAAGCTTTTTTCAATCCATGGCAGAGCTTGCAATGTATAGTTGTCATTGAAATTTGAATAGTGTTTGTAAGGAAAAAAAAAATGAGACACTTGTCTTCTCCTTGAACTCCTTAGATCTGCCCTTTCCGAGGTGGATCTGACCTTTATTAGATGGGTAAGAAGCATATTGGTTGGCCGAACTCAAAAAAATGAATTGTAAACTACACTACAACACTTAACATTGAAAAATTCCACAAGGAGGAGTTTAACCCTAAATTCTATGACTATGTTTTCACCCAAAACACTCAAAAGCTATCATTTGTAGTACACGTACCAAATTTTTGAAAAAAAACTTTTTGAAACATGTAACTGTAGGATCTTGTATTATGCTGACTTAAGAAAATGTGGTAAAATTTTCAGAAGTTTTTACCATGTGGATTGCAAGATATAAGCATTCAAATTTACTCAAATCATTTTTTTGGCCCTGCAAAAAATAGGGCAGATGCACTTCATAAGTTCACTTTTCTATGAAAAAATATCCAAATGATAGTGCGTCTTTGAATTCTTTTTTCTAGACAAGTTGGCCACATGCTTGAATAATTTCAGATCATTCGGAATTGTATAGCATATAGGAAAAAATAGTAAGTAGACAGTAGTAGATAATGATTCAAAATATTAAATTGTCAAGAATTTAATTATAGAATAAAAAAATGCCAATTCCAATAGTTGCAATGTTGTAATAAACAATTTACACCCTATGATTTTATTTTTTTTCAAAAAACATTGAAAATTGAGTAAGATAGAGGAATTCAAAATTTATTTGGAGTAAGGAATCCATAACTGCCCACGACCAAAAAATCCTCATAACTTTTGACTCATTGATAAAAATGGAATGATTCAAAGCTTTTGACGTATATATAACTCTAGAAAATCAATTTCAAATTTTTGATTTTGAAAAGAGTTTTTTTTCTAATTTACTTGGAATGCCCATTTACAAAAAGAAGTAACATATTAGGCCATGACTTTTTAATCATATCTCCAAATGTCATGAGATTTAGTGCACACAAAAGATATCTTTGGCCCCACCTTTTATTAAAATTTGGGCCAAAAATATGGAAACCTCCAGTCAAGCGTACCTGTCCAAAATTGTTATATAGCCAAAAATGCATGCTGGTTCTTTAGGGGTTAATTTGAAATTTGATAAAACCACCGCCATTAGATTTATAATATTGTCTATTTTCTATAAATAAAATTTATTTTACAAGAAAAAAATGGGCAACTTAAAAAGAGGGACAATGACTAAAAGATGGTTGCTTGGGTCCTCAGGGATTAACCTCATGTGAAGTGTAACCATCCCTTACCCCCATCCTTCTCAATTCTGCCATCATTTTCTGTTTGGTGTACATTTCCCCTTTAAAATGTACTCTATGGATACATGAAAGCAAAATTGAGATAGGTGGCAATAATAGTTTGGTTCATCTTATATGGTAGTTTCAAAGCTTTAGGACGCTAATAGGAGCTGAAAGGAACATATTTATTTACCTTACCAAATAAAATGATTGTTTTATCTACTGATGAAATTGATATTGTTATATATTTCTCTATTTTTTCTATAATGATTTATGACATGCTTAGTCCAACAAATAGTAAAATAAAACATTAAATACGCAAAACTTTTGATTTTTTATATCACTCTAATTGCATACCAATGATTTATTATAGTTATCCAAAAATACAAATAACAAATCTCATTTCCATTTTTATAAAAAGCAAAGATATGTGATTAACCAAAAATTAAAAAATGTTCTTTATATATGTCTTTAGAAAAAGTCACTTAGAGTGAGTTTTGCAATCATGTCCAAACCGACATTTTCCTCAATACTTGATTTGTGTCCACAAGTACAAAGTGACTTTAATTGCATGCAAGAAGTTATCAAAGGTCAATGTTTTCCGTACAATTGCTATTTGAAAGTTTCAAGCATACAAAAATATTGTTCTTTATTGTATGATTTTTTTGGTCCAAAAGCACAATAAAAGAGACTTCACATGAATGCAAAACAATATTGAAACTTATGTCCATATGGTTGCTATTGAATGTTTCAACATACAAAAATTGTATAACACACATCAAGATTTCTCAAACTATTCAAAGGTGTCCATATGGTTGCTATTGAAGGCTTCAACATACCAAAATGTATGACACAAATCACGATTCCTCAAACTATTTAAGGTGTCTATATTATGGTTGCTATTGAATGTTTCAACATACCAAAATGTATGACACAAATCACAACTCTTCAAACTCTTCAACGTGTCCATATTAGAATTGTTATTGAATGTTTCAACATACCAAAAAATGAATGATACACACAGCCAAGATTTTTCAAACTATTCAAGGAGTCCATATTATGATTGCTACAAGAATGTTTCAACATCCAAACATGTATAATACTAACACATCCCGATTTCCCAAACTAATGTCAAGGTGTTCAATCATATGGTTACTATTCAATGTATCCAACATACCAAAAAATGTATGCCATGCAACATCCCAATTTCCCAAACTACTCAAGGTGTCCAATCATGGGGTTGCTATTGAACATTTCAACAATTCTCATTTTTTTTTTCCTACACTATTCAAAGAGACAACGTCACTTATCCTACAATTAGCACACTTCCTTTCCCATCCTCATTTTTATGACATATCCCCGGTGATGCAAGAAAACACAATTCAACCACCCTCGTACGACGCCCATGCAAATCGGATCGGATCGGGGGCGAGAGTCGTTATTGAATGACTCAGCATTGGAAAAGCATCAATGGAGTGTAAACATCAAGTGATTTCTGATAGGATGTGCAGGCCCAAACTTATTTGTAGTGATTGCCTCTCCCCGCGTTGTCCTCTTGGAAAGGGGGATTGGGGAACTCAAACACAAAGGTGGTGAGTTTGAGCCAATGGCAAACACAAGGCTGGGAGATCCGGCCATCCAAATCCAACTTGTCCATAACTTATTCACTGTTTCATGGGGGCTCGTCAGCCTCTGCATGGGCTTGGAATCTCAAAGATATTTGTCTAAAGCCGGACACTGCTTTTGGGTCAAAATTTATACGAGCGAATTGGTATTGTGACCGAAAAAGACTGAACTTGGGAGCAGTAGCTTGAATTGATGAATGCATCATAGCTTTCTGCATTGCCATGGGAGAGTCAGCTTCAGACACCAACCACCCTATGGTGCAATAATACCCGGCCTACGTGAAGGTCAGATTTGGTGTAAATTAAGTCATTTTTGTTATTAAAAAAATTGAAATGCCACATGTCATCGTGTGAATGGTGTAGGGTGATGTGGACCCCAAGAATCTGATGTGGGAAATCAATTTTAGCACCAAAGTGTTCAATCAAACCTTTGTGTATGATAAGGTAATATATGAAGGTCTGATTCAACACTTTCTAAAAGTGACCGCGTGTCCTAAATGCGAATCCTATCTAGGAATGAGTGACATGTTGCTTGAAATATCTTTTACTATCAATGATGAATTAGATTGGTTTAAATGGTCATTTTAAGAGTAGACTATTTTAGTGGGGTTTTTTTTGTCCCTTTGATCTTATCAAGGTTATTTTATCCATTTTATTGTCCCTAAATGCCCAAGGCCTTTTTTGAGCTTCTTGAAAATTGCTTAAAACTAAACAAGCTTTTAGCAAATTTTGATTTGTTTTATCAATTTTTTGAAATTAAAACCATAGAAAATTCAAACAAGAAATGTTATGGAGCACATAGGAAATGAAAACAAAACAATTTTACATAAAGATTGAAGGATTATAATATAGTTGTTCAAGAAGGTGCTAAAACAGTGAAAGTGATTTGAAGTTTTTCATCCTCTTTTTACATGTTGAGTCTAAAATTGAGGTCATGAAAAAAAATGAGGTTAAAGGATATAACATACAAAATTGTAATTAATTATGACTTCTCAAAATCTATTCTACAATTTTTTTAAATGAATTTCCAATGTGATTTTCCTCCCTAAGATCCAATGTATTTGAGGTTCATCTCCAGGAGCCTCTAACACCAAAAATCAATGATTTGCATTAGACATCCTTCCAAAAAATCTTCATCAGAAAGATTGAAAATTGTCATATTCTAAATTGGATTTTTGATGCTTAAAATATACTTTAAAGGATACTCAACCCCAAAAAAATACCAAAAAGAGTAGTTTGATGAGATTTTAGATGACATCCAAATATGGTGCCTTGCACATTTGGGTATGTTCACACAAAGGGTGTCAGTGTATAAAATTTAAGAGGTGAAGCTTTCAAGTTTGCACCACAGGGAACACACAGTCTTCGAATTATACTTTAAATTTGTGAAGCTAATCTTTTGCATCCATAGGATAATCATCTTCAAAACAAACAATGGAAACAATTAGGGTATTTAACCCCTAAAGTTCCTTGACTATGTTTTCACCGAAAATGCTCTAAAACTGGCATTTTTAGAACAAGTACCAAATTTCTAGAAATTTTTTTGACACATGCAACCGTAGGATCTTGTAATATGTTGACTTGAGAACATTTGGAAAAAAATTCAAAAACTTCCACCACATGGATTGCAAGATATAAGCATTCAAATTCACCGAAATCATTTTATGGGCCCTGCAAAAAATAGGGCAGCTGCACTTCAAAAGCTCACTTTTCTATGGAAAAATGTCCAAAATGGTGGTGTTTTTTTGCATTCATTTTCCTAGACAAGTTGGCCACATCCTTGAAAATTTTCACATAATTTGGAATTGTACAACATATAAGAAAAAAAATAGTAAATAGACAGTAGTAGAGAATGATTCAAAATACTAAATTGTTAAGAATTTAATTATAAAATTGAAAAATGCCAATCCAAATGGTTGCAATGTTGTAATGAACAATCTACTGAATCCTATGATTTTATTTTTTTCCAAAAATATTGAAAGTGAGTAAGACAAAGTTTAATTTAGAGTAGAAAATCCATAACTGCCCGCAAACAAAAAATCCTCATAACTTTTGATTCATTGATCAAAATGGGATGATTCAAAGCTTTCCCTACATATATAACTCTAGAAAACCAACTTCAAATTTTTGAAATTTTTTTTTAAAAAATTTGCCTGGATTGCTTAAGTTCAGAAACAAACCACATATCATGCAACAACTTTTGACTCATATTTTCAAATGTCATGAAATTTTGTGCACATAAAAGATTTTCCTTGTCCCCACCTTCTTTTAAAATTTGGGCCAAAAATATGGAAATTCCTAGTCACACGTACCTGCCCAAAATTTCTATGTAGCCAAAAATTGCATGTTGGTCCTTTCATTAAAGGAAATTCAGCCCCTTGGAGGGCCGTTCAAAGTTGACATGCCATGCTATTGCATACATGGCCTGTCAACTTTGAAAAGTGCTCTTGTTGAGCAATTAGAGACTATGACTGCTCGCCGGAGCAATGAGATTTCGTAGAATTTTTAATTTTTTTAATTTTTTTTAATTTTAATTTTAATTTTGAAGATTATTATTATTTTTTATTTTTTAATAATTTTATATCTGGAATTCTAGATTCCTGCGCCATTGCTGCTACAATTTTAGCTGGGCGGAAATAGGGGGAAAATGAATTTTTGAACAAAAAAAAGTAAATTTCAAAGTATCTCGGAGGGCTGTGGAGTAGCCCTCCAAGGGGCTGAAATTTTCTCTAATGAGGGGTTAAACTATAGAGAAGGTAGGAATTTTTGGCTCCTTGCTTGCTCCTCAAAGGTTACATTTCCTCTTTTTTCTACAAAACATATTGTCAACCAAGGGGAGATTCTAATCTTCACATAGCTTACATTTTAATCTCCTTTCAATCTCTAAATGCTCAACTATCCACTTAGCAAATGATGAATGTTTGGAAGAGTGCACTTAATCTAATTCATATTCATTGACATTGACAAAGCTTCAAGAAAAATTATCTACTACATTAATGGAAAGAAGAAAAAATATTATACATGAATCAATGAATTAGATTTTTCAAAAGAATTATGATTATTAATAATGATTTCCTAAAGTGATCTTTCTAAATACTTACACCAAATAGTGAAATTAGGTTGCCCCAGACTATAGTTGACCATGTCTGAAAGTGTTAGATATGAGAACTTAGTGTGGGGCAACCTAATTTCACTATTTTGTGTAGAGATTAATCCCATGAGGTTATATTACACATCCCAAGTTCCCAACTTCTCATCACCCTTGATATAAATGTACCTTCAAAAGGTCAAAGCATCTGCACCCAAATATAATTGCCCAGGGTCATTGACGGTTAAAGTCGATGAGAATTGCTCTGAAGTCTGAACCTACTCTAAAATTTCTCCAAGTATGTACTCCATCCTATGGTGTCCGTGATAGATACACCAAAATTAAGTTAATTTCACTTTTTCCTCCATCCCCTTATGATTGGTCAATTTACTTTTTATGAAATTGGTTTAGTGTCTATGAGCAAACTTCCATTATGCTTCGTCTGAATTAAAAATGAATTTTGGAGTTTCTAGAATCAGAATTGTCTTTGCCAAGTTTCACAATGCTTTCTCTTGTATATATATAGGAAGAAACTAAATTTTAGCACTAGCTTTGCCTTGCTGTCAAACCAGAAGCAATCAAAAAATTTATATCAAATGGTAAAATAGATTTCCAAAAGTCAAAAGGTTATCTCCTTTGTTTTCCACAGGTCTCTTCCTAAAATTTGTTGGCTAATAATTCCGCTTTATCTATTGGATATTTTTGCAATTCCAAAGTTCCTCTTGTCTTTTTCTAAAAAGTTTGGCCAATTTCTCTACATTGAAGCCTATTCTATGAGTGAGAGACAAGAAGTTGAAAGGCTCATCAAATACAGATCCAAATTTGCAGCACATTGATTTGACTATATTAGAATGGTGATGCCCTTAGATACTTTTGCCTTATTGTGAATATACTGTATTCAAACACCAACCCTTTTTTTGGCACCATGAGGCCAAATTGCACCAATTGAAAAGAAATCTCTACTTTTTGCCAAATAACAACAGTCTTGTTTTGCCTAAAGAATTCCATGTCTATTTAAAATGTGAATGAATTTGCCAAATTTGGATAGAAAAGTGCATAAATCTATAGTAGAAATTTTGTGGTTCAAAAGATGGATGAATGTAGAAATACGATGCATGAAGGTTTGATTTGGCATTGAGGTTTCCAAAATCAAATTTCCACGTCAAATGCTCAAGGGTCCATGTCACCTCACCCCATTCACAAGATGACATGTGACACCTTTTTTTTAAAACAACTTAATTTAATATGCCAAATCTTGACCTTCATGTAGGATACAATGCTTCACCAAATTTAAAGTGATTGTCATCCCAGCACTTTTTTAACCCCTAAATGCCAAAGACTATTTTTGAGCTTCTAGAAATTTGCTCTAAATTGAACAAAAAGCCAACGTTTTGATAAGTTGTATCAATTTTTTTTGAATTGCAACCATACAAATTCAAACTAGACATCATGTTAGATATCACACTAGAAAAGAAAATTTAACAATATCACTTATGGATTGAAAGATTATAATGTTTGATCATGAGTGTGTTAAAATTGCAAAAGTGATTCGAAGTCTTTCAATTCTCTTTTCACATGTCAAATCTAAAAAGTTGGAAACCAAAAAAATATGAGGTTAAAGGGCCTAATCTGCATAATCCTAATCAATTTATGGCTTCTCAAAATCTACTCTACCATTTATTTAAATGAATTTCTAATGTGATTTTTTTTCCAAGATCAAATGTATTTGAGGCTCATTTCCAAGTGCCCTCCCTCAATTCTATGGAAAGTCAAGATTGCAATGGACACCCATGCACAAAATCTTGAATCAAAAAATAATAATCTGTCATTTTCAAAATCGTTTTTTTGGTGCTAACACTAGACTTCAAAATGATTTTTTCAAAAATATAAACTACTAAAAATAGCAACTTGGCTAAGTCTTATTTGACTTCAAAATATTGTCGACACCCAAATTTGGTGCCTCGGGCATTTAGGGGTTGAAAAAGTAAACAATCAAACAAACAAAAAACAAAAAATAGACTCCAAAGGTGTGAAGAAGCAATCAAATTCACCATCAGCCTACAAATAATTCATTAAGAGGATGCTCTCAAAGCGACCATTTAAGGGCTCCTTTTTCATAGGTTTGCATGAGCAGAAATATGTTTAGATCATTTTTCAGAGAAAGAAAAATGAATTAGAAATGTAACACAAGTGGTTTTATATTTTTGGAAGCATTTTTTAATTACTTATGAATTTTCAAATATTTCCGTTGTAGGCACCTATTTGTGACCTCAGGTCTCCCAAAATGCATCCACTTGCAACCAACCCTTTTTTTTGGCACCATGGGCCAAATAGCACCTTTTCAAAATAAAGTTCTACTTTTCGCCAAATAAAAGTAATATTTTTTTGTCAAATGTTTCCATTTCTATTAAAAATGTGGATGAATTTGCCAAATTTGGATGAGAAGTGTATGAATATGATTGAAAAGTGTTTTTTGGTCAAAAAGATGGATGAATGTAGATATACAATGCTTCACCAAATTTTAAGTGATCGCCATCTTGGCACTTTCTCAAAAAGTAAAAAGAAAAAGACTGTTCGCAACTTCTAAAGTGATTTGAAGAAATCAAGACCAATGATAAGCTCTTGAAATAAAGAATAATTTTTTTTCTGGACTCAATCAATAAGTGGTCCATTTAAGGACCACCTCAAATCCATTCAATAGCATTTTTTACACTAAATAGTGCAATTGGGTTGCCTTAACAATTAGGTCGCCTTAGACCATCTGCAATGCAACAACGGCAAAAAGGCCTTGTAACAGTATATCGCGGGCCATTCCACAAGGCCTCTTAAGTACCGATTCTTTCTTTGGAAAATTTGCCCCAATGCAAAGACGGCATCCAAACGTCAAATGGACTTTACAATATTATAAAAAAAAAGGAAGAAAAAAATTTACATTAAAGAAAGGACTTTTCATGGAAACAAGGAAGGTTGAATTGATTAGCGCACATACCAATAAATTTTTCTTGGCATCCATTGGCTACTACCACTTTTTGTCATGATGACTCCCATCAATCAACTTGCCGAGAGTTTTGCCGGGGTTGGCAAAATGACAAAATATGCCGATCGCGGGGGGGCCCATACCGAGACTGGGAAAGTGAAGGTCTCCATACCGATTGCATTGGAGCACAATTTTAAATCAAAATTCTTGTCCACCCTGCACAGTGCTGATACTGTGCAAGGTGCCGGTTGCATTGCAGATGGTCTAAATAGTGCAATTGGGTTGCCTTAACAATTAGGTTGCCTTACTAAGATAAAAGACCTCTTGACTCACTGCTTTGTCCACATGCAGGCGCATGCAGTTACCTAAACCCAAGCCATCAAGCAATGCACCAATCCATGCAAGACAGATGGGTCCTTGATTACTGCATCCTTCTACAGTACCTTCACTTAGTTATATTCAAGATGTTAGTGTAGGGGCAACCAAATTGCACTATTTAATGTAGAATCGGTTTCACAGCAGACTACCTTACAGTAGTTTATAACCAGTAGTGCCGCAATTGAGAATCTTCTCCAGGAGATGAGAGAGTTGTCCTGCAACAGACGGAAGTCCCCCACCGCAAAACTCATTCTCCAGTTGCAAAATGCTGTCAGCGAGAATTCCAATGCGGTTCCAGCCATCCAACTGGAAAATGTGACAAATCATACACCTCATACACAGCAAGAAGTCAATCAACACTTAGAGAAAAAAAGAGCAAAACAGGGGAGAAAGTGAAAAAAAAAAGAAAGAAAAAAAAAGGCCTTTCAGTCATTCCGTACGCACTTCCGATGATGCTGTGGTGTGGATGAGTAATCATTGGGTTTATCTTATCAGTGCCAAATTCATCTGCACTTCCTCACTGTAGCTTTGGAAGTCTAGTTTATCAGTTCAAAAATCTTAGAAATTGTCCCCACACACACAAAAAAAAGAAAACAGAATTTGGGAGTGTGTAACCATTTAGCATCCCAGATGGGGTACAAGACAAAGCAGGCAAAAAAGCACTTGATGGTGATATCTGTTGATTGTCATAAGGAGTACAACGATAGAACTTCCATAAGGTAATAGCCCAAGGACTAGAGCAAAATATTACATTAGAGAATATTGCATTAGAGAGGTTACTGAAGTTTTATAGTAGGTTGTAATTTTATGGTGCTCCTCAACTGAAGTCACATTCACCAAAGTGACATCTGGATTTCAAATTCAATGAAAAATCTTTTTCTTTTTTTTTAAATCTTATTTTGTACATCTACAATGCATCCAGATTGGGGCCAAAGGAACAATATCACTTTAGAGAGGTTATTGGCTTGTAGAAATTTACTTTATAGAAGTTCTACTATAGTTTCAAGTATATTCTTGGCTTCCCTTCATCAAAATTTTCAGTCCATTTGATCATTTCTATCAATGATGTTGCAACTTAATCACTTTTCATCTAGTTTTAACTCCCAAAATCCATCATTGTTGCCAAAAAAGTACACCATTGATCGCAACTAAGCTAATCGTATGGGCACCCTCCAAAACTACCACTTTTGCTATTGTGCCTAATTACTATTATTAGACTAGTCTAATTTTCATATTTTCTTGTTGGCAAGTGAAAGGAAGTTTCAACATACCAAAGAACAGAACACGCCATTTGGATACCGTATGCAAAAGTTAGGAAGGGTCAACATTTTTTTTATAGATGTACTGAAATTATTTCTTCAATATACATACATATTGGTTTTCGAAATGTAAACAAATGTGATGATATGACGGTTTTAGGCAGAGTGCGATTTTGGATGTACCCACCTTTCTACTCCAAAATTTGTCAGAAAAAAGAGCCTGGTTGCAGATTCCCCCACCATGGGGATGGTCGAACATTTTTGACTGTAGATACCGGTAATATGAAGATCAGGGGATATAATGGAATATAATATTACGAGGATTGTTCCATTATATCCCCTGATCATAATATTATTACCACCGAGCCACTGAGGTGCCAACCGACATCCCCAAAATCAAATGTCAGGACCTCGCCGAGATCCGGAAAGGGCATCGTCGCCGTCGTATATCTTCTCCACCATTCCTTGTGCCCGCTTTATTCTCATCAATTGCCGTCGTGACAGCTTTGCGTTGTCGTCGTCGTGTATGCTGGCGCATCCGGACATCGGAATCTGCTCTCCGAGACGAACTCGAGCGTTTGATGAGATCATTTTGGCCATTTTTTCCATTGCCCGGGAGCTCATCTTGGAGCCTGTTTTCTTGGAGCTAGTGGAATGGAAGGTTTTTAGATGCATGAGCTATTGATGTGTTTGTGTGATTTTCTTCCTGTTAAATTTGGGAAGAGCATTTGAGGTGTGAGGTTGTGGTGTGGAGAGCGCGATTTTGGAGGATTTTGGTTTGGAGGCGATTATCGTTGTTGTGGAGGTCGTTTTCTTGGATTGGTGATGAATTGTGAGCGAAAGCTAGAGCGGGAAGAAACAATTAACAGTTAAGCTGTGAGAGAGAGCTAGCGTGAGTTTGGAAGACGAAGAAGAGAGCGGGTTGGCGAGAGAAGAAGCGTGTATGTCTGATAGTGCGGGTCTAGGGAAGGAGTATCCGGGCATCGGGGTGCTAGAGAAGCCCTGCCAATGGCCTCACGTACGAAGTCGCCGAAGATTTGCTGCCACGCGCCCACCACTCCTCCGAATCTCGAAGATTTTCGAGACACGGATGCCTCGTCTTCTTCGGATTCCGAGTCTCCCTTAGGCATGGCGGGAGGAGGTCTCCAGCCTCAACCAGCTTCAGGAGAGGTTCTCGAGATGATGGGAGAGGAGATTTCTCTCATTGATCAGCAGGAGCATCACAGGAATGTCAAGATTCCGTACGGGTCCTTGGATCCTGCAGCTACGATTGCTGGAAGCGCATTGAAAGGTAGCTGAATTTGCCACCGTCGGTCACTCTAGCTATGCGGCTGCTCCCCTGTGTTGCTGAACAAATTCATTTCTGTAGAACGTTTTTCCTGACCTGTTAGTTGAGCGAAGCCAGATCCAAAGCTAGAGAGATCCAGATTCTCTTCTGCAGTGTGTATGTCGGTTAGTTAATGGAGTAGTACTTCGACTGAATCTACTCACTTTTCCAGTTGCTGACAGCACATTGAAAGGTTGCTGAATTTTCACCCTCTCCCTAGCTACGTGATGTGGATGTGGCTGATCCTTTGATTGCTGTGTTCCTGATAAAAAAAATCTTCATCTCTGCAAATATTTTCCTGAACTGTCTAAAGTATTTCAGTAAAGTTTATTCCCAAGTAGGACAGATTCCATTATCAAGCACGGCTGTCGATTAGTTAATGGAGTACTTACTAATCCTGAAACTATATAGTTTGAGTGCCTCCATTGTCTATTGATTGTGAGAGTGAGTTTTCTCCACTTTCTACCACTTTCTAGGATACCTGATGATTTAGACAGTTCGCAAAGAATCGGAACAATTGTACGCGTGCTTTACATATTTGTACAACGTGCTTTCATAACAATTATTGATGCCAACGTCGTAAGGTGCTATGGCTGGTGAGGTACGTGTATGAAACGCTGCGCTACCTTACCAGCGTATGTTTAACCATTCGGATGGTCCGCGAGGCGAAGATAACAAAAGAATTAGTGTATATTTTATGTCTCCTTGGATGTGAAAATTCACCCTTTGATTCGCTGTTCTTGCTAGTTGCATTGGAGCATGAGTTTGAGATCCACGGATAGTATCGACGGGTTACAGCACTCATATTCTCTAGCAAGTGGATATCAGTTACAGCGTTGTTTCGCAACGTTTGATCCATGAGATTGAGATCTGTTTCATTTCCATTGCGTTGGTGTATGCAAGCGAAGTAGTTTTTTTGTCTCTGTAGACCTGGAGATGAAGGTCGTAAGAAAATCGCTTAACTTCGAAATTCTACGATCAGGTCACCTTTACGCCTATTTTACGATCATGGCTTGTTTCCACGATATCTCGGCGAAGGATTTGTCAGAATTCTTGTTCATTATGCCCTATTCAATTCAAGGGGAAGCGATACTGTCAGTTCTGAATTCTATCACGCTATCTGAATCGTATTTGGGTGTCCTCTTCGGAGAATTAGTTCAATTGGTATGTGGTCCAATATGATTCGAAATGTAGTGCTGAATTTCGAATTTGGAGAGTTTCTTTCTAGAATATAATCTGAGTTGTTAGAAACTTCAACCTGATCTTTTGAGGTGATTGATGTCCCTGCAGGGTCGCAAATGCTTGTCTTGAGGTCGCAATCAGCACATCCTTTGGATCCTTTGAATCCTACCGAGATAGCGGTTGCTATTGCCACTGTCAGAGCGGCAGGAGAAACACCCGAAGTAAGTGTACAAAAATCGACCCGCCCTCTTCTCTTTCAACTGAGAGTAAGGTTCGTCTTGTATTTCTTAACAGGTAGAAAAAATTGTAGACATATCTTTGGAGGTAGACGTAGAGAGCGAGCTTTCGATATTTGCTCAATTTCACAGGTAGTTATCTGCACCTTCGAATATGTACTTACCTCGACTGCATTGGCCTGTAAGGACCTTTTCCGTCATGTCTGCTATTTGCTCTTTCGTCAGTTTTTGGATTGAGTATCTCATGAATTCGCAGTTGTTTCACAAGAAATCTGAGAGACATGGCGTTACAAGTTTTGGTAGGTCTAACATTGGTACTGCTGTAATTCCGGCACGCAGGTGCGCGATGGGATGCGATTTGTGGAGGTAGTGCTCAATGAACCAGACAAGCATGTGGTAGCCATGGCGGATGCATACTTCTTTCCTCCTTACCAACCCATGCTGTTCAAACCCAAAGGAAAATCATCATTCTATCCTTTGCATCTACCACACCGGCAGGCCAGACTTGTTGTGTACAATAAAAGAACAAACGTAACAAGCGTATGGGTGGTGGAGCTTAGTGAAGTTCACGCAACAGCTCGTGGAGGACATCACCGGGGGAAGGTCATCTCTTCTGTCGTGGTTCCAGATGTTCAGCCTCCTATGGTACGCGTGCTCCACCTTCTGCTAACCAAGTAGCATTCAATGACTAAGATGTTTTAAAGATGATTTCTCTAGAAATGCTTTTGGGGGCATAGCTTCTTGCAGGTTGATCTGCAAATAATTCTTTTCACCTGTACGGTGATGGCAGGATGCCGTGGAGTATGCCGAATGCGAAGCATCTGTGAAAGAGCATGCGGGCTTTGTTGAAGCCATGAAAAGGCGGGGAATCGATGATATGGATCTTGTTATGGTGGATCCGTGGTGAGTTTCCTATTCTATCACACTGCATTCGTTTGTGGAAGTCTCATATAAACTGCATTATGCATCTGCCAACCACATCAAGTTTCAACATTTTGTTTTGACGCACTTAGAAATTTTGTGTAGAAATTTTCCTAAAGAGCAGACGTAAGCTGTCTTCTTGTGCGGCTGTAGTAGTTCGCAGCCTGTTCTATCACTCCATGTTCCTTTAGGACCTAAGATGTCTTTAAGACACTTCAATTTATAGTCCTTTTCTGTCACTTTCATCGCCACATGATGCAATTGCGGTTGGATATGAGGAAATATGTGTCTATAGAGTCATAACCCTTCTCCTCAGTTTTAAATCTTCAAGACCTGATGGTTCTGATTTAGTCTGGTGGAGAGATTGATGTCCGATAACGGTCTCGGCCTTGCTGGGTTATCTAGTACGCATTCTTGTAGTCGCTATTCGTTTTCCATTGGATCTTTACAGTGGAATGTCTGAGATGCCTCCATATCTGATCATGCCTGGTATTCGTCACGATGGTTGGCGACGAAATGGAGTTTGGAGATTTTTATGAGGTGAAGAGTTCACTTAGGGTATGCTTGTGTGCAGGTGTGTCGGGTACTACAGTGAAGAGGACTCTCCCAGCCGAAGACTTGCGAGACCTCTAGTCTTTTGCAGGACAGAGAGCGATTGTCCTCTTGAAAATGGATATGCACGACCTGTGGAGGGCATACATGTGCTGGTAGACATGCAAAAAATGAAGGTGCTACTCTGCCATTTTCCCTGTTTTCCATTCATTCAACCATAGAGTTGAGACCTGTTGGGTTGTTTTCCTGTTGAGCGTGTTACGCGTGACAAACTCATGTCTCTGAAGATTTAAATTTGATAAAATATAGTCAATGGATATAACCATTAGACGACTTCAATTTTTCAATCAGGTTAAGGGTGTTTAGAATAAGTCACAAATACAGAAATGACAATTTACTATCATCGTTACTTGTGTCATCTGGTCTACTTTGCCCACTTTCCTCTTAATCTGATTGTCAGGGTTCTGGAGATTGCAGGTAATTGAGTTTGAGGATAGGTATCTGGTTCCTCTCCCACCTCCAGATCCACTGAGAAATTACACAGCTGCTGCTTCTCGTGGGGGCGTGGATCGAAGTGACATAAAATCCTTGCTTATTTCTCAACCCGAAGGACCGAGCTTTCGTGTGAATGGCTATGCTGTGGAATGGCAAAAGGTACTACTCGAGAACCTTATGAGATAGCGTGTTTAGCCGTGAAAATAACATGGTGTAGCTAAGCAGTGACGAGTACGCAGCTTGCTTCAGCTTCCGGACGACAGCGAATATTTAGAATCTGATTGTGCTCCACTAATGAGCCGACTTTCGTTAAAATGGACAGACTACTGTTGAAATGTTTCATTGTCAGTCTTAGCTTCCAACTTTCCGCGAACTTTCTGATTGGATTAATATCTTTGCAGTGGAATTTCCGAATCGGCTTCACACCAAGGGAAGGCTTAGTTATTCACACGGTCGCCTATGATGATGGGAGTCGAGGAAGACGATCAGTTGCTCACCGTTTGAGCTTCGTGGAAATGGTCGTCCCATATGGCGACCCCAAGGATCCACATTATAGGAAGAACGCATTTGATGCAGGAGAAGATGGGCTCGGGAAAAACTGCCATTCATTAAGACGGGTTCGTATTTCTGTTCTTCACCCTGAGATGAAATGAATCACTTGAAATGTACACTTTGCTCGCACAGCTTTGGAACCCGAATCTTTATTGCTGGAAGTCTTTACTACGGTGGGGGAGGGCACTGTGGTTTCTATCATATCTTTGAAGACAAGAGACCTTAGGTCGACAAGATTCTGTGAGCTGAATTTTGAACGGCAACAGGCTTGCTGAGTTTATTACTACCTTGAGATGTTCAGGGGTGTGACTGTCTGGGCCTGATCAAGTACTTTGATGCTCATTTTACGAACTTCCACGGAGGTGTTGAAACAATCGAAAACTGTGTCTGCATGCACGAGGAAGACCATGGTGTGCTGTGGAAACATCAGGACTGGCGAACTGGTTCCACAGAAAGACGTCGGTCTCGGCGATTAACTGTTTCGTTTTTCTGCACTGTTGCCAACTATGAGTACGGATTCTACTGGCATTTTTATCAGGTTTGATGCTCTAACCCTTACCTGCATTTATGACTTGCCTACTAATAACCGTTCAATTTAAGGGTCTCGGATGTTTTGTGTTTGCACTTGCAACAGGTTATTTACAGTAATGGAGTGATATTCTTCGTGCTTAGTGAATGCAATGCGCAACCGATTATTTACTGCACGATTTCTCTTCATCTACTTAAGTCAGATTTCCAAACCCAACTTTTCGAACTAGCTCTAGCTGCAATCTATCCTTTTCTTTAGCGCACCTGGTAGTTTTTCTGGCGATGATACATTTCTTGAATGACTGCCGACTAATCCGCAATTGTATTTTTATTAGAGTACTGCTACCCTTGTTTTATACCTCTCTATGCATTATCGGATCTAGTTTATTTTCCCAGGGGAGCTTCTTGCAGCCCCTTGGCGCTGAGCAAGTTAACTGTGCATATGTATAACATAGAGCCGAGGTTGCAAGAGGGCAGGTTCTGATACTGGCAATGCAGCAATTTTTTTTGTATCTATGACTTGTTATTTAGTTGAGTCGATGATCTACATCTTCAGGTAAGTCGCTCAGTCTTACTTATCCTCACAGCCAAGGAGGGGTGACAAACACCGACATAGTTCACAGTATTTTTCTTTTCGTCGTTAAGTATCAGCTTTTGCGATATGCCTTCATTCAAGACTCTGGATCTGGTGAGCTGTATTAGATATAGACAGTTTATCTTACCGTTACAGAAATAGTCAGTGCCACCTTAGCAAAGATGGAACTTAGAGAAATTACGAATTTGAAGTTGAATTTATTTTGGAACCATGGGGCGAATAGTTTACGTGTTGCGTCCTTGTAATACAAAGTTCTGGTTTTGAGTAGTGTTGGATATTCATCTTCAATATAGGAACTTAATGAGGCGTGGACCCTCGTTGGGTGACTACCAGACCTCTTGCAAGAGATGCAGACGTCTTGTCGCAGGGCAATGTAGACTTCGGGGAGGTCGTTAGATTCGAAAGGGAGACAAGTGTAGTCTTATGGTAAAGTCTAGAGCTGTACGTGCAGATCAGCTGAGGTTTAGATGGTATATATGCTTTTGGAACAGGCAAAGTTGTGACCTGTGGCATGAAGCCACGTTAGCTGTATCTGGGCCCTTGTTGCCTCCTCAGAAGCGTGACGAGGATCAATAAAGAGGTTACTGGAATTGCAAGAGTCGACAATCCTTGTGTCCTCTCATTTGGTCACCCCTTGCCTACTTGGAAACAGTGCTGTCTAGGAACTGTTTCAAGTGCCTCCATTCTGCACATAAGCATTTACGCATTGTGTCATGAATTGGCTCTCACAAACCTTCCGATTCACTGCTACCTTCTTGCAGTTTGGAGTGGCTATGTATGGGAAATATCATTTCTGTTTCGTTTTGCTCTTCTTCTTTGCTTACTCCGTTCGCTCTTTCACCAATTCTTTATGAAGCCTTGACTTTGTACTTCACGCAATTGTAATTTGTACAAATCCAAATCTGTCATTCCACTTTGAATGCAAGTTGGTTTCTCCTTGGAGATGCTTCCAAGGATCTGAATGGGGCGGTATTTTCTGTTTTACTGCGTTTTCTAAGGATTAGGGCTTTGTTGAAGCCGTCTTTTGTAATGAATGCCCTGCAGGTAGCAGTAGCAGTTTCTGAACATCAGATTGGAATGTCTGTTTGCAGGACGGCAAGATAGAAGCTGAAGTGAAGCTGACTGGTATCTTAAGCTTGGGTGCTTTGAAGGCGGGTGAAAACCGGCGGCATGGCACTGTGATAGCTCCCGGACTCTATGCTCCAGTACATCAACATTTCTTTGTTGCTCGCTTGGACATGGCTGTTGACTGTAAACCCGGCGAAGGATTAAATCAGGTACATGATATATGACTGTCTACGAAACCTCTGAATTCTTGAGACGAAGTGCGAGTTCGTTTGTGCATGCCAGGGCATGCGACCGGTTAAGGTCGTGGTGTGTTCGAAGTTTGAAGTCATTGATCGTATCGAGCGGATACTTTGAACTGTGGATCAATTTATCAGGAAGATGTTCGAGGTTTAATGACGTTACTTAGATCTTTTAGATTCCCTGTCATTTGACTTAATGACACCTTTGAATCAGGTGGTGGAAGTGAATGTGAAGATAGAAAAACCAGGACCTGACAATCCACACAACAATGCCTTCTTTGCTGAGGAAACGCTTCTGCGAACAGAACAAGAAGCTCAGAGGGATTGCAATGCCCTAAGCGCTCGACATTGGATTGTAAGTAGATTCTTTAGTAGTCCACTTTACATCTCTTCATCAACTTCTGGCATTGTACACCTCAGATTGTTGATTTTATCTTGGAATATCCCCTTATCATATTCGCTGAATATACATGGTTCTTAATCAGTAGAGAGTCTACCTTGAGGAGCTTGATGATTTTGACTTAAACCGAAATCATGGGCATATCTGCTACTTATGAAATCTTCCGGTTTCAATATTAAGGACTAGTCTTCTTAGAAGATGCTGGCCTTTCTGATAGTTGCAGAAATGTCCATGAAAAAGACCGCCTCCGAGAGATAATGACGTAGGATGGTGAGATCGCATACAGATCGTGAGATTCTGGTTGATATTCTACGGCCTTAACTCGAAACACTGGCCGGAACCACATATGTTAACGTGGTCTTGTAAACGTATCAGTACTTCTCGCACACTATGTTAGCCGGTATAGAGCATCTATGTTTAACTTTCAAATCAATATACTAGTTGTCAAATACAAGTCGCAGCACGAAACATTTTGGCAGGTGGACACAGAATTAATATTGACACATCTGCAGGTACGAAATACAAGAACATTCAATCGAACAGGAAAGCTAACTGGCTACAAGCTAGTGCCGGGCTCCAATTGTCTGCCACTTGCTGGTCCGGATGCCAAGTTCCTGAGACGAGCTGCATTTCTCAAGCACAATCTGTGGGTGACGCAATTCAACCCCGAAGAGTGTTTCCCTGGTGGAGAATTTCCAAATCAAAATCCACGGGTGGGTGAGGGTCTTCCTACTTGGGTGAAGCAAGACCGGAAACTGGAGGAAACGGATATTGTCCTTTGGTGAGTTCTTTGGATGCTCTTCTGATATAGCAAGTTCTATCCAAGGATATGATAGAATACATGCATTATCAAATGGAGCTTACCGCTCTGTTGGTAACTTGGTATAGGTGCAGTTCCTCAACTGCTGATTCAAACTCTGGTGTTGAGCTCCTCGACAGGGTATTGTAGTAATAGCCTTTGGGTATTTGTTGAGACTTGTTCGTGAATCGCTTCTAATGAGGAGTCTCACTCTGTCTTTGTGTCACTATTGTGATACTATGTTTCTTTGCAGGTATGTATTCGGAAAAACGCACATACCTAGACTGGAAGATTGGCCAGTGATGCCTGTTGAGCACATCGGATTCAATTTGGTGGTAAGTGGGTTTTAGGTCATCAAACCAGAACACTCTTGATTTCAATTGAAACCATGCAATCGTGTACATTTCGGATGCCTGGTCATACATCTGAAACATGTATTAACTGGCTTGCTTTGATATGGTACAGCCGCATGGCTTCTTCAACTGCTCACCCGCCATAGACATTCCTCCGAACGACGCGACGGACGAGAATGGAAACAAGGAGACTTCCATGAAAGGAGGCCAGCCGGAGATGATACCAGCGGGACTCCTTTCCAAACTGTAGATGTGGTGCAATGTACTTGTGACATAACTGGGTGTGGAGCAGCTGTTTCAGCACGCATTGATTGGATGGGTAACTATTGTGGAATCACTTCATTACGAGTGATTTCGTGTAACTTATGTAAAAAAGCTGATCTTGATAGTGCATTCAAATCTAGAGTATACAGATCATGCGTTTTTCCTTACCCTCTTGTGGTGATCAAAGCTGCAGGCGCTGTGTTGGTTTGGCCCTGCCTTTGTCCCAGCTGCTGAAACGGCAGTTGTAGCATTGCACAAAGGGAATTCAGCTGTAGTGTTGTTAATATTT
This sequence comes from Neckera pumila, assembly GCA_963969595.1. Lineage (NCBI taxonomy): Eukaryota > Viridiplantae > Streptophyta > Bryopsida > Hypnales > Neckeraceae > Neckera > Neckera pumila. Next base: position 14,995,856 of record OZ018415.1, read on the forward strand.
TAAAATGTGGATTTAGCGATGAATATTGGCAACTGCAATATTCTTTTCTTAAATTAGATTGTAGTGAATGTTGAGCGTGTGTATTTGTACACAAGTACAGTGTCGGGAGAGAAATTGAGCTAATCAGCCAATATCTGAGCTCTCCATTATAAATCGGGTTTGCATTGATGTGTTTCGGTGATTTTTGTGTACTTTTACTATGTTTTTTTGGCAATTACAATATTCTTTTCTTAAAATAGATTGTAGTGAATGGTGAGTGTTTGTATTTATACACAAGTACAGTGTTGGGAGAGAAATTGAGCTATTCAGCCAATATCTGAATGTGGATGACACCCTTCAAAGACACTCTTCAAATGACACTCTTTAAATGAGGATGAAAAGTGCTATTGGCTCTTCGTTGAAACTCAATTCTAGCATATCAAGGAATGGTGCTTGAAATCACTATTCATTCTAAGTGTAGATGCTTTACCTTTTATTCTACTTGATGAATGGTCACTTGATTATTTATAGGTCGTATTTGTTCATCCTAAGTTTAGATGCTTTATCCTTTATTCTACTTAATGGATATTCACTTGACTATTTATAGGTTGTATTTGGTGGGCTCAAGGTGAGGAACAAAGAAATTGAGGGCCCTTTAAAATAGATGGAAATTTTGAGCGTGCCAAGTTTGGCAAGTAAAGGTGGTCATACTCTAAGATCTTCAAAATTCATAATTTACTAATATAGTGTCCAACAAGCACATGTTAAGATGTATTGAAATAGTTCACAAAATTTAAAATAAAATATATAAAGTAGTCTACCAATTATGAGAAGTCAAGTACCATATCCAAAGATCATTTGTTTATTTGGACACATTCAAGAGTGAATACTTTATTTAATTAAGCCTACCTAACTCATCATTGATAGTAGAACATACTTCAAGCAACATGTCAGTCCTTCCTAAATAGGGGTCGCAATTAGAACACAATTGATTTTAGGTGTAGTTACCTTAATTGCAATCCTATTGCAAAACCAAATCTCCATTGATTCTTGTCTAAAATGCATACCTTGTCTAAGTATGAGTACTACAATTCATTTTTTAATACACTTACAATCACTATTTTGAACATTTATAATTTACTCATAAGCTAGTTGTCCATCATATATTCTACACGAATCTAGAATTTTCTTTTAATTGCTAATAACATCTTAAATAGCTGATACAATTTAAATATGAAGATTTGTTACAAAGTGCAATTGAAAAGAAGAATTTGATGTTGAATTTCAAACAAGAGTTGCAAACCATGGCCTACATGTGGATCATGCCATATAGCTGAATCTATCAAATAAGTTTGAATTAAAAAATTGAAAATTTCTTATAAACTTGATGGTAGATTGGATATTAATCGGAACCACATTAAAAAAAATTTTAAGCTCAGTGTCTTGAATTTTAAATATTGTTGAGTTTTAGGATTTTTAATTTACTTTCTCTTGAAGTCATTCTTTAATCCCTAAAGTCAAACGGCCATTTTTTCATCAAAAACATTCAAAAACTACCATAGAACCTTACACTAGACCTCTGTTAGAATGTGTGGAAGAAATTTCAAGAAACCTTGACTGCATAGATTGCAAGATATGTGCGTTTAAAGTGAAGAAAAATAGTTTTTTTTTGCTCCTTGCGTAACAAAAATATAAGAATTCAAATCCTCTTAATTTTCAAGATTGCAATGCAAAGTTTTAGGTAAATCTTCATGGTGGAGGATTAAATTGAGAATCTAAAGGGAGAAATTCCATAAATACTTGGTTTTTTTAATTTTTTAATTATTAAATAGAAGTAGGTATGATATAGAAGGAAAATCTAGATTATGAGTCATTAGATGAGATTCGGGGGTCTTGGAGGGCTCCGAGTTCCCCTGCTATCTGTTGCGTTCCCAGACTGCGGGAACGCGAGTAGCAACAACTAGCTAACGTGGTCAAGCGACTGCCACGTCATTTTTTGAAAAAACAAAAAAAATTGCTTAAAATGATATTTTGGTAAAAAAAAAATCTTTTTTTTTTTTTTGGAATTTTTTTTTTCCGACACATTTATACCGGCATTCACTAAATCTGGGCAGATCAGGGAACAAGCCTGAAACGGCCCTCCAAGACCTCCAAATATCATCTAATGAATTGTTCAAATATGGATTTGAAATACACTAATCCCAATGGTAAAATTGATTAGCAAGCAAATTGAACCTAGCCAAAAAAAATTGTAAATTATAAAAAACAAATTAAAAAACAGATCTAATATTTTTTTTCTCAAGAAGTTGCAATCATTTCCGGCAGAACAAAAAGCTCTATAACTTTTATATCACTAATCCAAATGGAATGAATAAAACTTTCCATATAGATAAAAACACAATCTAGGAGAAATGAAATTCAATTTATTTCTCATATTATTTTTCCCCTGTCCAAACTGCATTTTGCACTTAGGGTGATATAATTTTTGTTCCAAGGCATTTATTCATTTACAACTATACAAAATTCCCATAAAGCAATTGTGTTTTTCTATATTCAAAAAATGCTTAAAAAATCATATAAATAATTGAAGTCATATGAACATGTCTTTTTAGGGGACTTTGGAACTATGGGTTATTTCTTGAATTTGAAAATTTTGGTTATAGAGGTAAGGCATACTTGTAGTACTTTAAACTATAGAATTTTTGTATAAAAGGATTTAGAAAATCTATATCACACAAAATTCAAAATACTGTTGCCCTTATTTTTGAATAATACTAGCAACTCCTCTGTGAAATACAAAGAAAACACTAATATTATTCATAAACAAAGAGAGTAATATACGCCTATTGGCAGATGACATCAACGTAAGAGGCTAACAAAATTTCCTTATTGTGCAATGCTTGGCCTTTCCTAAAGTGAAGGCAAGTTTGGAACGACTTCGCAAAGAGAGAATGTATTCTCATAACAATTTACAAGACTATGTTAAAGGTACTATTCTTCACTTGGAAGCAATTTGCTCATTTCTTGAAATCTTCTATGGTAAACAATCTTTGCTCAAAAAGGTCAAATTGGCATCATTTGTTGTTCATATATTATATTTAGGTAGGACATTCATTCGTTACAATGCATGTGCACACTATTTCAAAGATAATTGGACAAATATAGAATGTATGACAAATTATATTATAGCATGCCATGCAAGTGTGTGTTATATCATGATGATGAAGGAATTTTTTTCACATCTCCCAATTGAATTAAGTAGGGTTGGATCTAGCTGTTGTGAAGTTATTTTTTACTTTTAGGTCAACAAGTTTGTAACAAACACAATTTTTCTATTGGTGAAGCTGCTGAATGCACATTGCTAGGGTGGAAAAGATTAAACATGAGAAGAATGGTCTCTTATTTGCTAATCCAAGACGTCAAAAAAACTTGTGGTTAGAAGAAAATTCATGTACAATTGATTTAGATGTTGATATTTTGGATTATAGTTTTGTGACAAATGCTAACCTTCATGAGGCATGGAAAATTGGTTTCTTAATGGCAAAAGCATTAGATGAGAAATCAGCCTTGTGGAGGGCTGCGTGTTCCCAACCTGTGAGAACTTGTGAGAACTGCCGAATTTAGGGCCGTGGCAGCTCGCTGACATGGCCGAGCAACTGCCACGTCGGAAAAAAATAATTTTTTTTTTCAAAAAAAAAAATGAAATTTTTTTTTTCTGTTTTTTTTTTCATTTCAAGAATGAAAAAAAAAAAATTTTTTTTTTTTTTTTTGAAATTTTTTTGTCGGGATTAGTTGTTCCCTGAAACTGCGGGGGGGGACTAGCGTCGGGAATGGGCCCGAAACGGCCCTCCCGACCCCCCAAAACTCATCTAATGACAAGGCAAAGTATGTTGAAATGAAAGAAGCATTACAATTCTAGTGGTAAGTGGGACAATCCATGGGCTACTTCTTTTAATGCTTTTGTTCAAAGTATTGCTTCATTGGCTAATGAGAAAATAGAAGATGAAGAAAGTCATGAATCACCAAAAAAATGTTCTGCTAGATAATGTATCTTTGATAAATGAAGTTACAAATAATGTTAGGCCTAGAACACTTGATGTTAAACAAGAGTTCATAAGTGATGTATGTGATGCTAATATGAACAAAGTCAATTCATATGTAGATGTCCCAAATAAAAGATTAGTACACAAAATGAGAGTTATTTCAAAAATGAATGTCTATGGACCTAATAAACTTCTCCTTGATAGACTCAAGCGTATCTAACGTGTTCATATTAAGAATAACTTTTTTTTTAGGACCTAAATGTGACTATGCTAATGTTGATTTATTTGATGATATTGCAATTAGAATGGTAGATGGTAAAAACAATACTACATGGTATTTGGCTAGAATTCAAAATTAGTCAAAGAAATTAAAAAGAAAGAAATTGATTACGTCCGTGCTATTCCTTTTTATGAACCAGATATTAGTGTCTTGCCTAGATACTACAACCATGTAGTTGGATATTGTTATGAATACGGTGATTTTGGTGGTAAAGAGGTTGACTTGGTGAGATTAAATTAGGTCATATCTTTGGTTTCTTTAAAATTTGATGAAGGTACTGGACGCTTTATCTTGTCAAAAAAAGATAAGAGAATACTTGATAGTTTTAATCAAGGAATGCATTGGTAGTTTGAAGAAGAAAAATGTAGGTGTTGGTTCATCACAAAAAAAATAAAGATGTTGATACAATGGTGATGACAATAAAGAAAAACGGAGCTGATAAGATGACAATAAAGAATACATCAGGGTAGCTTCCAACAAAATTTCAATTTGCACAATTGTAATAGTTTTGCTTACATAGATTCATAGTGGTTTGTAAATTTGTCTACAAACTTTGGTAACAAATTCATATTAGTCATACAATGCAAATGGTTTGAATCATTGTTGTCACATCGGTTGAATTAAAATCATGGGACAACCAAGGTCGATGAACATATCAGATAGTTTAGGCGGACTGGACGGACAATGTGACTACTTTAAAGTAGTCACATCGGGCAAGTTAGGGTGACCATTGGACGTCCGAGATGCTCCGTCCAATGTAACAACTAGGTTTAAAATGGTAGTTTTAACTACTAACTAAATGTATATATATATTTTTTAAATATGATATTTTGTTTTAAAATTTGAGTTACTCTATTATGTCAGCCTAGGTTTTTGTCAGCCTATGATCCAAGCGTCAATGTCAGCTTCCTCTGCGTTGATGTTTGCTTTCTCAAGGTTGATGCCATCGGCTTCTACAATGTTGATGTTTGCTATCTCAAGGTCAATGCCGTTGACTTCTTTGGCATGAATGTTGCTTCTCCATCGACCTTGGTTGTCCCATGATTTTAATTCAACCGATGTGACAACAATGATTCAAACCATTTGCATTGTATGACTAATATGAATTTGTTACCAAAGTTTGTAGACAAATTTACAAACCACTATGAATCTATGTAAGCAAAACTATTACAATTGTGCAAATTGAAATTTTGTTGGAAGCTACCCTGATGTATTCTTTATTGTCATCTTATCAGCTCCGTTTTTCTTTATTGTCATCACCATTGTATCAACATCTTTATTTTTTTTGTGATGAACCAACACCTACATTTTTCTTCTTCAAACTACCAATGCATTCCTTGATTAAAACTATCAAGTATTCTCTTATCTTTTTTTGACAAGATAAAGCGTCCAGTACCTTCATCAAATTTTAAAGAAACCAAAGATATGACCTAATTTAATCTCACCAAGTCAACCTCTTTACCACCAAAATCACCGTATTCATAACAATATCCAACTACATGGTTGTAGTATCTAGGCAAGACACTAATATCTGGTTCATAAAAAGGAATAGCACGGACGTAATCAATTTCTTTCTTTTTAATTTCTTTGACTAATTTTGAATTCTAGCCAAATACCATGTAGTATTGTTTTTACCATCTACCATTCTAATTGCAATATCATCAAATAAATCAACATTAGCATAGTCACATTTAGGTCCTAAAAAAAAAGTTATTCTTAATATGAACACGTTAGATACGCTTGAGTCTATCAAGGAGAAGTTTATTAGGTCCATAGACATTCATTTTTGAAATAACTCTCATTTTGTGTACTAATCTTTTATTTGGGACATCTACATATGAATTGACTTTGTTCATATTAGCATCACATACATCACTTATGAACTCTTGTTTAACATCAAGTGTTCTAGGCCTAACATTATTTGTAACTTCATTTATCAAAGATACATTATCTAGCAGAACATTTTTTTGGTGATTCATGACTTTCTTCATCTTCTATTTTCTCATTAGCCAATGAAGCAATACTTTGAACAAAAGCATTAAAAGAAGTAGCCCATGGATTGTCCCACTTACCACTAGAATTGTAATGCTTCTTTCATTTCAACATACTTTGCCTTGTCATTAGATGAGTTTTGGGGGGTCGGGAGGGCCGTTTCGGGCCCATTCCCGACGCTAGTCCCCCCCCGCAGTTTCAGGGAACAACTAATCCCGACAAAAAAATTTCAAAAAAAAAAAAAAAATTTTTTTTTTTTCATTCTTGAAATGAAAAAAAAAACAGAAAAAAAAAATTTCATTTTTTTTTTTGAAAAAAAAAATTATTTTTTTCCGACGTGGCAGTTGCTCGGCCATGTCAGCGAGCTGCCACGGCCCTAAATTCGGCAGTTCTCACAAGTTCTCACAGGTTGGGAACACGCAGCCCTCCACAAGGCTGATTTCTCATCTAATGCTTTTGCCATTAAGAAACCAATTTTCCATGCCTCATGAAGGTTAGCATTTGTCACAAAACTATAATCCAAAATATCAACATCTAAATCAATTGTACATGAATTTTCTTCTAACCACAAGTTTTTTTGACGTCTTGGATTAGCAAATAAGAGACCATTCTTCTCATGTTTAATCTTTTCCACCCTAGCAATGTGCATTCAGCAGCTTCACCAATAGAAAAATTGTGTTTGTTACAAACTTGTTGACCTAAAAGTAAAAAATAACTTCACAACAGCTAGATCCAACCCTACTTAATTCAATTGGGAGATGTGAAAAAAATTCCTTCATCATCATGATATAACACACACTTGCATGGCATGCTATAATATAATTTGTCATACATTCTATATTTGTCCAATTATCTTTGAAATAGTGTGCACATGCATTGTAACGAATGAATGTCCTACCTAAATATAATATATGAACAACAAATGATGCCAATTTGACCTTTTTGAGCAAAGATTGTTTACCATAGAAGATTTCAAGAAATGAGCAAATTTGACCTAAGCAAATGAGCAGATGATGCCAGTTCGACCTTTTTGAGCAAAGATTTTAGGTTTACATATGTACAAGAGATGTCATCATTCATTCATTGTTCAAGATTTGAATGCCTCGATAAGAATGGTCTTTTGAGTATCTTGTATGTAGATTTTTTTATTTATGGTAATTTTCCACTAAAATACATATTGAGTTGGAAAAAATTACTAGAATAGTTTCAAAATATTGTTTATTTTTTACTAGATGAACTTACATGCATTCATCCACGTATTTTCAAAATTGAATGATATCACTACATTTTGGATGAATATACATATATTTGGATGGACAATTGGCAATTCATCCACCATATACATATTCAGTAATGTAAAAGAAGATCTATCAGTCCCTGCAAGATCACAAGTCACACAACCTTGAAAAAGTGAATATAGAATCCTTGGTTGTGCAGCCACATTTTTTTTTTTTTTTTAACAAATGAAACAGAATTTCATGTGCAGTCACATTCCATTTCTAACTCTTTGAACCTTCGAGGTACGATGGAAAAGTCTCTCCGACTGTCAATGTGTCAATGTTACAGAGAAAACAAAATGTACCATACTACCCATGTTCAGAATAGTGATTAAAAAGTATTCTAGGGTAAGCTAGGAGGTTCTTAAATCGCACAGGCTCTTAAATTGTCCATCCTACTCAAATGTACACTGCTTGTACATGTTGTTTTTTCATAGCCTTCAACAATGTACAAATAATGTACATTTTAGGGGGGGCGATTTTAGAGCCCTATGCCACTTCAACTTCAAAATTTCATAACTATTCCAAAAAGCTCCAAAAAATATGAAACGACTTAGTTAGATGCCAATTCCTCTTGTCTTTCAAGGAAAATTTACTGAAAAATATTTTGAGACATTTCACCTCCCCAAAATTCAGTTTCAGCCTTTAAATGGTCGCTTTTAGAGCATCCTACCTTAAGCTTAATTTAGTATTGACACTATCTCTTAGACTTTGGCTTATTGCCCAATTCAACCTTGAGATAAACTATTGTGGTGTGCTAAGTGTTGTTACCACAGTCAAAGTTAAAGTAATTTTTTTAATTTAATAATTCATAAAAACTTTGAAATTCAATAACTTTCACATTGTGGATCCAAATGTCACAAAACAAAGCACCCCTCCCCGTAGAGAGTTTACCAATGCTACTGAAAATATAACTGGAGGACACACAGTTCTCAAGATCTCATCGTAACAACAAAACAAACAAACAAACAAAATAAAACAAATATTATGTATAGATGTATAAATGTATAGATCATGCTAGTTGGAATGGCTATCATAGTTTCATTTTTTGGAAATAAAGTGGGTCCCCTCCAAACCGGCACTTTTTTGCTAATGTGCCTAGTTACTACAATTAGACTAATCAAATTTTCATATTTTTTTGTTGGCAAGTGAAAGGAGTTCCAACACACTAAGAAATATGGCATTTGAATCTCGTATGCAGAAGTTATGAAGGATCAAAGAATTTTGTGGTAGGTGTTCTAAATTGTTTCTTCTTCACAAATACATGTTGATTTTGGAGATATATACATAGTGACGATGGTAGTTTTAGGTAGGGTGCCGTTTGGGGGATACACACATCGATTTTTGTCACAATTTCATGTTTAAATGTTGTGGTAATCTATATATAGATTATATTAGAGTAAAAATGTATTGTGTAGCATGTTGTGGTCATAGTGAGCTTAGGTAGTTTTTAATAACTGTCTACATATAAACAACTTGATAATTAATATCCACAATATCCATAGTACGAATTCAATGTAACAACTAGAATACCATGGAAACATAGTTGATTCAACAACTTTTTCAATGAAAAACTTTATTAATAGACTTCCATTGCAATTTGTTGTTCAACAAATTTCCAGCCTTTCTACAAGCTAAATAATGGTTTGTATTAAAAAAAGTTTAACGTAACTAGTTTTGAATTTCAAATAACTATCCAAAACTTTGCAAAAATTATCACATTTATACTACATGAAAAAGGGAGATGTCAAATAGTTAGATGTTGGAAGGTTATAGTAAAGGTAATAAACTATGTAAAGAGTGTAGAGTGTATTATTCATGTGACTTTAGAAAGTTAAATATTGAATCTTTGTTTTGTGTGAACTCAAGCTTTCAACCATTGGAAGAATATCTGTCCCTAAACTAGTTATAAGTCTTTAAACTCTTCCAAAATTCAAGAAATTAAAAGTTTTATATCCCAATTTTTCATCTTTGGTGGGGATGCACCTTTGGATTATCCAAATTTATTTTGGGCAAAATTTTGCTCAAATTGATAGATTCTAACCTTTCTAGCTTTGTCCAATGCAATGAGAGGTCTCTGGTCTAAAATAAAAAACATTGAACTTGAGTATTTAACCTTATAAGAACACAACTTAACCCTAAAAGGACCAATAGATGACTTCACTATTAATTATTGAAACAAAAAATAGACCTATTGAATCAATAATGGGAATATTTTGGTGACTACCTTGGTCACGTTTCTCCGCGGGTGAAAAACTCTGCCCTCCAGCCTTCATCCCTCCCCAATGCAACGGATGAATGTGACAATGGATGAGAAGGACTCGGATGAATGAAGTCCTGCCACCATCCTGGACTCGAAGACTCTGGCTCTGGCTCTGGACATGGCAGGGAGCTGCTGCAGCCTGCGTTGTTATAACTCTACAACAGGAGCTCAGTCAGTATCCCCAAGTAGATTGTCCCCGTAAGGTAACAGCCTTGGCTCTCTGTCTGTTTGTTAGTAGGGTAGAAGAAGCGCCAGAGGCAAGAGCATCTTCGAGTGCGCCTCTAGTACGCATTCAAAGCGCAACTGCGAGTTGCATTAAGAACCTTCTTGGCACATTAATGGCCTAATCAAGCCTCGTCGTCGTTGCGTAGGTCCGCGTGGTTGTTAGCGTGGCGTGAGCATTCAATAATTTATGGTGTGCACACACTCGGCTATGGACGGAAGTTTCGAATGCGTAACGTCAACAGAATTTTTAAATGTACGTGACAATTTCTTAATGCGATCTTGGCATTAGTACAGTAGCTAACTTAGCGCGCGGAGATTTGAATTTCAAGTTAAAGTCAGGTGATCATGTGGAAGAGAGCTAGAGGCGAGAGTGGAGGTTTGCCGTTAACTTATGGAGAGGCGGTCATTTCATTTTAGGTTGCTGTGATACTGCGACATTTTGAGATTGAGAGTGGAGGCGTGGCTTCTGTAATTTCTAGTCAAGTGCGGTTACGTGAGGAAGAACTCATTTGGCGCGCGTTACTTAGTGATGCTTATGTATACGGTGCTGCAAGAACTGGCTGCAAGAGCTGTTAGAATGACTGCAAAAGCCTCACAGCTTTTAGAAAGTGACGACTGGAAGCTGAAATCAAGTGTCGCAGCAACCGATCAGACATCTGACAGGACTAACTAAAGTAGTCGTAGCTAGTACGCCTGCATGTCAGCTGTTCGTTTTGGGAAGGTCACTAATCATAGAGTTTCTTTGATTTCTCTGCACTTGCTGAAAGTTCTTGCTGGTGGCGTTAAGAGCTCCGCAGGTGGCGTGTGAGGCGAGTGCTGACAACAGCGTTAGCGATAGGAGTTTTGGATTTTGTGAGGAGTGTTTTGCAGGAGCTCGACATGCAGAGGAAGTGGTGAATAGGACTGAGAGGAGCACTTTGGCAGCTTCTCGAGCAAGTTCAAGCTAGTTTGCGAGACTGGAGGCAAGGACTATGAGGTGAACCTTGTGGTATGGTTACAGCGGTAACTGGAGTAGCGACGACCAAGGCATCAGTATTGACCGAGGCATCTTTCATTGTCTTCCACCGAATAATTATTACCAATACTGCCAGCTTCCCTGAATATTATGCTTCAAGAGATAGGATCATGAAGAGTACTCCTTGCCACTCACGACAATAAGGCAGGTGTTTATGTTGCTATGATCGATTTTCATAATGTCCACAGTGAGACTGGTGAGTTCACTGAGTTGGTCTCGGTGGAGGTGAATAGTTACAGGCTATTCGAGAACAGTGTCGAGGCTTCATCGATGGTTATGAGCTTCTGATAATGGGAATTCTCTGGAGAAGTGCGGCATTGTACTGGACAGATCTGACGAAGTATGGCGACTGCGAGGCGCTACTTCATTGCCAATCAACAAAAACGGTATTCTTTGAGAAACTTTATGGCGTAGTGTGTGGGACCGTGTACTAGCTGACCCATATTCATTACGTACACGTCCGTTTCTGAAAAGAGCATTGTCTTTGCAATTTAAGGAGTATGATTACAAATTTATGGCAGCATGAGGTACGTATATTCACAAACTATCCCGAATTCTCGCTCCTAGGAACCTAATGCACCTTGTACCATGGCCTCGAGCTACAACCGCAATGTTCTTTTCTCACAAATTTCGTTGCATTTTTTAGGAGATGCTTGGTCCGGGCCTTAATTCGACATTTATATGATGCATGTAGGCACACAGAATTCCTTCAATCAACCTCACATGTTCACTTGCGATTATTAGCTAGTATCCTGCGAATTCGAAGTAGGCTAGAAAGGAGAGAGGCTTTCCCCAAATAGTGAGCCACCATACTCGTATTCTATCAGGTGTTTTCCGTCATGTAGTAGCGTTTTGTCTAAACAAACAGAAATACATGATTCCTAGCTTAGTAATCTTCTTGTCTGTAGATTTAGCTCGTTTTTTCTCTTCTTCTCATAGACACGGCCATAGCTTAGACCATGCAAACCAAATCTGCTTCCACACAATGCTTTTAGGAGTTTGCAGTTTAGAATAGTTGAAATATCCGACCCCGCAGCTAACTATGCTGAGGCATTCCAAGTCATAACTCTCTACTTTCAAATCCTTGATCTCCGTTTTCTGGTGGAAATTTCTAGTCGGCAATCCTTATCCCCGGAGTCTAGTTAAATTATGTTGTCAAAGTTTCGAAAACGTGCGAAATATGTTATTCGAGTAGGATGAATTGTTTGCAATCTGGAATGTTCTGATGTTTACCGACCTATCTCGATCTGAGATTGTCGTCTTTTGCTACTGCAAAGAAATGACCGGGCCTGCGTGTTGCAGATGAGGTAAAGCATAGAACTTGGCTCGTGATTAGAGCTCCAAATCTTCTGCTTTGCTGTAGAAGCTTTGACATCACTGACGATGGGGAATCAGTTTACGCGTATTCGTTTCAAAAAGAAGCAGGGTGACAAGAAGCCAAAAGAGTGCCCGAAACAAGTTTCCAGTAGAATAGGAGGTCTGGATGAGCAAACAATCAGGGACCAGGCAATGGTAATGGCAAAGCATGAGCTATACATTGCTAGTTTGAGTTCGCAGAGCAAAATGCTTCAAGAGACTTCTATAGACCCCCCTAGACACAGTTACTCTGGAAGGGCAAGTTATGGGAGGCTCGATTTTCCTAGGAGCTACAGTACTCAAGTTCGGAGAGACATTGACTCCTTGCTCGACCCCGTACCATCTATGCACCTAAGAAAGGTTCAGTTCACTTCTGCAATTTTCGTTTGCTTATCATGTTACATTTGTTTGTTAACTTGCAAATCAACTGTCAGTAATGTCGTTCGTATTTTACATCGTCATTTTAATATGATAATATGCTTTGAATATCCTAAACACTTCAGCTCTGTTGGAGTTCCTGAATGACCCGGTTGCTCTACTTGGTCTCGAACTAACAATTTCGTTGAATTTCAGGATAGGTACATGGATGTGAACCTGGAAAGTACGCATTTCATACTGGTACACGGAGGAGGTCTAGGAGCATGGTGTTGGTACAAATCCATAGCTTTGCTTGAAGATTCCGGCTTCAAGGCCACTGCAATTGACCTAATGGGCTCTGGCATCGAGCCAACAGACCCCAATCGTATCACAAGCCTTCAGCAATATTCAAAGCCTCTTCTGGATGTCTTGAAAAAAATTGAAACTACAACGGGCCATGAAAAGGTTGAATGTCAAACCCCCCTTCCATGATACGATTTCTCTGGAGTTCGCTAATGCCGCAAACTTTCTTTCGTTTGGCTGAATGCTAATATGAATAACTTTATAGATCCAGCCTCAAGTACCGGAAGTTGGAAGTCGTACATGAATGACTTGTTTACTGAGTTCTTCACTCATGCCCTGATTATAGGTTTTCAGTTTTCAAACTAGACCGATCAACATAGTAGACATATATTGCGGTACCGGTTTACAGAAACTCTAAGCAATATGGAGTGCAGAAGAACAACCATTTATGTTTTAGTGCTTGTGCTCTAACCAGGGTATCGTGTTTTTTGATAGGTAATCCTGGTAGGTCACAGCATAGGGGGTGCATGCATCTCCTATGCGATGGAGTGCTTTCCAGGACTGATTTCCAAGGCTATCTTCATTGCAGCAACTATGGTCAGCAATAACCAAAGCGCCTTTGATATTCTGCAAAAGCATGTAAGCTTATTCAAATCTTTCATTTATTTTTACCCGAGTTGAATTGTACTTGGACATCGAAATGTGTTGAAAATCCGTAGCATCTTCTTAACCACACCTGCGGCGGGTAAGTATCATTTAAAAAGTGCAGTACTTTATCGGTGTATCTCCTGCGTTTCTGTGGTAATATGCCATTTCACTTGGATTCCAACTGCTTTCTTAATTAATGGCCAAGTATCATTGCGTAGGTGCAAAGTCCGGACGCTCTCATGGCCAAGGCTCAAAAATTTATATATGGGCACGGAAGAAGGAAACCACCCACTGCACTTACGTTTGACAAAAGCTTAACTGCGGATCTTTTTTTCAATACCTGCCCAGCGAAGGTAAACCTCGCATTCAACCCTCTCAAATTGCAACTCGTAAGTGAACATTCCCTTGTATATCCCAAGAGTCTCCCATGTGTGCTAATCTGTGGGTGTTCACGCCATCAATTGCAGCGGTTGAAAATTAGTATTGTACCAATTTGAACCCAATTTCTTTTTTCTAGTGACACAGACTTTATGCCCCTGGCTCACTAATAAGATAAAAATCAGTGCAGTGTATTTTCTTGTATGCCCGGGGATTTGCACTCAACTTCCAGTCGTGGTCAAATCTGTGTGGCAGGACGTGGCCTTGGCAACGCACTCAATGCGAGCAACGCCGTTCGCCCCAGCCATGGAGAAGCTCTTGTTGACGCAAATGAACTACGGCAAGGTGAGGCGGTTCTACATCTCCACCACGGCAGATCAAGCCATCCCGTTCCCCGCCCAACACGCAGTCATCGAGGAGAATCCGCCGGAACGCGTCTTCACCTTGCGAGGCAGCGACCACTGCCCGTTCTTTTCGAAACCGCAGTCCCTGCACCGGCTCCTCTTGGAGATTGCCCACATCAATGAGAAATTCTAGGAGCTACTACCATTCTGCAGCGTTTAGCTCTAGCTGTTAATGAAAGAAACAGGGGATCAGTTCGTTTCCCTGTCCCTTTTGCATCAATCCACATCTCGCTGCGCATCTCAGTTTTGCAAATTCGTACAGTGCACAAGTCCTAGAAAGGGTGAACTTTCGCTCCCGACGTTTAACTCTACCTACATTGGTATTCGGCATGCCTCACTAGGAGTCCTTTGCTAAGCTCTCTTCCTTCTCCTTTAGGACCCCAGAAATGTCCTTGTACAGAATTTGTCAATGCAGAAGTGAAAAGATGATACCAGCGTTTGGAGGGAGAGAGACAGTATCAATAGAAACAGGTAGACGAGAAATAGATGAAAACAGCTAAACTGTAATGACAAGTTGAGCAGTTTGCCCAACCGCATATCAAAGTTGCAAAAGTACTGTCCAATTACAAATGCTCACTGTTTCCACAACAAAGCAGGGTCAGTAGAGAACCGAAACTCTAGCACTCAAGTCACTTTGCTCCACGTCATTGTGTCATGAAGGATGGCAAAATTCTCTAGGGAAAAAGGTCATACTGGACAAAAATTTTGTCACTCTTTATGTTGGGGCCTGTCTACTTCACTACTGAGCTGATTTCTGCTATTCCGCTGGTAAAGTACAATATGGAACATGTCATATACAAGTTGAAGCTAACTTCTGATCGCAAAAGCTCTGCAAACGCCTGGGAATGGGACCAGAGCCACTCACGTGGTTGATCTTGTATCTTACAATTTAGGAAAAAAAAGGTGGCAAAAAAATCCAGCTCCGCTGACGCCGTACGCTCGCTTGTACCATGAGTCGCCCTCGAGGAGATCTTGAATGTATCGAAGGTAAGGCTGGCCAGTGCACGATACATGTTGCCTGCGGTTCACATGTCTTCATGAGTGGTTACAACCACCGTTTCCAATCAACAGAGTGAACTAGCAGTCGAGATTGGATTTAGTTTCATGCCAAGAGAACGCTACTCCAATTGGATGATCGGTGTGGTACAATTGCTTCGGTGTTACTTTCGAGAGTCGAGAGCTAGTACTGCCGTTCCTCAGACTGGCAGTAATACCGATAGTACGATCTGGCCGCCACCCTGAGGACACCCTTTGCCTCTGAGAGAGGGTATTGAACTGGAGGGACGGACGGCGTTTCAAACAAGGGACCAAAAGAGGGGTTCATACCCCATTCGAGATTGTGTCATCAAGGGACGTTAGAATGTGAGAATCCACTTGTGAGATGATGTCTTCTGGGTAAGCTTGATCGTCCGCAGGGTCCAAACGGGCAGCTCCTCAACTTTCATATTGCAGTGCTTCTGATAATTCGCTGGCTGGAAAGGCTGTTTTATTCTTCTTCCCAACTACTTCGCAAAATAGAGAGTTGGCCTTCCTTGAACATGACATCTTCGTCGAGTTGTTGTAGCTTTCGTCGCAAAAGCTCCACCTCCAAGCTCATGTGTAAAGCCTCGCGGCTGATGCTTTCGACCTCCTTCTCGCGTTCGCTGAGCGCCTTCTCCGAGTCCGCTATCTGGGTTCGTGCGTGCGATTGCCAAGCTGCTAACTGGTCGCGGTCCTTCTTTAACTCCTCGAAGCTCCGGACCATGGCACCGTACTGCGATTGGCTATCCCGCAAGTTCGCTTCCTGACTCACAACAGACTCTTGAAGCGTGTCGTAGTGTAGGTTTCGCTCGTCCATTTCCGTTGCCCACTGCACCATTTGTTCCTTGAACTGCTCCAGGGCACGGATGGCCGCGTCCTTCTGCTTGATTGCGGTTGCACTTTTCAACTGTTGTCGCTCGCATTCCAGAGTTTTGGACTGGAGCGATCGTGCGAGGGTTTCGTTCTGCACAGAGAGTCGAACCACACAAGCGTTTTGTGCGCTCACTATGGCTGCCAAATCCAAGAGCTTGGGCTCCAGCATTGTGAAGTTGAGTGACCTTCTTGATTGCAATGCCATCTTCTTCAGATTCAGCAAAGACTTGAGCATCTCATTGCTTGTACTTAGAGCCTCCAAACGCGTTTCCAGGTTGAGAACGTCGTTCTCTCGCGCTTGCACAAGCTGACGCTCGACGTAGAGATCCTGCTTGAATTTCTCATTCTCTGTCATCACCTCAGCCAGCTTGGTTGAGGACACCACGATGACTTCTTTCATGGCTTGTCTTTGTGTTACGGAGAATTTCAATTTGGCAGATATCATCTTGAGCTCCTCTTGAAGCTCTTGAACCTGCTCCACGCTGTCCACACACCCAGCACATTGGTCGTTGCGCCAGCACAAGAGCTTCGGGTTAGTGCATTCTCCATTTCCCGGCGCTTGATCGCTGAAATCATCAGGAATCGTGTTTATCTCCTGACTCGCACAGAGTAGTTGCAATTTCTCGACTAGTTCTCGAAGCTCACGTTTGTCCTCTTTGTTGCACACAACTTGGAGATTGTTGGAGCACAATGCTCTTGGAGACTCTCGCGGGCCTTCAACGGCATTCTTATGCAGCGGCTCCATGGTAAGCGCCTCCGCATCTCTGACTTTGATCGATAAATCTTGCAAATGGTGTTCCATTTCTTGCACTCGTTCCTTCATGACCTCCTCTCTCGCTTCCATGGTTGCCACTTGAGATGAAAGACTGCCATTTTCAAGCTCCAGTTTCTTGATATTTTCATTCAGAAGTTTTCCGTCATCGAATCCGAATCGGGCATATTCTCCGCACAAGAGATCGGAAATTTCCACAAGCCGCGCTTTAGTTCCGCCTCGAAAGAATCTCCTGTCACTAAATTGCTTATCAAAGGTTTTGGATGCCATCGACTGTTGAAGTGCATCACAGTTCTGATCGATGTGAAGAGTCGAGTTGATCGCCATTCGCGCCTTCGAAATATTTCAACCCCCTGTTCTCAGCCGAGAGTTTCGCCTCGCAAATGCAAGTAATTGCAATCCGTGCTTCCTTAGTAACTGCATCAAAGTTTCAGCAGAGGTACAAATCGTGAAGACGGAATCCCGGTGCTACACATATGGGACGTGGTTGACTAAGGCTGTGTACATTTTCACCAAGTGAATGCTATCTGTCGAAAATATGCACAGGCCTCTGCTACATCAGGAACTCATCTTGAGCATTGAGCAGGAACTTCTTTATGCAAATACAATAAATGCTGTAGCGATCACGATACTTGGTATATCCACGCGCTCACAGTACAGGAGACAATATGAAGCCCTTTAAATCAAGTAATGACTTACGACGCAGAGATGAGAAATGGATTACCTTAGAAGGAGAGGTAGACGAAAATTTATGTAGGCCAGTAATAAGAATGCGGGCACCTCTATGCATCAATTGCTCCAAAATCTTCTCAGGAACATCCTCTGCAGATCCGAACACTAACACTTCTTAAGAAAAAGCAAAGGTTCAGAGATATCTAACAGGATGAATTAAAAATGCCGTGCTCCGGAGTCTTCTTAATGAAGCAAGGGTGGTAATAAGCGGTGTAGACTTTAAAGAACAAATTCCTCGACTGCCTTAATACTTGGCGCACCTAATTGATCATCTAAAATGTGGCCAGCGGCATGCTATGTTCAAAAAAACGATTCTCTCGCATGCAGTTCAGGAGACCTTTTTGACTTTCCACATGGTTGAAAACATTCACGCCACTTTCGAACATAAAAGACTTCCTCTTTTTCAAAAAGACAATCCTACAGAATTTGCTTTTGTACAAGACTCTTGAAATTTTCTCTTTCTTTGTCCAAAAATGCGGTCTAAGTTTAAAGCCCCCTTTTCAAGTGGTCAAGCCTTTATCAAATTCATGAGGATCAAGAATTTAGGACCTTATCTACACTCTATGGTCCAGCAAAAGTCTCTAGAGTTACCCTGAAAAGTACTTGAGCATAATTTCCACATCCATGGAACTTGAACACATAACTTATTAGAGATTGAGCTTCAACTGTCCTTCTCTTACTTGTTTTAATGAAAAAAGACGCATACTGATCTCTTAATGTGGTTACTGAAATGATGTAAATTCAACAAGAAGTACAAACCCCTTTCCTGAGCAAAGGAAACCCCAAAACATTGGCACATGAAACCATAGCAGTTCATAGTCTATAGAATTTAATTGTCTCCCTTATGGCGAGTGAAAAATTATGTGAGGAACTCACGAGAAATAGAAGGTCATTACTACTTAAGCTCAACCGAAATCCCTTCACAGTAGTGTTGATCCTTCTCTTTGCAGCCTGCAACACCACCATTTCCCTAGTCCGGTTGCCTCTCTCAGCTGTGGAAAAGAAGAAAAAAAACATCGATAAGCCTTATAACGGCATCACAATCGATTGAAGAAACAGCGATGCGACGACCTTCACTAATCTCATTTCACAAAATAGCAAGCAACATTAAAGTACATCAACCGAGGCTGACCAAAGAACTTTCGTTAAAAGAGTTTCCACGAACTTTGGCGCCAAATGCATCAGGTGCCGACTCATGCATGAAATCTTGAACTCACCAGCTCAATCACGTCAACCTTTGATTCAAAGTAAGGAGTAGCTCCTCCCGGCAACTGGGTAAAAAATTGTGCAATCCCGACCTTCAAGAAACTGATACTCTCCAACTCTTCAAGACTCCAACGCTCAGGTTGACGACCGGTCGTATTTCCAATTGAGCTCAGCGAGAGCTTGTCGTTCTCCAACTAAGCAGAAAGTGAAGGTGACACCGCAAGAAGCTTAATACCTCCACAACAAGCATAATACTCGAGTCCAACGCTGGGATCACCTCGTCTCCTAAAGTAGTAAACTAGTAATTGACATTACTCACGATCTTCACGAAGGTAGAGATAAGTAAGAGGTGAAAGTGCCACAATTTTTGGCCCGAACACGCAATTTCCTTTGGCCACTGATCACCTGTGTTCCAAGGAAGCAAAGTCCTTCCCAATTCTTCACACCAATTCCTAGAAAACAACAAGTGCTGGAATTCGGTACAAGCCACCACAACCGAGCTCGTCAAGCATCAAACTCTCCCAAACGCTTCACAATCGCCTATCACTACAATTGCACTTCGAACCTCAAGGAACTGATATTCGAGAGTAAAGCAACCGTCGTCGTTCTACAACTGGAGGACAATGCTTGAGCAACTATACACGAAAGTTGACTTCACTTCAAGAAATCGAGCACTCTCGTCCACGCCCTCACCAACACCAAAATGAGCAAGAAATGGCTCCCAAATCCCTCCAAATTCTCCAAAATCCCGCCAGATCACACCAAAAGCGTGTCTTACAAGGGAATTTTCTTCACAAGATCGCTTACAAAACAGTGACAAAGAGCTTGACCCCTCCCTCTGACACCGTCGACGCAAAACGAGTCCAAGTTTCCTGTTGCGACAAACTCAATCATTCTTCATCATCGTCTTCCTCGTCTTCCTCCTCCTCTCTCTGGCTATCGCTCGCGTACGCCGTCGTAGCCGGCGGCACTGTAGAGCAAAAACAAGAAAGACTCTACAAATAATTGGTGTAACTCCGTAATAACTCAACAGGAGTCAAGACTGAGTTTCTTGAGTGACCGCGTGCTAAAATTTCTCCCGAAATCATAAAAGTAGCCCGACACTAATTCGCCAAAAGCAAGAAAGCGCGACGGAACAGTGAGGCTACAAGGCTACGGGACTTCAGAGCTACAAAGAACAGAAGGTACTTGACTGCGGCCGGCGTCCACAGTAAAGTCTCGCCACTTTTAATACGGTAAGTCTGTCTCATTGTTTTCGCAGGTTTGCTGTTTGCTTACAACGACGATGACGACGATATTCTATCACTGTAGTCCGACTCAAAAATAAAACCAAATAAAACAATTGTTTGTTAAAAAACTTAATTTAATTTAAAAACTGATTCTTAGGTAACCACGCCTAAAACCGACCGAACAAGCAATTTACCTGTATTATATTGATGAAGTTTTAGTGAGGTCTTGATGGTGGTCAACATAGGATTCTAGGTTCTTTTAAAATGCATTTTTTGGACACCATATGAAGAAATTATGAATTTTCAAAGTGTTGAAAATAGGTGTTGTTAAAAAACAACCCTAGATTCCTCGTGAATAGTGGGAATACATTTTAGGGAAAAATTTGCAAAGGGCGCTTTAGAAAGGGGAGCTACTATAATCTTGAAAGGACACTGCAGTGCAAAACCAGTTGATGAATGACTTTCAGGTACTAGTATAGAAATGAAAAATGGACCTATTGGTCTATAAATTAGATCATTTTTAGCAAAGTACTTTAGCAATAGGTCTTGTCTTTTTGAGGTTAATAGAATGGCTTCTAATGCGTAAAATTTGGTCTAAGGTTTACTACAAGTAAAATTATTGGGAGCTTGATTTAGTTAGAAAATAAGGTTGGATATTTAAATCTAAAACCATCCAAATCAACATTTTAGAATGATTCCTATTACAAAAATGACTAAATTTTTGTTGGATCTTATCAAGAATCAAAATAGGTTTCCAAATTTTTATACCATGCACTTTGGAGGACAACCAAAGTGTAAACTACAAATCTACAAAAAAATGAAAATATTCAATAATTGATGTATCCCAAATCTACCTTAGGCTTTCACGTGTAGAAACTATATTTTGCAAATAAAAAATTTGTAGGGGAATTATAAACGTGTCACAATTAGGTGTAATTATCTAAAATGCTACCACATTTCAAAACAAAACTATGATTTCTTGTCTAAAATGTATACTTTTTCAACATTACCTAGGGTCAATATTATCTTTTGAATGAGCTTTAATTTTCTTTGTGTACTTCATAATTGAATAAATATTCACTCAAAAATTCTTTAATGAAGGATGGTTTGAAATTACCCCTAGGGAAGATTGCCCCCTCATAACTCCATCCAAGGATAATTGTAAGAAATTGCCCTTATTTTGTATCATTCTTTTTGTATTTCTTCACCTCTTAGACCGATATTGGGGTCTGTGATTACAAAATGAAATCAGAATTTCCAAATTATATCATAAATTTTAAGAAAAAATTTACAATGTTTCCCCGAGAGTAACTGCATGGCAATGAGGTAACATAAGGTAACTTCTCTACACAAAATAGTGAAATTAGGTTGCCCCACACTAGTTTGTCGACAATCCACACTATAGAAATATTCATTGCTTTTGTACAAAGATGCATTCAATTTAGAGCCATGTGTATGGTATAGATTTGTGCATCAATTCAAGGCCTGGTTCAAAGAGTGGCATGCGCCTCCATGTAGAACAAGCATTGATCCATGAGGTAATTTATCTCAAATAAGGCAACCTAATTGACAAGGCAACCTAATTTCTCTATTTTGTGTAGGGTAAGGCAACCTACTTGTCAAGGCAACCCAATTTCACTATTTAGTGTAGATTAGTTTTGAAGTTAAGTCAAATTTAGAGTCAAATTGATCAACAAGCATTGTCTTTCTATGGAGAACATTTCTGTTTGAGGACATAATTCTAATTGGGTACAGTATGAAAATACTGTGACTATACACCATACAGAAAAACGTACAAATCAGTCAATAATTTCCAAGATATGAGACTTGGCTATAAATAACTAATTCCATCATGGGATCTTTGGGAACTAGAAGAGGGATCCAAGGAAAAAATGCTAAAAATGAGTGGTGGGTCCAGTCTTCGAGTTTTTTACCTTGACTAAAGTTTAAGTTAAGTTAGTGGGAATTAAATGGTGAGAATAGTATGGTGGATCAAGGCAAATGGCATTTATTATTGGAAAGGTTGAATGAGCAAGTTAGTAATTGCACACGTCATAAGCTAAAAGGACTGACTTTTCGGTGTGCGTGACTGGCCGGAGACTACCCTAGAGTTCAGTTGGCTGTATGAATAATGTATTATAATGTACAGTACATTATTCAGGGCTACAATGTCAGTTCATTATCTAAGAACGGTGTAACTTATATAGATGAAGAAGCGTAAATTTTGGAAAAAATAAAAAGTAAAAAATAAAATTGTGCAAAAAAAGTGCCGGCTCTGGTAAGTAGATTGACTCGTAATAGTACTGTATTGCCGTGGCATGAGAAGAATTTGAGAATTATTCCCTGGTTGAATAATTGTCAACTGGTCTTGCTTTCTGTTTTTTTGGACACAAATGAAACAAGAATTCCTTTCCAAACGTGAAGTGCAGTAATTCAGAGCTAGAATACAACCAGCCCACTAAGATAGGAGGTCCATTGCCACACAGATTTGCTATCTAAGGTGGAAACACCCCAAACCGTAATATAAGCAATTCAGCGTAGTTGGAGCCTTGGAGGCAACTTTTCCTAAAATTAATAATTTTGTATTACTAGCGAGTGAAAAATCATGAATTTAAAAAATATATATCTATATTTTTTGGTTGTAGTATATAATTTTTATGATTTTTCAATGTGGCGGCTCCCTAGACCACTGAAACTGCCACATAGGTAGACCCAAAACTGAAATTTGCAAAAATCTGTAGTCAACAAATGAGAGTTACGTATGTATCCTTCGAATGCGTCGGCAAATTAAAATTAAGCATTTCAAGAACACATTAATGGGAAGTCTAGGGACAGATTTAGTGATAGTCTAAGGTACAGGAATGGAAACATGTGTGCTAGTGGATGTTTCTACCTTAGGTACTTTGGAGAAGCAATTTGTCTATTCCTATGTTTTTCAAGAGATTGAAAAATTTGTGAGAAGTCATTTGCAAAAACAATGAAGACATTTCAATAAGAAGTGAATTTTTAATGAATTTTCAAAGTTAAAATGTTACAACTTGAATAGATCCTTGTTGAAGTGTGGGTAGACCTTTATTAAAGCATGGGCTGACATGTTTGCTCCCCAAGTGCATTGTCATTATGATAAAAGGTTGCCAAGATTGTGGTCATAGATAGGTCACGGACACAAATAGAAAAGTCATGTAGGTGGCAGTATTGAACAGTTCTATCTAAGTTGATGAATTTTTCTTCCTAAATTGTTTGCATTATCAGGATCTATATTGTGGTGTTAAAAAATTTTACATGGGAAGGATACATATACAACAAAGGTGAAGAAAAATTAGGGTGATTTTATCAATTCATTTGTAGATGTCTCAAACAAAAGATTTGTATACAGAATGAGAGTTATTTTAGAAATGAATGTTCATGGACCTAATAAACTTCCCCTTGATAGACGAAGGCGTATCCAACATGTTCATGTTATGAATAGCTTTTTTTTAAGGCTTAACGCCTAAAGGACCATTGTCCCTTCGGGAGACAAATGGGATTGTGGGCAGGTACCTACGGGCTGAATTTTTGTTGTAATTTTCTGAAACTTTTTTTGGAGATAGGAAAACTGATAATCTTTGTGAAAATATAATTTCTTTTCAATCGGTGCCCGGGAAAAAAAGTTATGCCCAAATAAGCTCAAAACAAGGGAGAGCGGGCAACAAAAAAAATTTGTAAATTCTTTTTTTCTTTTTTTCTTTTTTTTCCTTATAGATTATATTTTTGTCTATTTGGGAAGCTTTGATTCATTTCATTTGGATTTTTTATGAGAAAGTTATGGACAATCTTGTTTTTCAAGCAGTTAGAGCATCTTTTTGAAAAAAATAACTTGTTGGATTCATTTTGGAATGCAATTTTTTCAATTTTTCAAAAAAAAAAGTTTCACATGGTTTAGTTATTCTGCTAAAACAATCTCACCATTGGGATTAGTGCATTTTAATTCCATCTAAAAGATATTAATATTTTAGATTTTCCTTCTATCTTGTACCTACTTCTACTTAACAATTTTTTTAAGAATGAAAAGTAAGTTTTTTTAAGTTCATTTTTTTCCCTAGACTCTCAACTTAGTTCTCTACTAGAAAGATTTAAAGCTCAAAACTTTGTAGTGCAAAAAATTTAAGTTAAAGATGTTCAAAGTCAAAAAATCTAGTCCCGCAATGTGCTGAAAAGTTTGTTTTTTTCACTTCAAACGCATATATCTTGCAATCTGTTCAGTCAAAAATTCTGAAATTTTTTTCACACATTCTCATACTAGTTAGGTATAAGATCCTATGGTTAAATGTGCAAAAAAAACAATTTTTAATTTTTTTTACTCTTTGCTCTAGAAATGGCAGTTTTGAGAGTTTTTTGGCAGAAAAAAGGCCTTGGTCCTTTAGGGGTTAAAAGTGATACTAATGTTGGATTGTTTTATGTGGGTTTTTTTTTTTTACTTTTAGTGCTAGATTGCATCCAAAAATAATAGTTTGGCTAAAAATGATGACAAACTATAAAGTTTTTTGCTAAAAATTTTCCAATTAAAAAAGCTCAAATGAAATTGCTAGATTATGGATGAAAATAGAATTATGGATATGTAATATGTGCTAATGTGATACTTCTATCCAAAATGTGGATGAATCTTGAAATTTAGAATATTGCAGTAACATTTTAAATTGGCACTTTGGCACTTCATACAAAATGAAAACAATAACTAGTTTGATGATATTGCAATTATAATGGTAGATGGTAAAAACAATACTACATGGTATTTGGCTAGAATTCAAAATTATTCAAAGTTATGGAAAAGAAGTGAATTAATTACGAGCTATTCATTTTTATAAATCTAATATTAGTGTCTTGCCTAGATACTACAAGCATATAGTTGGATATTGTTATGAATATGGTGGTTTTGGTAGTAAAGAGGCGGATTTGGTGAAATTAAATTATGTCATATGTTTGGTTTCTCTAACATTTGATGAAGGTATTGGACTCCATATCTTGTCAAAAGAAGAGACGAGAATACTTGATAATTTTATCAAAGAACACACCGGTAGTTTGAAGAAGAAAAATGTAGGTGTCAATTCATCAAAAAAGAGTGAAGACGTTGCTAATATGGTGGTAATAACAATAAAGAAGAATGGAGCTAATAAGATGGTGACAACAATATTAAAAAAAATAGAGGTGATAGGATGGCAATAAAGACAAGATCAAGGGCTTGCAACAAAATTTCAATTTGTACAATCATGATAATTTTGCTCATATAAATTCATAGTAGTTTATAAATTTGTTTACAAACTTTGATAGCAAATTCATACTAATCATACAATGGAGGTGGTTTGAATCATTGTTGTTACATTGGTCGGATTGAGATCATTGGACATCCTAGACATGCGGACATATCGGACAGACAATGTGACTACCGTAACCCCTGAAGGACCAAGGCCTTTTTTTTGCCAAAAAACACTCAAAACTGCCATTTCTATAGCAAAGACTAAAAAATTGAAAATTGTTCTTTTTTCCACTTGTACCTAACTAGTATGACAATGTGTGGAAAAAATTTCAGAATTTTTGACCGTACAGATTGCAAGATATCTGTGTTTAAAGTGAAAAAAACAAGTTTTTTAGCACATTGCGGGACTAGATTTTGTGACTTTGAACTTTCTTAACTTAAATGTTTTGCACTACAAAGTTTTGAGCTTTTGATCTTTATAGTGGAGAATTGAGTTGAAGTCTAGGAAAAAAAAATTCCAAAAAAACTTAATTTTATCATTAAAAAAATTGTTAAGTAGAAGTAGGTACAAGATAGAAGGAAAATCTAAAATATCAATATCTTTTAGATGGAATTAAAATGCACGAATTCCAATTGTGAGATTGTTCTAGAAAGCAAATTAAACCATAGTGGACCTTTTCTTTTTGAGAAATTGTAAAAATTGCATTCAGAAATGAATCCTATAAGTTATTTTTTTCAGGTAGATGCTTTAAGTGCTCAAAAAACAAGATTGTCCATAACTTTCTCATAACAATTTCAAATGAAATGAATCAAAGCTTTCTAGATATACAAAAATATAATCTATGGGAAAAAAAATGTTCAAAAAAAAAAAAACTGCAAAATTTTTTTTGCTGCCCGCTCTCCCCTTTTTTGAGCTTATTTGGACATAAATTTTTTTCCAAACACCAATTAAAAAAAGAGTATATTCTCACGAAGTTTATCAATTTTTCTATCTTCAAAGAAGTTTTAAAAAATCAGGACAAAAATTCAGCCTATAGGTACCTGCCCAAAATCCCATTTGTCCCATTGAATAGACACTTGGTCTTTCAGGGGTTAAAGTACTGAGTCACATCAGGCAAGTTAGGGTGACCATTGGATGTCGCGGATGGGCGGGCAAATCGGACAACTAAGTTTGAATTGGTAGTTTTAACTACCAATTTAATGTGTATTTTTTTTTAAATAGGACATTTTATTTTAAAATTTGGGTTATTCTGTTATGTTAGCCTAGAATTTTTTTAGAAACTATTATTGCAGCACATCGCAGCTCAGTTCATTCTTGCTAAGTTAGAATGGCATTTTCATTTTCAGAGGTTTTCAGGAAAGTTTATTTCACTTACTAGAATCTCAAGATTTGCTTCAAAATGGATGGGGTCTTCTTGGATGGGCCAAAAGTCTGCATCAATAATGCTGAAGTACAGTTGCTGTGCAAATGTACATACTATTGGAAATTTTAAGCAAAAGAAGGTCACTTAATCCCTTTTTCACCCTTGTATCTTGTGCCGTTGTAGTAGCTAGTATAGTAGGATTATTTTATAATTGTTGTATAGTGTTTCTAGGGATGTCTTGAAGGTACCGATTATGAACTTTATTTTTAGAATCTTTCTACACCTATAGAGAGTTGACATAATGCAGGCTAAAATAATAAAATAATTTTAATTTTAGAATAAGATATCATATTTAGAAAAAAAAATATATACGTTTAATTGGTAATTAAAACTTTCATTTCAAACATTAGAGTCACATTGGATGGACTGGCCATCCAAACCATCCGATTTGTCTGTCCATCTAGGGTGTCCAGTGGTCACCTTAACTTGCCTGATGTGAGTACTTGAAGGTAGTCACGTTGTTAGACCGGTCGCTTGAACTGTCTGATATATTTACATATCCGGGATGTCTGATGATCCTAACTTGACTGATGTGACAACAATGATCTACATCGTATGATTTATATGAATTTGCTACCAAAGTTTATAGACAAATTTATAAACTACTATGAATCTATGCGAGGAAAATTACTACAATTGTACAAATTGAAATTTTGTTGCAAGCCACCTTGATCTAATCTTTGTTGCCATCTTACCACTTTTATTCCTCTGTATTATTGTTGCCATCTTATGAGCTCCATTCTTCTTTATTTTTATCACCATTGTATCAATAATGTCTTCATCCTTCTTTGATGAATTGACACCTATATTTTTCTTTTTCAAACCATCAGAGCATTTATTGATAAAACTATCGTTGAATGTATTCAAAGCGATCACCAAAAGCTTGATTTCAAATGTAGAGTATGATTGAAATATGATATATAGATAATACAATTCTAGTGCAAATCAACCCTATATTGCACCACAAATACTAAGTATCCTATGGATGACAGAGAATCCTTCTACATAAGTTAGAAGGGCAAATGCTTGTCTTTGAAATTTTTGGTGAAAAGGAAAGGTCTTGCACATTAGTTTGATCTCTAATAAGTGCGCTTAGTTTTTTTTAACTCCTTAGCACTTCAACATCCAAAATCTAAACCATGAATAGAGAAGACCCCATGGTTTTATGACCACATAACTTTTCATCCATCCAAACCAATGCTTGACTTTTTGAAAATTACACTATTTGTATGATGAATAAATTTGGTAATAATATTTGTAAAGATATAAGCAAAAATATGCAAAAATTCAAGAGAAAACTTAGGCATTAAGGAATTTAGTAAATGGTTTACATGGAACTCAAAAATGATGGTTTCTATAGTAACCAGACCCATATTCTAAGGTGAAACTTTATTACAGAATATATATTGTATACTATAGAATTTCTAATAAATTAGATGGCTGAGAGTGGTTAGACATAGTATATTAGAGAGGTTATTATAATATATAAGAGAAGGTTAGTTGCATTCATGATGTTTGTATGTATCCAGGTCCAAGACTGGCAATTAACATTACTTTAGAGAGGTTTATTACTTCAAAGAGTGCTACAATAGAACCTCTCTAAAGTAATAGGGATTGAACCGTTGCTTGCCAATAATACAATAGAGAATTTTTTTGATTTAGAGAGGGTTTGTGCATTCTAGAATTTGCTAACATAAGAAGCTGCCAAAGCTCTACAGGTAGCACGTCTTGAGGAAAAGAAAGACCTCATTGTGACCAAGAAGCTTATTCAAAAGCCTTAGTATTTAGTTAACTTTTTTTTCCCCCCGCAGAGTCTAGGTCCAGCACGATTTCCTTATCTGACTCCTATTTAGTGCTACGACCTATTACATTTCCCTAGCCAGGACCGCCATGCATTATTACATTAAAATGGCTTATTGACTTACACAAAGTATCAACTTAAAGAGGTCCTACTATACTTAATAGAAGTTCTTTTGTACTGAGGTAGTCTGTTCTGAAAGCGACCATTTAAGCCTACCCAACTCATCATTGACAACAATAGATATTTCAAGCAACATGTCACTAATTCCTAGATAGGAATTGCATTTAGAACTCCGTCGCTTTTAGATCAGACTACCTTAAGGCTATAGGTTCCCTAATTCAATTCAGGCCCTTCTCAGAAGAAAGGGCTCCCCTCACTCACCCCTGTGTTATTAGATTCTAAAGCTGAGACTTGGCAAGGGGCACTTGTATAACCCCTTTTCCACTGAACCCGAGATTCTAAAGCCTCCTGGACAGTTGTCCCTCATATGTCTTCCTCAATCAATGCTCAAAAAGGAAGCCCTAATTCTTTCTGGAATCATATCATACCTCTAAATTTTAAATTTTTTAAATTTTTTTGGGATTCAGGCATTTCTTTAATCTTTAATACTATTGGTAGTCTAACCACAACAGAGATC
Source organism: Neckera pumila (assembly GCA_963969595.1). Classification (NCBI taxonomy): domain Eukaryota; kingdom Viridiplantae; phylum Streptophyta; class Bryopsida; order Hypnales; family Neckeraceae; genus Neckera; species Neckera pumila. The sequence goes on from OZ018415.1 coordinate 15,025,303, forward strand.
TTACAATAGAATAGGAATCTGCTATTCTCAATTATACGAGCAGGAGTGTTGGAACTTTATAAGACAAATTGATATGATACATATTTTATAATTGTTAAAGTAGACAAGCCTATTGCCATGCAAACTAGCCATCTGAGTGTATCTTGGGACCAACTCCAAGAGGGGCACATATTTTTTGAGAGGAGTGTGCTTGTTTCACAAATCAAAACCATGTGGAATTAGAATTTTATGGATCAAATTATAATTTCTATGAATTTTGAAGTGGTATGCCGTGAAATACAAAAATTATATATATAATGAAGTCGTTAACATCCTATAAACAACCCTTAACTACTCACCTATGTATCCAATGGTATTTAAGTGTTCACCATTAACCCCGAAAGGACCAAGGCCATTTTTCTGCCAAAAAACACTCAAAATTTGAAAATTGTTTTTATTCCACATCTAACCATGGGATCTTATACCTAACTAGTATGACAATGTGTGGAAAAAAATTCAGAATTTTTGAACCGCATAGATTGCAAGATATTTGCATTTAAAGTGAAAAAAACAAGTTTTTTAGTACATTGTGGGACTAGATTTTTTGACTTTGAACATTTCTAACTTTAGATTTTTGCACCATAGAATTTTGAGCTTTAAATTTTTATAGTGGAGAATTGAGTTGAGAGTCTAGCAAAAAAATCAAATCCAAAAAACTTAATTTTTATTATTAAAAAAATTGTTAGTAGAAGTAGGTACAAGATAGAAGGAAAATCTAAAATATGAATATCTTTTATATGGAATTAAAATGCACAAATTCCAATAGCAAGATTGTTTTAGCAAAATAATTTAATTGTGTGGAATTTATTTTTTTGAAAATTGTAAGAGTTGCATTCCAAAATGAATCCAACAAGTTATTTTTTTTTAGGAAGATGCTCTAAGTGCCCAAAAAATTAGATTGTCCATAAATTTCTCATAACAAATCCAAATGGAATGAATCAAAGCTTTCCAGATAGACAAAAATATAATCTATGGGAAAAAAAATTCAAAAAAAAGAATTTCATTTTGCAAAAAAAATTTGTTGCCCCTTCTCCCCTGTTTTGAGCTTATTTGGGCATAACTTTTGTTTCCGGGCACTGATTGAAAAAAATTGTATTCCCACAAAGCTTATTAATTTCCTAACTTCAAAAAGTTTCCAAAAATCAAGACAAAAATTCAGCCCGTAGGTACTTGTCCAAAATCCCAAATGTCCACCGGACCGACAATGGTTCTTTAGGGATTAAAAGATTGACACGTTACCCCTTGTTGGCATTAATGCAATGATTTTGTCAGGAAATGAACGGATTTGGACGATAATTTGGACAGAATTGGGGTCAAAAGTAGGATGACAAAATTAGACGGCAAGCAAAAATGGACTGGTCTACCTTATGTAGAGTGTCATTGGCAAAAGTTCGGTTTGTGGTAACTACAAATTGCTAATAGCTATGTAGTTTTTTGTCTTTCAGCTAGCTTTTGAAGTGGTTTTTTTTCATTGTCAAATGTCTAAATTTGAGTTTTCTTGTACATACGTGTCATACTTTGGAGCACACTTCCAACATTAGAAATTTCAAGTTCTACCAATCAAAAGTTAGAAATAAATTTGGAGGGTCAATATACTGGTTGGATTGAGGATACTCTAAGAAAATCCTCAGTCCGTGACCAAAAAGAGGGACAATATTGGTTGAAGGCCTCATTCCATTCTAGTGACTTTTAAGACAAATTGACGAAATACAAAGCCAATAATCCAAACCTCAAATGGACTTTTTCAAATCACAGAAAAAAGAATTGAAACGATTATACATTGAAAAAAGACTTTTCATGTGAGAAGGGAAGTTCCAATGTATTGGCACATGTAAACAAAGCTTAAAAATATATGGCAATTATGAATTTTTTTATTGTGAGTCAAGCTGTAGGCTCTTTATATTTTACTAGATTGTTGGGTTTGGGATAAGAAAATGGCAGGCCCAAAAATAAAGAGAGACCAATACCTATTGCATCCGAAAGTATTTTAGAGAGTTGTCTCTTTATTATGGCCTTGGTGTGGTATTTTTTGGTTGGAGTGAGGATGTTCTAAAAAAACCATTGATCCAAATTGGGCACCCAAGTATTAGATTTACCTTTGGTTGAAGTAGCCATGAGCTATATAGGGAAGAAGACATTCAAAAATTTGATAGAATTTTGATAGAGAGTGTATAGATACGGGAGCATCTAGGAAGGAATAATGCCACCATTGGATTGCAAGTCAAATTCTAATTCAAGACACATCTTTCTTAAACTAGCCTAAGGCATGGATAATGATTCTCTTGGAATTCCTTTAACCCTACAGGACCAAGGCCATTTTTCTACCAAAAAAACACTCAAACCTGCCATTTCTATAGCAAAGAGGAAGAAAACCTGAAAATTGTTTTTTTTCACATCTAAGCATAGGATCCTATACCTAACTAGTATGAAAATGTGTGGAAAAAAATTCAGAATTTTTGACAACACAGATTGCAAGATATCTGCGTTTAAAGTGAAAAAAATAATTTTTTCAGCACATTGTGGGACTAGATTTTTTGACTTCGAACATTTTTAACTTTAAAATTTTGCATTAGAGAGTTTTAAGCTTTAAATTTTATAGTGAGAATTGAGTTGAGAGTCTAGCAAAAAAATCAAATCCAAAAAACTTAATTTTTATTATTAAATTGTTAAGTAGAAATAGGTACGAGATAGAAGGAAAATCTAAAATATGAATATCTTTTATATGAAATTAAAATGTACGAATTCCAATGGTGAGATTATCTAGCAAAAAAATGAAACCATACAAATTTTTATTTTATTTTTAGTTGGAGATAGAAAGTAGAATAGCCTTATTATTGTACGCAATTTTGTTATATTTAGACTAATATAATAAAAAAATACTTAGTTCCACATATAAAGAATTTTATTGGAAGTGAAAAGAAAATTTTAGATTTTCTTTGCATGTATTTTTTAGACAATATATTAATACACTATGAATTTGTAAAGTGCTCAAAAAAGGTGTACCTAAAATTAACCTTAGGCTTTCATGTTCAGAGGACTTACATTTTAATCAAGAATCTAGTTACCCAAACAAGTTTGTAATCATGTCATTATTAGATGCAATTACCTTAGATGGTATGAAATTGGGACTAAAAGGCATTAGTTAATAGAAAAAAGATCATGAGTACCAAGTATAATGTGAGGCATGGTTGTAAATGTTTATTTGGACACCTATTGATATATCCATGCACAAAAGTTTTGTTGAAGCAATAGAAAGGTATATCCAACAATCTTCTTCAACGTCTTCATATGTTTAAATGGATGTCAATAGGTACTTCTATCATGTATATACTAGCAACTCCGCTACAAGAGTCTCTCTCCATTACATGGGCTAATCAAACTTTGTCATATGTAAAGTGGGACAAGCCATTGATAACCCTTTAGTCATCACATTTACTTTGACCGATTAGATTTAACATTTATTTATTTTGCAGTAGAATAACGAACTAGAAAAAATTTCACATCTATTTCAATCAGTCAATTAATTATATAGTAAAAAAGAAACATAATAGGTGGTCAAAGCCAAAATATATAGTTTACTATAGTTGCTTCCGAGCTGGGGAACTATTTTTGGCCATTTGGATTATAATGTGGTTCTTTTAACTCCCTACAAGATTGCCATGGTAATCCAAAAGTGCCCCTAAAGATTGAAGAATACTAAATGAATGCTTTGCCAATCCACGTGTAGAAACCTCAAAGGAGGGGAGGTCCTTAAAGTTATAAAATTGTGACTTTCCAACCCAATTCCAACTCTCTCAACTCCAAATCTATATTAATCCCTAAAGTCCCAAGTCCATTTTTCTGTCAACAATCACTCAAAACTGCTACTTTTGTTGCGTTCATCTAAAAGATCAGAAAAATATGTTTTTTTAGAAACTAACCATAGGATCTTGTACTACACTTTTTACAAATCATGTAGTAAAAATTTTGTGATGTTTGACCGTACGGATTGAAAGATATCAGCATTCAAAGTGAAAGAAAAAGTTTTTTTCAAGAAGATGCTCTAATTGCCCGAAAAACAAGATTGTCCATAACTTTCTCATAAAAAATCCAAATGAAATTAATCAAGGCTTCCCAAATAGGCAAAACTATAATCTATAAGGAAAAAAAATTAAAAAAATTAAATTAAATTTTTTGCAAATTTTTTTTGCTGCCCCTTCTCCCCTGTTTTGAGCTTATTTGGGCATAACTTTTGCTCCCGGGCACCGATTGAAATAAAAATTACATTCCCCAAAAGCTAATGAGTTTTTCTATCTTATGGGAAAGTTTCAGAAAGTTTCATTAAAAATTGAGCTCATAGGAACCTGCCCAAAATCCATTTTGTCCCCCGTAGGGACAATGGGACTTTAGGGGTTAAAGTTGTTATAATGCCAATCCTTTGTAGCTTTTGCTACACTATATCAAGTCCAATATTTGAGGCAAATTTGTCATCATTCCATTGGATAGTTTCAAAAACATTATATGTCATAATGTGTCCCTCTTTGTGCACCCTTAGATTTGCAAAAAGTACAAATATGGATGTTTGTACTGAACCATTAAGACTTAACATTAATGTGTGATAACAATGCCCTCCATTTCACCCTCCACCTTCCTCCTAAAGTCTAAAGTCAATAACCCTACCACCACTATTTCAACTATATTATTGTTTGAGAATTTTTTAGCTTTATTAGCTATTTTCCTCCACTTCCTACAATCAACCAATTTTTCAAGTAACCATTCCGGGAATTCTTACTAAAATTTGATTTTTTGTATTTTATTATTATTTTCTCTTGTGCTTTTAAAATCTAACCGGTTATGTTTTCACTATGATTTTTTGAATGCAATGACCACCATCTCTTTATCTTCTTCTTTTTTAAATTTAAAAAAAATAAAATTTAAAAACTAATCAAATATTCTTCAATTTTCACTAGGTCATTTTGCACTAACCTACAATTTTTTCCAAAGATTAAACCATGCACAAATCCATATTATTGGTATATGAAACTTAACCCTAGAACAACACGGGGTGGTGACCCTAGAAATCATGCATTGTGTAACCGTGAGAGTCATTGGAATAAAAAAAAATTCAAAAGTACTCATTGGAAGTCAAGTTATTGTAGATGTTTACCACTTTCCACAAAAAATTCTAAAGATGAATAGTTGTAGTTATGTCTTACACTGAAGAATTCCTTGTCATTCATAGGACACTTAAAGTAGACAAGCCTATTACCACCCTAATTTGCAATTTGAGTATATTGGGGCCAATTCCAAAAAAGGCATGTATTTTTCAGAGGTGTGTGCTTGTTTTGCAAATCAAACCCAAGTGGAATTATACTTTTTCAATCAAAATTGTAATTTCTGCAAATTTTTGAATTGTCAACCCTGAAATTACAAAACCACTTGTAGACTGGAGTCATAAACATCATACCAACAACCCATAACCACCCTTCCATGTATCTATTAGCACGTAAGTATGGACCAATGAAAAATCATCACATTAGTCTTGGTGATATCAATGCTCTGATTTTATCACAAAAGTGAGTGGAGTTGGATGAATGTAGTGGCGGAGATAGGGCCAAAAATAGAATGGGTGAAATAGGAAGCTGGGGCTTTAGGCTGGTTTACCTTATTTTCCGCAGCATCCTTCCTGTTAATTTGGTAACTGATAATGGAGAACCTCAAGGTATGTGAATTGGTGGAGCTCCCCTCAACAATCAATGTTTCTAATGAGATTAGCCTTCCAAGTCCAAACCTGGTGTGTAACTTAAACCATGGTTCACACACCATGGTTTAATTTACTTCCAAGCCACACATGTGTGAACTCGAGGGCACACGAAGGATTTTATTTTTATTTTTTTTGACACAAATGAAATGGAATGTCAAGCATGCCAAACAATTGAAGACCCAAACTCCACACTCCAGTTTCAGGGTCTGCCCTTGTCAACGTGCATGAAATTGTCAACCCAAGCATGAGATTTAACTCATCTTTGTGCTCACTGCTCAGTTTACAAGTTCACAGGCATTTATTAGAAGTTAAATCATCCATGGCAAGGCATGCTAGAAAAGCCATTTTTAAGCAGGATATATACATAATTTTGGTTGTTCAAAGGCAATCATTATTGATATCAGCAACTGAGGAAAGTCTCAACTCTCAAGTTATATTTTAACCCATAACTTAATCTCCCACCCCATTCCAATGTGGCTGAACCTGTAATCTTCTAGAACATTCTGTGTGGATTCAAGTTTGATAAAAAAGTTATAGAATACATTAAGGTAAAAGACCCCATGCGGTCAGAATTAGGAGTGTGCCCTCATGTGATTGCTGTATTTTTCAAAAAAAATCCCACACAAAGATAGGTGTGATAGACAGTGAGGACATTTGAAATTATATTTTTTGGACCAAGTATGAATTAGTTCTGAATTTTTGAAGTGATCAGCCCATAGGGGTCTGTAGGCCATCTCATGACCAACAAAATCTGAATCCAATATGGTCATCTTCCTATCCAATGCAGTCACAACATTTTCAAACATAGAAGACCTAAAAGATCAATTTTTACAAAGAATTATACATTGAAAAGTTGGAAGTACCTATTGCGGTCACTGATTATTTCATAACTACCATAAAAGGCATTGATTGTGGTCTGGAAAACCACAATGGGGTCATTAGGTGTCCATCATGAGCCATTTGACCGCAATGGGGTCTTTTACCTTATAGTTAGTTTACATCTTTCTTACTGTAATTTTAATTTTCAAGTCATGTTGTGGATTGAAACTAACTGTCTTATGAATTTTATTTTATTTTATTTCCCTTAAAACCCGGAGTTTACAAATTGAAGGTTTACAGCCTGGATAGGGCTTGGGGAACTCGGTGACATTACTGCTAAAGACTAAGAGCATTGCCACCCATTCCCCACAAACATGACTAGAGGAATGGAGGGGCCTAGAGCCTGTTCCTTCCGAGCTGCTTCCATGCGCCACCCATTCACGGGGAAGCGCATACGCCAAAACAAGACAAACTCATGCATTAATGACTTGTCGTAACCAAGAGCCAACTAAAATGTTAATTGATTAAAAGAAATAAAGAAATGGCCTACAAACCAACGAAGCCGACAAGATCAAGCCCAAATCAAAGCATGACGGGGATGGGGAGCTAGTGTTTGGAGAGCTCATTTTAGAGTGACCAGTCTTCTTTTGTCCCTTTCTTGTGAATGGGTGGCTTGTTTTTTCTTCCCGGCCCCTTCCAAACCCTGGCCCGGAAGCTTGGCCGTGAATGGGTGGCGATGCTCTAAATGAGGGAATCATTTTATGAAGATACTTAATATCGTAAAGTGGTCATTTGAAGTCTTCACTACAAATGGATTTTTTTTTTTTATTTTCTTTGAAATTTTCACATGACAAAGGGACAAGATTTTTCTTTTAAGATCCAACAATTTTAATAACTTTTGACTAACATGGTTAAAAAGTTGTTGATATGTATTTTTTTCCCTTGACTGCGCAGTCTAGGCAGATTTTCAAAATCACTTTTTCAAAAATAAAAATTTAAAAGATGTTTTCTAGATTTATATATATGTGCAAAGCTTTTAACCATTCCATTTTGATCAGTGAGATGAAAATTATGAGGAGTTTTAGTTTGAGGGCGGTTATGGATTCTTTCTCTAAAATGAATTTGAAATCATTTATTTAACTCCTAAACTTCCATAACTACGTTTTCACTGAAAATGTTCAAAAACTGCTATTTTTAGTCCAAGTACCCAATTTTTGAAAAAAAAAATTTTCTTTGACACATGTAACCGTAGGATCTTGTAATATGCTGACTTGAGAACATGTGGTAAAAATTTCAGAAATTTCCACCACATGGATTGCAAGGTATAAGCATTCAAATTCACTAAAATCATATTTTTGGCACTCCAAAAAATGGGGCAGCTGCACTTCACAAGCTCCCTTTTCAATGAAAAAATGTCCAAAATGGTGGTGCTTCTTAGGATTGTTTTTCCTAGACAAGTTGGCTACATGCGTGAAAATTTTCACTTGATTTGGAATTGTGCAACATATAGGAAAAAAATAGTAAGTAAATTGTAGTAGAGAATTATTCAAAATACTAAATTGTCAAGAAATTAATCATGAAATTGAAAAATGCCAATCTCAATGGTTCTATTGTTTGAATAAGCAATCTAAGCCCTAAGATTTTATTTTTTTCAAAAAATATTGAAAATTGAGTAAGATAAAGGACTACAAAGTTTACTTTAGAGTAGAGAACCCGTAAGTGCCTGCAAACTAAAAAATTTCATAACTTTTGACTCATTGATCAAAACATTAAAGAAAAAATCAGCCCTCCAAAGGATCTTGAAATTTGGTTTAACGGGGTTGAAAATTACTTTTTTTCCCTACTTTTGCACAGCAAATTTTGCAGTGACCGTGGCGCAAGAAGTCAATTTTGTGAATAAAAAATTAATAATAATTTTTTTTTAATCTTAAAAAAAAAGAAAAAAGAAAGTATGAAAGCTTACTGTTTCAACGAGCATTCAATCAAGTTGATTGCTCAATTGGGGCCATTTTGAGATTGACAGGCCAAGCTTGAAATAGCTTGGCTTGTCAATTTGGAGCAGCCCTCCGGAGGGCTTTTTTTCTCTAATGTGGGATGATTCAAAGCTTTCCACATATATATAACTCTAGAAAACCAATTTCAAATTTTTTTTTGGGATATTTTTTTTTTTTTTATCTGCCCAAACTGCGTAATTACAAAAAAAAATAGCATATTAGGCCATAACGATTGACTCACATTTCCAAATGTCGTGAAATTTAGTGCATATGAAAGATACTTTTTGTGCCCACCTTTTATTAAAATTTCAGCCTAAAATATGGAAATCTCTAGTCACACATACTTGCCCAAAATTTCTATACATCAAAATAATGCATACTAGTCCTTTAGGGGTTAATTCAATTTTCAATATTTATAGAAAAATAAAATCATAAGATTTTGGTTGGTTATTACAACATTATAACCATTGGGATTGGCATATTTCAATTCCATAACTTAATTTTTAACAATTTTGCATTTTAATTCAGTATCTATTTCTTTCTACTTACTATTCTTTTCCCATATGTTGCAGAAGGAACGTTTTTTGAATCCCCTACAAGCATTGTCCTGAAATCCCCTCCAAAGAGACATAGAAACATTATAAAAGTGTTTTTCACTAGGAATGTCGCCGTCATAGGGAAATGTGAGAGCAGGAATTTAAATGGAGAAATTTGTAAATTTTTCAGTGTTATTTCAAATGGACTCGATTTTTAAAATTCAATATTTTGGAATGTAAATTTATGCCTCCAAAATCTAAATGTAATGTAGATTTTAGTTTGCATAATTGATATAATTTGTAGATTTTGGAAGCAAAAATTTGAAGTACAAATCAATTTTGAAATTCCAATCTTATTGATTTGTGTATTTCAGAATTTTTTGTCTAGACTATTTTCTAATTTTTTTCTTTTTTTTTTCTTTTTGAACAAGTGGAAAGTACCATTGCATTAAAAAAAAAAGAGAAACAATAGCCAAGCCGAGGCTAGCAAATGAAGAGATAAGAGCAAAACAAAAAACAGAAAAAAGGGAAAAAACAAAAGAATTTTCTAGCTTTCAGGAGTTCAAAAGATTAGTACTATGTAAGAGTTCATCTATTTAAACATTTTACAAATATACATAGTCAAGTATATTGTCAAGTTTATTAGATTTCTAAAATGTACAAACTCTAAAAATGTGAGATTTTTGAATGGAATACATTGTCTTGCATATTGACAACTTACAAGTCTTATGTGTCCTACCTCATGGTACCCTTGACAATTGATATGGGACAACTGAATCTTCTAAAATCTACCAAATATTAGGTGGAAACAACTTTGAAATGTAAGACGTGTCATTGTATTGCAAAGTCTACCAATTTAGAAATTCTTTGAAGATCCATCCATGATGACATTAGAACACCGGAAAACATAGAAATTAGGAGAAATTTGCAGGAAAAAGCTAGAGAATTTCCAAACTTGTCGCAGGGAATTCCAGAAGAATTCGTTTTGTTGTAAAATTCTAAATGATCTGAAATTTTTCAAGCATGTAGTCAACTTGCCTTGAAGAATGGATTCAAATGGAAGCGCCACCAACATGGACGTCTTTTTATACAAATGTGAACTTGTGAAGTGCAACTTGCCCAGTATTTTGCAGGGCCAAAAACAAATTTTTTGACAATTCAAACGCTAATATCTTTCAATCCACAAAGTGGAAATTTCTGAAATTTTTTCCACATCTTTTCAAACTAGCATACTACAAGATCCTACGGTTATATCTAAGAACTCGGGCAACCTCTATTGATTTGCACGAGTTTTATAGGATGGATACTAATCATTCTAAGTAGCATTGTTTACCAATGAGGGAGGGGTCCCTTTTGCATCCTTGAAAAGGAGATCCCTGTAGTGAATGAAATCATCTTATATGGCCCCTCAACCAACTCCAATCTTTGAATTACTTGAAGGTCTCTCCCAAGCATCTAGGGAGACATAATACCTTCCCAATATGGGGAGAAACATTGCTTGGTTATACAGCGATATGCTAATGTGCATGTGAAGCTTTGTACATATGATGCCATTCCGATAAAGATTGAAAAATTTATAATTATTTTTAATAAAATCTCCATGTCAAAGTGCATAGCTAAAAATAGATTATCAAAAATACTAATTACATTTGATTATGTAAATTGATGATTGTTCAAAAACATTTTGAACCATTCAATTTTGAATTATGAGATGAAAGTAATGAAGGGTTTCATACTTTCATTTGCACCCAATGAAGGTAGAAAAAACACACAAAGTCTTTTTTTGTATACAATTAACTTTTTTTAAACAAGCAAATATTTGACGTATAGTGCTTACTAGAACATTCTCACCATTAGAATTTATAAATTATCAATTTTTTGTAAATTTATTTGTAGTTTTAGTTTGTCTTTCTTCCAATATTACCTTTCATTCTATCATTTTTTTAAAGATGAATGCGATAGTTTCTTTGGTTACTTTTTTTTTCATATAATTTCAATCTATTTTCCCACATTTTGATAAGACCGCACAAGTTATGGAACGTTCATAATTTTTTCTAAAAGTATTTGAAAGAGAAAACTTCACCTTTGGGAAGGGCCAAAATAAAACTTCTTTTGGAAGTTTAGGCAAATTGACCTTGCAAGTGGTTATGAATGTCATTCAAAAGTTTGGGAATAATGTACTTAAATAAGTTCAATAAAGGAATCCTATAGTTAGATTTGTTAGAAAATAAATTTAGATGAAGATATTAACCTTGCTATGGGTAAAAGAATTTTGGAACACTTTTGGATTACAAAATATTGCAATAAATTAGGGGCTAATATAGTTTGAAAATTTTTTTGCATTAATTTGATCATCTTGTGTTGAATATGTTAGTAATTACATCTATCCCAAATAAATTACCTACTAGTAGATAAATGAACTAGATATACTTTGGTCTCTCTCAATGCATATGAACAAATAATTTATTTTTTGTAAATCCCTAATTTCTAAAGTCCCAAAGTTTCTTTGTTGGACAAATAAAAATTTGGGTAGGCTTGTATGATCTCAATTTTGACATGATTTCTTGAACTTTTTTCTCAAGATAGAAAAACAATTTGCTTTGTAGGAATATTATTTTTGTTTATTTGTGCCCAAGAGCAAAAGTTATGCCACCAAATCTGAAGATAATCAGTTGGCATAACAATACAAATAAATAATATGAACTTCAAAAAAAAAAAAAAAAAATCCTTATATAATACATTTTTATTACTTAAAAATCTTTTAACTCATTTTAATTTGATAAGTGACAATAAAGTTGCGGAACATTTGTTTTGCGGACACTTAATGCATATTTGTGAAAAATAACATATTGATTTTGTTTTTTAACTTAATTTTTATAATTACAAAACAATGACCAAATATGGTTTCGTTTGTTTGCTAGAACAATCTCATTGTTGAGATTTGTGTATTTTAATCCTTTTAATTCCCATCCTAAAACTATTGGCAATTTAGTGTTTTTTTCCAACTCTAACCTTTTTGTATTATGCTTACAATTAGGGTTAAATTTGTTGTGGTTCTGAGTATGCCTACCCCCGCATATGAAAGGAGAGAAGAGGGCATATGTGTATATAGAATGAGATAAAATTTTTACCTCATAACCGGTTATTGACTTTTCAACGCTAACGTGGCGCTGTCCCATTGGCAACTCATCACCATTGTCATTACAAGTTGCAACTCATAACCTTCTTTCCTTTCAACTTCCTTCCTACACCCTTGGATCATGAGGATCAAAGGTTGTGATTGAAAAATGTACAACCGGTTATGTACAATAACCTATTTGCTGCTAGCGCGGCTCATCAGTTATCTAATACATAACACCCACCACAATACTTTCATGTGAAGGAATTTGGTAGGACCATAAACATTTGACAATGTTACCTGAACAACATGTCCTCGGTCTGTATCTTTCAAAGCAAAAAAGAAGAAGTGATCAAATGTTCATATCACAGAAAGAAGAACTTGCCTTGTGGTCCAGCCAGCTTCAACATGTGATGGTTTTGTTTTTAAAATCAAGTTTGCCAAAGGAAATATCAATTTATCATATTGATGAATAACTTATACAAAGTGAAGGAGTTTTGACGTTAATTTGTCTACTGCACTGATCACAGGATCCCTCTTTGTAGGGTTAGGGTTCAACATTGTGTACATAAGCTGATGAAAACATAATTTGGATAAGTATTTTATCATTCTTTGCAATCAAAGCTAAGTTTCTTTTATGCCAAGAAAAAACCAAAGATTTAAGGTAGGAAGTTCATGAAGCACCCATTTACAAGGTGAAAACTAATTTGAGGAGGTTTGACTACTTGAAATATTTTTTAGTTAATTTGCCTTTAAAGACAAATGAAATTGACATCTAAACCAAGTTGTTTCATTTTTTTTTAAAGCTTTGTAGATTAAATTATAAAATTTTGAAGTTGAAAAGCAGTAGTCATTGAAAAGCATTCACTTCTTGAAATGTACACTATTTGAACATTGTTGATACAATAAAAAAGCAACGTGTACAAGTAGTGTACATTTCAGGAGGTGGACGCTTTTAGAGCTTGGTGAAGCTATTTATGTACCTCCTACCTCATAGAGTAAACCAATTAGGGTTCCCAACAGATTTCTGATACTTCATGGCATAGGCCCAAGCCTCCATACAATTATTTGGCTAAGCAGCAGCAAGTGGGTCCAAGTTTGTTTTGTTTTTTCCTTTGCCCAGTAAAATAATTTAGCTGGGGTTGTTGCTGGGACTCAGGTGGGGCATACACGTCAGCTTTTATTTCATTGAGCTTGGCCAAAATGTCCAAGTCTGCCCTTTTCCGGGAATTCGGAGTTTGGAAATTGAAAGATGTAAGGTGAAGACACCCCAAACTGTTCTCTTGGTTTTGGTTACTCTCTTTGTGTTTTTCTTTTCTCCGTGTTGCTCTAGTTTTCTCTTCATTTGCCAGCGTTGGCTTGGCTGTTGTTCTCTACTTTCTTGTAATGCAATGGTATTTTCCATTTGTTCAAAAAAAAAAAAAAACCCGTCTAAATAAGTGATTTAGCATAGTTGGGAGCACCTTCTTCGAGGAAAAAAAAACATTTTCGCAATATTAGTAATTGGAAATCATGAATTTCCAGAAAAAACATTAGAATTTTTGAATAATACATGTAATTATTATAATTGAATTTTCAAAGTAGAACTCCCCTAGGCCACTGAATCCATTACATGACTGGTCCTAATACTGAAATTTTGAGAATTTGCAGTCAACCTATCGCTATTACATATGGGATTGAATTAAATGCACTTTGGGGGATACTTTCAATTCATAGAAGTCTATTAGAATTAAGAATGAGGAGAGGGATGGTTTTGAATTTTGTCACCTTGAATGATTGTTGTACATATACTTAGATAAATTGATGTCACCAATTTTTATTTTTTTTGAAACCCAGAGTTTATACCAAGATAAAACAAACAACAAAGACCAAGGGCAGAGCTCTGGAGAGAAGAACCAAACAAGAAAGGAACAACAAACCATAAGAGGACCACCCTAGGCTACATGAAGGAACCACATTCTGTTTTTTTTCAGCTACCAAGTAATCTCCCTACCGCTGTGTGAGCCAAAAAAAATGGTCCAAATCCAGGTACTATCAAACTTCCTCAGGAACTTGTGCGACTTGGTTGGCAACTGTTACAGAGGATGGTGGTATGAAGCCAGGCCGTCCTCCCATAATCAGTACCACTTCCCAAGCCATTTGTTCTACCTTTGCAAGACCAGAATTTCTAGTTGAATACCCACACATTCCTGCCAATCCAACAATATCATATTACCAAATCCCGCACACTGAGAAAATTGATGATTCTGGCCTCAACTTCTTGGGCAGACCTGATTCCAGTAGACACTATTGCCAAGTCAAATTCAGCCATTTCCCTTCTAATAGCGGGATAGCTAGTGAGAGGTATAGAATGGTCACAGCGATTTGCCAGGCTAATTGACTTGGCTCACACTCTACGAGTATGTGAAGTATTGTTTCTTCTAATCCCCAATTGCAGTAGGTGCAAGAAATGTCGATTCCGGGAAAAAATTGTGCGCGCCAGCTATTGACTGCCACCCCTTTAGGTACAATTGACCATAAGTAACCAACCTCCTTCTAAGGTCGTTTACACTGCCAAATCTCTCTCCATTTAGGTTGGTATCTAATTGGTAGAATGCCCCACCATTTCTCGGGGATTGATTTGCGGAATGTCACACGTTTTAATCCTCCATTTTTAAAAGATAGGATATATTTTGGATAAAAAATGTCAAAAATTGCCTTTTTCTAGTCCATTGTGTGGAAATGAGTAATAATAATATTTTTAAGATAGCTAATTGAATTTGAAAGTCTAAAGAGACTTTTTTGGTCATGGATTTAATTGTGTATTTGCAATTTGGATTTTGATACTATCGCATCTGATTATGTTTATCATATTTAATCCTTTAAAGAACTAGAATTCACTAGGTCGATGCTGAAAGTTTTCAAGAGAGTACTATTTGAGCACATCTATAAATGTATACTGGAAAAATACATTTTTTCTATTTTTTTTCTATTTTTCATCAATATGATTATCTTAATAACTTTGTGCTTCATGACTATTATATACGGTTCTAAGTTCATATAGAGTTGAAAAGAAAAGAAAACTTGCAAAAATGAAGATTTTACAACTAAATTTTTTTTTTTCAAATCATAAATTATTTTTACTTAAATGCTCCAAATCTACACTCTTCATTTCTAGAGATTAAGTAGAACTTTATACAATAGCATATTAATAGTGTATATAAATACAAAGTTATATAATTATTAAAGAATAGAGAACATGCATGATTTCTTATGGTATATATACATACAATATTCAAAAGACCTTTGAGGATTAAAATCTACATGTATGGCAACAACTAAGGCTTGGTTGCTATTGGTATTGATTTAAGGTCAGACTTTACAGTTCATTGGTATTAAGAAAATAACTCTTATATCACTATTTTTTTTTGGCTTAGGAAGTATTATTTTTGGATTATAAAAAAAGAATCATATCCACAATGATAGTTGATTTGAGAACTCAAATCAATTGTACCTAAATTTGATTGATTGAATTTTTATAACTTTCTTGCTTTAATTGTACGTCCTACCACAAACTGAGATTGATTGATTGTTTTTGAGGTGATTTAAGGAATTTGATTGTGAAATGGATTGGTTTGAGTTTTATATTAGTTCCATGCTTTAATTGTAGGTTCTACCACAAATTGAGTTTGAATAATGCTTTTTCAAGCAACATGCAATGAATTTGATTGTGAAGCGGAATAGTGATTCAAAGACCATTATGACCCATTATTTGTTTTCCTACTCTAATTCAAATGAAAAGAAACTCATTTTCAAAGAAGAATGCAACATTATCTTAAAAGCTATAAATCATCTTGTTATCAAGTTCAATGCTGATACTATACCATGCATGGCTTGTAAAAAATTTAACTCAATTGTACTAATGTGCTAACAAGTTGACATGTCTTCCTAACCTCATTTCCACCTCCAACAATGAGAAAAACAAATCACGAATATTTTTTTTTCATAGGTGAAATTTGTTTGTTTAAGGTCCTTAATTACATTGAGAAAAGAAAAGGTTCTTCTTAAAGTCAATATCATCGCTATGACATGATGTGTACGTAGGATGCAAAACTTTCCATTTCAACTCAATCTTTTACCATCTTGTAGGAGATCATACTACTAAAATCATAACTCCCTCTATAATATCACAAATGCTACCATTAATAATAGGGGCTCATGCTTGCTATGCTACGCATTCATTGTATCACATATTAGTAAAATTTTGATATATCTAAATAGAATGCATGATAATGATTTCAATAAGTCTTTGAAATAATTCATTTTAATATTTTGTAAAAATATTTTCAATCATGCATACTTAAAAATAATATTTTCACACAATGTTATATTACAAAAATAGAATAGTAGTTTGCAATCACCTCTGTAATATCACTTTTATAGCTTTTATGATTTTAAAATTCTATTGCTACTACCAAATGATTTGAAAAATCTATTTAGTTGAAGCGATTTTGGATTTCACAACAATTAAGTTGTTCATGAAGTTTTTGAAATTTATAAGTTTTTCTTTTCAATTCACCAAGTTTTTGGGTTGCCATTGTTTGTAACAATTGAATCAACTTTTGAATGCAATACAATAAATGTTTATCTTTTACAATATTAACCATTGCATATATTTCATTCATCATTCAATAAATTTCTATTATACATTTCAATATATGCTTACTTATAAAAAAAATTATACAAACATTCTAGTAATTTTTATTTGAAGATTTATTGAAACTTTTGTTTTGCATTTTATCTAATACATAAAAATTCTAATAAAATTCTAAATGATGAATGCGTAGCATAGCAAGCGCCAACCGCTGGTTTTATCTAAACTTCTAAGAGACCAAAAAGAAGAGCTCATTTATCACTTTCATTTTGTGAGAGTGAAGGGCAAGTAGAGTAGGAAGAGAGAAAGAGAGGATCAAAGATATGACTATTTTTTCTACGTCTTCTTAATAAAAAAATTTTGGGTATTTTCAAGGTCTTTAATATGAAAATATGACTCTCGCTTGGACATCCGTTGCACTTTTTGAAAGGGACTTATTCCCTATTCAAATTCCAATTATCCCTTATCCCCTAAAGTCCCAAGGCCATTTTTCTGTCAAAAACCGCTCAAAACTGCCATTTTTGCTGCGTTCATCCAAGAACACAAAAAAAAATCATTTTTTTAGAATCTAACCATAGGATCTTGTACTTCACTTGTTAAAGATCATGTGGTAAAACTTTCATGAAGTTTGACCGTACGGATTGGAAGATATTAGCATTTGAAGTTGGAAAAAGAAGCTTTTTGGAACTGTGGCCTGTAATTTCAGATGACTTTGACCACCATTTGTGGAAAATTTTTGCACCATAGACTTTGAATTAAAATTTTTTTATGTTGAATATGTGAGTTGAGAGTCTAGGACAAAAAATTTCAAAGAAAAAACACTTGATTTTCATTCTTTAAAAAATTGTTAAGTATTAGTAGGTCCAAGATTGAAAAAAAACCTAAATCGTTAATAGCTCTTAGATGGGATTGAAATACAATAATCCCAACAGTGAGATTGTTTTAGCAAGCAAACACAACATTCTCAAAAAAAAAATTGTGAAAAATTGTGAAAATTGCATTCAGAAATGAATCCTACAAGTTATTTTTTTTAGGAAGATGCTCTAAGTGCCCGAAAACTAAGATTGTCCATAACTTTCTCATAACAAATCCAAATGGAGTGAGTCAAAGCTTCAGATTTAGACAAAAATATATTCTTTCAGAGAAAAATAAATAAATAAAAATTGACTTTTTGCAAAAAAAATTTTGCTGCCCGCCGAGTTCGGTTTGAGGGTTTTTGTGGTATAACTTTTGCTCCCAGGCACCAATTGGAAAAAAAATTATATTCCCACGAAGCTTAGCAGTTTTTCTATCTTCACAAAAAATTTCAAAAAATCACGACAAAAATTCAGCCCGTAGGTAACTGCCCGAAATCTGATTTGTCCCCTGAGGGGACAATGGGACTTTAGGGGTTAAATGGACATGTAGTCCTTTGAGAATTAACCCCTAAAGGACCAGCATGCGATTTTGGGCAACATAACATTTTTGGGCAGGTACGTGTGACTAGAGATTTCCATATTTTAAGCTGAAATTTTAGTAGGAGATGGGTGCAAGGAGTATCTTTCATATGCACTAAGTTTCTTGACATTTGGAAATAGGAGTCAAAAGTTATGGCCAAATATGTTACTTTTTGTAATTGGATAGTTTGGGCAGATCAGAAAAAATCACTTTTTTCAAAAATAAAAATTTGAAATTGGTTTTCTAGAGTTATATATACGTGGAAAGCTTTGAATCATTTCATTTCAACCAATGAGTCAAAAGTTATGAAGGTTTTTAGTTTGCGAGCAATTATAGATTCTCTACTCTAAAATAAACTTTGAAGTTGTTTATTTAACTCAATTTTTAATATTTTTTGAAAAAAAAAATTCATAGGATGTAGGTTGTTTATTACAACATTACAACCATTGGGATTGACATTTTTCAATTCCATAATTAAATTCTTAACAATTCAGTATTTTGGATCATTCTCTACTTCTTTCTACTTACTATTTTTTTTGTATATGTTGTACAATATCAAATGATTTGAAAATTTTTAGGCATGTAGCCAGCTTGTTTAGGAAAAAGAATTCAAAGATGCAGCACCATTTTGGACATTTTTTCATACAAATGTGACCTTGTGAAGTGCAGCTGCCCTGTTTTTCGCAGGGACAGAAAAAGGATTTTTGCCAATTCAAATACTAACATCTTCCAATCCGCATGGTGGAAAATTTTGAAATTTTTTCCACATCTTCTAAAACTAGATAAATATAAGATCCTACGGTTACATGTCTCAAAAAGGTTGTTTTTTTCAAAAATTTGGTACTTGTACTAAAAATGGCAGTTTTGGAGTGTTTTCGGTGAAAACATAGTCATGGAACTTTAGGGATTAAGCTTTTTGCCAATGAGAGGATTTTTAAAAATGTTAAAAAAAATGTCCATTCCAACCCTCTCTCAAATTTGTCCATAACTTTTGATTGAAGATTCAAAATGTCAAAAGGATTTTTGGAGATGAAACTTATCTTCATTCACCAACTTTTTTGTTTCAAAGTTTTTTGAGAAGAGTTAATCTACTATGCCTAAATGAGGTCTGAAATTCTACTTTTAACACAACTCTTTGTTTTTGACTTAACTATGAGTGCTCGCGAAACTACAGATGCAAATTTATTTATCCCACATGGGTTGTTCTACCTCCTACCACCCTATGTGTATATATAGAGCTGTCTTTTCACTTGAAAATCCAAAATATGTTATTGATGGCAAATGGTTGTAATGCATTATTCATTGGATTCTTTGCCAACATCTTTTTCTACAAATATTTGTTGATTTGTATGTGTGGTCCTAAAATTAACAAAGAAAATGAAACAAAACATAATGTACTATTCTGGTACCTAAGCTTACATTAATTATTTGAGGATGAATTTTGTGGATGAGGACTCTAGGGAGGCTCTTTGAAGGCTACTGAATGTTATGCTGCATATAGTATAAAGTAGGGAAAAAGGTCAGGTATGCAAATGTACCCTAAACCCTGTGATGTGGGTACAGTAAGTTGCTAATGATGAACTGAATGTGGAAACATCAATGGACACATATTGGTAACCGTCAATTGCTGAATTCGTAAACCATTCCCAGGATTCCTCTTGTTCATTTTGCGGGGTGGTTCTTGACTGCAATCCACAATTACTTGGATAAAATTGCGGAATCGAGCATTACAATTTTTTCATCCGGTTCCAATTCTCATCCTCAATTTCTCATCCTTTCCTACTCGTGATTTACGTCGGGCAATGCCTTCGTCGTCGGGGATTGCGGGAAAAAAAGCGCCTCCTCATCGGACTCCGCCCTCCTCGTCAAGCACTTTTTTTCCCGCAATCCCCTCCTCGGGCATTGCCCTATACCTTGGTCTCACTGATATGATGGCCTCATTGTGGATGAGAACTTAGGATACGGTGGTTCCGTCATTCAAATGTTCAAACTTCCGTCAAAGATGATGGAGGGTACTGTCGACTATTATGCAACTTATTCTGGATGAATTTCCAGCTGGCAACAGTCAACAATAAACAGTCAAATTGAACATGTGGATTTATAGAAGAAAGAATGCAAGTGGGTGGCATTCAGTTGTCAATAATAGGGAGCTGGGAAAGTTGGTAAGAACATGTGGTCAATAAGGTTAACCCTTGAAGGACAAAGGGGTGACCCTGGAAATCATCCTTTTTCATTACCGTGTGACATCATCTACATTAAAAAATCCAAAAGTAT
Organism: Neckera pumila; assembly: GCA_963969595.1. Taxonomy (NCBI): domain Eukaryota; kingdom Viridiplantae; phylum Streptophyta; class Bryopsida; order Hypnales; family Neckeraceae; genus Neckera; species Neckera pumila. The sequence goes on from OZ018415.1 coordinate 15,045,896, forward strand.
CTATTGGAAGTCAAGCTATTGTAGAAGATCTCCCCTTTTCACAACAAATTCCAAAGATGAATGATTGCATTTCTGTCCTATACAGTTTGATTCTCTGTCATTCATCGACCACAGAATGGCCTCCTCGTCGTTCAAGGGTTAATACACCTGACATAGCGCATTTAACCCCAAAAATGAACCTGAGGACAAAATGTGTCCTCAACCAATTTTTGAAGTTAAACAAAATCTTACCAAATTATTATTTTTAATAGTTTATATTTGTTTGAATTCTTTTTGAAGTTTAGTTATAGCTTAAAAAATCTGATTTTGATAATGATTGATTATGAATTTTTTGTTCAAGATTTTGGGCACGGGTGTCCATTGCAATCTTACTTTCTACAGTGTGGAGGGGTCCAGGGAATGAGCCTCAAATACACTAGATATTTGAGAAAAATCACATTAGAAGTTCATTTGAAAAAATTGTAGAGTAGATTTTGAGAAGTCATAAAGTGATTGGGGTTATGAATATTAGGCCCTTTAACCTTGTATTTTTTCGGTGACCAACTTTTTAGATTTGACATCTGAAAAGAGGATTAAAAGACTTCAAATCACTTTCATAGTTTTAACACCCTCATGATCAAACATTCTAATCTTTCAATCCGTAATATATACTGTTGTGTTTTCTTTTCTAATGAGATCTCTAACATGTCTAGTTTGATTTTAGAAGGCTAAAATTCAGAAAGAATTGATACAACTGATAAAAAAATTGGCTTTTTGTTCAATTTAGAGCACATTCCTAGAAGCTCAGAAAATTCCAGGGTCATTTTGGGATTAATCATTTAAGCATGATTCTGCATGGTTTTTACTATTATATTGAAAGAATAATTTTGAGGTCCTATTGGTAATCAAAACGGGATTCTAGATTCTCTTAGAATGCATTTTTTGGACACCGTGTGAATAAACTACAAAATTTCAAAGTGCTGAAAATAGGTGTAGTTAAAAGTGATCATAGAGTCTTATGAATAGTGGGAGTACATTTTAGGCAAGAATATCCGGTGTGCGATTTTAGGAAGCGTATGATTTTAGGTGTAGTTACTTACTGGTAGCAAAAATTTCCAAGTTGGATGGTAGTGCCAAAAAAGTCAAGCTCCTCTTCTGGATAGGAGGTCCTAAAGTATATGATCTATTTCCAAGGAGGCCCTATTTGCGTAAGATAAGGTGACCTATTTTCAACGAGGGGAATATGATGTGGTTGCAACAACTTTGAGAATGTGTGACAAAGTACACATTGACACCAAATGAAGGTTGTTAAGATCAACTTTTAGTTTTGTGCTTCTCATAAATAGGTTCACCTATACTATACATCAAGAGTAGGTTTGCTTGTAAGTATTACTTATTTTATTTCCACTTATTCCAAACTTGATGAAAAACTAGTTAAAAATAGTGCAATCTTAATTGTTTCTATTCTTTGACTAGAGAAATTATCCCCTTGTTGTTGCTAAAACATTTAACATTGTTGAAAATAGATCATTTACCTTAAAAAGAACTAGACTCAAAAACGGTCCTTAGGTCTCATGGACCTAGCCATGGGCAAATTCCATCTTTGGATGCTTCCATTAGGAGGTAGCCTTAATGAAGAACCGGCATATTTTTTTCCCCTAGAAAATTTCAAATTTTTGTATGCCAACAAAGTTATTTGATCCTACATCATAGTTGGGTGGACTATGATGATAAGCACCCTCGCTAAAGCATGAATTTGAGCTCATGACCACCTCACTGGTGTTCCAAAGCCAAAGTCCCCAAATAAAAAACCATAAATGCCTTCAGACATCGATAAATTTGGGATGAAAAGTGCACGATCAATGTTTGGATTTGTCTTTAATAGCTGTTTTTTCTGCTACAACAAAATAAGTCATTTCCGTCAAATTTGCACACTCAGCAAAGACCAGAAAAAATGACCAAGAGAAGACCCACAACCAGTCTAATTTCCGGGATTTTTTTTTTCTTGAGGGAGCATGATAATGAATACCGGCAGACTACCTTACATAGACAACAACAGGCATGACTAAGTTATAGCAACTGTTGGGATAACATTTGTCAGTCAGAGAGGAGGAAGCCGTTTCATATTTCAAAACAAATCCACTGTTCAATTCCTTCCCTTAGTTTTTGTCCATCTCATTTTGCTTCTTGCTGCAGAACATTTGAAAATAAGAGATGTCAGTGGGAGGTGGTTGTTGGCCTCTCTTATCCATCCTCGTTCAAAAGGCGAACACCACCTGGACAGGCCGATTGTTGAGAGTATGAGACAGAAAATTTAATAGAGGATATCATTGTCATTGTCAAAAGAGAAACCGTAGTCGTATATTTGTCAGGCAAAGATATTTAAAAAAACACAATTAATACTGACCTGGCTGTCTCTTTGCAATGAAATTCCATTTCGTTTGCGTCAAAAAAAACAAAACAAAACACACTGCAATGACCTGACAATTTATTCTTCTTCTTTAATTCTTCCTTCTGGTCGGACTGGGGGCACCACCAACAGAGAAAGGTAACTTAACTTAATGCAGCTTGGGACTCACTCATTTGCACTCAGTTGTGTGGAGTTTTCAGGAGTGAATTTAGGGAAGGTGAGTACCCATAAAACAGCCACTTTTTTTTGGCTACTATCCCTAGTTACTACTACCACTGTTTCTGAAAGAGACCCGTGTTTCCTCTGTTAAATACAAAGGAAATGTGGGTCTTTTCAGAAACAGAGGGAGTATTATTACTAGGCTCGTCAAGTTTTTCATGCGTGGAAAATAAAAATTTCAGCGTTTTCCCTCGGGACGAGTGAGGGGGTCCAGGCAGTTCACCACCTGGCCATTTAGAGTGGGTGGAAGGATGACTTGGATTTTAGTTCCTTTAAAAAAAAACCCCATCTTGGAACAAATAATACCACGGCAACTTACCAAGTTCTGCATACCAGTCTCTCGGTGCAAAAAAACAACCACCAAGACATACGTACATTCAAGTGCCCCGTACTCAGTGTTCGATGATGAACAGTTCATCGAATCTCATACCACCATTATTCTCACTTTTATTTGTGCCTTCCAATTCCAATCATAGCTCGCTCGATAACATTCCATGTGTAAGTTGTCCTTTGTGTGTGAATGTACGCCACAAGTTTGTACTTGGTATATGATTGCCTTGCCTTATACTCGACACCCAATGGCTTGTGTTGCTGGCCATTTTCCTAGTACTACCGAAAAGTAGATGGCAAACTCCCTTGCAATGGAAATCGTCCATGTGTTCCACAAAAAAGAAAAAAAAAAGAGAAAAAGAAAAAAAAAGAAAAAAAAGAAAAAGAAAAAGAATGTGGTGGCCGCATACTCTTGGTGTGATTCAAGTCAAGCTCATTCCTGTCATGATATATTCCAAATCATGGAGTGCACTTCGGGAAATTGTTTTGTAAACTTTTTGTTGAGATGCAGTAAAAAAAATTGGATAGTCTCTCACTCAGGCAGGGTTGTGTAAAGCGAGTTTTTCCTTTGGTTTCTGTAAACCATCTTTGTGTCGCCTACTTTAATTTACGATCAAATATCAGACATGAGTGGAGTGGTGTAAAAAAACTGAGCAGATTCTTCCACATTGAAACACATGAAATCTTGTTTTTTTCTTTTTAATGCAGTGGGTCTCCCATTTGTTAAATAAATAAATAAATAAAATCTTGAAGGAGGCTGGCTGATGCTGTCCTTGTGCTTGCATTTTGGTGTGGCCACTTGAAGAAATGGATTCTCAATTCGCAACAACCCTTGAAAGGACTAGAGTTTTTTTTAATTTTTTTGATTTTTTTTAATTTTTGTTCTCTCTTTTTTCATGTTTCTATGATATAAAACATTTGTTGGTGACATGATTAGAGATTTGTATCCACACAATTGTGTAATCCTGTTATAACATTCTTCAGGGGTGTCTGCTGCACTTGAAAAATCAAAATCCATCATTAGCATGATCCTATCAAAACTTTCATTTGCTAAAGTTTGTATTCTAACTTCTACTTTGAAAATTCATAGTATTACATGGCTTGTCCAATAATAATAATACATTTTTTTAAATTCATGATTTTTCAATTACTAATTCTACAAAAATGTTTTTTTAATTTAATTTCCTTGAGAAAGGCGTCTCCATTGTGTAGAATAGACAAGCCCCAGCACCTTCTCAGTTCTCTTAGTCTGTTTTTTCTCTCCTCTTTCTCTCTTTGTCTAGGGCTTTTGGGCTTGATTGCTTTGTATCTTATGTTTTACAATGGAATTCCATTTGATTCAAAAAAAAATTGTCTTCACCTATGCTGAATTGCTTATTTCAATGGTTTGGGTGTTTTCACCTTACAGAAGAAGAAAGGCTAAGGAAGGTATACCCAAAACCACCACAAATTGGTATTGTGCTTAGTTACTGTTACTAGGCTGGTCAGATTTTCATATTGCCTTGTTGGCAAGTGAAAGGAGGTTCCAATGCACCAAAAAACGTAGCATTTGGATACTATATGCAAAAGTTATTAAGGAACAAAGTTTGATTCTAAAAACGTTTCTTCCACATAGGTACAGAGCTGATTTTGGAGATGTACAGAGAGTATAGATGGTGGTTTAAGGTCAGTGGCGCATTTGGGTGTACCCACCTTATTTGAAGGAAGACATGATAAATCGCATTTTGTTGATACATAAGCTTGGTACACTTGCTTTGACTTCAGTGTTGGCATTGTGTAGACCTGGTTAAAGTTATGCTCACGTACCAAGGACATACTGATGAGTGATGTGGATTCCTTGGGAAATGGAAAAGCAGTGATCAAATATAGGTTGGTGTAGAAAGTCTGTGTACTGGACTCTCAAGTTGTACAAAGCAGGGCATAAAAATGTTGGGTTCCCATCGTACATGGTGGCAATGCAAATTCCATGACTCACAGAAGTCCAAGTTGCAGAGATTTACAACACAAACCCAGCACCAGACACATCAATCAATATTGGTATCCTAGTCCTTTTTTCCTGCTGAAATTTTACTATAACCTTAATGGAATATCTGGAAATCACATTTTGAATACATATGTTGTCACAATGCTAAAGGGTTGCTAAGATTGTGGTAATGGATGGGTGATGGACACAAATGGGAAGGTCCAATAGATGTCGGATTTAAGTTAGCCCACCGATGGCATTGCATTGTTGTACCTTACATCAAGAAAGAACTCTGGATGAACTCTGAACTCTGAAACTGTGGTAATGTATTTCAAGTGATGTATGCATCCTAAGCATGTTTTGTGCATGAGCATGAGAGGAAAAAAATGTAAGAAGCTAGAATATAAGCAATAGTGTATGTCACCAAATGCAATTAAAACTGGTGTACACCAAACCTTGAACAGGACACCAAGTGCTGTAATTTCCTCCATTCCGTAAGCCAGTTCACCATGTGGCCCTACTTATGTTGAAAGCAACTGAGATTTGAGCTAACCTTACACATCTCGAGCACAGTGCCACTTGTGGCTTGCTTCTCTCTCACCACTTTTGGCTGTTTGTTGACAGCAATCAAAGCTTCACTTTCCAAATAATGGGTCGGTCCCTACCCCATAATCTCGGTTCGAATCTCTGTGAGACACTGCATGGAAGTTGTACTAATCACTACCCATATAGGGTCAATCAATATACCAATAATTAAATTTTCTGTAAACTGGTGGAACTAGTACAATCGCATCAGCCTTCCAGCATTAGCCCATTTGGTACTTTAATACCAATATTTCTATGCTTATTTCAATCCCATTTTCTGCACTTCCAGTGAGCAGCATAATGTGAGTAAAACACACAGAGAAAGGATTGCAAATTAAAAGTAGAAACAAACTTCGAATTGAAAGGTTTTCCCAGTCATAGATATACTGTAATGATATTGAAAAGTTTGAAATACTCGTCACCATGGGCACCATGTCTTAATTTTACGCATCTAAAGACAATTGGGAAGGGACTTGCATCCCGTACTCGTATAGTTACCGGTAGTTTTCCTTTCTGTGATCGATGCAAAGAGGTGAGCGTAAGGTTCAGGATCTACAAGTCCAAATTAATTAAAGGCAAACGTACTGAAGCACATCTTTCTGATCTCCAAGCGATCTCGTGAAAGAATACTCTGCTCGATCTCGCTGCCTTCACCTTTGTCAAGAATGTTAACAACTTCATCAGGAATTGCTTCCTCCGATCCTCGACAGGTACCTTGTGTGCACAAGGCTACAATTCGCAATAACACTGATGACTCTTTAACTTGAAGACTTTGTTTTGAGAGATGTGAAGCTCAGGGTGGATTTAAAACAAAAGTTCCTCGAAGTAGTTCAGAAACAGAAACCCACGCACTCAAAAATCCAACATTTTTTCTGACATAGTTGACTGCATGACCGGTGATTGATTGCTTAATTCTTCTTCTTCTTAGGTTAAATGTGTTATTTGTTTTGGCGCATATGCTCGGTCATCCTGTAGAGTAGTGACGAGCTTTTGGCAAAAGGTAGTAGGTGGTGGAGCCAAGTTCGAAGAAAATTTACAGTGCAATTGAGTTACCATGGAATTCTTGAGATGTTCCGCATCTTGTGTTTACAGCAAGTAACAAATTTGCACTTGCCAATACAAAGCTTTGAAACAGAACAAACAAATACAATTTCGATTAGTTTTGGAACAAATCGAAATTGTATTTTTGGAACATATATACAAATAGAACGTGCTTCTAAGTTGAACAGAATTGTATTACATATCTTTTACTTTCAATTGGACGGAAGCTTGGGACTTCGAATGTGCTAGAAAAGAAACGAATTTTGTTCGGATATTGTGGCATAAGGCGTCGGCTGTTAACATGTAGCGAAAGAAAATCTCCAACTCCACCCCTGTGGCCTACATCTTTTGCTATTCAAGAGAAGAGGAAACAAAATTGTCCACTTATTCTGGTTCTGCAGTTAAACGCCAAAAAAATTGGCAATTCACCACGTACGAGGCTCTTCAGTACCCTACCACGAATTCACTTCACCCCGCGTCTATCTACCGTATCAAGCCCTTTCTGGTGAAGAAATTCTCGTCCCGCAAGCCTATAAACTTTGAAGACACACTCCCTGAAATATTTAGCTTCATCAAAATCAAGTCATCTTCCAGAGAAGCCGCTGTAATCATTAGGAAGTTACACAACTGATAATATGACAAGATTTCATTATAGACGCGCTGCATGGGGGAGAGCCAACGCTCTCGATATATCACTACAAAACAATCTCCTTTGAAGCTCCATTAGAATTGTGTGCCTCTAAGCTTATTACACAAAGCTAGTACTAATTGCTCCAAATTCAATGAGCTAAATGTCTTCACAGGGTAGGCAGGCACATAGACGACAAACCACCAAACGGCTTAAAGATTATAATACTGTAATCATCTACCTACTAGCACGAATTAATCATAAACTTCATCTAAAACAAAGATTCAATTTTCTGCTCTCGATCTCCACATGATTCGCTTCATCAACAAACAATGCGTTTCATCGCAATAAACAACTGCCCGCTTTTCCAAATCTTGGACTTCTTTTCCATCTTGGTCAAGAGGGAGTAGCTAGCTCCCGTGAATGCTGCAACAATTGGCAAGTTGTCCGATCCTTTGTGCGAATGTACGCCACAATGTTGTACTTACTCGGTATATGATTGCCTTATACTCGAGACACATCAAATGGCTTGTGTCGCTTGCGATTTCCGTAGTACCGAAAGTTGATGGCAAACTCTGCAGCTCGTAGTTAGCTAAGCTTTTACATGCATGCACACAAAGGTGGCCGAGATGCCCGCATACTCTTTGTGTGATTCGAGTCAAGGTCATACTTGTCATGATACCTCAAAGCGGCGTGGCAAGGCGGGATCCCAAATCATGGAGTGCACCACCGGAAAGTATTTTGTAAAGTTTTTCGAGAGGCCGTATACTAAAGAAGCTGATAGTATCTTGAGCACTGATTCTGTATAGTAAACCCTCCACTTTCATGATCAAATATCGGATATGAGTGTTGGAAAAGAAGCAGAGATGTGGAAGAATCTGCTTCTTTAGTATACGGCCTCTAGAGGGTGGTGGCAATGCAAATTTCCATGAAGTCCAAGTTGCCGAGATTTAAGTTACAACGCAAACGCAGCTCCAGACACATCAGTCTATCAATATTGATATCCTGATCCTTTTCCTGCTGCTGAAATTCTACATGGATTACCTGGAAACCACACAACTTATATTGAATATGAAGAGCATGGTTGTATCTCAATAGGCAGGGATTTTTGTGGCGGCAGTAAGGTAAACAAGCCTATTACGGTCAAGCAGATTTGCTACTCTAAGTGCCTTGGAGAAGCTATTTATTTGTCAACTCACTTATTTTTTTCAGAGATTGAGAAGTTTGAGAGAAGACATGTGCAAGTAGAATCAAGACATTCCAACAAGAAATGAATTTTGTGTGATTTTCCAAAAGTTTGTTGAAACTAAATTGGTAAAACATACTTAGGTAGATCCATGCTAAACCACACATCAATATGTCCCTTCTCCAAATGCATTGTCAGGATGCTAAAAGGTTACTTATAAGATTGTGATAATGGGTGGATGATTGACACAAATGCTGAGGTCCAATAAATGTTGGATTTGGGTGACTCATGACATTGGGTTGTTCTACTGTACCTTATATCAAGAAGAACTTGAAAACTGTGGCAATGTATGCATTCCAAGCATATCTTCACACACAAGAGGAAAAAATGCAAGCTAGAATATAAGCAATAGTGTAAGTCACCAAATGCAAATAAAACTGGTGTACGCCAAACCTTGAACTCGGCACCAAGTGCTGTAATTTCCTCAATTCTTCATGTAGGGTAATAAGCCAGTCCACTCCATGTGGCCCCAAGGCAACTGAGATTTGAGCTTACATTCTCGAGCACAATGCCACTCAATGGTATACCACACTGCATGTTAATGTATTTACATCATATGCAATGAAATTTGCAAGATTACGCATTTTCTCAGATCACAAGCTTGATGTTTAAGTGTTGAAGTAGGACTGAGGCTCATAAGTCGACCATGTAAGGGAAAACTCCTGTCTGTGGAGAGCTGCGTGCATTGAGACATTTACAAATTTTGTTGGCAAGAAGAGAAATGAGAAAGACAGCAGTGGGGCGAATTTATTGAATTTTTTTTTACGCAACGTGTATTAACAGTGATTTTCCAAACTCAGAGGTTTGTAGGTCGTTATTCTTGTTCATAGACATGAGCTTTAACTAATTACAGGATGTCTTGAAATGGCAAACCAGTTAGTCCCAAAAGGGATGATAGGCTGGGGTGCTTATTAGGTTTATGTCAGTCGTTAAAATAGATGACTACAAACTTATATAATTCAGTGTCCACTTTAAATCCCAGTTCAGTGCATTGCCTTCCTTGCATATTAGTAATTGCATTCTGTGCTTAAATTGCTCATTAAGATTGCTCATTAAGATAGCACTTGTTAGATCATCAGAAGCCTAAAAGCACACAAGTACGACAAGAATGAGAAGCCAAAAAACCACATCTATTTCGTCTATGCACAGCTCTATTCATGACGCTTTTATAGGGGCGGTTTTAAATTGCCCGGTCGGAGTTCAAGCCTCCTATCTTAGGTGGATTGACGTTTCTATCTTGTAATGAATATGTGAGCTAGTAGGTGCTACAGGCTCGTATAAGCTTACACCTTGAATTGTATATGAACTGCATTTTTTATTGATGGAAATTGAGAAGGGGTCAATTTATAATACACAAACATTCCATCTGTATGCCTTACAACACACAAAAGCTAGGCATTATTTTACAATGCACAAAATTAACATATCACAACCCTATCAAGTGCATTTCAGCTTTTTACAGTGAAAATCTATATAGGCTTCCATCTGGTCTATTAACCCCTAAATGTCCAGGGTTTGTTTTGAGTTTCTTGGAATTTGCTCTAACTTGAACAAAATGCCAATAGTTTGATAAGTTGTATCAATTTTTTTTGAATTGTAACCATACAAATTTAAACTAGACATGTAAGATATCTCATAGGAAAAGAAAACACAACAATATCACTTATGGAGCAAAAGATTATAATGATTGACCATGAGGGTGTGAAAACTGCAAAAATGATGTAAAGTCTTTCAACCCTCTTTTCACAAGTCAAATCTAAAAAGTTGGTGCAAGCCCTAGGGGTTAAATGCAAAAAGTTCCAATTTCATCTAGTACTTGTTTTTACAAAAGCCCTATAACTTACCTCCCAAGCTTCTCAATGAAACCTTGTAGGTTGATGAAACATTTTGGGTGGCATTACATGGTTATGGGATTTGTTTGAGTGTTTCCATTAACAACATTGCTTTTTAGGCCGACATCTGATGATTCAAATAAACAACGATACCAAGAAAGTTATGAGCAAGCCAAGTTATCTACAATCTAGGGTAGTCTCGACAAAATAACAACCTTTTCATCTTAGAGCCCTATGAATCCAAATGTTGTCAAGCTCTCATACTTGAACATTATTACTCTTTGTGTAAATAGATCTAAGCAACTCAATTTTCCATAGTATAAAGGTCAAAATAGAGAACGGAAGAATAACAATAGGAAACTTTGATTGTAAAGGTAAATTAACCATAAGGGCTTATTCATGAAATATTGCTAAGTTGCTAGATCACAAACAAGTCACATTGTTAGTTCTTATTTGGTTTTGCGTAGTTGCAAATCTTGCTTCATGTTTTACAAAACGAACTTGGTTGGATCAGCTACCTTTATGAATTTTGTACTAAGTCTATGTAAGCAGGATTAGCCTATTAGCATCAATCACCAATTCCAACATCTACTAGACCCTTTCATTTGTACAAGACACATTATCCATTTCGGTAGAGTGTGTAACTTGTTTTCTTTGGGAAAGCAATTGGGTGCTATTATGAGAGAATGATATCAAGTTTATATCTATTTATGAACAATAAAAGGTTGATAAAGATGTGATTCATTAAATGCTAATTCAAATGGACTTAGTTTTGATCAAATGCTTGTTAGAACAAGTTGTAGTTCATCCCATAAATGAGGTGCAATTAGGGTGTCGGGTTAGTGATCTTGAAACTCTTAAAGATGGGATGGACTCCCACCTGGGTGAATGCAAGAAACACTTAAAGCGTTGTCACACCCTAGTTTTTGATTTTTTTTGGCCACAACTTTTGTGTTTTAGCTTTAAATGACTCAAAATCCATAATGAAGCTATTCATAACCAGTATACTTCTTTTCCAATTTATTAAGATTTTTCAAAAAAATTTACCATTTTTAAATAGCTATGATAATTTCTCATACTAGGTGATTTATGGATCTTTTGTACTTTTTTAAACCCAAAAAAAACGAATTTTGAGCTGAAATTTGGATTAAATGGTCTTCTAGTAGACTTATGGCTACAGTAAGAAGGATTTTTAAAAATACTTATTTTTATGTGGTGTAGAAGTCCACAAAAATAGCTTTTTTTGCATTCTTTTCAAACCTATGAAACATTATTTTGGTGAGTTTTTGGGTCAAATCCCATCACCAAAAAGTTTTCTCAAATGGACAATTTTTAGATTTTTTATAAAAAAATCCTCTTTTTTACAAATTAAAATGTCAAAAGTGGTATTTTCTTCATTGATTTTAGGGTGAGTCCTATGTTTAAAATTCTAGTGAAGAAAATACCACTTTTGACATTTTTAATTGTAAAAAATAGGATTCTTTTTTTAAAAATCTAAAAATCTTCCATTTGAGAAAACTTTTTGGTGATGGATTTTGACCAAAAAACGCACCAAAATAATGTTTCATACCTTTGAAAGCCCCCGCAGAAAGGAGCTCTTTTTGTGGACTTGTACATCACATAAAAATCAATATTTTTAAAATCATTTGGACAATAGCTATAAATCTACTAGAAAACAATTCTCTCCAAATTTCAGCTCAAAATTCATTTTTTTGGGTTAAAAAAAGTACAAAACCTCCCTAAATCACCCATTCTGAGAAATTATTGAGGCTCTTTAAAAATAGCAAATTATTTTTGAAAAATCTTGAAAAATTGGAATAGGTGTATAATGGTTTTGAGTAGCTTTCCAATAAATTCTGAATCATTTGGAGCTAAAATACAAAAGTTATGGCAAAAAAAAAATCAAAAACTAGGGTGTGACAAAATGCAACAAATAGTACAAGTGATTCTTGCATTCACCCACCTCCTGATGATTTTATATTTTTGTACCAAAAGTGTTTGAAAATTCATATCTATTTCAATTCTTATTGAATTAATATAATTCCACTTGTACCTGATTCCACTCAACTACTTCTTTCTTTGAAAAAAATATGAAAAATATAGGCAACAATAAGCATATTGTACAAGATATTCAAGTTGTAACTATAGGTGGCAATAGACTAGTCAATCATACAAGGTCCATAGTGGTTGATTTGTAAAACAAACTCAGTTTTTGATCAATGCATCAGTTTTGCATTAGGTGTGTAATTGTGGCTATATGTGAATATTGTGTACGTCTATTGTATTGTGCCTATTTAAATGTGTAAATTATTATTCAAATCAGCATAAAAGTGACCCAAGCAAACATGACCAAATCAACAGAAAAATTGAATTTTCTACTAGTATGTATTCACATAGGTTTTTGAGTTTGGATCTTGATTTCCTTTTGATTGACACAATCTCAATATGTTGCTTAATCTTCTTGGTGTTGGTTGGGTACAATTGGTTCATAATTCTTGCAATTTCTCTAGTAGGGAAGTGGCCAACCTTTTTCTTAATCCTAAAGTCTTAATTTTTGTGCACATTCCATAACTCACTAGATTATTTGACTTTAAATCTTCTTACTTTGATATTTTTGAACTAAAGATTTTGATGAAATTTTTATTTATTGAAAACCAAAGTTGAAATTATTGAAAAAAATTCAAAAAAATAAGAAGCCAAAGCAACTCTTCCAAAATTACTTAGGTCGCCATCTTCGCCTTATTCAAAAAATATTTTGTAGCCATTTAAAAAATTATATATATATAATTGCCAAAGTAGCACTTTTTTGAATGTGAAAAAAAAACACTAATGATATACCATTAGAAAGCTCTCGACGATACCTTTCTAATGGTATATTATGAAGCAGACAGTAGCAGATGGACAAGCAAATACGCGAAAGGCTAGTAGGACTCCAATCTTTAGAGGGGTCCCAAGGCCAGAGTTTTTTTCCAAATTGGACGCATGATATATCGGTACCATTCAAGAGCTCTCAATAATACCCTTTCCAATGGTATAATATAAGGCATACAATAGCGGATGGATAGTCAGATGGGTGGACAAATGACCTTGTGGGTGGACGGACGACCTGATAGGCAGACGGGTGGATCGACAAACCTACGGATGGGTGAGGTGGATGGATCAGTTAAGTAATGGAGATTGGACAAATTTGTCGTCCACCAATCCGTTTGCCGTCCACCAATCCGTTTGCCGTCCACCAACAAGTCTGTATACCACCATCCGCTCGTTAGAATTATCCGACGGCATATGCACCCAACAAACGCAAGGTCTGGACATTAGGGCGTCCGGACATCTTGAAAATGGATGTGATTTTGCCATGGACATAGAAATTTGTCAACCCCTGGACATATACATCTGGATAGAGTTTTGTTTTAGAACGGGCATTTATAATGTTGTAAAAGTTAACAAAATTGACGTTTAGAGCTATACCAAGACCGACAAATTTGATTTTGATTAAGGTAGTAGGACTTGAAGAAATTAGTGGGAGCAAGCTAGTTAGCAAATGAGGTGAAGCGCAACGGTAAAGCAGACACATATGCACATCACGAAACATAGTTGACGTTCTGAAGCTAGGACATGGCTCAAGAATTTAATTACAACAAGCGAGATCATTCACAATCAAATTGCAAGTTAGCGATTAGAAACCATTAGAAACAAAAATTGTTGCAAAGTTTTTGGCCATGAGAGTGTTCATACATTTTGCTACGCTTTAGTTAAGTGGAAATGCAAATTAGCTAAATATTTGCTGGGGTTGTTAGCAAGGGTCCAAGTTCGACAATGGCAAGGATGAACCTCTGAAGACGGTCGGGGAGATGTACCGCTGGAGCACGTCTGTCCTCTGCCCACTTATCGCATGTTACCTTCTATGATGGGAGATCCGCCTTTTTTTCGAAATCACGGGCTTCTTCATCACCTACATCCTTCTTTCCATCCTTGCAGTATGCTTATAAATGGTGCAAAAAGCAAATCCAAAAGCTTCGTGGCCGTGGCCGGGAGGTGGAGCTTGAGGTGCTGGTGCAGGGTCACATATAGTAACACAAGAAGAGTAAGCCTAATGTGAGGCCAAAAAGTAAAAATGTGATTAAGCCCACTGTCAGCTCAAAGCCCCAGTCAAAGTGCCTTAATTTAAAGCCCAGTGACTTAGACGTATTGTTACTGCGTGGAAGAATATCCGACGGCTGCGGAATGTTCAACAATGTAAGACACTCTTCAATAATGTTTAAGTTGTTGAATGCATGTATTGCAATAGTAGCATCTGTAGATAGGTCAGGATTGTCCATTTTGTAAATATAGACAAGTTTCAGGAAGGGTGTTTGAAAATGTCAAAAAAAATGTCCCTTCCAATCCCTATTTGAAATCTGTGCATAAATTTTAGGAGTGTCAAATCCTCAAACGGATTTTTAAAGATAAAACTTAACTTGATTTCTAAAACTTTTTTGAGTCTAAATTTTTTCAAAAAAAGATATTCAACTATATTAAATGAGGTTTGAAAATCTACTATAAATATAATTCTTGCTTTTTATGGCAAATGGCGGACGGCAGACCCCGTCTACCCGACAATTGCTTGCTTGTCCGCCTCTGCTAAAACATTGGATTCTAAAAAGCACAGATTTGCTTCCAAAGATTGCTACTCAATGCTACAAGTATTTAATGGGGCATATTTTCAATATCCTATGGTTTTTGTAAATCTATTCATGCAATTTTTTAAGGGGCTATCTTACATATAAAATTCAAGTGTCCAATCAACCACGTGGTATTTTTTAATCCTTGAAGACCAAGTGTTCATTAGACACTTGAACAATTGAAAATTTGGGTAGGATCTAAGAAATCAATTTGGTTTGGTTGTTCACAAAATTTTGACATAGGTTGTGAACTTGTACCCTTTTAGTGAGAATATACTTTTTTCTAATTGAATATCCAAAACAAAAGTTATGTTGTCTTGAACTTTTTTAGCAAACCGAGCAATTTGGGCATCTATTGGGCACCTATAGCAAAAATGCTTATCAACTTTTGAAATTTCGCATGTATGTAACAAATAAAATATGGGAAATAATTATTCAAATAAACTTTTGTCTTCAAATCATAAACAAAGAGGAGTCAAATTGTATTAGCTATGTTGGGATGACTTCAAGAATAAACATTTTATTCGATTCTACTTCAAGCCCTATTATCTTGCAATTTGTGAAGTCAAAGTTCTTGAAATTGTTCCCATATACCGTACTCCAATTTTTGTCTCTAATTTTTATGATTTGGATTTCAAACAAAAGGAAATTTCATTGCAAAAGAAATCATTAAGAAATGACTAGTGTATTGCCAATGCACTTAACCTTTTAACAATACAGGTTGATTTAGAGTAAGTTAGACTCTATATTAGCTTCTAATATTTTTCATAAGTATGAAAAATTATACCTAACCTAAATCATATACGTATGAATTGCCAAATCTTCATCTTTGTGTAGAGCAAAATATTTACTTTAAGAAGGCTTGAAATCCACTAGTAGTATTTTGCAAGAATAAAAATAAATGAAAAATTCACTTCAAACATTATAATCTTTCAATCCATATAGTCAAATGGGCTTAATTTTCCTTACACACATTGCCTTACTTATTTAATACATTTTGTACGATTGATAATCAAAAAATTAATTAACTTTTAATTTTGGACAGTGCATCAGAAATGGGCAGTTTTGGACTTTCCCTTTTCCAAAACACCCTCCAACCTTTAGGGATTAACAACAAGTTTACGGCATGAACACTTCAAAATCCCCATTGAAACTATTCCATAAACATTCCATTCAATATGAATGTGTTTAACATTGTTGGCTTTAAAGAATGAAATTAAACAAATGCATTAGAAAAAGAATGGCCATGAAGAAGGCTGCTTCCCCTTCATTAGCTGAAACCAGCCAATTTTAGCTGGCTTCTAATTTTTTTTTAAACCAAAAAAATGAAAATGAAATAGAATTTTACTAAAGTATTTTTTACTCAGCAGTTCGACCTGGCCAATCATCGGCCACCTTGGATTTTATATAATTTATAATTTATTCTGGAAATATCTTATTTGTATTCGATCTTTATGGTGAATGGCTTCTAGGTTAAATCCGCATCTGGATTTTTTTTGAAAGTTTTTTTTGAAAAAAAAGTTTAGCTTGGCTGCTGGTTCAAAAGTCGCATCCCTATAAGGTGGGTGCACCTAAATGCGCCACTGACCTTAAACTGCCATCTATACTCACTGTACATCTCCAAAATCAGTTCTGTACCTATGTGGAAGAAACGCTTTTAGAATCAAACTTTGTTCCTTAATAACTTTTGCATACAGTATCCAAATGCTACGTTCTTTGGTGCCTTGGAACCTCCTTTCACTTGCCAACAAGACAATATGAAAATCTGATCAGCCTAGTAACAAGAACTAGGCATAGTACCAATTTGTGACGGTTTTGGGTGTACCCACCTTACCCTCTTCATTTTCTTCCTAATGAGAAACTCTATCCTCATATTGTACAATTATCAGTTCGTTGAACCCACTAAGGTAATCAAGTAAACCTCCCGATTCGTGTAATGTGACATTTTTTGTCATTTATGGTCAGTGCCTTATGTTTACACTTAATTTTTTTGATATGTTAATACACTATTAGTAGCATAGCACGCTTTAGTCAACCACCCTTTATTGTGTATTTTCTTGACAATGTTCATCATTTAGAAAAATTTCAGCCCTCCAAAAGGTCATAAGTTCTGCACCTCCCTTGATGCAAGTATGGAAAAAAATAAAAACGTATGTACATTTTTTAATTTTTAATTTATTTTAAAATTTGGAGTGCTGACATGGCACTAGTAGTGCCACATAGATTTTTAAGAATTATTTATTTTTTTGATAACTTTTTTTCAAAAAAAAAGATTTTTTTATTCATTCTGCAATTGCATCGCAAAGGTGCCAAAAATCAACACCTTAGCGGCCTTCTAGAGGGTTGAAATTTTTCCTAATGTTTATCATCTATATGAAATTACTAGTCTGCATCTATACTCATTGTACTATAAGAATTTTGCAGAGCCTCTATTTGTTGAGGCTAGTTTATTAATAAAAATTCTATTACATGATGTTTTTCTATATCCTAATTTATATATAATAGAGTATATAGCATTTCATGGATCTAATAGTAGCTCTACATATTATACAAAATTTCTTTGCTTTAAATTAAATAAACCCTATCTTTTAGTTTTCTAAAATATCAACAATGATCTTTCCGGGGGGTGAATTAAGAAGAGGTGTGCTTAAATTGTTTCTACACTAAATTGTCATCTAAGAAAGGGCATATTGCAATTTTCAATGTAGCAATGGTGAACATCTTAGGATAGGGGGTACTTTCACAGCGTCTCCAAATTCTACTTTTAGAAACTCACAACTAATTCTACAAGAGTCCAAAAAAATTGAATTTAAGTGAATTAGATGCACTTTTTACTTATTATTCAAGTGAAAATGGATGGAAGTGTTTTGAGGTAAAATAAATCATCCTATAACCATCCAAATTTGCTATAAGTACCTTAGAGAAGCTATTTGTCAACTCATATATTTTTTAAAGATTAAAAAAAATTTAAGAGAAACCGTTTGCAAGTAGAATGAAGACATTCCAATAAGATATGAAGTTTTTGTGATTTTTCAAAGTTTGTACGTTGGAACTAAATTGGTAAAGCGCAGGGAGACCCATGCTAAACAAATACTGACATGTTCCTTCACCAAGTATATTGTCATGATGCTAAAGGATTGCTAAGATTGTGATAATAGGAGGATCATTTAAATGTCAAAATTAGGTTATTCTACTTTATACAAATCCTTTGAAAATCTAAATTAGTGCTTAGAAGGACGTTTTATAGGCGCCCCACAAAAGAATCATATATAAATGCCAACATCACAAAGTTTAGACCCTATGGTTTGTCAACAATTTTCATGTGGTTATTGACTTTATTGTTGTTTCATGAGTTTGCACGTTAATTACAATTTCTTGTATCATTACGATGTATTACTTCACATTGTTACAATGCAGTTGCAAGTAATGCATTGTAACAATGCGATAACAATGTGAAGTAATGCATTGTAATGATGCAATAAATTGTAATTTACTTGTGAATCCATGAAACAACAATAACCACATGATAACTGTAGACAAATTGTAGGTTCTAAACTTTGTGATGAAGTTTGACAACAATATCCCTCTCCATACCCTTTTGTTTATTGAGATGCCTTACATCAACCAAAAAGTAGCTACAAAAGTCAAGATTCAAAATTGAACATTCAAAATTCAATAAAACAAATTGACATCATGTTAATATACTAATGTCCTAACTCTCTAATATATGTTCTTCCAAACCAACAACAACTTAACCCCTAAAGTCCCATTGTCCCTACGGGGGACAAAATGGATTTTGGGCAGGTTCCTATGAGCTCAATTTTTAATGAAATTTTTTGAAACTTTTACATAAGATAGAAAAACTTATTAGCTTTTGGAGAATGTAATTTTTATTTCAATCGGTGCCCGGGAGCAAAAGTTATGCCCAAATAAGCTCAAAACAGGGGAGAAGGGGCAGCAAAAAAATTTTGCAAAAAATTTAATTTAATTTTTTTGATTTTTTTTCCTTATAGATTATAGTTTTGCCTATTTGGGAAGCTTTGATTCATTTCATTTGGACTTTTTATGAGAAAGTTATGGACAATCTTGTTTTTCGGGCAATTAGAGCATCTTCTTGAAAAAAACTTTTTCTTTCACTTTGAATGCTGATATCTTTCAATCCATACGGTCAAACATCACAAAATTTTTACTACATGATCTGTAAAAAGTGTAGTATAAGATCCTACGGTTAGTTTCTAAAAAAAAATATTTTTTCTGATCTTTTAGATGAACGCAACAAAAGTAGCAGTTTTGAGTGATTTTTGACAGAAAAATGGCCTTGGGACTTCAGGGGTTAAAGACTGAATGCATAAACTAGAGAATTGACTCATAAAAAGATCCACATGACTAGTGAGACCATTTTTGTTAGGATTCTTTGTAGACATTTTCTGATCCACGCACCAACTTGGAGATGGAATGCGTAGACTAGAAAACTAACCCACAAGACTAATGAGACCATTTTTATTGGGGTTCTTATAGACATTTCCTATCCACCAACTTGCAGATGGAATGCATAGACAAGAGAGTTAACCCACATGACCAATGGGACCATTTTTGTTAGTGTTTTTATAGACATTTTCCAATCCACCAACTTGAGGATGGAATAAGTACTAGAGCAAAGAATTGATCCACAAGAAGACCCAAAATAGACCAATAAGATCATTTTCATTAGGGTGCTTGTAAACATGTCTCGATCCATATAGACCATGAGATTCCGCTAGTGCAACAAATAAGATGTGCATGATCAAATTGTATCATATTTGAAAGTGGAACATAATGAAGCGGAGTTGGGATTGTTAGAACCGTCAGCCTGATGTTGTATCGTATTGCCGCTTCTATTGAAGACTTTCCAGTTGTAAGTTGTCTCCCAGTTTGCAAACCAACAATCTGAAGAAAGAAACTAGAAAAGGGAGGGACTAGGGGCAATGGAGTATGCCTGCCTGCCTGGGGGTGCTTGAATTTGTTATCATTTTTAGTGTCTCCTTATGAATTGAAGTTGCCAAGGTTTCCACCGAGAAAACACTAGACCAACAAACTCTTTCTTGTGTGAATGAGTATGTAAGGTAGCCGACCTGTTTCCAATCATCCCCCATTTGGGTGGTATAGGCTCCTATATTTCCAACCATAGGTTTGTTGCATTTTCAACAACTCAAGCAAAGCAAGCTATAATGTCCGGGAGGCATACATTGAAACATAGAATGATCACAACTTGTACATTGAAAACCACAATTATCACTTACATCAGCCTATGGTTGGAAATACAACAATCTATAGATCAAGAGTAGGTCAAAGAGAATCTTCCACTAAAAAATTCATAGTAATTATGTTTTGTGTAAAAAAAAATTGGAAAAATATACAATCCTTCCAAACTCTATTTCCGTACACGGGAAAAATTCCACACTCAAAAAACTTGCTTCCAAAATATGCGTAATTGCTTAAGTGATTGGAAATGGGTTGGTTACCTTAATGTTGAGGAGCTTTTCCATGTGATGGGTGCTCCAATGGTACCGCATCAGCATTGAATGGATGTTGGGCACCTAAAAACAAAACCAACACTTTTAGGGATTGTGAGTACTTGTTACCATTGCTAGACTGATCAATTTTTATATTTTATTATCTTGGCAAGGAAAAGGAGGTTCAAACACACCAAAGAAAGTGATATTTGGAAATTGTATGCAAAAAATGATGCCTCTAGAAGACTGCAAGTTATCCTGCGTTCCCAAACTGTGGGAATGCAGGATAACTGCTGATAATTGCTGGCTGATGTGGCCTCAATTGTACCACGTCATTTTTGAAAAAAATAAAATAAAAAATATTTTTTTTTGCTTAGAATGATATTTGGGCCAAAAACAATGTTTTTTAAAATTTTTTTTTGAAAAAAAAAAATTGATAGCTCGTACCGGTTGTTCACAAAATCGGGACAGCATTAGAAAAGGGCCTGAAACGGCCTTCTAGAGACCTCAAATGTCATCTAATGTCATTTCTTCCACATAGGTTTATACCGATATTGATTTTTGAAATGTATTTTAGAGTGATGATGGCGGTTTTGGAATAGTGGGTGCCCACCTTGTGTGCTCAAATATTGAAAAGTTTACAAAAGGCATCTCATTGGGGTACAAAGAACATCATGATAGTAAGATAGGAGTTCCATATAGCGACCATTTACGAGATCATTTGCAACTTTGGAGAGTTTGACTTTTTCAAAAAAAACTTACAAAAATTTTCCTTCAAAAACAAATGAATCTAACACATGTCATTTTATATTTTTTAGAACTTTGTAGAATTAGTTATGAATTTTGAAAATGAAATCTCATATAATATTGAAAGTGTCTACCCCTTGATAAGTTTTCATTGTTCATACATTGACAAATACAATTGGTACATTGAAGGAAGCAATATGTACCTGGATAAGAGAGAAGGTATTTAGAGCATGGTCACTTTATGGACCACCTACCTTTAGCATTGTCAAAAAATTATGGTAGAATGATCTATAATTTTTATCTTTCTAATTGCTTGATTATAAGATGTTTCAATACTGTTTCCTTTATACCAACGTTTTCATAATTAAGTGCAACATTAGAATAAAATGTCCTTATGAGGTGATTGACATTTCTACATTGATTTCATTGTAGTTTTAATTCAAATGTGGATCAGATTTCATTTGAATTTGAATAAATTTGAGGTCAAATTAATGCATAAATGATCTTTTAACCCCTAAACTTTTTTGAAATTGAATTTTGTTTTTTTGTTTTGGGTAGAGTGTTCTGGTAATTATAGTTTAAAATTTTGCATAACCTCTCTTGTTAGACCAATTTAATGTGATCCTGATTTCAAATGTGTCCTTCATGATGTGTTTTAATTATTTGAGTCTTTAAAATTTTGCAATTGCATATCACACAAAAAACCCTTCAAAATGGTCATTTCAAGTGAAATCCAAGGTGCAATCAACCAAAAAACAAAACATTGCCAAACATTTGAGATTCAACCATAGGATCTTATTCTCAATTCATGTATGTAATTCATTTTTCAATGATCATGATGTGGAAAAGCCTACAAGAATTCAAAAAATGTAGGATGATTCCATGAAACATTTGTACTATTTGTTGCATTTTGATCTATGATGAAGATTTTTGCAAGAAATCATGTAAATCATCAATAATCAATAAATAGAAAAAAATTGGATATTCTTGAGAACCATTGGGCAATGAGATTCCATCAAAGAATTACAGATAAAATATTTTTTGATGTGTAGAAATACACGCACAAGAGAGTTGTCTTTGCATGCAGATAGAACAAATTATATTTATTATTCTTAGATGTCCATTTCATGTAAAAAAAAGAGAACATAATTGAGGAGCTCCCTTGGATCAATAAATTTGAGTACTTTAAAGTTCAAAAAATATTAAAAAACAATTGTGACAAATTAGCAAAATTAACCTGTAAACTAAAGATGTTTTTAAATAAAATGAAATAGAAAAGGTTCCATGTAGTGTTCTTTAAAATTTCAAATCCATCAGCTCTATACTTCAAAAGTTATGGTAGAAGATTAGTGAGCCCCACAACACATGATATCGGATTGGTTACGTTTGTTATATTTGGCTTGACAATGGGCTTATGCTGCTCTTGTTATTACATGTGGTTATAGGAGATGATGGGTGCTCGGTGGGTGGCAGCCAAACACTCTTCAAAAGGACATCACCCCAATGCACCCCCCCGCAAATGTTGTCAAATCTCCCCTTGTAGTAGCCTTTGTAGAAATCGGCATCTAGGACGCCAGAAAAGCCAAAATTGGGAACCTAAAGCATGTGTCAATAGAAATCATGTCTGCTAACGATGTAGGCTAAAGTCAGTCACCCGTTCATTGAATTGAATTTCTACTTAGTTTGCATTTCATGGTTTGCATTTCTACTTAGTTAATTTGCATTTCTATTCACTACAAGAAAATGTGTTTAAGGAGACGTTGTGCATTGTGACCTAGTGTCTAATGTAACTTCACTTTGTGACTCTACCATATCCATTAGTTGACATGGCAATCCCTCCATGAAATTTTTGAGTCTATAGGCCATCACATAGGCATTACTTTTCACCTCTTTCAATGACAAGTTCATTGAAGTGTCCATTCCAATGCCAAATCCCCCTTTGTAGCAGCCCCATAGAAATTGGCATCTAGGATGCCCAAGAAGCCAAAATTGAGAACCCAGAGCATGTGTCAATAGACATCATCTCCGCTGACAATGTTGTTGGCAAGTACTAGGCGGAAGTTAGTCACCTATTCATTGAATCAAATTTCTACTTAGCTTGCATTTCACTATTTGCATTTTTGTTTAGTTAATTTGCATTTCTATTCACCATAAGAAAACTTGTCCAACGAGATGTTGTGCATTGTGACTTACTTAAGGGAGCTGACCCATTCCCGATCACCACCCCATTTCCGCTCTATAGACTGTTCTCTTTCCGATCAACAGGAAAATCACGGTCATTAATTACAACATGGTTTTTGATGTAGTGGTGGTGCATTATGATTGGCTACAAGATGATCAATATTGCAATCAACCCTTGGTGGATTTGCAACCAAGCCCTTGGTCGGAAATAGGGAGGTCTATATAACGAGTATAGGTCGAATAGAATCTTCAGCATAAAAATTCATAGTAATTATGTTTTGAGAAATAAAAATCTGAAAAATTATGGGAACCTTCTTAATTCAATTTCTACACATGGAAAAATTCCTCCCTTGAAGAACACCGCCCTGCAGATATGCGTAATTGCTTAAATGGTCGACAATGGGTCGGCTCCCTTAGTGTCTAATGTGACTTCATTTGTGACTCTACCATATCCATGGGCTGACATGGCAGTTTTCCCATAAAATTATTAAGTCTGTAGGCCATCACATGGGTATTACTTTTCACCTCTTTCAATGATGAGTTCATTGCACTTTCCATTCCAACGTATAGGATAAATACACATAGTAGTAATGGGGAAAAATTCTACAACTTTGAAGTACAGTTATGATATCTGTTAACAGCAAAGGCATTGTTCATCCATTTTGTTATAGTATGTTCACTCCGTCATTTGTGGAATCAATGAAATTCATACATTTTGCAATCACTATGAGATAAAGATACTACTGTGATTAATAGAAGTTCATAAGGTGTACATTTCCTAATCAATAGCTCATAAACATACTGGAATAATAAAAGTTCAGAGGGCTACATTTCTTAATCACTAGCAAACAAATTCTCATTATTTACTGCACACCATACGCACCAGCGATTTCAAAACTGGCTAAATTTCGCTTGGTTTCTACTTAATTTTGTTTGGCTTCAGTGTAAATTTTAAAAAAATCTTCCAAAAATGAACATTTGGCTAAAAACGTTGAACCCGTTCTGAGATCACTGATATGCACATATAAGGTGCATCTTGCAAAGATATCATAACTCTTGTATTTCCAAAACAGACACCATCGGTGCATGTAGCTAATAAGGTAGTCTGCTCTTAACCCCTAAAGGACTAAGGTAATCATACTACTAAAATCATAACTCCCTTTGTAATATCACAATTCAATTTTGAATAATATTATAGAAATTCAATTGCTTTTGTAATAGCCATAGGATACTTTCTACTATATATTATGTATTCTTTTTGTGAAATATTTGAAAATCAAATGGATACTTCTAAAAAAATTTCAAAGAAACTTTTCAGACAACAAAACTATAGATAAATTCCATGTCTTTTTAAAATGTGATATTAAAGAATAAGGAAGCACCAATTGTTAGCGTTGCTCTACATATTCAAATGTGAAGATTCTACTTATATTGTTCACTTGATTAATTTATTCTTATTGCAATGTTTTCATCTTTGCAAAGGTTATTTTGTAAAAATTATGATATAAATATTTTTTTTAATTACTTTATAATGCACTACATAAAAAATTTCAAAGAATATTGTATGAGGATGTCAATATTTTCATTTAAAGATTTTACATACTTTGTTTTATTTACATTCTATCACATAAAAAATTGATGAAAGTAATATATTTAATGCGTAGCAAAGCAAGCGCCAATCGCTAGTTTTTCTATAAAAATAACACTCAAAATTGTCATTTCTATTACAATGAGAAAAAAACTCTTATTTTTTTTCATATCCAACCATAAGATCTTATACTTGACTTGTATATGAATACGTGGAAGAAATTTCAAAAACTTTGACCATGTAGATTGTAAGATATATGCATTTAAAGTGAAGAAAATAATGTTTTTTGCACCTAGGTGACTAGATTTTTTGGCTTTGAATCTTTTTAGTTCAAACTATTTTTGCAGTTTTGATTTTGATTTTCTACTTATTTATGTTAAGTAATTGAGTTAAGAATCTGCAAAAAAGTTAGAAAAAAAAGCACTTAATTTGCACTCATTAAAAAATTGTTAAGGAAAAGTGGGTTCAAGATTGAAGAAAAAACTAAATTGTTAATAGCTTTTAGATGGGATTGAATCATAATAATTCCAATGGTGAGATTGTTCTAGAAAAAAAATCTAACCTTATCTAACAAATTTTTTTGAAAAATTCTAAAAATTGCATTCAAAAATGAACTCTACTAGTTATTTTTTTCAAGAAGGTGCTTAGATTACCCGAAAAACTAAGATTGTCCATAACTTTCTCATTATTAGTCCAAATTGAATGAAATAAAGCTTTACATGTAGACAAAAATTTAACCTTTGAGAAAAATACTTGAATTCCTTTTTTTTGATTTTTTTTGTGTTGCCCGCCAAACTCCTTTTTTGCTTATTGTGCCATAAATTTTGCTCCCAAGCATCAATTAAGATTAAAAAAAACTATACATTCACAAAGCTCTTGCAAAAACACACAACTTTAAAAAAATCTCAAAAAATCTCACTAAAAATTGAGCCAATAGGAACCTACCTAGCCTCAAATTGTCTGCCAAGGGAACAAATGGTCCTTTAGGGGTTAAAACAACTATTTAAGCCTACTTCACTCATCAGAGAGTAAAAGATATTTCTTGCAACATGTCACTCATTTCTAGGTGGAGCTGCATTTAGAATGTGATTGTTTTTAGAATAGACTACCTTAATCCTTTAAGGACCGGTCGACCAGTTTTGGGTCGAAATTGCCACATTTACATTTGTAAAGTCAAATTAGTTGTGATTTGGGAGACAGAAGAAAGGAGACGGATGTAGGGAATTCCCAACTCCACCCATTGGAACAAAAAATCGGGCCAATCTGAGCCTCCATGTGGGCTCATGGTTGAAATTAGTGACGGTTTTCTGGCCGGAAATACAACATTTGAAAACAAAGATGCATTATAATAAACTGGATTGCGCCGTAGTTTGCCACAAAATTCACCGCCACATAGTAAATCATTCACCCTGCACCCAATGGTACGGTTGAATCTTTGACAAGCATTGTTTTGCTTCAACCACAAAATGCATTGCCCACCCCCAAAATCAACCACGGTCCTTAAAGGATTAACCCCTAAATGCCCAAGGCACCAAAATCTGGTGTTTGCAAAACTTTGAAGTTAAATAAAACTTAATTAAATTGCTACTTTTAGTAGTTTATACTTTTAGAAAGTTATTCTTGAAGTCTAATTTTAGCATCAAAAATCCGATCTTGGAAATAAATGATAGTGATTTTTCTATTCAAGTTTTTGTACAAGGGTACACATTGCAATCTTGACTTCCCGTAGTGTTGAGAGCTCTTAGAAATGAGACTCAAATACACTAGATCTTGGAGGAAAACTCACATTCAAAATTCATTTAAAAAAATTGTAGAATAGATTTTAAGAAGCCATAAATTGATTGGGGTTATAAAACGTAGACCTTTTAACCTCATATTTTTTTGGTCAACAATTTTTTTAGATTTGACTTGTGTAAAGAAGATTGAAAGACTTTTGCAATTTTGGCACCCTCCTGGTCAAACATTATAATCTTTCAATCCATAAGTGATATTGTTGTGTTTTCTTTTCCTATAAGATCTCTAACATGTCTAGTTTGAATTTGTACGGTTACAATTCCAAAAAATTTGATACAACTTGTCAAAATGTTGGCATTTTGTTCAATTTAGAGCAAAATCCAGGAAGCCCAAAACAGGCCTTGGGCATTTAGGGGTTAAGTTAATACTTCCATACATTTCAGACGTTTCAACTCTGTCCAAGATGGAAGGATGACAACATTTGCAATTCAAGTCATAAATTAACACATGTAAATCATATGAAAAATGCTTCTATTTCGAAAATTGCAAAGGAAAATTTCCTGAATCTTCCTGATGCTCCACTGGATTGCAAATGTCGTTGCCTTTACATACATACAACTTCACATTATGAATAACAACTTCACATTTGTTATTCCTCTCTTGTTTGGTTCTTCTCGCCATAGCTCTGCCCTCGGTCTTTGTTGTTTGTTTTATCTTGGTATAAACTCCGGGTTTCAACAAAAAAAAATTGGTGACATCAATTTATCTAAATATATGTACAACAATCATTCAAGGTGACAAAATTCAAAACCATCCCTCTCCTCATTCTTAATTCTAATAGACTTCTATGAATTGAAAGTATCCCCCAAAGTGCATTTAATTCAATCCCATACGTAATAGCGATAGGTTGATTGCAAATTCTCAAAATTTCAGTATTAGGACCAGTCATGTAATGGATTCAGTGGCCTAAGGAAGTTCTACTTTGAAAATTCAATTATAATAATTACATGTATTATTCAAAAATTCTAATGTTTTTTTTGGAAATTCATGATTTCCAATTACTAATATTGCAAAAATATTTTTTTTTCCTCGAAGAAGGTGTTTCCAACTATGCTAAATCACTTATTTAGACGGGGGGGGTGTTTTTTTTGAACAAATGGAAATTACCATTGCATTAGAAGAAAGTAGAGAAAACAGCCAAGCCGACGTTGGCAAATGAAGAGAAAACTAGAGCAAAACAGAGAAAAGAAAAACACAAAGAGAGTAACCAAAACCAAGAGAACAGTTTGGGGTGTCTTCACCTTACATCTTTCAATTTCCAAACTCCGAATTCCCGGAAAAGGGCAGACTTGGACATTTTGGCCAAGCTCAATGAAATAAAAGCTGACGTGTATGCCCCACCTGAGTCCCAGCAACAACCCCAGCTAAATAATTTTACTGGGCAAAGGAAAAAACAAAACAAACTTGGACCCACTTGCTGCTGCTTAGCCAAATAATTGTATGGAGGCTTGGGCCTATGCCATGAAGTATCAGAAATCTGTTGGGAACCCTAATTGGTTTACCCTATGAGGTAGGAGGTACATAAATAGCTCCACCGAGCTCTAAAAGCGTCCACCTCCTGAAATGTACACTACTTGTACACGTTGCTTTTTTATTGTATCAACAATGTTCAAATAGTGTACATTTCAAGAAGTGAATGCTTTTCAATGACTACTGCTTTTCAACTTCAAAATTTTATAATTTAATCTACAAAGCTTTAAAAAAAAATGAAACAACTTGGTTTAGATGTCAATTTCATTTGTCTTTAAAGGCAAATTAACTAAAAAATATTTCAAGTAGTCAAACCTCCTCAAATTAGTTTTCACCTTGTAAATGGGTGCTTCATGAACTTCCTACCTTAAATCTTTGTTTTTTTCTTGGCATAAAAGAAACTTAGCTTTGATTGCAAAGAATGATAAAATACTTATCCAAATTATGTTTTCATCAGCTTATGTACACAATGTTGAACCCTAACCCTACAAAGAGGGATCATGTGATCAGTGCAATAGCCAAATTAACGTCAAAACTCCTTCACTTTGTATAAGTTATTCATCAATATGATAAATTGATATTTCCTTTGGCAAACTTGATTTTAAAAACAAAACCATCACATGTTGAAGCTGGATGGACCACAAGGGGCAATTTCTTCTTTCTGTGATATGAACATTTGATCACTTCTTCTTCTTTTTTGCTTTGATAGATACAGACCGAGGACATGTTGTTCAGGTAACATTGTCAAATATTTATGGTCCTACCAAATTCCTTCACATGAAAGTATTGTGGTGGGTGTTATGATGTAAATTTTTATATCATTACTATCGATTGGCGCTTGCTTTGCTACGCATTAAATATATTACTTTCATTAATTTTTCATGTGATAAAATGTAGATAAACAAAGTATGTATAATCTTTAAATGAAAATACATATCATAATTTTTACAAAATAACCTTTGCAAAGATGAAAACATTGCAATAAGAACAAATTAATCAAGTGAACAATGTAAGTAGAATCTTCACAATTGAATATGTAGAACAATGCTAGCAATTGGTGCTTCCTTATTCTTTAATATCACATTTTAAAAAGACATGGAATTTATCTATAGTTTTGTTGTCTGAAAAGTTTCTTTGAAATTTTTTTAGAAGTATCCATTTCATTTTCAAATATTTCACAAAAAGAATACATAATATGTAGTAGAAAGTATCCTAGGGCTATTACAAAAGCAATTGAATTTCTATAATATTATTCAAAATTGAATTGTGATATAATAGAGGTTGTTGTGATTTTAGTAGTATGATATATACACATATGCCCTCTTCTCTCTTTTCATACAGGGGGGTAGGCATACTCAGAACCACAACAAATTTAACCTAATTGTAAGCGTAATACAAAAAGTTTAGAGTTGGAAAAAAAACACTAAATTGCCAATAGTTCTAGGATGGGAATTAAAAGGATTAAAATACACAAATCTCAACAATGAGCTTGTTCTAGCAAAAAAACAAAACCATATTTGTTAATTGTTTTATAATTATAAAAATTAAGTTAAAAAACAAAACCAATACGTAATTTTCACAAATATGCATTAAGTGTCCGCAATACAAATGTTCCGCAACTTTATTGTCACTTATCAAATTAAAATGAATAAAAAGATTTTTAGATAATAAAAATATATTATGTAAGGATTTATTTTTTATTTTTTTTAAGTTCATATTATTTATTTGTATTGTTATGACAACTGATTATCTTTAGATTTGGTGGCATAACTTTTGCTCTTGGGCACAAATAAACAAAAATGATATTCCTACAAAGCAAATTGTTTTTCTATCTTGAGAAAAAAGTTCAAGAAATCATGTCAAAATTGAGATCATACAAGCCTACCCAAATTTTTATTTGTCCAACAAAGAAACTTTAGGACTTTAGAAATTAGGAATTTATAAAAAAAAAATTATTTGTTCATATGCATTGAGAGAGACCAAAGTATATCTAGTTCATTTATCTACTAGTAGGTAATTTATTTGGGATAGATGTAATTACTAACATATTCAACACAAGATGATGAAATTAATGCAGAACAATTTTCAAACTATATTAGCCCCTAATTTATTGCAATATTTTGTAATCCAAAAGCATTCCAAGATTCTTTTATCCATAGCAAGGTTAATATCTTCATCTAAATTTATTTTCTAACAAATCTAATTATAGGATTCCTTTATTGAACTTATTCAAGTACATTATTCCCAAATTTTTGAATGATATTCATAACTAATTGCAAGGTCGATTTGCCTAAACTTCCAAAAGAAGTTTTATTTTCACCCTTCCCAAAGGTGAAGTTTTATCTTTCAAACACTTTTAGAAAAAAATATGAATGTTCCATAACTTGTGCAATCTTATCAAAATGTGGGAAAATGGATTGAAATCATATGAAAAAAAAGGTAACCAAAGAAACTATTGCATTCATCTTTAAAAAAATGATAGAATGAAAGGCAATATTGGAAGAAAGAAAAACTAAAACTACAAACAAATTTACAAAAAATTGATAATTTATAAATTCTAATGGTGAGAATGTTCTAGTAAGCACTATTCATCAAACATTTGCTTGTTTAAAAAAAAATTAATTGAGTACAAAAAAAGAGTTTGTGTGTTTTTTCTACCTTCATTGGGTGCAAATGAAACCCTTCATTACTTTCATCTCATTATTCAAAATTGAATGGTTCAAAATGTTTTTGAACAATCATCAATTTACATAATCAAATATAATTAATCAATATTTTTGATAGTATATTTTTACTATGCACTTTGACATAGAGATTTTATTAAAAATACTTATAAATTTTTCAATCGTTATCGGAATGGCATCATACGTACAAAGCTTCACATGCACATTAGCATATTGTTGTATAACCAAGCAATGTTTCTCCCCATGTTGGGAAGGTATTATGTCTCCCTAGATGCTTGGGAGAGACCTTCAAGTAATTCAAAGATTGGAGTTGGTTGAGGAGCCATATAAGATGATTTCATTCACTACAGGGATCTCCTTTTCAAGGATGCAAAAGGGACCCCTCCCTCATTGGTAAACAATGCTACTTAGAATGATTAGTATCCATCCTATAAAACTCATGCAAGTCAATAGAAGTTGCCCAAGTTATCAGATATAACCATAGGATCTTGTAGTATGCTGGTTTGAAAAGATGTGAAAAAAAATTCAGAAATTTCCATTGTGTGGATTGAAAGATATTAGCATTTGAATTGTCAAAAATCTTATTTTTGGCCCTGCAAAATACTGGGCAAGTTGCACTTCACAACTTCACATTTGTATGTAGTTCCAATGTCTTTCATGAGAAAAAATGTTTGCCCCTGAAGGAATCAAGTTCCTTCAAATATGGACTTCTCATGCATGTGTACCAAGAGTTGTTTGCAAGTGTACAGTACAGGCAACTTACAGACAGTCAGAATTAGGGTTTCGGAGGATGTCAGATTGAATGCTGATCGGGAACAGCGGATTTGCAAGACACGGTGCTTCGTTCAAGCAAATTACAGGTGTGGTCGTTGGTGAGTGCAATCTGCTAAGTTTGTTGAAAAAGTTTTGTAGAAAACCTCGCGGCAGTATAGTACAATTGGCAAGGTTTATGTCCGAACTTGCGTTAAATGGTGTGTTACAATTGGCATGGTTTAACGTGGTTAGGTTTCTAGGACACCGAGATGTTTATATATTAGTGATATTTGGGCTGCACTGTACTCCGCAGGATTGGAAATATACTTGAGTGGATTTTGCACGACGAGACTGCAATATGCTGATTTTTGAGAGCGTGGACCCTCTGCTGATGAAGTGTTTTAAGGAGCTTCAGTTGTCACAATTGACACAATTTTCGGCTCATTTTCGTGACGCCCGATTTCCTTTTCAACTCACTTAGTTTTGTGTTATCCTCATTGCGACGTAATGCTCAAAAAACCGATCCAGTTTTACGTTTGACAGCGTTTTTCCCGTATGGCAGCGACGAAATGAGGACTATTGGCTGCAGATTAATTTTAGGGTGGTTTGATGTATCGATTGAAGGTGCAGTGCAATAGGAAGAAGTCATAGACCTGCATTTCGAAACAATTGCAAAAACAATTGAGGTGCTGCTTAAGTGTTTGCCCTGGGTCTCAGGGTTTAGGGTTTGGCGGAAGAACGAGATTGCGGTGCACAATCAAGGTAATTTGTTCACGAAGAGACTGCGTTGTTGTAATCTTGCGATGTAAATTTCAGGTTGGGTTGGCAGTATTATATAGGGAAATCATAGAGCTGTATTTCGAAACAGTTGCGTAATGAATCGAAGTGCTGAGTAAGTGGTTTCCCCGGTTAAGAGCAATTGATTGCGGGGCGCAAAGCAATGTAATTGTATGACGAGGAGGCTGCGGTGCTGTTACCCTGCGATGTCGATTCCAGGTTCAAGTTTTATTGTTTTTGAGTTTTAGGTTTGATTTTGCATCAATCAGTGGACCTATGATAGGGAAATCGTGGAGGTGCATTTCGAAGTTCGGAGCAATCGAATGAGTTATGGGACGTAGTGACGTTGCGATCATGTCGGCTATGGTGGCGAGGAGGTTGTTGATTCGTCATCCGCGTGCTATGCATTTGCGAGCTTTGAGAACACAGGCTTGGCCGGACGGGGCAGAAGAAGAGTCGCCGAAGACGGTATCTCGATACAAAGGAAAGCACGTTCGTGAAATTATTCGTTACAAGGAAAGTGAATTTGATGCTACTGCTGCAAAACAGCAGCAGCTTCGATTGGTTCTGCAAGTTCGGGAGCTTGTGCTTCTACGCCCCGGGGGGGTGATGGACATGTCGGAGCTTGCGACTCGACATCCAAGCTTGGCTGAAGTTGCCCTGGAGTATCCTGGCATCTTCAATGTGCTTGATTATGGGACTCGATCTCGCCTCCTTTGCTTGACTCCGGAGGCTCAGTCCCTTCTCCAACAAGAGGAGTGTCTGAAAGAAGAGCGCTCGGTGCGTGTCCTCCGCAAACTCTTGATGCTGTCTGGTGAAAAGAGACTCCCTCTCCAATGGGTAGGCTTGTTGGCGATGGATCTTGGCTTGCCGAATGACCTCAGTGATGTCGTTAGCCGTTATGGAGAGTTTTTTAAGGTTTCAACGACGCGGGATTACACAGACTGGGTGAGTCTCGGGTCATGGGATCCCGCATTGGCTGTGAGCTATGCTGAGATTGAAGACAGGCAACGACAAGCTGGTAAACTTCTCGGTCTTTATTCTTGTTTCTCTGTATATTTCGTTTTTTTTAAGTTTCGTATGTGCACATTCTAGTTAAAATATTAGAGATAACTGACATTCAAACCTCTTCAGTATGACCTTCACTGAAATGACATTCTCCGATATCCTGCACGCTCGCCTCACCAGTATGACTGTAGCACACTTGTCCCTCATTCAGAGTGAAAAAGCTTGGATCCCAGCTGATAGGATTGAAGAGGTTTGAGTGTATCCTTTAAGTCCGTCCATATTTTTCATCTTATGTTTCTACGTTGATCTCCTCGAATAAGTGTATTTGATAAATTAGTGGAGTACATCCTGACCTTCTAGACTAATTGAACCCCTAGAAACTCAACTTTTAAATGTTGAAGGTATTCAAATGAGAGATCTGTTGAGATATATTGGGTGGAAGCTGATAATAAGTTTTGAGTTCATTTCAATTTATAGTTGATTAGAAACAAAGTAAAATATATCCCACTAGATTAATTACAACCTTACAATGCATATTTAATTGTCAAAGTTTGCAAAGTCATTGGGGCTTCCTTATGCATTTTTTGACCAAAATGAGAAAGCTTGAGTCAAGTAGGAGGATGAAACTCAAACTTTAACAAAGGAGCCAAACCTTAAAGATGTCTCTATTCTAGCAGTAGTTTTGCAACATTTTCAGTTTCTAATTAAGCATTGAATTGAATGCTTTTTGTCCTTTTGCAATGCTCATCTGTGAAATTTCAGCTCAAGAATTGTAAAGGAGATTTAGAAAACAAAATCTATGTCTCTATTAAGGCAGCCGCAAATACCCGAATATGGAATGTTCATTTATTTTCATAACAGAGACTGCAAAGTACTATACTGAATAGTAGCCTTCTAACCGAGAAGCCCAACGGTGCAGACATGTTGTTAGATGTGTATTGACAGAAATCAGTCCTTTTGCTCACTTTTCAGATGATCTAGATGGAAACGCAATTAGATGTTTCACTCACTTACAATCACGTGTTTCTCTCACTAACCTTGAGAAACTGGTTTCCAGTTTTTGGGTGTGTTTTGAGTCCTATATTCCTGTTTTCTTTTTATTCCAACTTTGATAGGTTCTGGGCATGCGCTTTTTGTGAAATTGAAGGCTTGTAGGTAGATTTATAACTCTGTTACTGCTTATAATTTCCTGACTTTGGGCTTTGCAGAACTGTATGTATTTTTGGTTGATCACTGGCGTTTTAATTCGTACTCGTGGATTCCTGGTCTCAGGACAACCTGGAACCTCATTGAAGTCTGCGGTCTTTGTTACGCATCATCGTTTACATAATATTGTGGTTTGAGTGCTCTGCAGGAACTATGACTCAATTGGAGATGTGGACACCTAAAGGCTATGTT
Organism: Neckera pumila; assembly: GCA_963969595.1. Lineage (NCBI taxonomy): Eukaryota > Viridiplantae > Streptophyta > Bryopsida > Hypnales > Neckeraceae > Neckera > Neckera pumila. The sequence goes on from OZ018415.1 coordinate 15,080,682, forward strand.
CTTTCAAAGAGGCATAGGAAGGTTCTAGCTCGATTTCGAGAGGCACCATTTGTGTCACCGTATGCAGATTACAGAGATTTGGAACCCCTCAAGATCAAGTTTGAAAAACACGCAGTTGCAGGAATGCAAGAGCTTCTCAATCTTACGTTACATAAGAGTCTTCTGCTTAGCACTGTGGCTGAATTTACAACCGGATTCAGCTTCTCAAAGAAGCCGTTAGATCTTCTTTTGAGACACCCAGAATATTTTTATGTCTCACCAGTTGGTAGGCAGGAAACAGTGTTCTTACGGTCTGCTTACAGTACTGGTGAACTTGTCAAGAAAAATCCATTAGTTTTAATTAGGGAGAAGTTTACGAAGTTGTTAGATAGACAAAGAGAAGATTTAATGAGGTAGTAGGACTGTGAATAGGCAATTTGACTAGTTATGATTCCTAGTGTAGGTCTTTCAAATCAAGTTCATTCTCTTCCCTAAACCAGATTGTCCTCCGTGCATCTTTACTCTGCTTGCCTACTTTTCAGCTCGATTCTGGGTATATTTGTAGCAATTAGGCTATCAATTCTTGTCCAGCATCTGTGTGTACAGTGTAGTTCAGGTACGAACTTTTGAATTTTGTATTAACGGGATCAAGGTGAATAAGTAGTCGTAGTATTTGGTACTGACCATGTTAGCCATGTGCACGTTGATACGGCGGATGCCACCGTAACTATAGGAACAGATTGCTCAATGGTACCACGAAATTATAGTCCCAAGTGGCTCAGCATTGTGGTTCGGAGAAATGAAGGCAGTTGTTGCTTCGTCATCTATAGTATCATTGACGTGGCTGAGGTCGTCACATGCTTTACAGCAATAGTGGTTTGAAGCTGTTGATGAAAGATTCGACAAGATTTCGTGTCTGGGAAGGCAGGCATGGATACACGCGATTCCAGGTACTCGTCCTTAATTGTTTCCGCTGCGTTGTCACTCGTAAGAAAGATTCGGGAAGGTCATTTATCGTTCACCTTGTATATATAGAACATCCAATCTCGAGCTCATTATGACATTTCTCTTATGGAAATATGCATTCATTGGTTTAAGTAGGTCTTGGTGGGCTTTAGTGGTCAGATTTAGGCTTTGATTAAATCTTCTGGTCAGGCATGTTATTGTCTTTTTCCTTTTCTCATTCGAGTTTGCCCTAGTCTGGTCGTCGTCCTATAGTTCTGATGTGATATCATTTATAGTTACTAAGTTTTCCGTGTTAAGTTTGATTTTTCAAAAGTTTTAGTGCGATAGTGGCTGAAGTAGGCAAAGGAAATGCCAAATTAATTGCGGTAGTCTTGTTGACTATTTCCTTTTCATGAGTATGACTGGTGCGGCTTCACTCCATGTCTTTGCATTAACGAATACTTTGTCAATACAGAGAGCCTGGGATATTGTATGCATCCGACATTGTGCATGTGCTTGTCAGGTCACTCAATGGAACACTTGCACTCATGAGTTGAGTCTCTTCGAGAGTTTCAGACGGCATCTGTCCGGGTGTTGGTGTTATTGAATTGGTTGGTTCTAGCAGGTTATCAGTAATGGTCAGGGTATCCAACGAAGAATTCACCCTCGCCACAGCTGGAAAGTTTGCTGCGGCAGGAGGATCGGCAGGAGATTTATTCATGAACTTGCTGAGCTTTCCTCATTTTGCAATCAAGCATGCTCCTGCAAAAGGTAACTTCAACCTCGCAATTTTGCACTCGATTTCAAGAGCGGCGTAAGCAGCAGAAGTATAATTGAAGCTCCTGACTTTTTAACCTCCAAAACTTTGCTGTGTTGTAATTCTTGACCTTCACCACCACTTTGTTGAGTTTTATTTCAAACATGGGAGACAATAACAATTAGAAATTATTTATCGCTTTGGTCAAACTTGGAAAGCAGGTAATATAGATTGATTTAGAAGCTTTTAAATATTGAATATTTACTAGCAACAAAATTTAATTATAGTTGTCTATATTTGGAGTAGTTGGTTAAAATTCTAAGATACATCCACAATCTTCAAAGTGCACAGAAGCTTATTAACTGTTATGCTTTTGGAAATCATGTCTTGTTTCAGCTACGGAATCCAGTCAACGTTGCTGGAACTGGAACTGTTATTCATTAGTGACCAATTCGAGCCTGGATCGAGCAAGACATGATTTTTTCTAGTGTCATAACTTTTCTCAAGTAGTCAACTTTCTAGTATCTAATTTTGTTGGGTACATTTGACTGAAGTGCATATGCTGCAAACCCAGTTAGCGATCCTTGAGTGCAAGTGAACCTTAAAGCTTTCCTGCATAATGTGGGAATAAAGCCACTCTCTGTACTCCGTTGTCCCGTTCACAACTCCGTGGCACCAGGACTGGTGGAACTGTGTGATTGGGTCATAAACTCATCTACATCCTAGTTTCGTGACAGTTGCTCTCTTCCTGCAAATTCTTGTCACACAGTTGATTCGCAGTCCTCCGAATTGACTTTTTCTTCGGCATGAAGAATAGTCACTGATGCACCATGAATTCCCTGACACGGAGTTCCTCACTGGAAGTCACAAATGGTGTTATTCAGCACTAGTTGTGGCCAGTCATTTATTAGCCATCGAGTAGCCACCCTGGCCGCGTGTTCGTGTAGTACGTATTGTCTGTCTGTGCCAATAATCTAAGCTAGCTCCGTTCGCCTTTAGTAGGCCTTGGCACTTTCAAAGCACTATCACTTGACGTGTAGACAAGTGCGGCATTATATATAGCATTGAGCATGGTGATGGCAGATTTTTTCCTTTTGGAATTCAACTCAAAGCTTGCTAATATTCGCAGATCAAGTGGACAAATTGACACAATTTAACTCCAGTAGATACTGAATCGCTAGTAATAGTGGATTGCACGTATCATTGATCAGGCGAGACTAACCGATCATTGTCTGGTCTTGTTGAGATTCTGTGAATTCTTGTTGAGATTCTCAAAGTTTGCTGATACTTGTGAAATCGTTGAGATTCAAATGGTGTGGAAATTGGTTTGAAGAGCTTAGTTAGGAAAAGAGTCCTCAGTTAGCAGTTAAGAGTAAAAATCGGGCCGTTTTTATCCGTTGATTCTAGAAGACCACCTTGTCGAGCAGGTTTTCAACGATGTCGAGAAGGAAAAAAACCAGCTCACTGACTCCCGCCACGTGGGGAGATAATATCAACCAACAACAGGTAATGTGAACCTCTGAAGCCTCGTGAATAGGCTCATGATACTTGGTAGCTTCAAGTGGTCTCTTTCATGTAGCCTTATGTGATCATTTTAATTTGTATAAGTTGTGCTTGGGGATAAGGACCCACCTCTTCTTTAATACCGGATTTTGTACTGAAGCATGTGAGGGTGACTTGGCAGTTGGTTTGCAGGCAAATCGCTGTATCTAAGATGTGACATTCCACTTGTTGCGTACAGAACTTGCGTGACGTTTTGTGACCACTGATGCAAAAAATAAACCAAATTGACGTTTACATGTAATTATTTTTTTTCACTCGCAGCACAGGGAATCAGAGGGACTAGTGAACCTCCATGAAGCTAGGTATGTATACCTAATAGTGTTGAGTTTTATCAACTAACCAGAGTTACGATTATTAGACTTCCGTAGAATTTGTTGGCCTTGTTGGCAATGGAAATGGAAAGATGATATCAATGCATCTTAGCATGTATTTCTTGTTTACTCAATGAATAAACTGTGAATTTTCAAAGTGTTCAAATACAGGCATACACAAAATCTACCCTAGATCAAGAGTTGCAGGCGTTTTAAGAGGTTGTCATGAATTTCAAGTTTGTTCCTTCTATACCTAGGCTTATGTCCAATACACCAGCGTTGTTTCAGTGATAACTTCGAGTAGAGTGGTGGAGGTTCCATGGAGTTACCCAACACCCCAATTTCATTGACTGATTCCAATAATTGATTGGCATGGCATTTTGTGGACCATTTCTTTGCCTTAATTAATGCACTTAATGAGGTTTTCCGCAACACTCATTATCTAGGATGTGGTGGTCTGCTAGAGAAGTCCTGCCAGGCACACACAGGTCAGGTACCTCTCTTCTACCCCATCACTTGAGAAGTGGGTGATAAGTTATGTGAGAACCCGACAACACAGCATCGGATATTATCAACATGATCTTTGATGGGATCTGGAAAACTCCTCACAATTTCCCCGCGTGGCGCAGAAGATTTTGGATAATTGATGGTACAATTAAATTGCAAGTGCAAGAAGTATGACGTTGATGATGAGGGGCGGTGGGAAGTGTGTACATTTTTTATGTAACATTTGACCTGTAAACAATCTCATATTAAACAATATTAGTACATTACATTCCAAAAGTCTCTCACTTAGCTAGCCATGTCTCTTTTCCATTGTACTCCATTTGAGAGGCAACATGGAGTTCAGTATCCTTTGTTAAATGGGCAACAATTTACATAATAATAGTTAGCTTCCCTTTGAAATTACTACCTCTGTCCCACTAAAAAGCTCTTGATTTTACCTCCTGTTTTTTTTAGTAGATTTGAGTACGCATATTAGAAGCTTGCTTGGGTCCAGTTTTTATTTTGGTTGCATTGAACAGATATAATGTTCTTCATGGATTGTGGTGATATAAAATTTAGACCATTCTGAATTATACATTTTACAACATGGTCAATGAAATTAGTATAAGAAAAATATGAGATAGAATAAGGAGCTTTTTAGTGGGATAGAGGTAGTACTTACAATTAGTTGGTTGTCTAATGATTTGTTGTCAAAGTAAATCAACACCTGATCATTCTTGCCCATTGACCCTTTACGCAGTTTATTTTTGTACGAATGATTATCTCTTTTTTGAGACTACCATGAATTAAGGGATATGGAGTTTAACCCCTAAAGGACCTGTTGTCCCCTCGGGGGATAATTTGGGTCCGGGCAGGTTCCTAAAATTTCAATTTTTAGTAATGTTTTTTGGGATTTTTTGAGACTGTGTATTTTTGCGAGATCTTTTCAAATATATAATTTTTATTATCATTGATGCCCGGGAGGAAAAGTTATGGTACAATAAATAAAATTGGAATTTTGCAGGCAGTACAAAAAAAATCACGAAAAATCAAAATAATTCTTTTTCAAATTTTTTCCTTAAGGATTATATTTTTGTCTACATGTGAAGCTTTGTTTCATTCAATTTGGACTAATAAGGAGAAAGTTATGGACAATCTTAGTTTTCGGGCAATCTAAGCATCTTCTTGAAAAAATAAGTTGTAGAATTCATTTTTGAATGCAATTTTTAGAATTTTTCAAAAAAAAATTGTTAGACAGGGTTAGATTTTCTTGCTAGAACAATCTCACCATTGGGATAATTGCAATTCAATTCCATCTAAAAGCTATTAACAATTTAGTTCTTTCTTCAATCTTGTACCCACCTCTACTTAACAATTTTTTAATGAGTGAAAATTAAGTGCTTTTTTTCCTAAATTTTTTTCGTAGATTCTCAACTCAACTACTTAACAAAATAAGCAGAAAATCAAAATCAGTAATGCAAAAAATTTGAACTAAAAAGATTCAAAGCCAAAAAATCTAGTCAAGCAAGGTGGAAAAAAACTTGTTTTCTTCACTTTAAATGCATATATCTTGCAATCTACGTGGTCAAAGTTTCTGAAATTTCTTTCACATATTTATATACTAGTCAATTACAAGATCTTATGGTTGTAATGCAAAAAAAAACAATTTTTTAAACTCTTTTCTCTTTACAATAGAAATGACAATTTGAACGATTTTTGGTAGGAAAATCACCTCGGTCCTTTAGGGGCTAAATTGTCATAAATTAAGTTTTACAGTTTGAAATTGGTGTAAATTAAGGTGCAGTGTGCTAAATTACAATTTGAAATTGGTGTGAATTAATCCCTAATGATCCAAGCAACCATTTTGTGAAAGCTGCCCCACATTTTTGAGCTGCCCATTCTCAAATTTTGAGTTTTTTTAAATTAATAAAACTATTTTTAGAAAATAGGTTGTGTTATGAATCCAATGGCAATAGTATCATCAAATTCCAAATTAAACTTCCCCTTGTGGAATTTTTTAAGTTAGGTGGTGTAGTGTAGTTTACAACTCATTTTGGGGGGTTCAATTTGGGTATGAATTAAAAAGACACCCAACCAATGTGATTCTTGCCCACCTCAATAAGGGCACAAAAAGGGTAGATCTAAGGAGTTCAACAAGAAGACAAGTGTTTAATTCTTGTTTTTCTTAGAGACATTACTTTCATTGCAATGACCATTGTGCATTGCAAGCTCTACCAGGTATGAATTGAAAATGCTTGGAACGTTGTGAAATTTTACATGTACATTTTCAACTCTCTCATCCTTCACTGAGCATAAAAACATTATCATTTCAAGATATTCTCTCAAAGATATGCTCCTTTAAAATGCGCTGCCTTGTATTTCCCGACCCAAGTAAAACTTCAAACTTAAATATCTCCTAAACTATGCAGTCAAGTAATCTAAAATTTTTGGAGGTGCTCACTCTCAATGTGGACTTCAATGCTATAGTTACATTTTCTCATATCACGAAAAAATTCGCTCAAGTTCTTGGTACTTTTGGCCTAATTTGAAAGTACACTTCCCTTGGGTCATTAGGGGTTCAAGTGAAGTGTGCTAAAATTATCCCTGCACTAAATTGCCACCTTTTAAGATATAAACCCCTAAAGGATAAGCCTGCTATTTTTAGCTACATAGAAATTTTGGGCAAATACGTATGTCTAGGGATTTGCATATTTTAGGCTGAAATTTTGATAGAGGATAGGGACAAGAAATATCTTTCATGTGCACTAAATTTCATGACATTTGGAAATATGAGTCAAAAGTTATGGCCTAATATGTCTTTTGTTTCTCAACTCCGGCAATCCAGGCAGATAAAAAAAAATCACTTTTTTCAAAAATAAAATTTGAAATTGATTTATAAGATTTATATATACATGGAAAGCTTTGAATCATTCCATTTTGATCAATGAGTCAATAGTTATGAGGATTTTTTTGTTTCTGGGCAGTTATGGATTCTCTACTTTAAAATAAACTTTGAAGTCCTTTCTCTTACTCAATTTTCAATGTTTTTTGAAAAAAATAAAATCATAGGATGTAGATTGTTTATTACAATATTTCTACCATTGGAATTGGAATTTCTCAATTCCATAATTAAATTCTTAACAATTTTGTATTTTGAATCATTCTCTATTTTTTTTCTATTTACAATTTTTTTCCTATATGTTCTACAATTCCAAATGATCTGAAGTTTTTTAAGCATGTAGCCAACTTGTCCAGGAAAAAGAATTCAAAGAAGCATCACCATTTTGGACATTTTTGCATAGAAAAGTGAACTTGTGAAGTGCAGCTGCCCTGTTTTTTGCAAGGCCAAAAAAAAGAATACAATATCTTTGAATGTTTATATCTTGCAATCCACATCGTAGAAATTTCTGAATTTTTTACCAAGTGCTCTCAAACTAGCGCACTACAAGATCCTATGGTTACATGTGTAAGAAAAAAATTCCAAAATTTGGTACTTGTATTAAGAATGGCAATTTTTGAGAGTTTTGGCAAAAATATAGTCATGGAACTTTAAGGGTTAAATATTGGAGCTTTCAATGTAGTAGTCATAAATATTTGAGAGTGGAGACACTTTTGGAGCATCCCCAAATTTCAAATTTAGAGATTCACAACTAATTATTTTAAAATATCCTTCAAGATAAAATGACCAAAAAGTGTTTTGAGATAAGGTAGCTCAACCTATTACTATCCAAATTTGCTATCTAGGTACCTTCAAAAAGCTATTTGTCAAATCACATATTTTTCAAAGATTGAAAGCTTTGAAAGAAATCATTTGCAAATACAATGAAGACATTTCAACAAGATATGAATTTTCTGTGACTTTTCAATCTGGTTGGAATTAAATTGGTAAAGCATGGATAGACCCATGCTAAATCAAACCTTGATGTATCCCTTCTCCAAGTGCATTGTCACAATGCTAAAGGATTGCTAAGATTGTGGCAATAGGGAGGTGCATTAGATGTCGGAATTGGGTTAGTACTGATAACAATAGGTTGTTCAATCTTATACCAACCTTTGAAAATCTAGATTAGCACTTACTTAGAAGGATGTTTTATGAGCACACCACTAAAGAGTTATATATAAATGCCATATTCAACAACCATATATTCTCTTGTTGGCTAGTCAAATGAAATCTTATAACCCATAACTTTTTGTCCAATGAGATTTCATAGATCAACCAAAAAGTAGCTACAAAAATCCAGGTTTGAGATTGGACATTCAAGATTCAATGAAACAAATCAAAATTATGTTAGTATGCAAATCTCCTAGCTCTCTAATACATGTTCTTCCAAACCGACACCAACTTGAGGATGGAATGCGTAGACTAGAGAATTAATCCTTAAGAAGATCCAACATGACCAACAAGACCATTTTTGTTAGGGGGCTTGTGGCCATTTCCTAATCCACCAACTTGAAGATGGAATGCATAGACTAAAAAATTGACCCCCAAAAAGACCTACATGACCAATGAGACCATGTATGTTAGGATTCTTAGGGACATTTTGTAATCTACCAACTCAAAGATGGAATGCGTAGGCCAAATAATTGACCCATATGACCAACTAATTGACCCATATGACCAACAAGACCATTTCTTTTAGGGTTCTTGTCAACATCCCCAATTCACCAACTTTAGGGTGGAATGTGTAGATCAAAGAACTAACCAAGAGATTGGAGGGCATTAGAGGGCCGTTTTAGGCCCGTTCCCAATTTGACCAGATTTATAAACAGTCAATACAGACTGTTAGAATTGTTTTTCTTCAAAAAAGAAAAAAGTAAATAAAATAATTCTCTCCCAAATATCATTTCAGGCCAATTTTTTTTTTTTTTTTTCTGAAAATGATGTGGCACTCTCTCGACCACATCAGCCAACAGCTTTCTTACGTGGGAACGCAGGATAACTCGCGGGCTCTTGGAGGTTTCAAATCTCTTGTAATGACTAATCCACAAGAAGACCTACATGACTAGCTAACTAGACCATTTTCGTTACGGTTCTTGTAGATATTTCCTAATCCACCAACTTGAGGATGGAATGCGTAGACTAAGAGCCTGTCTCCATTGAGGCCTCGACCTCCAGGAATCGGAGGCAAGCGTCTAGGAGCCAGGGCTTGAGGTTGGCATCCATAACATTTCCATTAGGGAGCTCGGACCCCATATCGGCAACATGTGTCACACTCTCCACCCAAAGTGGCGCACCAAATTTGAAGTTACGCGTTGATTCCCTAGCTTGTGTGACAAAACTAATTTGTTTTGTTCTTAGAATAAGCTTCTCGGGGCCAAGATCTAGGCCCTCCAGCTCTGCAAAGCCGATTTGCAAGGATTGGAGGCTAGAGGTCTAATTGGAATTCCAGTCGAAGTGTGACCGGCAATGGAGAACCCCGGGACCTCCTGAACCTGAAAGTCTAGGAGCCCAATGGAGACTGGCTCTAAATAATCGACCCTCAAGAAGACCAACGAGACCATTTTTGTTAGGGTTCTTGTGGCCATTTCTAGATCCACGTAGACCATGAGTTTCTGCTAATCCAACAAACAAGATGTGCAGGATCAAATTGTATCATATTTGAAAGTGGTGGAGCATAATGAAGCAGAGTTGGATTGTTGGAACCGTCAACCCAATGTTGTACCATTGCCGCTTGTATTGAAGACATGTAGTGGGCTTTGCAGTTGGAAGTTGTCTCCCAGTTTGCAAACCAACAATCTGAAGAAAGAAACTAGAAAAGGGGGCAATGGAGTGTGCCTGCCTGGGGGTGCTTGAGTTTGTTATCATGTTATCATGACATCTGAAAATTAAAACAACCCACCATCGAAAGAGATTCCATTTTAACTGTCAGTGGCTCCTCATGAATCGAAGTCGCCGAGAAAACACTAGACCAATGAACTCTTTCTTGCGTGAATGAGTACATTACATTGAGGAACTTTTCCATGTGATGGGGTGAGCGGATGGTACCGTGTCAGTATTGGATGGAAGGTGGGCAGTGGGCACCCAAAAACCGAAACCGACACTTTTTAGGGACTGTGTCTACTCATTAATATTATTAGAATGGTTGAATTTTCATATTTTTCTAGTTGGCAAGTGAATGGTGATTCCAACGCACCAAAGAACGTGGTATTTGGATACCGCATGCAAAAGTTATGGAAGGTCAAAAAAAATTATACGTGGTAGAGGTTCTAGAATCGTTTCTTCCATGTAGGTATATATTGATTTTGGAAAGGTATTTTAGAGGGATGATCATGTTGGTGATTTTTGTGATAGTGGCGCAATTGGAAGTGCCCACCTTGTGTATTCAAAAACTGAAAAGTTTACCAAAGGCGTTTCATCGGGGTGCAAAGAACATCATGATAGTAAGGTAGGAGGATTATAAAGCGACCATTTACAAGGTCATTTACAATTTTAGAGAATTTGACTTAAAAAAAATAATTCAATAAATTTTCCTTCCAAAACAAATGGATATAACATAAGTAGTTTTGTAGTGTTTGGATCTTTCTGGAATTAGTGAAGAATTTTGAAATTGGAATCACATATGATATTGAAAGCGTCCACCCTTGACATGTTCATTGTTAGTATACTAACAAATGCAATTGGTTCATTGAAAATAACAATATATACCTCTATATTAGAGAAGGCATTTCGAGCATGGTTAGTTTATGGACCTCCTACCTTAAACCCTGAAAGACCAGCATGCGTTTTTTGGCTATATAGGAATTTTGGGCACGTACATGTGACTAGAGATTTCCATATTTTTGGCCCAAATTTTAACAGAAGGCGGGGACAAGGAATATCTTTCATGTGCACTAAATTTCATGACATTTGGAAATATGAATCAAAAGTTATGGCCTAATATGTTACTTTTTTTGTAAATAGGCAGTCTGGGCAGATAAAAAGAAATCAAAACTTTCAAAAACAAAAATTTGAAATTGATTTTCTAGAAATATATATACATGGAAAGCTTCAAATCATCCCATTTGGATCAATGAGTCAAAAGTTACAAAGATTTATAATGTGCGGGCAGTTATGGATTCTCTATTCTACAACAAACCTTGAAGTCCTTTATTTTACACAATTTTCAATATTTTTTGAAAAACATAAAACCATTGGATGTAGATTGTTTATTACAACATTGTAACCATTGGGATTGGCATTTTTCAACTCTATAATCAACTTCTTAACAATTTAGTATTCTGAATCATTCTCTACTATTGTCTACTTACTACTTTTTTCCTATATGCTGTACAATTCTGAAATTTTTCTAGCACAACTTGTCTAAGAAATTAAATTAAAGAAGCACCACCATTTGGGACAATTATTCATAGAAAAGTGAGCTTGTGAAGTGCAACTGCCCTGTTTTTCGTAGGGCCAAAAAGATGATTTTGATGATTTTGAATGCTTATATCTTGCAATCCACGCGGTGGAAAATTTTGAAATTTTTACCACATGTTCTCAAGTTAGCATCCTACAAGATCCTAATGTTATATGTGTCAAAAAAAGTTCTTTCAAAAATTTGGTACTTGTACTAAAAATGGCAATAATTGAGTGTTTTCATTGAAAATATAATAATAAAACTTTAGGGATTAAGTATGGTAAAAAAAAATATAGTAGAATTAAATCTCATAGTAAATTACTCCATAACAATTGATATATGATTGTAGTAGTCATATACTAGTCATATATTGTATCATAGTAAGTAGCCACAGCAGCATTACTCTAGTCTTTAGTTGCACTTAAAACTATATCAATGACTTTTTATATGACTAAAAATGACTTCAAAAATGGCTAAATAAAGATTTTTAAATGACTAAAAGTGATGCCACGTCAACCAAGTAACCATCAATAACTTGTTCCATGTCAAACAATGGCTGCCACATCAGCAAGGTCTAGTCACTAATCACATCCAACTCAGTAGCCACGTTGGACACACACTGCTACATTAGCGGGGTCTAATCACTTGTCATGTCCACCTCAGCGAACACGTTGGACACCCCAGACCACGTTAGCCAAGCCTTGTCAACAACACCGCCACATCAACAACGCCGTCAGCAGCACAAGCTAATAAACTTCTACATCAACAACTAAATGAAAAAGAATAAATGACTGCCTCGTCCAAAATGACTTGTTCCAAATGACTTTGCGCCCAAAATCAAGCATTAGTCCTTTTATCATCATAAATTTTCTAAATGACATGTTATAAAGTCATAAACGCTAGTCAATGATGGCTTGTTTTCTATTGGTGCATTCAATACCTTGAAAATCATAGAAGAGCGTCCAACAGCCTTAAATATTCCCAGGCCTTTCAATACTTTTCCTTGTGCTAACGATACTAACATTACCTCTTGGCTGATGTCCTATAAGCTACGGTATGATGACTGGAGCTTAGAATAATTAGTCAAATTGGTTTCGTTTGCTATATTTGGCTTGATAGTTATACTACTCTTGTTGCTATACGTGGTCATAAAAGATAACATGTGCTCGGCCAAACAATCTTTAGAGGACAAATGCAACACCCTCCATTGTCAAATCCCCTCCTTGTAGAAGCCCCTACAAATATCGGCATCCAAAACCCCAAAGAAGCTAAAATCAAAAACATAGGGCACGTATCAATAGAAATCATGTCTGCTAACAATACTGCTAGCGAGTAGGCGGAAATTAGTCACCTATTCATTGAATTGAATTTCTACTTCGTTTGCAATTCCTTGTTAGCAGACATGTTTGCATTTCTACTTAGTTAATCATTATAAGAAAACGTGTCCAATGAAATGTTGTACACTGTGACTTAATATCTAATGTAACTTCATTTGTTACTCTACCATGTCCGTTGGCGGACATGGCAATTTCCTTGTGAAAATATTGAGTCTATAGGCCATCACATAGGCATTACTTTCACATCTTTCAATGACGAGTTCACTGAACTCTCTATTCCATTGTCAAATCCCCCCATTATAGCAGTGCCCGCAAAAGTCGGCATCTAGGATGCCAAAGAAGCTGAAGTCAAGAATCCAAAGCAGGTGTCAATAGAGATCATGTTTGCTCACAATACTGGTAGCGAGTAGACGGAAATCAATTACATGTTCATTGAATTAAATTTCTATTTAGTCTGCATTTCATATTGTTTGCTTTTCTACTTAATTAATTTGCATTTCTACTAGACGTTGCAGCACTACAAGAAAACGTGTCCAACGAGACGTTGTGCATTGTGACTTGGTGTCCAATGTGACTTCATTTGTAACTCTTCCATGTCCATTGGTGGACATGGCAATTTCCCCGTGAAATTTTTGAGTCTATAGGCTATCACATAGGCATTACTTTCACCTCTTTCACTGACGAGTCCACGGAACTCTCCATTCTAATGTACATTAGAGAAAAAGCAACCCTCCGGACGATTGCTCCAGATTGACATGCCAAGCTATTTGAAGCTTGGCCTATCAATCTCAAAATGGACCTCGATGAGCAGTTAGCTTGCCTAATTGCTCGCCAAAAATAGTCAGTTGTCATATTTTTAATTTTTTTTTAATTTTTTACCTCGCAAATTTGGATTCCTGCGCCACTGTCATTGCATAAACTGCTTCGCAAAATTAGGGCAAAAAAAAAAATTTCAGCCTCCCAAAACACTATTTCAGGGTCCTTTGGAGGGCCACGGAGCAGCCCTCCGAAGGCCTGAAATTTTCTCTAATGACAAAATAAAAACACATGGTTGTCATATTGAAAATATTTGAAGTGCAGTTACGATAACTATTAAAAGCAACAGCATTCTTCATCCATTTTGTTACAATATGTTCACTCCATCATTCCATAATGTGAAATCAATGAGATGCATACATTTTGCAATCACTATGAAATAAAGATACTATTGTAGATCAATAGAGGTTTATAAGATGTACATTTCCTAGTCAATAGCACGTAAACATATTGGAATAATAGAAGTTCAAAGGTCTACACTTCTTAATCACTAGCAAACAAATTCTCATTACTATACACCATATGCTTATAAAGTAGGCACCCCCAAATGCGTCAATGGCCTTAACTCCTAAAGTTTCCTGTACTTTATTTTTACCAAAAAATGCTCAAAAACTGTCACTTTTAGAACAAGTAACAAATTTTTCAAAAGAAACTTATTTTGACACATGTAACTATAGGATCTTGTTTGAAAAGATGTGAAAAAGAATTTAGGAAATTTCTACCATGTGGATTGCAAGATATTAGCATTTGAATTAAATTGAAAAAATCCTTTTTTTGTCCCTGCGAAAAATGCTGTGAGCTTTTCTATGAAAAAATGTCCAAAATGGTAGTAACTCTTTGGATTCATTACTAAAGGCAAGTTGTCTACATGCTTGAAAAATTTCACATCATTTGAAATTGTGCAACATATAGGAAAAAAATAGTAATTAGATAGCAGTAGTAAATAAATCAAAATACTAAATTGTTAAGAATTTAATTATGGAATTGAAAAATGCCAATCCCAATGGTGGTGCTATTGTAATAAACAATATATACCCTATGATTCTATTCTTTTCAAAAGTTGAGTAAAATAAAGGACTTTAAAGTTTATTTTAGAACAGAGAATCTATAATTGCCCGCAAACAAAAAATTCTCATAACTTTTGATTCATTGATTAAATTGGAATGATTCAAAGCTTTGCACGTATGTTTAATTCTAGAAAATCAATTTCAAATCTTTGTTTTTGCAAAAAGTGATTTTTTTGTAATCTGCCCAAACTGCCCAGTTACAAAAAAAAGTAACATATTAGGCCATAACATTTTATTCATATTTCCAAATGTCATGAAATTTTGTGCATATAAAAGATATTCTTTGTCCCCACCTTCTATTAAAATTTGGGCTAAAATATGAAAAACTCTAGTCACACGTACTTTTCCAAAATTTCTATGTAGCCAAAAAACGCATATTGGTCCTTTAGGGGTTAAATTGCCATCTACACTTTGTGAAGATTTCCAGAATCAATTATGCATCAATGTAGAAGAAATGCTTTTTGAACCACAACAAACTTTGTTTCTTCATAACTTTTGCATACAATATTCAAATGTCGCGTTCTTTGGTTCGTTGGAACCTTCTTTCACTTGCCATTAAGAAACTATAAAAATTTCAAAAATCTACTAATAGTAGTTAGGCACTATAGCAATTAGTGGCAATTTAACCCCTAAAGGACCGAGGCCTTTTCCTACCAAAACAACTCTCAACACTGCCATTTCTAGAGCAAAGAGTACAAAAATCTGGAAATTGTTTTTTTTTGCACATCCAACCGTAAGATCTTATACCTAACTAGTATGACAATGTGTAGAAATAATTTCAAAATTTTTGACCGCACAAGTTGCAAGATATCTGCGTCTAAAGTGAAAGAAACAAGATTTTCAGCACATTGCGTGACTAGATTTTTGGACTTTGAACATTTTTAACTTAAATTTTTTGCACTACAGAGTTTTGAGCTTCAAATCTTTATAATGGAAAATTGAGTTGAGAGTCTAGGAAAAAAAAAAAAATTCAAAAAAACATAATTTTCATTCTTAAAAAAACTGTTAAGTAGAAGATAGTACAAGATAGAAGGAAAATCTAAAATATTGATATCTTTTAGATGGAATTAAACTGCACTAATCTCAATGGTGAGATTGTTCTAGCAAGAAAACAATACCATGTGAAACTTTTTTTTTTGAAAAATTGCAAAAATTGCATTCCAAAATGAATCTTACAAATAATTTTTTCAAAAAGATGCTCTAATTGCCTAAAAAACAAGATTGCCCTTAACTTTCTCATGAAAAATCCATATGAAATGAATCAAATAGTAAAAAATATAATCTATAAGGAAAAAAATTCAAAAAAAAAAATTGAATTTTTTGCAAATTTTTTTTGCTGCCCCTTATCCCCTGTTTTGAGCTTATTTGGGCATAACATTTGTTCCCGGGCACCGATTGAAAAAAAAATAATGTTCCCACTAAGCTTATCAGTTTTTCTATCTTCCAAAAAAATTTCAGAAAATCACAACAAAAATTCAGCCCATAGGTACTTGCCTGAAATCCCATTTGTTCCCCGAATTGACAATGGTCCTTTAGGGGTTAAACTGACCTTGAGATGTTTTATTGGAATTTATTTTTTTTCAAAGTCTCAATGTATGCAAGGGATGCTAAGTTATGCGTCCCTATAAGGTAGTCCGCTCTAAAAGCGCCCAAGCTCTAAAAGCGCCCACGCTCTAAAAGCGATCATGACTTATGGATACAATTTGCTTTCGTCAATGTACTAACCATGTACATTTCAAGAGATGGTCGCTTTTTAGTGACCATTGTGTTTCAATTTCAAAAATTTGTAACTAATTCCGCAAAGGTCTAAAAAATCAATGAAACAACTTGGGTTTGATGCCAAAAAATGATGATTTTTCTTCCTCCCAAAACTATCCGAAAATTATTTCAAGGCACAACATTCAGTAGCCTTCAGGGAGGCTGCCTTTCCCTCCTCACAGGCGACATCTACAAATTCATCAATGGGAGCTGACATGAGCTATCCATGTGTTGACACGTGTTCTTTAGCTAAATACGGTGTGGAGTATTCCACACCATTTCGTCGGGGGGAAGGCAGCTAAATACTGTGTGGAGTATTCCACTCCATTTTCTTAGAGGGAAGGCAGACCTTCTCTCTGGCCTTGAATGTTAGGAGAGTTTTAGCTTCCCTGAAAACATAACCAATTGTTGAGTTTTCAACTTTCACGTGGCACCGTCCCATTGGCAACCCATCACCACTGCCATTACAAGTTACAACTCATAACCTTCTCTCCCCTCAACCTGCTTCCTCCACCCTTGGATCACGGAGATCAAAGGTTGTGATTGAAAAGTGAACAACCGGTTATGTCCGATAACCTACTCGCTGCTACCGCGGCTCATCGGTTATCTAATACATAATCACCTCTTAAATGGTTGCGTTAAGAGCAGACTCACAATGATCCAAAGTGTAAGGTTAACCCTGATTAAGGGGATCATCCAGCTGGTGGACGATACAGTCACCATGAAATTTTAAACTGGCTGGGCAAGTGGGCGCCCGTCTAGCTGGAACTGGACTTCAAGTATCACCTAATTGATGTGCAGCACCTGACAAAGTGATTGATAACCACCATGTTCCACTTCTGACCTTCATTGCCCAAACCTTAACTTATCTTATATCACACAACAATGAAAAGATCCGTGCAACACTCTCAGCGTCATTGCTAAGCTATAACTTAAATTAAAGTCCCTTTTCACCATTGATAAGCTATAACTTAAATTAAAGTCCCTTTTCACCACCACGATGTCACCAACTTGGATGGCCATAGTGTGAAGAGGCCCTTAATACTATCATGTGCATCACTTTTCAAATGAAAGATGAATGGCAAGAATGCGTCGTTTCCACCAATCATATTGTAGGGTCCGTTGGTTCCACCAATCATATTGCAGAGTCCCACGGCCTCTCGACTTGGACGGCCATAGTGTGAAGAGGCCCTAAATGCATCAAGAACTCAAGACATTCTCGGCAATGCATCTGGGTGGAAACTCTTAACCACATCGACCGTAAGGTTGGTGGTTCAGAAAGCTATCCTTTAACCCGTAAAGGACCATTTGTCCCTCTTTGGGGGACAAATGGGATTTTGGGCAGGTACCTACGGGCTGAAATTTTGTTGGGATTTTATCCAAAAAAAATTTGGAAGATAGAAAAACTGCTATGCTTCGTGGGAATATTATTATTTTTTTGATCAGTGCCCAGGAAAAAAAGTTATGTCCAAAGCTCAAAACAAGGGACGAGGCAGCAAAAGAAAAATTGCAATATTTTTCTTTTTTCTTTTTCTTTTTTCTTCTTATAGATTATATTTTTGTCTATTTAGAGGGCTTTTTTTTTTTTTTTAAATTGTTAAAATCTAGTCCCACAATGTTTAGTTTTTTTTGCTAGAACAAGGTTTAGTTTTTTTGCTAGAACAATCTCACCACTGAGATCAGTGCTTTTTAATTCTATATAAAAGATATTAATATTTTAGATTTTCCTACCTACTTGTACTTTTACTAGTAATGGCTTTTTTTAGTAATAAAAATTAGTTTTATTTGGATTCTTTTTTCTTTAGATTCTTTTTTCTTTAGATTCTCAATTCAGTTTTCTACTATAAAGATTTAAAGCTAAAAATTCTAGAGTGCAAAATATTTAAGTTAAAAATGTTCAAAGTCATAAAATCTAGTCCCACAATGTACTGAAAAACTTGTTTTTTTCACTTTAAACACAAATATCTTGCAATCTATGCCATCAAAAAACTTGAAATTTTTTCCACACATTCTCATACTAGTTAGGTGTAAGATCCTATGATTAGATGTGCAAAAAAAATAATTTTCAAATTTTTTTACTCTTTGCTCTAGAAATGGCAGTTTTGAGTGTTTTTTGGCAAGAAAAAAGGCCTTGGGCCTTTACAAGTTAAGGGATGTTGGGCCTTTTTGATGGTTTATAGATGCCCAAAAATATTTTTCTTTATTTTTCACGTGAAGAAAAATTAATGCAAAATCTAACTCAAGTGGTTTCATATTTTTTGGAGCATTTATGAATTACTTATGAATTTCCAAAGAATTATGCAATAAGCACCTAATCCTAATCTATAGGCCTTGCAAAACCCACTTACACGCAGGCTGAAAAAGATATGGCTTGACCAAAAACAAGCACTGCCGCATTCAAAAAGTAATACACAAGGTTTCTAAGTGCAACCTTTACCAAACTTAAATAGACCCTAGATTCTTTTAACATTTGTAAGAAGGCAATTGGACAATCAATTCTCATTTAGAAAAATTAAGTAGACACAATCTGGCTTTAAAATGAACCTTCTCTAGCTTTGAAATGAACCTTCTCTGGCTTTGAAATGAACTTTCTCTGGCTTTGAATTGAACCCTCTTTGGCTCTTATTCCATCCATTGGCAAAGTGTTAAGCAATATATGACAAGTCTCAATTATGCTCTTACATTATTGGCAACCCATTTTAGAACCACTTAGTGTCCCATTAGAAGAGATTTGAAGCCTCCAAGAGCCCGCAAGTTATCCTGCATTCCCGCAGCGTTCTTTTTGAGCCACCTACCTTAGCTTGAGCAACTAGCACATGTATAAGATATCATAGACAAATGGAAATCATTAATATTTATTATAGAGAAATGAAAAAATTGAAGATTTTTTGTATTTTATGTGAATTTTCAAAGTCAAGGATTTGAAAAAAACTCAAAATATTCAATAGTTACGTGTTTGAAGCACCTTGAAAAAGATCTAAAACTATTCACAAAAAGCTTGTTAATTTACAATCACAAGCACCATTTGTAATTAAAGTAGGAGCCATTCAAAGCAAATGGTTTATGGTCATATTGGTGACACTTCAAAACACACCTATTTGACAAAGAAAGGGGGGTAAATGGAGGATAGTTCTACTTTATGCACCACATAAAACTCAATCTATTTTATTCATGCATGTACACCATGTAAGAGTCGATCCCATAAAATTTGTGGATTAGATTGAAAGTTTGTCTTGTAATACTATATCCGGCCATTAGGATCCAAAAAAAAAATTCTAAAAAAAGGATGACAAAATAATAGAATTTGTTTTTCCTAAATAGCTTGTATGCTTGAAAACACATTTTTTTTGAAGAATTATTTTCATTTTAAGCATCTCTTGATTTTATTTTCACAACTTTAAATAAATGTTTGACATGAAGTGTTGATCTTGAAATCCAAGTATAGTTCACTTTGGTCTGAAGGTGATATTTAAATATGATAATGCCGTGCAATGCAGTACCAATTTTATGAGAATGTATAATACAAATATGCAACAAAAAATATATACGAGGCCAAAAAGTTCCTTTAAATTGTTGAGGGATTGATTTCAAGAAAATATAGATTAAAAAAGCTAGACATGTCTCAGCTAAATTGTTTACAAAAGGAATTCCATATACATAGATTAATCCTTAAAAGATCAAGTGTCTTTAAAGTGTAAAATGAAATTTGAGTAGGATATAATAAAGTCAATTGTGAAAGGATCTTTTTGAAAAACTTGTCCCAAGGAATGGATATGTAGCTCTTGCATGGAAATAATTTTTTTTCCCAATAAGGGGCTTAGATCCAAACTTAACCCCTAAATGCCCCAGGGGATCAAAAGTGGCCTCACATAGTTTCAAGTCCAATTCAAAGTGATGTAACTTTTGCATCCAATGTCTGAATTCAATAAATTTTATTGATGAATTTGCGCTCTCTTTTTTCATTTGCATGGTAGAATTTTTAGATCAATCCAAGATATACTAATATTTTGGAAGCCAATTGAAGTTTACAAGTTCAATTTGAATTTGCCAAATTGCATTTGATGGCTGCAATTTTGGGGAGCTTTAATCTCTTTCATTCAATGTTTTCAATAAAATTTGTTGGACTATGTTTTTCTTGAAGTCTAATATTGCAATAGAATTTTCATGTCAATCCAAATTGTTTTGAATATTTGGGAGCAATTCAAAATTCAAAATTCAAAATCCTGGCATTTTTGGATTACCATGAACTTTGGTGGCTTGTTTCTTCTTCGTACAGTGTCCATTTCCAATAATTTTTTGCAAAAAGTTGTGCATACTAATCTAGTTTGTATGGCTAAAATTTCATATTAGTACAAGAAGTTATGAGTGACTGAGAAGCATTTTTGTAGAAAGAAGTTCAACCTTACATGTATTCTTTGTAGCTTTTCTTGCTATCTTTTTACATTTCAAAGCCATTTATTGTGTATTTGCAGAATCAATGTGTTATTTGAATGATATTTTCTTTCACCCATGTGTTTCTGGTTTGAAATCACTTTATAGTTTAAAGTTTTTTCATTTGAATAGGTTTAGAAATCGAATTTCACCTCCAAAATGTATTGCTACCTCCATTTTTCAATATTAAAACATTATGATCTTACAATCTATGTGGCCAAATGACTCCAAATTTGATTCACATCATCTACAACATGTACACTATAAGATTTTATGGTTGAAGTCTCTATAGCTTAGTGACATTTAGATCTATAACACTTCAAAAGCAATGATGTTTTTGAACCCAAAGAGGCCTTTGGCTTTTAGAGGCAAAAAATGCAGGCAAAGTATTGAGTTTGAGGTAATACATTTTACCCACCTCTTTTACACCCATGGTAGCCCCTTTATTTGAAATTGGCCTTTGTGAAACTATAACATAAAACATCATACAATGGTCAAAAATCCCAACTATATGCATGTCAAAATCTCATAGCAAGGAGACTAACTACTACTAAATGTTGTCAACTAGGACTACATTTTCCTCCTGACTTTATGAACAAGTTTGCCCCATTAGAGTGAATTTGGGCCCTGTAAATAGACGCGAGTTTCTACAAGTTCTTCCACATGTTCTGCTAAGTTTTCTATTGCTGGAATTGTGCCACTGCAATAGGGTGACGTGGCCGAACTTTGGCCACATCAGATTTTCAATTTATTTTTTTCCATTAAAATAAAATTTGGCAAAAAAAATAAAAAAATAAAAAAATTGAAAAATGTATTTTGTACAGCCCATATTGTGGTCTACAATATGGAGACAAATTAGCAAATAGGCATGAAACAACCCTTTTTTGCCTCCAAATCCCCTTTAATGCCTTCATGTATAAATAATTTACCATCAAATTTACCATCACATACACATAACTACCACTGAACTCTAATTTTGCCTTCATGTATACTTAATTTATAATTTATTTTTAAATGGCCCCTTTAGGTAAATAATTAAAGGTGGGAAATTGAAATGATAGTAATAATAGGCTTGTTTAACATTATTTAGTACAATGTTGAGTGATGATATTCAAAAATAAAAATATGATTTATAATTTATTTTATTTAAAGAACTAAAAATGGCCATTTTGGACCTTTTTATGGTGAAACATATCCTAATTGTTTAGAGATTGATGATGCTATGCAACAAGATAATTTTTTAATATTCTTTTATGTACTAGAAAATATATATATTACCTATAGACAGATATATTCTTAGAATGCATTATGAAACCATACATACATACATGTATATATATCATTCTTAAATCATTGCAATTTTTTTTCTTTAATCTGATATGAATATACTTTTTATTCAAATAAAAAGTTGAGATTAAATCATAATTACAGTTTAAAAACACTTAATGTGATGTATGGTTAATATTTTGCAAATTAATTCAAACTTGATATTGCACTTTTTATTATTTTAAATATTTTATAAATTCACATATAATTAACTACTAAGACAACATTTAAAAAATTTTCATTTTTGTTGGCAATTTTGATCAAAGTTATTTTTATATTTCTATAAATTTAATATAAAATATTCAAAATATTTAAAATATATCATCATGCAATCTTAAGAGTGTATTATACTCCACTAATAAAATTAGTATAGGCACTACTAACTATAAAAAAGTTGCTCTCCTCTGCAATAAGACATCAACAATACTCGATGCTTTCTTTTAATTTGGAGATTTTGCAATGGAATACTTGTGAATTATGTTTTTTTAAAGAAGCATTAAGTATTTTCTTGTTATCATGTCACTGAAAATTATTTGAAAAATTGTTGTTGGCAAAATCTATTAGAAGTGGAGATATTTTGCAAGAAAAAAAATTATTGCTTGTAGCCCAATAATTTTGAGTTTAAAAAAATCATATACTTTGTACAATTATACCTTCTAAGTAAAAACCTACCTTATAAACATTTGCATTTCAAATGACATTAATACATTCAAAGGAATTAGAATCCAACAAAAAAGACATTTCTACATATGAAAAAAAATATATATTTCATCAATGAATTCTATGAGGGTAAATTCTCCTTGATAGTGGTTATTCACTTATTTGATTTGGAGGTCATGGCTATAGGTGCTTTAGGTGTAATAATTAAAATAATTCTTGAAAAAATTTATACTATTTGTCATGGCTACTTGTACCTAGTAAAGACTTTGTTAAATCAAGGAGATAGTTTCTTCTTACATTTACCAATTTGTTTTTTTGTTTTTTTTGTAAAGTATGATAAAGACAATGGTTTAGAAAATTCGTAAAGTTTTTGCACATTAATAAGCAAACACATGGTCTCATTATTAAGAATAAAATATTGAAATCTAAATGTTATTTAACTCCTTAAGTCTCAAGGCCATTTTCTTGTAAAAAACGACTCAAAACCACTAGTTCTATTGCGTTCATCCGAGAAAGCAGAAAAAATATTTTTTTTTAGAATCTAACCATAGGATCTTGTATTTCACTTATCACAGATCATGTATTTTAAATTTTGTAAAGTTTGACCATATAGATTGGAAGATATTAGCATTCAAAGTTGAAAAAAAATTGTTTTTTTGAACATTGAATTGCAGTTTTAGATGACTTTGATCGCCATTTGTGGATTTTTTTGCTCTACAGAGTTTGAATTTAAATTTTTTTTGTATTGAAGAATTGAATTGAAAGTCTAAGGAAAAAAATTCAAAAAATACATGTTTCTTTTTTTTTTGATAACAACTAGAAACACACACTTGATTTTCATTCTTTAAAAAATTATTAAGTAGAAGTAGATCCAAGATTGAAAGAAAAAACTAAATTGTTAATAGCTCTAAAATGTTATTGAAACACCATTAGATGACATTTTGGGGCATGAGAAGGTCATTTCAGGCCCATTTCCAATCTGGCCCAATTCCGTGAACAGTGGTACAGGCAGTCAATTTTATTTTTTTCAAATACCATTTTAAGCATTATTTTTTTTATTCAAAAATGACGTGTTATCGTCCGTGCCACATCAGCTAGTTGTTGCAATTGCGTCCCCACAGTTTGGAAACGTAGAGAAGTCTCCGGGAACTTATGGTCTCCTAATGCCCCAAAATGTCATCTAATGCTATAATCCCAATGGTGAGATTGTTTTAGCAATCAAACTTAACCTTGCCAAAATTTTTTTTTTTGAAGAAGTGTAAGAATTGCATTCATAAATAAATCCTAGAAGTTATTTTCTTAAGAAGATGCCTTGATTGCCCTAAAAATAAGATTGTCTATAACTTTCACATAACAAATCCAAATAAAATGACCAAGCTTCCCATGTAGATAAAATTACAATCTATGAAAAGAAAAAAAATAATTTAAAAAAAAATAAAATTGTGTGAAGAAGTTTTTGTCTGCCGCATAAAAAAAAGAACCTTGTGTGCCGTAACTTCTGCTCTCGGGCATTGATTGAAATAAAAATTATTTTCCCCCAAAGCTAATGTGTTTTTTTTATCTTCACAAAAAGTTTCAAAAAATTATGATGAACATGGAGGCTGTAGGGCCTGTCCAAAATCTATTTTATCCCTTGAGAGGACAATGGGACTTTAGGGGTTAAAAGGCTAAACTCATAAACAATGCTTGACAAATTGTAATGCATTAGACTTGGTGTGGTAGAAAATAAAAGATAACCTTTATTTGGATAATTTCAAACTCACTTCTTATTTTTTATTCTAAAACATTTATTTTTGCATTTGCTCAAATCTAAAGTCTCTAAATCTTTTTTGCAAAGAAAATTTGAGCAATGGGGTTTGAAAGTCCAACAAAGTCACACTGTGAAAAGCTTAAGTAGCCTTAGAAAAAAAATACTTTGCTTCACTTTGTAGGCTTTGTATTCTCACACATACATTGCTTTTAGACCCTAGGTTTATTGTATATGTCCCCAAGACTAGTCAAGAATTCTTTCTTACAATAACAAATTGTAAAAAATGACCAATAATTTGATTGACAACATTTTTAGAAAAAACTAATATTTGGCAATTTTATAAGTATTTGCCAATTTCTAGTTGACACATAGATCACTAGTAGGGACATAGTTTATGTAGGGGCACCTTTAAGACTATTAGATTTAAGGCCTCATTCTTTCATCATAAATCTATAAGACTCATAGATTTAAACCTCAGTCTTTCATTCATGACCAAATACACTCAATGTGCGTCTTAAAACTAAGTTTATACAACCATGTTTCTACTCACAGGTAAAATAATGAGATCCAAAACATAGATTCATGATGAAAGAATGAGATTTCAAAGTCTGCAACAACAGTCCCAACCTAAACACAAAACTATCTTAATTCATCATTTCATTGATTCCATAAACCATTGTGTAATCTTAAGAAAGTGATGTGGGACAAATTAAGGTAGTTTCTTCTAAAAGCGCTCATATTCTAAAAGTGATCATGACACAGATATACATTTTGCTTTCTTCAATATACAAACAATGTACAATGTCATACCAAAAGTTCTTGCCCATGTAATTTGGACCATTCTGTTTCTTGGCATAATGTACAATAGAGTGAATATTTTTGTTTTGCACAACCAACATTGGTATCTTATGCAATTCCCCTCAAGCACACTAAATTTTTAGTTTTGAAAAAGCAAATATCCATTTTTGGTGATTTTTTAAAATTTTCTTTTCATGGTTTACATAAAAATTCATAGGAAAACATAAGCATCTTCAAAAAAGTTTCACTATTCCCTCCAAATAGATTTTTGCATTTTTCCTTCACTCTACAACTAATTTTATACATTTGAACATGATGGTACAATTTCTTTGGGGAAATCTAATTACATCAAAGAGATATCTATTTTCAAAATTTAGGACATTGTCAAGGCCCCACTGAAATCTCTTTGGAGGGAATTGTAAAACTTTTGTGATGATGCTTGCCAAAGGAATGATGTGCGCGCAGATGATTCCTACATATCTCAGCAAACAAATTTAAAAAATTAATCATTTATGTTTTCCTATGAATTTTCATGTAAAACCATGAATTTTTTTTTTAAAAATCACCGAAAATGGAGTTTTGCTTTTCCAAAACTATAAATTCAGTATGCTTGAGGGGAATTGCATAAGATATCAATGTTGGTTGTGCAAAACAAAAATATTAACTCTATTGTACATTATGCCAAGAAACAGAATGGTCCAAACTACATGAGCAAGAACTTTTGGTAGGGCACTGTACATTTCAGGAGGTGGTCGCTTTTAGTAACGATTGCCTTCCAACTTCAAAAATTCATAACTAATTCTACGAAGTTCCAAAAAATATGAAATGACTTGGGTTAGATGCCAATTCCATTTTTTCTTCCTAGTACAAAAATATACTGAAAATTGTTTCAAAGGAGTTTAGCTTCCCCCAGATGGCAATCAGCTCTTAAATATGGTTGCTTTAAGAGCAGACTGCCCGTTAACTACAGCAGCCTAGCTATAAGCTTGTTCGGTCACTTGAGTGTTGTAACACATTTGGGTTCAAACAAAAGTCAAGAATTCAAATTCAATTGTCGGCACATTTCAAAAACGCTGCCCCATAATCATCCCCCTGCCCGCCTATCTCCCTTTAATTTCCTTTGCCCTCTTCCCTTCATAATGAACTCACCAAAAGGACACTCCCCCCTGCACCTTCAACTTAATTCCGGAACCCAGACAGGCACACAACAGGCCAACAGCAGGCCAACAACAGGCAGTGAAGATGACTCCTTGTCAGGACTTCTCCCAGGGCATGCACTCAGTGAACCTAATAACCCAACCTAAGTACCGAACTTAATAGCCAACTCTAAACGAAGTTTGAGCTAATAAACTTCCACTAACCCACAAACAGCCGAGCTCTTCGTCTTTCTCTCTCTCCGTCTCTGTCTCTCTCCCATAACAGACCCCAACTATTTCTTCACAACACCCAAGCTCTCAGCAGTCTCGCTCTCTCCTCCAAACTCTGCATGTTAGCTTGAACCTTCAGTAGTCCTCGAAGCTTTTCATTCTATCTTCCTTATCTGTTTCCTGCACTATACAGTATATCGACTTCTTCTTGTCACAGCTAGAAAGCTCCCACTTTGGGGACTTTGGGACTTTGGGACTCGATCAATATAGACCTATATCAAAGTCACTCTCAAGTTCGTCACGCATTGGGACTCGATCATATCAGCGAGCTTTGGGTATGAAACGCGTACATGTATGTATGAAGGGTGTGAACTCACGAGGCTTTTGATCCTGGAGCATTTGTGGTTGGGTTATGAAGTTGTTTGGGGAGGAGGTTAAGGCAATGCAGGGTGTTGGGACAATGGGAGAGGAAAGATGTGCATTGTGAGTCTTTGTTGGATTGGATTTGGGGGTTGGTTTTGTGTTAGGGTCTGACTGGAGTTGGTGGATATGTGTGTGTGTGTTTTGGGGTTCTTGATTTGTGTGTGCAGACAGGATGTGGACTTCCGTCGTCGTGGCGTTGGTGGTGCTCTTGGTACAACAAGCACAACAGCAACATGTGGGAGCTCAAAGTGAGTGGAACACGGCTCACGCCACTTTCTATGGCGGAAGTGATGCCGGCGGCACAACAGGTATAGTAGTGTTGCAGTGCACTGTCCTTTTTTCTGTGTACGTAGATCATGCTGGGATTTGGTGGTTGAGTTCGGTGGACATGAGATAAGACAAGAATTGGTGGTGGTACACTCCCATATGGGTAGGTTTATTAGAAAACTCTGGGTTGTTTGAGGATTTGTAGATGTAAGTTTAGACGTTTTGTAAGTACTACCAAAGCATCAAGACGAAACTCTGACACTCAAGAACGCATACATTGAGGATTGTCATTGAGGAGTCGTTAGTGAGACTTTACTTATACAAAAAGAGGCTTCAGATCTGCCTTAGGCGGCATAACAGGTAGTACTGCAGTGCTATATCCTTTCTTGTGCAGCTCATGCTGGGATTTGGTGTTTTAGTTCAGTGGACATGAGGTAGAAGGAATTTGATGATATACACACATTGGTAGGTACATTTGAAAACTCCTGGTTGTTTGAGGAGAATGTTGTAGCTGTTAGTTTAGGCGTTTTGTAAGAACTACCAAAGCATCAAGAACGAAACTCTCACGCTCAAGAACACATACGCAGAGGATTGTCATAGAGGAGTCGTTTGGGAGGCTTTACTTAATATACGAAAACGTGCCTCAGATCTGCCCTAGAAGGAGGAAGACATGTACCCATGGGTGTGATTTTGCAGTGGATTGTCATTGAAAAGTCGTTAGCGAGACTTTACTTATACGAAAAGGGTCTTCAGATCTGCCCTAGAGGGAGGGAAATAAGTACCCATCGATGTGATTTTGGGTGTGATTTTCGATAAGATTTTGGGTGTGATATTTTCTGCAGGGGGTGCGTGTGGCTATGGCGACCTCTACAGCACAGGCTACGGCACCAACACGGTGGCCATCAGCTCTGCTTTGTTCGACCGAGGATTGGCTTGCGGAGCTTGCTATGAAGTGAAGTGTGCCGGGTCGGAGAAAGATTGCCATTCCGACACTTCACCTATTCAAGTCACGGTCACCAACTTCTGCCCTCCGAACCCGACCTTGCCGGACAACAACGGCGGGTGGTGTAATCTGCCGCTGCACCACTTCGATATGTCCATGCCGGCGTTTCAACAAATCGCCACCTACAAGGCCGGCATTGTGCCTGTGATTTACCGAAGGTACTGCACTGCATATATGATTCACTTGCCATGTACGTACTCCATGTAGTAAGTAACCCTGTTTAAGAATTCGATCTCTATAAGACAGGATATTACTTAAGGTAGAGGCTCCATCGACCATACAGGTGAGCTTTGAATGATGTTAATTGTGAAAATGTATACTTGATCTGTTGACATTTTCTGTTTTGCAATTTGGTTTGGAGCTGAACACAAACTAAATGTGCAAAATTTTAGATGGTGCAAGCTTCTAGATTGTTTTAGGAAAGGTCAAATTAAAGTTCGCCTGTATGGTGAATGGAACCTCTCCTTATTGTACGGTGAATGGAGATTTTACATTACCTATATGTTGGGGAGAGTTTGTGTGATTTTTGAGAGATTACTTTGGGTATAAGATCCAAGATCAAATTAGTATATCTGATCACTCAGTGTATTGGATGATATCTAATGCAGTCATTCAATGAAATTGAGGTTGTAAATCTAATCTTACAATTGTAGTAGAAAACTCGTGATATTCCATTCAAAGATCAGTGGCGTTGAGACATTATGTGCCAAGTCATGACCAATGGTTGCAAATTGGAGGCCAACCAAGTGTCGATCGATTGAAAGAGATGAAATTTTGGTAACAGGGTTCGGTCAATGGGATACAAGATCAAATCCATAACGACTTCAGTATCCTCTACCTTTAGGTGCCATGCTAATGCTAAATTCTCGAATATGAGTTGATTCTCGATGAGTGTTCTCCCACATTCGTTAGGTTTATTCTACAAGAAAAGTTCAGAATTCTCTTGTAGTGAGGAGGGATTTGGTGCTACAAGGAACTGAAGGATTAGGATGTCTACGAGGAGTGATTAATTGAATGCGTTTGCAATTGCAGGACTGCATGTATGAAGACGGGCGGCATTCGCTTCAGCATGAGTGGTCACAACTTCATGAACTTGGTGCTCGTCACCAACGTAGGTGGCATGGGCGACGTCCAAGCGGTATTCATTCGTGGCACAAAGACAAAGTGGGTGACCATGATACGTAACTTTGGGCAGATCTGGCAAAGCTCCGTGAACATGGGCGGCCAAAGCCTTTCCTTCATGGTGACCACCAGTGATGGCAAGACAGTCGTTTCCAACGACGTCGCACCTCCAGATTGGGCATTTGGTCAGACCTATGAAGGATCTCAGTTCTGACGATCGTCTCTCTTTCAACCCTAACTTGACCCTTTTCTTCTTCAATCACGTTAGTTACTTCACCTGAATCCCATGTCTCTGCTGTATATACACACAGAGGCTAGGTGTGGATTCTTTTTTTTAGGGCACAAAATCGTGTAAATTCCAAAAACAGTTCATCTTTTTAGTAGTTTTGATCGATCGATCGATCGAGTGAGTGAGTGAGTGAGATGATTTTCATGATATAACCTTAGTAAGGCTGCCTTGAAGAAGGTGCCTTCCGTGGCTCATGAGGTTTAGAGCCTAAGCCACCCAGAGCCCACAGGAAGGAGCATGCTGAGGGACGGGTACACGCGGGCCAATTTCCAAGGTGGTAGAGAGCAGTGTGAATAGGTGTACTTTTAGTAGGGAGCAGCAGAGAGAGAGGATCTATCTGAGTGCCTGGTGCTTGCAACAGCAAAAAAATTATCCTGCCAGTTTGAATCTGTACAATATTGGTGACTGTCTGCTTCATTTCCTTACTTTCTGTTGTTTCCTTTTATTCTTTGCTTAGTTTCAATGAAATACCGCAGTTGGAACTATTCCTCAACTCCGAACATTCTTGAGAAGCTCCTTCAACTCTCATGAAAAAGGCATTTAGATTATACTACACTGTTTCTGCAATTTCTTAAAAGCCTATATTGGGCTTTTTGTGCACTATCTTGAGCTCCTGGATCTCAGGTAGGTAGGAACCAAAAGTTTGAAGAGCTTGCCACTCACTGCTTGTTCTCTGTACAGACTACAGAGTATGTCTGTGTTTCTGGTTGCCATTTGCAAGGTAGAACTTATAGTTTAAAATCGTTAATAAGCTTCACCGCCAGATTCTAATGCCGTTGAACATTTTAGAGTCACTTCAGTTGTGAAATGCCCAATTCCTTTAGAGAGCGACTTTAGATTCAGGAGGTTCAAGGCGTGTGAGTCTACCGCTGAAGATTTGTATGGATTGGAAAGTGAGTTCTCACAACTGCTGAAGATTTGTATGGATTGGAAAGGTGAGTTCTCACAACTGCTGAAGATTTTATATGGATTGGAAAGGTGAGTTCGCACATCTGCTGAAGATTTGTATGGATTGGCAGAATGCTCCTCTGCATTGCATCTCCATAAGCATTTACAAATAATTCAACACAAACTTGTCCTTGAGCATGAAATTAGTCAAATAAACAGCAAATAAACACTGTAATCTTTGACAAATGCCCAATTTTTTTCAATGGCAGAGAATCATATCATCCACATCAAGTTGCACACACAAGCAACTGGAAATGCATGATTTGCAATTAATAGCAACTTACACAGAAAATAGTTTTAAGCACATGTATGCAGAAGCGCAGGTTTGACTGTTGACTGGCGGGTCTAATTTGAACACTGGTTACAGTGGTTTTAGGGCTTGGAAGTGATTGAAGTTGAGGCATTCATGTCGGAACTGTACCTTGGCAAAGCACAGGGCTCTACTGCAGTGTGGTGCATTGTGGCTGCCATTAGCTGATATCTACACCTGGTGGACATGCTTCCATACCTTCCAACTGACTCCCATATAATCTTGTATCATAAATTTTTTCAAAACCTTTTCTGCCAAATAGTGTTAAATTAACTGTTTGGTAGTCAGCTCCTGCTGGGCTGTGTCCGCTTGCAGTCGAATTGATGAGATGTCACCTAACTAGATTGGCATGTATGAAGTTGGAAACACGTCATCAGCTGGAAGAGAATCAGTCAGTCTTACAAAGGCTTGTTATAAGGTGGGTACCCCCAAAACCGCCACTTTTTGCTGCTATGCCTAGATACTATTATTAGACTGGTTAAACTTTTCATGTTTTGTTGTTGACAAGTTCGAAAGGGTTCCAACGCACCAAAGAACACAACATTTGGATACCATATGCAAAAGTTATGAAAGGTCAAAGTTTTTTTTGGTAGATGCGGCGTTTCTTCAACATAGGTACATATTGTTTTTGGAGATGTAAATAGAGTGATGATGGTGATTTTAGGCTCAGGGTGCGATTTTGGGTGTACCTATCTTAATTGCACTAGGAAATTAGAATACTTGAATTAGTAAGTGAATAGAAACTTCTCATTGTGTACTACAAATGGTTCCATTGAGTGTCTTCACCAAAATGCACAAGGACGTAAATGTGAGTGGAAGTTGTCTTATGAGATGGAATAGCCTATCATACTCAAATAATTAATCTTCTTGGCGCTCAAAAGTTAGGTTAGGATTTACCCTTAGAGGCCCAAAGCCTTTTTTTTGCCAAAAAACATTCAAAACTACCATTTTTATAGCAAAGAGTAAAACAAATTGAACTATTTTTTTTCCACATCTAACCGTAGGCTCTTACACCTAACTAGTATGAAAATGTGTGGAAAAAATTTCAGAATTTTTGACCGCACATATTACAAATTATCTGCGTTTAAAGTGAAAAAAACCAATTTTCCAACACATTGTGGGACTAGAGTATTTGACTTTGAACCTTCTTAGCTTTAATTTTTTGCACTACAAAGTTTTGAGCTTTAAATCCTTATGGTGGAGAATTGTTTTGAGGGTCTACGGCAAAAAGAATTCAAAAAAACATTAATTGTTAAGTAGAAGTAAGTACAAAATAGAAGGAAAATCAAAATTAATAATATATCTCTAAAATGGAATGAAAATCTACTAATTCTAATAGTGTTCTAGTAAACAAACTAAACCATGTGGAACTTCATTTTCTTTTAAATTATAAAAATTGCATTTAGAAATGAATCCTATAAGTTTTTTTTAAGAAGATGCTCCGTAATTGCCCCAAAACCAAGATTGTTCATAACTTTCTCATAGCTAATCCAAATAGAATGAATCAAAGCTTTCCATGTAGACAAAAATATAACATATGAGAAAAAAATAATTTAAAAATTCAAATTTTTGAATTTTTTTTTGCTGCCCACTCTTCCTTCCCTCCCCCTCCCCTCGCCCCCCACCCCACCCACCCACCCGCCCCTATTTTGAGCTATTTGGGGCATAACTTTTGTTCCCATGCACTGATTGAAAAAAATATTATACTCATACAAAGCTAATAAATTTTTCTATTTTCCAAAAAAGTTTCAAAAATTCAAATAAAAATTCAACCCGTGGGTACTTGCCCAAAATTCCCATATGTCTCTTAAAGGAACAATGGACCTTTAGGGATTAAATGATTTTAAGCATGATAACTACACCTATGATTTTGACCTGTTTGCATGCATGACATTGGACCTACCTAATTTTTTTTAACTCAAATGTAGAGATTCCTTTCATAAGAATTCCTAAAATTTGATGTTATTTGTAGCACTAACAATTCATAGGCAATAGCCGGTGCTCCAAAATTGCATGCTAATATAATCACAAATCTCTTTTTGAGTCTCAATAACAACCCAACAAAAACTTAGACAAACTTAGACAATCGTGTTGAAATGCTTATTGGGTGTAATTACCTCTCATACAACTTTACCTCACATTTTATCACTTGTGTAAAAGACTAGATGCAACTCTATCTTTAAAAGGATATACACACCTTATTGGGAAAAAATATCAAGTTTCATCACTTTGTGTCATGAACATTCGGACTTACGCATTGTGTCCCATAATGCTGTTGAGTCTCCCAGCTCTCAAGCATCATCTAATCCATTTTGACCAGAACAATGAGAGAGCAACAAAGTTCCCTCAAAACGTTTTCTCTCGCAACAAATTTTGTTTTCGAGGGAACTTCAATTCATTGTAACAAAAAATTTCAACCTTCAAGACGAGAAATCACGCAAACTTGATAAGTGATTTCCTTTCTTCAAAAGAACCAGTGTAAGGTAACTACACCTAAAATTGCACGCTTCCTAAAATCACACAATAGATACTCTTGCCTAAATGTACTCCCACTATTCATATGACTCTATGATCATTTTTAGGCACACCTATTTTCAGCACTTTA
Organism: Neckera pumila; assembly: GCA_963969595.1. Taxonomy (NCBI): domain Eukaryota; kingdom Viridiplantae; phylum Streptophyta; class Bryopsida; order Hypnales; family Neckeraceae; genus Neckera; species Neckera pumila. Next base: position 15,114,337 of record OZ018415.1, read on the forward strand.
GAAATTTGTAGTATATTCACACGGTGTCCAAAAAATGCAGTCTAAGAGAATTTAGAATCTCCTTTTGACAACCAATGGGACCCTACAATCTTTTTTCCAACATAATAGTAAAAACCATGTTGAATCATGCATAATTGCTTAACTGTGCAAATTAACCCTGGAGTGCCGCGGACTCCATTCCGTGGCGTTCCGATGACAATACTGTTGAGCTAAAAGAGTTCAAAAGCATTTTTTCATCTTCATTTTCCTTGTTGACCTTTCACATTGGGTTATGAAGAGTATCCAATTGAGTTTGTACTCTTTCCAATTTTTGTCTTCACGGAAATGAGAAGCTATTAAAAAAAACAAATCACAAAATATGTTATTTTAGAATATTTTGGGAAGTTGTTGCTCCTTGCTTTAAATCTAAAATTTCTTCACAAAAATGATATTTTTTGAGTTTGACTCAAATGAACAAAATGAAGGTCATCTATTCCAATTTGAATTTAAAATAAATTCCTGATATTGCATATTTTATTGCAATTTGAACATTGCATGTATTTTCAATGTCTATTATTTTCTAATTATAGAATGGCACAGACATTGGGTTTACACTATGGTGTTTGTCATTGTGATACACTTATGGTGAAATTTTCAGATTTTTTGAAATATTTTTCTATTTCAATTGATTTTTCTTCACTTATTCCTCAAAAATTCTTTAAAAAATTAATTTTCCACCAAAAAATCTAAATTTTTTCTAAAATAAAGAAAATATGTATTTTCATCTCTGAAAAGAAATATAAAATTCTTCATACATATCTAGTTGCAAAATGGTAGCAAATTGAGTGATGGACACTGAGGTTTAAAATCAATTTCATGGGTCCATCATTTAGGGGTAAAGGTCAGTTACCTTAGTTACATAATATGTATATTTGTCAACTAAACTTGACGTTTATGTATACTTCAATTTGTTGTCGTGCACGTAAACCACTCCTGGTTCCCGTCCCGTTCAATCGGTGGGAAGCTTCTGTGCCGTAATCCCTGATTACGCAGGCAAAACCGCGTAATCAGGGATTACGGATTTTTCATCTGGCTCATCTTTTCATCCAATTTTATCTCCTCTTTCAGTTGTGATTTACGTCGGACAACACCCTTATCGTCGGGCATTGCCCTATACATATAGGCTCTTGGAATTCTGGGACAGGGGGCCGGGTGGGATGGAAGGAGCCCATGGAAATCATGTAACCAACTACTACCCCTGCGACAACTTATGGCTTGCAACTGAACGGGGGTACACCCGCCCCCGAGCTGGCGTTCTAGGATTGGCTGGGCGAAAACTGATAAGGTGGAATGGCTATTTCATTGGCGATACATTCAGGCCCTCCTTTTCATGGATGGCCCTATAAAGCCGCTGAGTATCTAGGGGAGGCAACCCATTCTCGATCACTTAAGGAATTACAGAATCTGGAATTCATTAATTCCTTGTAGTAACTTCTTTTTGATACCAAAATATCTGAAAACTCTACGAAGGGTCCAAACACTATTGCTGCACACGAGAAAATTTTCCACCAAAGAAACCATCCTCTTACATGCCTGTAATTCCTGAAGAGATCAAAAATGGGTCGTCGATTGGGAATGCCTCCCCTAAGGTAGTCTGCTCTTAACCCCAAAATGACCCTTGAATTTCCTGAGCTTCTAGGAATTTGCTCTAAATTGAAAGTTAAAAGTTGTATCAATTATTTTTGAATTGTAATCGTATAAAATCAAGCTAGACATGTTACTGAGATCACATTAGAAAAATAAACGCAACAATATCTCTTATGGATTGAAAGATTATAATGTTTGATCATAAGGATGATAAAACTGTGAAATTGATTTGAAGTCTTTCAATCTTCTTTAACATGTCAAATCTAAAAATTTGGTCACCAAAAAAAGAGAGGTTAAAGGGCCTAACATGCATAGCTCCAATCAATTTATGACTTCTCAAAATCTACTCTACAATTTTTTTAAATGAATTTCAAATATGATTTTTCCTCCTTGGAACAATTTTCAATAAATTTTTCATAGGAAGGAAAATTATGGATTTGGCATCAAACCTTAACCCCTAAAGGCCCAAGGCATTTTCTAGGTCCGAAACCATTGAAAATTGCCATTTCTGTTGCGACACTCAAGAAACCAAAAGAAAACATTTTTTGAGAATCTAACCATAGGATCTTGTACTTCACTTGTCGTAGATCATGTGGTAAAAATTTCATGAAGTTTGACTGTATAGATTGGAAGATATTAGCATTTGAAGTTGGAAAAAGAAGTTCTTTTGAAATGCGGCCTGCAATTTCAGATGACTTCGATGGCCATTTGTAGATTTTATTTTGCACTACACACCATTGGGTTAAGAAAATTTATGTTGAACATTTGAGTTGAGAGTTGGGGAAAAAGATTTCAAAATGTCAAATATTGATTTTCACATATAAAAAAATTGTTAAGTACAAGTATGTCCAAAATTGAATGAAACATTAAATCATTAATAGCTCTTAGCTGGAATTAAAACACCGTAATCTCAACGGTGGGATTGTTCTTGCAAACAAACTTAACTTTTTCAAAAAAAAAATTTGAAATTTTTTGAAAATTTCATTCAAAAACGAATTCTATAAGTTGTTTTTTGATGAAGATGCTTAGATTGTCCGAAAAACAAGATTGTCCGAAAAACAAGATTGTCTATAACTTTCTCATTCTGAGTCCAAATAGAATGAATCAAAGCTTCAATGTAGAACATAACATGATCTTTGAGAAGAAAACTTTTAAGAAAAAAATACAATTTTTTACATTTTTTTTATTGCCCGGCAAATTGCTTTTTAGACTTTGGGTGGCATAACTTTTGCTCCCGGAAAGCGATTGAAAAAAAATTATATTTTTAGAAAGCTAATGTGATTTACTATCTTCAAAAAAGGTCTCAAAAAATCATGTCAAAATTTCAAGTCACACGAGCCTGCTTGAAAATATAAAAATCTCTAATCACACGTACCTGCCTAAAATTTATGTACAGCCAAAAAACGCATGTTGATCCTTCAGGGATTAATCAAAATGGAATGATTAAAAGCTTTCCACATATTGTATATATAAATCTATAAAACAAATTTCAAATTTTTATTCCTTTAAAAAGTGATTATTAAAGAATTTGTTTGAGCTACCCAATGTACCCGCCAAACGCTAGAAATTACATTTCACACAATAATTTTTTAACCATGTAGTCAGAAGTTATGAAAATTGTTGGGCCTTAAAGCTACCCCTTGGTTGTATGTTGTTTGAAAATTTCAAAGAAAAAAAATTAAAAATTCCATTTGTAGTGAGCTGTCCAAAACAATGTTTGGGCATTTAGGGATTAAATTGTCCTAAGACTTCCATTACAATGTCTCTCAAAAGTGTCATTAAACCATCCCTTTAGTTAATTGTGATTGGTTGACTGCTGATTTTTCCTAGATTTTGATTTTTAGCTATATGACCGTTTTAGTGGCCTACGGAGCTTCCACTTTGAAAATTTATAGAAATTACGTGCTTTATCCAATTTTATTTTTTTTAAAGTTCATGATTTCAATTGATATTACTACAAAATTATTTTTTCTAGACAAAGGTGCCTCTACCTATGCTTATTTTTTTTTGAACAAATGGAAAATCCACTACATGAGGGACTAGATGGTTTGAAAGCCAAGAAATCTTTGAGGAAGGGTGGAACCGAAAATGCATAGAGTCGAGTCGAAACGGACATGAGGCCCCATCGGAGGTTGTTCGCCCCTAAGATGGATGAGGATGGTTTGAGCATACTCCCACACCTCTAAGGCACAAGGGTAATAGTAAAACCTATGGGTAGGTGTTTCATCACTCCTAGTGGTATAACAGTTGCATTTGATGTCAATGCCTAGGCAAATTTTTGCTCTCCAAAAAAGCATGGCTATGCGATGTGCCAATGTTTATTTTGACAATCTTTTTTTATATTCTTTATTTTTTGAAACAAATGAAACAAGATTTCATTGCTAAGGAGAGAAATAACAACCACCAGCCACAGGTGGCTTGGCGGGAACAGACACAAGACCAAAGACCGGACGACAAGAAACAGACTGGACGGACGGAAGACAAGACAATTCTAACTATCCAGCTAAGCGCGGAGAGAGGCCGTGAGGCCTCTCACAGCCGGACGTGAGAATTTTGACAATTTTTGGTGGTAGCTTCTTCTTCACTGAGTTCACTGACTTCACTCCATCAAAGATCACTATGATCATGATTGCCCCCAAATAAATGAAACTACCCCCACTGTGACTCCCTTTGTACTTAAGACCATGTTAGTTAATGAAGAAGTTGGCAGAGTATGATGGACAGATGTCAGCTCCAGGCACTTCCTATTAGTTGATCAATGTGAAGTTAGTTTGAAAATCTAACCTGAAATGTACGTTAACAGACAACCATATAAACTGAATGGCTTCACTCCACCCATTAAAACCACATGTTCAATTATGGTGGAAACCTCCCAGTCTGCTACTGTCCCAGAGCCTCAGTCCTTTTCTATTTTTTCTGTGGTTTGGGTAAGTTAAAAGTTACAAAATGGGGAAACCAAAACTGATGCCAAGTTAAGGTACTCCGCTCTTAAAAAGCCTATTTAAGAACTGATTGCCTTTTTGGATAAGCTAAGGTAAACCAGCCCATTGTGGTCAGAATTAGGAGTCTACCCTCATGTAGTTGCTAAAAGTTTTCAAATGTTTTTCCATGCGAAGACAAGTGTGAGAGAGAGTGAGGACATTTGAAATTATATTTTTTGGACCAAGTGTGAATTAGTTCTGAATTTCTGAAGTGATCTGTCCAAAAGAGTCAGTAGACTACCCCATAACCAACAAAAAGTGTATCCAATATGCTCTTCTTAATCACCTAAAGTGGTCACAAGAATTTCTAATGTAGAAGGCCATAAAAAGTCACTTCCTACAATGATTTACACTGAAAAAGCAAGTGTTCCTAATGAGGTCACTAATCACTCCATTGGTGTCAGATTAGATACTGATTGTGGCCCAAAAAACTGTCATGGGGTCATTAGGTGTGTTCCACTATGGGTCATTTGACCACAATGGGCTTGTCTACCTAACAATTTTCAGTAGATTTTTTGTAGGAAAGAAAATGGAATTGGCATCTAATCCAAGTTGTTTCATATTTTGGACCTTTGTGGAATGAGTTATGAAATTTTTGAAGTTGAAATGTAGTAATCACTAAAAGTGACCACCTCATGAATGTACACTACTATACATTGAAGAAAGCAAAATGTACCTCCGTGTCATGATTACTTTAAGAGCATAGTCACTTTTAAAGCAGACTTCATTAACTCTACCTATAAACATTTAAAAAGAAAGCTATGTGACTCTTTATTTGGAGTAAATCCCTAAAATTATCTTTCGAGTCTCCAAAACACATAAAGTGACCACTTTGGGGTCAAGTGATTTGAAATAAAAAGGAAAAATTGGGAAAATAGGATCTTAAGCTTATCTTCATATACAACATGTATAAAGGTTTCAATTTCATATCTTTATTGTTTGTGAATGTATGTGCTCAAAGATGTTATTTTGTTTTAGTTTGCTTATTTTTTACTTTGTCATTTCTACTCTCATACCTGTAGGAATATCTTAACTTCAACATTCAACCTCAATCCAATTGAAGAGTCCCATAGCAAAGAAATGGCCTCCCTTTCTCCTAGATTCTTATGTCCCACATTGAGAGATATTTGGATCAAAGCCCGTCCTCAAAAAGATGCGGCCTTTATCTAGTCAATTTGGCACAATGTCATTGCTATTGACTCTTGGCGGGCTCAAATGCTTCAGGGGTTGATACAAATTGTGTTTGTTGCAATTCTAGTGTTATAGAGACTCTTCTTCACAGTTTTTTCAAGTGCTCAAGATCCCAAGAAATTTGGGATTATGCACTTTCGATGATGCATCATATCTGTGCATGGCGTGTCGTGAGCTATGGGCCCTCATCAAAGACTGGATGCCGTCCAATGTATTTTTGGGACTTCTACTCCTAGATTGTTCCACAGAGTTCATATAATATGGTCTATTGTTCACGGAATTGCCATGTGGCTATATTGGATTATGCGTAATTATATGGTTTTTGCACAAGATCCTTGGTCCTCCATCGTTATTCATACTTCTCTACAGAACGCCTTCCTTGACTCTGGACAAGTTGTTGTCCTTAATCCCTAAAGGACCATTTGTCCCCTTTGGGGACAATTTGGGTCCAAGCAGGTTCCTACTATCCCAATTTTTAGTGATATTTTTGGGGATTTTTTGAGGTTGTATTTTTGCGAGAGCTTTGTGAATATATAATTTTTATTTTAGTTGATGCCCAAGAGCAAAAGTTATGGCACAATAAGCAAAAATGGAGTTTGGTGAGCAACACAAAAAAAATCACAGAAAGTCAAAAAAATAAATTCCAAATTCTTTTCTCAAAGATTATATTTTAATGAAAAAAAACTAGTGATTTTTTTCCTAAATTTCTTTGGTAGATTCTCAATTCAATTATTTAACATAAATAAGTAGAAAATCAAAATCAGTAGTACAAAAAATTTGAACTAAAAAGTTTCAAAGCCAAAAAATCTAATCAAGCAATACGCAAAAAAAAATTGTTTTCTTCACTTTAAATGCATATATCTTACAATCTATATGGTCAAAGTTTTTGAAAAAATTTCCACATATTTATATATTCGTCACTTTGGTCCTTTAGGGGTTAAGATATTGGCACAATAAGCAAAAATGGAGTTTGGTGGGCAGTACAAAAAAAATCACAGAAAGTCAAAATAATTTTTTTCCAAATCCTTTTCTCAAATATTATATTTTTGTCTACATGTAAAGCTTTGTTTCATTCAATTTGGACTAATAATGAGAAAGTTATGGACAATCTTAGATTTTCGGGTAATCTAAGCATCTTCTTGAAAAAATAACTTGTAGAATTCATTTTTGAACGCAATTTTTAGAATTTTTCAAAAAAAATTGTTAGAGAAGGTTAGAATTTCTTGCTGGAACAATCTCACCATTGGAATTATTGTGATTCAATTCCATCTAAATGCTATTTGCAATTTAGTTGTTTTTTCAAATTTATACCCACTCCTACTTAACAATTTTTTAATGAGTGAAAATTAAGTGCTTTTTTTCCTAATTTTTTTTTTGTAGATTATCAACTCAACTTCTTAATATAAATAAGTAGAAAGTCAAAATCAGTAGTGCAAAAAATTTGAACTAAAAAGATTCAAAGCCAAAAAATCTAATCAAGCAATGTGCAAAAAAACTTGTTTTCTTCACTTTAAATGCATATACCTTATAGTCTATATGGTCAATTTTTTTGAAATTTCTTCCACATATTTATATACTAGTCAAGTGTAAGATCTTACGATTGGATATGAAAAAAAAGCAATTTTAAAAATTCTTTTCTCTTTGCAATAGAAATGATAGTTTTGAGTGTTTTTTGATAGCAAAATCACCATGGTTCTTTTGGGGTTAAGAAAGACCTAGCTTCTAGGCATAGCCCTTAGCATATGGATAGGATTTTGACCAAATTTTCTAGTATTTGGTTGCAGTCTCCAATTCTAGCCACTAGGGTTAGATGGAACAAGGAAGGTCCCTCTCTTTGTTTGTTCTCTTAGTTTCTTGGTCCCTTTTTTTTGTTGCTCATCCTCTCTTCATTTGTTCATCTTTGCTTCATTTGTCCAGCCTCTGGCTTGGCGGTTACTTTGTTCCTTTCTTAAGACAATGATTCCCGTTTGTTATCATAAAAACAAAAACAAAAATAAACAAAACCTTAATATTCAATGAAAATTAGAAGATGTAGAATTTAATCTGCATCAATTAGTACAATGTACATACTTAGGTTGAAACCAAAGATTAGAGTCCAAATGTTTTGAAAACAAGTCATATCCCTTACATTACCATGCACAATGCCTTTACAAAGAGTAGAACACACCAAAATATCAACAATCTCACTTGATTTTCAAACTAGAACAATTGACCAAAACTTTAAAACCATCATGGAGGCTTAGAATTTTACGATTTAAAAGTGGCTTAACCCCTAAAGGACCAAGGTGATTTTCCTATAAAAAAAACACTCAAAATTGTCATTTCTATTGCAAAGAGAAACAAACTTTAAAACAAATTTTTTTTGCATGTTTAAACATAAGATCTTATACTTGACTAGTATATAAATACACGGAAGAAATTTCAAAAACTTTGACCATATAGACTATAAGGTATATGCATTTAAAGAGAAGAAAACAAGTTTTTTTGCACATTGCTTGATTAGATTTTTTGACTTTGAATCTTTTTAGTTCAAATTTTTTGCACTACTCATTTTGATTTCCTACTTATTATTGTTAAGAGGTTGAGTTGAGAATCTACAAAAGAAATTAGGAAAAAAAGCACTTAATTTTTATTCATTAAAAAATTGTTAAATAGTGGTGGGTTCAAGATTGAATAAAAAACTAAATTTTTAATAGCTTTTAGATGGAATTGAATCACAATAATCCCAAAGCTGAGATTGTTGTAGCAAGAAAATCTCCCTGTCTAACAAGTTTTTTTGGAAAATTCTAAAAATTGCATTCAAAAATGAATTCTACAAGTTATTTTTTCAAGAAGATGCTTAGATTGCCTGAAAAATAAGATTGTCCATAACTTTCTCATTATTAGTCCAAATTGAATGAAACAAAGCTTCACATGTGCTACAAGGAGGAGCCTCTAAGTAAAGACCAAAGGATACAAAAGCTAGTAAATCGGCATGGAATAGTAGAACCAAAGATACATTGAATGGCACCGAACCCAATGTGAGGCCCCAAAGTAGGTTGAGATCATGATATGTGGTGGATAATCGACTAAGCATAGTTCCATACCTCTTGGGCTTGTGGGCAAACAAAGAATCGGTGCATAGGTGTTTCTTCAAGACCTAGTGTGCAACAGTTGCAATTGGTGTTAATGTCAGGGGCTCATTTGGATCGCTTGCAACAACACTATTTTCTCAAGGAGCACCTGGACTCCAAGTCTACTACAAGATAAGTTATGGCATGCCCTTTTGGACTCAAGCAAAGCAGCTTAATTCAAGGCCCAGATTAATTCCCGGCAACACCCCCATCATGATATCATTTGGTCCAAGTTTGATAGTATATGGCTCCAATCTCCGGAGTGGATCAACCATTGTTTGGAGTAGTGATGGACCTACCATTTGTTTGTTCATTTAGTTCTTTTGGTTCTTGTTCCTCTCTTTGTTTTTTCCTTTTTTCTGTTTTTTGTTTTGCTCTTTTCTATTTATTTGCCAACCTCGGCGTAGCTGTTGGTCTTTTTTTTTCTTAAGCCATGGTACTTTCCATTTGTTCAAAAAAAAAAAAAGCTTCACATGTAGACAAAATTATAATCTTTGAAAAAAAAAATTGAAAAAAATATTATTTTGACTTTCTGTGATTTTTTTTGTATTGCATGCCAAACTCAATATTTGCTTATTGTGCCATAACTTTGCTTCAGGCATCAATTAAAATAAAAATTATATATTCACTTAGCTCTTGCAAAAATACACAAATTCAAAAAAATTCAAAAAATATCACAAAAAATTGAGACAGTAGGAACCTGCCCAGATCCAAATTGTCCTCCAAGAGGACAAATGGTCCTATAGGGGTTAAATGAGGGTCTAAAGAGTGAATTTTGGTATAGCATTGGACTAGATTCACTTTCTCGTCACATCACATTAGAGGGGATTTAAGGGCATTAGGAGACCATTTTAAGTGAGTTTTTCTTGCTGTGATCCAACGTAGTGCTGTCAAAATATATCTAACATGACAGTCTCTCGACCATGTCAGATTGCTGATGTGGCGACGTTCCCATGTTCCTTACAATCTATGAACTTGCGGTCTTATTGAGGCCTCAAAAATCCGCTTATGCTCCAAATACCTAGTAAACTATTTCATTAAAGGATATTCATAAGCACATCTTCCTTTACTAATATTGCATTTAATTTAATTTGGCCTTATTGGCATGTAATTTTGGATACCAAATGAATGAACTATGAATGTTGAAAATGTTGAAAATGTTGAAAATACTCTTATATTTAGGTCATACTCATATTAATCCCTAAATCCCTGAAGTCCCTTTGGGAGACATTTGGGATTTTGGGCAGGCTATTGTGACCTAAAATTTTTACCTGATTTTTTGAAATTTTTTTGAAGATAGGAAATTGCATTAGCTTCTTAAATTTATTTTTTTCAATTGGTGCCCAGGGGCAAAAGTTATGCCACCCAAAGTCAAAAAAGCTGTTTGCCAGGTAGAAAAAAAAAACTGTAAAATGTTGAATACTTTTTTTAATTTTTTTTTCAAAGATCAGGTTTTTGTCTACATTTGAAGCCTTGATTCATTCTATTTGGACTCAAAATGAGAAAGTTATGGACAATCTTGTTTTTCTGGCAATCTAAGCATCTTCAAAAAAACACTTATAGAATTCATTTTTGAATGCAATTTTCAAATTTGTTCAATTTTTTTTTTGGAAAAGGTTAGGTTTGTTTGCAAGAGCAATCCCGCCATTGGAATCATGGTGTTTTGATTCCACCTAAGAGCTATTAACGATTTAGTATTTGGTTCTACAAGCTACTTAACAATTTTTTTATATGTAAAAATCAAGTTTTGACATTCTGAATTTTTTTCCCTTGATTCCCAATTCAAACGTTCAACATAAAAAAAATTAACTTTATGGTGTGTAGTGCAAAAGAAATCCACAAATGGCCGTCAAAGTTATTTGAAATTGCAGACCATAGTTCAAAAAGACTTCTTTTTCCAACTTCAAATGCTAATATCTTCCAATTCATGCGGTCAAACTTCATGAAATTTTTTCCACATGATCTAAGACAAGTGAAGTACAAGATCCTATGGTTAGTTTCTAAAAAAAAAAGTGTTTTTTGGTTTAGGGAAAGATCGTAGCAGAAATGACAATCTTTAGTGGTTTCAGAGCCAGAAAATGCCTTGGGGATTTATGGATTAATCATGAATTTGAAGGGATCACTTTTGAATAAGAGTCACATGTAGAAGTCAAAACAAGAAGCACACCATTGACCTTGTTAAGGTAGAGCCACCCATTCCAAACTAGTAATCCATTCCCGGACAGTAATCCATTCCCAATCTATAGGTGCACGTATTTTTGACTAAGCTTAAAATGTGTTTTTTTGTCTTTTTCAATGTTGGAACTAATAAATACACATGTCTCAAGTTGTAAGAAAGAAAATAGGAAATAATGATTAGGAAGAAATTTCTTAAGTAACTGGAATTGGAAGAGTCTGATTATTGGCCATGGATCTCGAGCACTTTTTGACTCCCAAAATTCGTAGTAATTTCAATTCAAGCAATAAAAACACCAAATTTTTTGCAATCCTTGTCATTTCTACTGATGTACCTCTAGAAAATAGTTGTTGTGCCTTCACTATTCCAGATCATGTTGGAATTCTTTATTCAGTTGGTTATGGGTGGCTCTACCTTACTATAATTACTCTATCAAAATTCTTGTCCAAAATGTAAAACTTAGGGGCAATTTTGTTTGTAGCTGTAATCAACATTTTAAAAAATTCATAGGTCATTCACACAATATCCAAAAAATAGAAATAAGGAAAATTTGGAATCTTCTTTCAATAGTCAATAAAGATCAACAAAATTAAAACAACAATAGAAACCAACATTCAAGATATTTTTTGAATATTTCCAATTATTTTCCTTTTAATCCCCATATTGAACAAATTTTCAAATATCGAGTCTATTTTGTCTTCTATAATCTACTTTTAATAGAAGTTTTATAGATTTTTTCACCAATTTTTTTTTGATGTTCTCAAATTGTAACTTTTTTTCCAATTCCACCAATTAATAATAACTAAGTAGCAGTTCTCCCCAGACATTGATAGAAACCACACTCAGACAGATGGTTGATTGGGCGATTTGAGGGGTAGCTACTTACTGCGGTGACCATAATAATATCAAGAGCATTGCCACCCATTCTTCCCAAACAGGGTTGGGAAAAATGCAGTGGCTGAGCCATGTAGCTCTCGAGTTCTTTCTGGTCGGATAGACACCCTAATCAAAGCCAATCTCTTGCTTTTAATGACTTTGGAAAGGATGGGTAAACAAGCATGTCAACTCATTAGTTCGTAAAGGTTTTTGACTATGTTTTCACTAAAATTGCTCCAAAAATGCCATTTCTAGTATAAATACCAAATTTTAGAAAAAAAACATTGTTGGACACATGTGACTACAGGATCTTGTAGTACACTGGTTTGAAAAGGTGTAGAAAAAATTTCAAAAATTTCCACCGCATAGATTGCCAGATATAAGCATTCAAATTCATTGAAATCATTTTCTTGGTCCTGCAAAAAAACAGGGCAGCTGCACTTCACAACCTCACCTTTCAATGAAAAAAAGTCCAAAATGGTGGTGCTTCTTTAAATTCTTTTTCTTAAATAAGTTGGTCACATGTTGAAAAATTTCACATCATTTGGAATGATTCAACATATAGGAAAAAAAATAGTAAGTAGATAGTAGAAGAGAATGATTCAAAATACTAAATTGTTAAGAATTTCCTTCTGAATTGGAAAATGCCAATTTCAGTGGTTGCAATGTTGTAATAAACAATCTACATCCTATGATTTTATTTTTTTCAAAAAATATTGAAAATTGAGTTAAATAAAGGACTTCAAAGTTTATTTTAGAGTAGATATTCCAGAACTACCCGCAATCTAAAACTCATCATAATTTTCATCTCATTAATCAAAATAGAATCACTCGAAGCTTTCCACGTATACATAACTCTAGAAAACCAATTTCAAATTTTTGTTTCTGGAAAAAGTGATTTTTTCTAATCTACCCAAATTGCCCAATTATGAAAGAAAGTAACATATTAGGCCATAACTTTTGACTCATGTTTCCAAATATCATGAAACTTTGTACATATGAAAGATATTCCTTGCCCCACCTTCTATTAAAATTTGGGCCAAAAATATGGAAATATCTAGTCACACGTACTTGCCCAAAATTCCTATGTAACCAAAAAACGCATGTTGATCCTTTAGGGGTTAAAGCTACTCCTTGAGCACATCTTGTGCAAAAAGTTTGAAGAAAAAATAAAAAATTTGTTTGCAATGAGTTGCCCAAAAAATCTATGTTGCCAAAAAATAGTCTTTAATTTGGTCATTTAAGGGTTTAAAAACTGCAAGAAATGAAATTGTGGCCCACAATCCAGAAATTGACAAGATCAAGCTATAGTGAACGAGTATAGCAAAGGCGGTGTTGTAACGTTTCTAGGGAGAATTGTAGCGTGACCGGGATCCTTCCATCCTTGGTTTTGTTCCTAGTTGGGTTTGTGGTGGGGAATTTTTTGTCATTGGCAACGCCTTGACCAGGGCTGGAAGGGTTTACCGAGAAACACCAGCAATGTTCTTAGTCTTCAAAACACAAACTGTTTAACCCTTAAAGTTTCATGACTACGTTTTCATCAAAAAATGCTCAAAATTGCCATTTTTAGTACAAGTATCCAATTTTTGAAAAAAAAATTTGACACATGTAACCGTAGGATCTTGTAGTATGCTGACTTGAAAACTTGTGATAAAAGTTTCAGAAAATTCCACCGCATTGATTGCAAGATATAAGCATTCAAATTCCTTGAAATCATTTTTTCTGACCCTGTAAAAAACAAGGCAGCTGCACTTCACAAGCTCACTTCTCGATGAAAAAAGGTCCAGAATGATGGTGCTTCTTTGGATTCTTTTTCGTAGACAAGTTGGCTAGATGCTTGAAAATTTTCACTTCATTTGCAATTGTACAACATACACGAAAAAAATAGTAAATAGTCAGTAGTAGAGATTGATTCAAAATACTAAGTTGTCAAGAATTTAATTATAAAATTGATAAATACCATTCCCAATGGTTGCAATGTTGTAATAGACAATCTACATCTTAGGATTTTATTTTTTTTCAAAAAATATTGAAAATAGAATAAGATAAAGGACTTCAAAGTTTATTTTAGTATAAAGAATCCATAACTGCCCGCAAATTGAAAATCTTCATAACTTTTGACTCATTGATCGAAATGGGATGATTCAAAGCTTTCCATGTATATCTAACTTTGGAAAATCAATTTCAAATTTTTGTTTTTGAAAAAAGTGATTTTCTTTATTTGCCCAAATTGCCCAATTATGAAAATAAGTAATATACTAGACCATAACTTTTGACTCACATTTCCAAATGTCATGAAATTTAGTGCATATGAAAGATATTCCTTGTGCCCACCTTCTATTAAAATTTCAGCCTAAAATATGGAAATTTCTAGTCACACGTACCTGCCCAAAATTTCTATATAGCCAAAAAATGCATGCCAGTCCTTTAGGGATTAAGGTAACTGACCTTAAATTGCATAGTTAAGCAATTCAACATGATTCAACTTGATTTTCACTATTATATTGAAAAATAATTTGAGGGATCCCTTTGCTAGTTAAAAAGAGATTCTAGATTCTCTTAGAATGAATTTTTTGGACACCGTGAGTATAAACTACAACTTTCCAAAGTGTTGAGAATAGGTGTATCCAAAAGGGATCGTAGAGTCATATGAATAGTGGAAGTGCATTTTAGGCAAGAATGTCCAGTGTGCAATTTTAGGTGTAGTTACCTTAGTGTTTCCATTGCAAGCAAACCATCAATTTTCTGTGCCAATTAATTAATTATATACCCTTGAATGAATGTCCGGCCCAGTGCCAATTTTGAATCCATTTACCTTATGTATCCACTTCATCCCAATCAATTGCCAAAGTGTTTCCGTCTGTAAAGAGACTGAGTAAGAGCGACCCCACGGCAGAGCGTCAAGGAGCCTAACAGGGACAATGGGTGGGCCCTGGCTACATTTGCTTCTCCACAATTGACATGCCAAACGGGGAAAAATGCTTGCCATGCCAGAATTTGAAGAGTACACGGGGAAATGGTGAGGTTTGGGCGTGGCTCACCAAAGGCTCTGACTACCTTTTTAATCCAATTCCGAGGTATTGACAGTCCTTCTCACCCCATCTTCAAGGCACATACCCCATTTGACCCCCAAATTTTTTCACAGGTAATTTAAACCTCAATAAAGTTTCCTTTATTTGTATGAAAAAACTGA
This sequence comes from Neckera pumila, assembly GCA_963969595.1. Lineage (NCBI taxonomy): Eukaryota > Viridiplantae > Streptophyta > Bryopsida > Hypnales > Neckeraceae > Neckera > Neckera pumila. Next base: position 15,129,493 of record OZ018415.1, read on the forward strand.
AAAAAGGCATTTCCCAACTAGAATAAAGTTTCCTTTATTTGTATCTAGAAATTTGTAAGAAATGCTTATTCACCTTTGATGAGTTGTAAGAGGGAAGAGAAGCTTACTATATACACATGGGATAGTAGGAGGTAGAGCAACCCATGTGGGATAAGTAATTAGAAGGAGCTCGACCACTCATAGTCGTAGTTTTTTCCAAAGTAGGAATTATGTTAGAATTAAAATTTCAAACCTCATTTAGGCATAGTAGAATAGCTTTTTTCAGAAAAATTTGAACTAAGAAAAGTTGGCAAATCAAGATAAATTTCATCTCCAAAAATCCGTTTGAGATTTTGAGTCCTTAGTAAAAAATTATGGACAAATTTCTTCTATGCATATCTACAAGTGTAAAAAAATTTCCCTTCTAATCCTCTTTTGAAATTTGTCCATAACTTTTGATTGGAGTCATAAAGTCACAAATGGATTTTTGGAGGTGAAATTTGTCTTGATTTCACATCTTTTATTAGTTCAAAGTTTTTTAGAAAAAGTTATTCTACTATGCCTAAATGAGGTTCGAAATTCTACTTTTAACACAATTCATAATTTTGAATAAACTATGAGTGGTGGAGCTCCTACTGCATCTAATTTACTTATCCCACATTGTTTGTTCTACCTCCTACATCCCTTGTATATACAGTGAGCTAATCTTCTTCCTTAAAAACTCAAAATAAGTTGGAAGTGCTTTTGAAACAATGTGAGGGAATGCTTACTAATGCATTGGAAGTTAAAAAATTTTAGTTTATATCAAAACCAAATTCTTTACAATAATATCCATTTGGCGTGCCTGCTTGGCGCGTCAGCAATGGGGTAGAGCAGGAGCGGCGAAGCTCCACTGTCCAAATCTACACACCAAAGCCACCCTTGGCACCCCTCTTTGGTGAGTCTGCTGTGGGGTTGCCCTACGAGCATCGCCACCGCAAGGCACCAAGTGAGGCTGACCCAGTGAACTGGCATGTCAAGCAAAGTATTTTTCCCCACCGCATGCACGCTGACTCGCCATAAATGCTCGGCCACTTCAAGTTTTGAAGAGAAGACGGGCAAATAGGGAAGCTCTGGCGCACCTCGCTATGGGGTTTGACTTCAAGATAATGACACACCCAAATGGCACTCAATTGTAATTAAAAGAATCGAATTGCCATGAAATTCCTTCATTTGTATGAAATACAAAGGAAACAAATATTTTTGACTACAAGAAAGATTCCCTTACTTGTGTATCTGAATTGGAATGTAAGTATTTTCAACTTTTGTTGAGTTCAAAGTGAGAAGAGTAGCTCACTATATACACAAGGGGTGGTAGGAGGGAGAACAAACAATGTGGGATAAGTAAATTAGATGTAGTAGGAGCTCCACCACTCATAGTTTTTTCAAAACTATGAATTGTCTTAAAACTAGGATTTTAGACCTCATTTAGGCATAGTAGAATAACTTTTTCCAAAAAACTTTGAACTAAGCAAAGTTGAAGAATCAAGTTAAATTTCATCTCCAAAAATCCGTTTGTGATTTTATGACTCTAATAAAAAGTTATGGACAAATTTCAAAGTGGGGTTGGAAGGGAATTTTTTTTGACATTTTCAAACATTCTCTCTGAAATTTGTCCATAGCTTTTTATTGGAGAATTGAAATCACAAACATATTTTTGGAGATGAAATTTAACTTGGATTCTCCAACTTTTTTAGTTCAAAGTTTTAAAAAAAAAGTTAATCTACTATGCCTAAATGAGGTCTGAAATCCTATTTTTAACACAATTCATAATTTTGAAAAAAATATGAGTGGTAGAGCTCCTACTACATCTAATTTATTTATCCCACATTGTTTGTTCTACCTCCTACCACCCCATGTGTATATAGTGAGCTTCTCTATTAGCTCAAAAATACAAACTAAGTTGGAAATGCCTTTGAAACAATGTGGTCTAGTTCTCAATAAATGAAGTAACAAGAATTTGAATTTAATTCTAAAAACCATCAAAATCTTTTGCATTACATACTTGGCGCCCTTGTTTGGTGCGTTGGGCGTGGGGCAGAGGAGGAGTGGTAAGGCCCCACTCTCCAAATTCACACGCCAAGGCTGCACTTGGCGCCCCTCCTTGGCGTGTCAGGCGTGGGGATGCCCTAAGGCGGTCAACCCAACCACAAAATTTGAGGTGCATTATATATCCCACCCGCCCCATGGAGCCAGGACAATTTGGGGGACAGATCAAAGTAGTACGGCCGACCCGGTTGGTCTGCGTCCCTCCTCATACACTAACTTAGTGCAGGCACACAGGCAGCACATGTGTGGCACCGTCCAAGACTTGAATGGAATGGGTGTCCCCCCACCCAAGGCAGACCGACTCTTTTTACCCGGCATTGGTGTGGGTGGTGAAATCCATAACCGGTTTTTGAGTTTTCAACACTCATGTGGCACCGTCCCATTGGCAACCCATCACCATTGCCATTACAAGTTGCAACTCATAACCTTCTCTCCTCTCAACTTGCTTCTTCCACCCTTGGATCACGGAGATCAAAGGTTGTGATTGAAAAATGAACAACCGGTTATGTCCGATACCTACTCGCCGCTACCGTGGCTCATCATCGGTTATCTAATCTATAACCCGTTTGAGGGTAGATTTTACTGGTAAAGTGTCCAAAGGCTGTTACACGCTCAAGGGCTGAAAATGAGGAGACACAACACTGAACCAAGAATAAAAAAAAGGGACTGCCCGAAGGCAGAACTGACCAAAGGCATGAGGGCAGAGAGGCACTGCGGGGCCCAGAGGCAGGGGTGGGGGGAGAAAGAGGCCCGGAGGCGGGGAGGAAGAACAAGTCCGGAGGGGGGGGTGAAGAACAAGCCCGGAGGCGGGGGTGAAGAACAAGCCCGGAGGCGGGGGTGAAGAACAAGCCCGGAGGCGGGGGTGAAGAACAAGCCCGGAGGCGGGGGGACAATCAGGCCCGGAGGCAGGGTAAGAGTGAGACCCGGAGGCGGAGTTGAAGAACAATCCCGGAGGCGGGGGGACAACCAGGCCCGGAGGCAGGGTAAGAGTGAGGCCCGGAGGGGGGGTTGAAATCCCTGAGGGCCCCGAGGTGGAGATGAATGACAGAGTGACTGGGGGCAGAGATGAGAGAGAGACGATGTCACATCATGTCACGACGACAACGGAGAGTCACTCTGCACTTGTGGGTGCACTTGTGGGTCGGGGTCTGGGGTCCAGGTTGAGGTTGACCACCGGCTGTGCAATGACCCCCCACCTATAAGTATAACTGCTTGCCACATGAAGGAGACAGGGAGGTGACACCCTCTCAAAAAAACACTGTCCATCAGAGCCTCCTTGTCAAAGATCAAGACAATGTTTGCATCCTGTACTGACGTAGATCCACATTGATGGTCATTAGGTGGGAGTTTGCTGAAATAATCCACTATCTACCCTGACTTGAATTTGCATCCCACACTTCTCAATATCAGCTAAGGTATATTTTGAAATTAGCTCGTGTACAAATAGTATTCATGGTGGAAGTATGTACAGAGTAAACTTGCCGATTAATTGCACAGATCTAAAAACTAGACAACAATCGTTGTCATTTACCATAAAATAATCACACAATGCAACTACCAATTCAATTGAAATGGGAACAAAAATTTTGTATCACCACCCAATGACCATACACTGTGCGGGGAAGGGTTGCAAGGAATTATTAATTTGATTTAAGCATTTTTTTGGTCTTTATACTGCAAAAAAATTTTGTAGGAAGAAATCTTTTGGCATTCTGTTTTTTGAAGGTGAATCTTAACCCCTAAATGCCCAAGGCCTTTCTTTTTCTGGCCAAAAACATCCAAAATTGCCATTTTCATAGCAAAGAGTAAATAAAATTCAATTTTTTTTTGCACATTTAATCCCTAAAGGACCAAACACCAATTTTTTGGCAACATAGCAATTTTGGCAGCTCACTACAAATGGAAATTTTAATTTTTTTCTTTGAAATTTTCACACAAGATGTGCCCGAGGAGTAGCTTCAAGGCCCAATAATTTTCATAACTTTTGAATTTATGGTAAAAAGTAATTGCATGATATGTAATTTTCCGCATTCGGCGGGCATCCCAGGCAGCTCAAAAAAATTCTTTAAAAAACAACTTTTTGAAAAACTAAAATTTGAAATTAGTTTTATAGATTTATATGTACTTGGAAAGCTTTGAATCATTCCATTTGGATTAACGAGTCAAAAGTTATGAGGATTCTTAGTTGGAGGGTAGTTATGGAATCTATACTCTAAAATAAACTTTGAAGTCCTTTCTCTAACTCACTTATCAATATTTTTGAATAAAACAAAAAATATTGGGTATATATTGTTTATTACAACATTACAACCGCTGGGATTGACTTTTTTCAATTCCATAATTAAATTCTTGACAATTTAGTATTTAAGTCATTTTCTATCTCTTCCTACTTACTATTTTTTTCCTATATGTTGTACAATTCCAAATGATCTGAAAATTTTCAAGCATGTAGCCAACTTGCCTTGAAGAATGAATTCAAAGAATAACCACCGTTTTGGACATTTTTTCATACAAATGTGACCTTGTAAAGGGCAGCTGCCCAAATTTTTGCAGTGATTAAAAAAGGATTTTTGTCAATTCAAATGCTATTATCTTGCAATCTACATGGTGCAAAATTTTGAAATTTTTTCTACATCTTCTTAAACTAGTATACTACAAGATCTTATGGTTACAGGTGTTCAAAAATGCTTTCTTTCTAAAATTTGGTACTTGTATTAGAAATGGCAGTTTTGGAGCGGTTTTGATGAAAATATAGTCAAAAGCCTTTAGGGGTTAACCATGGGATCTTACACCTAAGTAGTATGAGAATTGTTAAGTAGAAGTAGGTACAAAATAGAATGAAAATCTAAAATATTGATATCTTTTATATGGAATTAAAAAGCACTAATTCCAATGGTAAGATTGTTCTAGAAAAAAAACTAAACCTTGTGGGGGATTTGTTTTTGAGAAATTGTAGAAATTGCATTCCGAAATGAATCCTACAAGTTATTTTTTTCAAAAAAAATGCTCTTAGTGCACAAAAAACAAGATTGTCCATAACTTTTTCATAAAAATTCCAAATGAAATGAATCAAAGCTTTCCAAATAGACAAAAATATCATCTATAAGAAAAAAACTAAAAAGAAAAAAAAATTGCAAATTCTTTTTGGCTGTCCCCCGTCCCTTGTTTTGAGCTTATATGGGCATAATTATTTTTCCCAGGCACCAATTGAAAAAAAATTATATTCCCATGAAGCTTAGAAGTTTTTCTATCTTCAAAAAAGTATTAGAAAATCACAATAAAAATTCAGCCCGTAGGTACCTGTCCAAAATCCCATTTGTCCCTTGAAGGGACAACATGCTTTTAGGGGTCAATAAGACATTTAATAATCACGTCAAATTTCAAAACATGTAAGTCTCTATAATTATATAAAGAAGGATTTTAATTTTGTCTATGCAATGATTGGTAAGTTTATTCTAGTGTTTCTTTGAGGCAAGACAACCAGTGGGATGATCGTTAAGTGATAAGGTGGGTATCCCAAAAACTGCCACCGTCTTTGTTACTATGTCTAGTTATTATTGTTAGATTGGTCAAATTTTCATATTTTTTTTATGGCAAGTGAAAAGAAGTTTCAATGCACCAAAGAATAAGATATTTGGACATTGTATGTAAAAGTTATAAAGGGTCAATTTTTTTATTTTTAGGATAGATGTTCTAAGATCGTTTCAATTATATAAGTACATATTGATTTTAAAGATGTACGTAGAATGATGATGGTGGTTTTAGGGAACGGGTATGATATGGGTGTCCCTTCCCGGACTCTTTGGACTTTTGAAAAATGTCCTTCTAGAAATGAAATAAGTATTGAAAAATTACAAAAAATACATAGTGTTATAAATGTTATGTTGGTATGCAACAATTATGTGTTATATAGGTCAAATTCAAAAATTCAATTTTTATTTATTTATCATATTCAGCACCTGGTCACATTGGAGTAATGAAATTGCTATGTGTTTAAGGTTTTTGCTTGAAAAAAATAGTTGTGCACCTTATTCAATTTGTATTTATATATATCATTTGTTTTTAGGATGAAGATGTTGTGAAATTACAATCCTTTTAAATTGCACAAAAATATGTGATCTTTGAAGGTGTTCATAAATATGGAAATATATCAATTCATCAAATTAAGAATTAAAATTAAATATATATATGACCCAAACATTGTTTTAGCTAGATTTCATATTTTTAAACTACCTTGCTATAATATGGTATTCCGGATTGTTTCTTTTGTCTCAAATATAGACTTGGGACAATATTCCTTTGAAGACCAAAGGAATGAAAAGGAACACTAAAATCGTTCAAATTTTCTTGTTCAAGAGTATTTTAGATGGAGTATTATAACCTTCATAAGAATTTTTCATTAAAATCATGTAAAATGAACAAATGTAATTTCTAGAACACATTAAATGGGTTTAAAAATAACAATATTTTAGTCGGACATTCCTTTTGGGTACCCATATTAGAAATTTACTCTTTAGGCATGTTGCAATTTTTGGATGTACCCACTTCAATTCTTTCTATATAAAGGAATGTAAGCAGTCATAATAGTAGGTTTGTAGTGTCTAAATATGAATCCGAATATGTATTTGAAAATTCAGGTATGTATGATTTTTTTTCAAAGTATATGCATTGAGAATTACCACTTGACCTACTATATTAAGCGTACAATGTTACCACCTATTATTACTATTTCCGCCGCTATTTGGATGGCCATGTAACCATCCTTACACATATTAATCTAAAATTTAAAATTCAAAGCACTCGTGAGTTTAAAACCCAATACAAGCAAACGAAAGACAAAAAATACTATGTTTCTCATGCAATGGGGGAATTGTTGCAAATATTGCATCAATTCTCATATTGATATGTATAGAACGCATTCATTTCAAGTGGTAATTAGACCATATTAGTACTTGCAACCTTCTTAGTAACAAACTCTTCAATTGCACATTCCATATGCAGTGTTGTTGGATAATGTTGGATAATATTGAGTATACATTCCGAGAGTTGATGCAACAAGTGAAAGTGGATTTCGAAGTTCACTTGTCTTTGTATGCAGTGTTGTTGGATAATATTGTTGGATAATATTGAGTATTCATTCAGAGTTGATGCAACAAGTGAAAGAAGATTTAGAAGTTCACTTCTTTTCATACGCAGTGTTGTTGGATAATGTTGTTGGATAATATTAAGTGTACATTCAGAGTTGATGCAACAAGTGAAAGAAGATTTAGAAGTTCACTTGTTTTCATACGCAGTGTTGTTGGATAATATTAAGTGTACATTCAGAGTTGATGCAACAAGTGAAAGTGGATTTAGAAGTTCACTTGTCTTCATACCCAGTGTTGAACATTGGATAACATCCGGTGTACATTCAGAGTTGATGCAACAAGTGTCATAGTTACATTTGCTTATCCATGTTGTTGCAAAAACAAACAACCATCTCATATGAAATAGTCTAACTTCACGCCTAACTAACACAAACAGCACAATAAACCACTAAAGCTCCCATAACCACAGGCAATGCATGTTTGCTTCAAAACTTCAGTTGCAACCCACAAAGTCTACTTGCACGGAACTGACTTGGATTTGTTGAGCATTTCCTTCACATCTCTTTTAAGGTGTCAAAATTGAGTCCTTTCCCTGACAGTTGAGGACTTGTGGAGCCAAACAAAAGTGCCGACCACTTCAAGATGACTGTGAATGATACAACTTTAAGTTCTACCAGCTCCGAATTGATCAGAGATATGTGTTTTCTATTTCAAGCTCAGAATCAATCAGACAGAGAAAGAACGCGCTTTCTATTTTGCAATTGCACCTGCTGGCTTTTCCAATGTATCCTTTTTTTTTTATAATACCTGAAAAACTTGACTTGACTTGACTTGACTTACACCAGAGGCTTCCACCAGTGAGAGAGCATGTTCTTCCCAACAGCCTCCCCTGCAGGAAAATTTAAGATGGAGCCACTATCTTGCACATCAGCCACACTGTGTCTGTCTGCTGAAGCTAGACTGAGACTTTTTTTCTTTCTGTTTTTTTAAATTTTTATTTCTGTACATACAGAACACAATTATTATTCATATGCAGTCAATGTAACAACTTGTTCCTTCTGTCAGCTAATCATCCATTGTGTACACGCGGTATTGCAGTTCTCTCAACTTGGATTTAGGCATTTCTACTAATAAGTTATTGCAGTCAGTCCTTGCACATCACGGGCAGCCAACTGGCTTTCCAACATTTTTTTTTGGCAGTGAGAGCATGTTATGAACAACAACAGCCTGAAGTTCAGAATTTAATACCGAGGTCTGCTATTTTTGTGCACGGCAGCTTTGTTTGCAAGAGGGAGGGAGGCCTTCAATGACAATATGCAATTATTTTTATGAAGTCAATGTTTTAACAGTTTCTTCCAGTCAGATGATCATACATTTGTACACGTGTTTTTAAGAAAAAAAATTGACACAAATGAAACATGGGATTGTACACGCTGTTTTTGTTATCCCAACTTGAATGCATGGATGTGCTCCAAAAGCTGCCCAATTCGGTGTGGCAACTGTGGCAAGCTGTTCATTTGAAATATGGATGCTGTTGGCTTGAGCTTCGGAATGGAATGTATGCAGCCCCAAGCCTCGAGCACCAGAGGTTAACCCTTAAAGGACTGAGGCCCTTTTTCTACAAAAAACAATCAAAATTGTCATTTCTATAGCAAAAAGCAAAAAAAATTGAAAAATATTTTTTTTTTCCACATCTAACCGTATGATCTTACACCTGACTAGTATGAGAGTGTGTGCAAAAAAATTTAGAATTTTTGACCGCATAGATTGCAAAATATCTGCGTTTAAAGTGAAAAAAACAAATTTTTCAGCACATTGCGGGACTAGATTTTTGGAATTTGAACATTTTTAACTTCAAATTTTTGCACTACAGACTTTTGAGCTTTAAATATTTGTAATGGAGAATTGAGTTGAGAGTCTAGGAAAAAAAAAATTCAAAAAAACTTAATTATCATACTTTTAAAAATTATTAAGTAGAAGTAGTTACGAGATAGAAGGAAAATCTAAAATATTCATGTATTTTAAATGGAATTGAAATGCACTAATCCTAGTGGTGAGATTGTTCTTGCAAGTAATATAAACCATGAAAAAAAAAAAACCTGAAAAATTTGAAAATTTGCATTTAGAAATGCATCCTAGAAGTTATTTTTTCCAAGAAGATGCTCTAAGTGCCTAAAAATCAATAATGTCCATAACTTTCTCATAACAAATCCAAATGAAATGAATAAAAGCTTTCCAATTAGACAAAAAATATTTTTAAATAAAATTAAATTTTTTGGGTTGCCTGCCGTCCTTTGTTTTGAGATTATTTGGTCATAACTTTTTTTCCCGGGCACCAATTGTGAAAAAAATTATAATCCCACAAAGTTTATCAATTTTTCTATCTTCTAAAAAAGTTTCAAAAAATCACGACAAAATTTCAGCCCATAAATACCTGCCCAAAAATGCATTTGTCCCCTGAACGGACAATGGTCCTTTAGGGATTAAATAGACGCTTATGGGTTCTTTTGTGTATTGTAAGTGTAGATTCAGGTTTTTTGCAATTGTGGTTGGTGGTCAACCTAGTTGGGTGATGTCAGATCCAAGGGCAGGGGTCGTGTTTCAGCCACCATGAAGGGTGGCCAGGTGGGTTAGGGCGTCAACTTGGCTAGCAGTGGCAGGCCGCAAGGGGCTTCAAGGCCCCTCCCCATGCCTTGCTTGCAAGCGTATTTTGTCCTGAGTCTCGTCGGTTCTTAGCATCAAGTTGGGTTGGGTTGGATTTTCTCCCTATCAGACCACCTGTGGCTAGTCGGTATATATTTTTCTCTTTGCAATGAAATTCTGTTTCATTTGTGCCAAAAGAAAAGAAAAAAAGAAAAATATGAATGTTGATGTATATAGTATGAGCACCTATAGTTGATACAAATTACCATTGAGCTTAGTTAGTATTAGTAAATGTAAATTATTTATTAAATCTTATTGGCAACAACAAAAAGGATTATAATGCACTTTAGTGTGCATTATTTGAACACCATGTGAATAAATTATGAACTTTCAAAGGTTTGCCTTTAACTATACTAAAAAGCAACAATAGGCTCTCATAAATTGTCATATTGTGATTGAGTATGTATATCTTGTGTAATCAATATCTAGGAAAAAGTGTTCACAGGGGGACGTTTCCTAATTAACTATTTATTATTCTTCAATTTTTTGAAAAACAAAGTAAAAAATTTCTAGAATTTGCGATTTTTATTAGAAAAATAAGCTCCTTCTTGCATTTTTCAACACTAAAATTTGTCTTTCTATGACAAATTTGTGGGATTGTTAGCAAATATTCAATAATATAGACAAGAAGTTAATGTTAGCAAATGGAAAATCAATGAGAAATTAAATAAATGAAGAAACCAAGAGAAGCATTTGGTGCTAACAAAATGAATGTAATTAACCCCTAAAGTTTGTTGACTATGTTTTCATCAAAAATGCTCTGAAACTGCCATTTCTAATGCAAGTACCAAATTTAAAAAAAAATACATTTTTGTATGCATGTAACTGTAAGATCTTGTAGTGTGTTAGTTTGACAAGATGTGGAAAAAATTTCAAAATTTTCCACCGTGTAGATTGCAAGATGTTTGTGTTTGAATTAAGAAAAATCTTTTTTTTGGCCCTGCAAAAAATCGAGCAATTGCACTTCACAAGGTCGCATTTGTATGCAAAAATGTCCAAAAGGGTGGTTACTCTTTGGATTCATTCTTCACAACAAGTTGGCTACATGCTTGAAAATTTTTAGATCATTTGGAATTGTACAAATATAGGATAAAAATAGTAAATAGAAAGAAGTAGAAAATTGTTTAGAAATTAATTATGGGATTGAAAAATGCCGATTCCAATGGTTGTAATGTTACAATAAACAACCTTCAATCAATGTTTTTGTTTTTTTCAAAAAGAATAAAAATTGAGTTAAATAAAATACTTCAAAGTTTATTTTAGAATAGAGATTCTATAATTACCCGCAAACTAAAACTCCTCATAACTTTCATCTCATTAATCAATATGGAATGATTCAAAGCTTTTCATATATATATAAATCTAGAAAACCAATTTCAAATTTTTTCATATTTAAACTTTTTAGAAAGTGATTTTTAAACAATTTTTTGAGCTGCCCACTAAGTATTGAAAATGACATGTCATTCATTAATTTTTTAACCATGTAGTCAAAAGTTATGAAAATTGTTGGATCTTAAAGTCACTCCTTGGGCATATGTTGTGTGAAAATTTCAAAGAATAAATTTAAAAACTCCACTCATAGTGAGCTGCCCCAAAACGCTATGTTCTCAAAAAAGCATATTTAGTGTTTTAGGGGTTAACCCCTAAAGGTCGGAGACTATGTTTTCACCAAAAACACTTCAAAATTGCCATTTCTAATACAAGTATCAAGTTTTAAAAAAAGAACATGTTTGGACACGTGTAACTATAGGATCTTGTAGTAAACTTGTTTGAGAGTATGTAGAAAAAATTTCAGAATTTTCCAGCTTGTAGATTGCAAGATATTAGCATTTGAATTGACAAAAACCCTTTTTTGGGTACTATAGAAACTCGGGCAGCTGCACTTCACAAGGTCACATTTAAATGAAAAAATGTCCAAAATGGTGGTTTCTCCTTGGATTCACTCTTCAAAGCAAGTTGGCTACATGCTTGAAAAAATTCAGATCATTTGGAATTGTACAGCATGTAGGAAAAAAATAGGTTGTAGAAAGAAGTAGAGAATGATTCAAACATGAAATTGTTAAGAATTTAATTATGGAATAAAAAAATGTCAATCCCAATGGTTGTAATGTTGTAGTAAACAATATACATCCTATGCTTTTAATTTTTTCAAAAATACAAAAAATTGAATTAAACAAAGGACTTCAAAGCTTATTTTAGAGTAGGGAATCCATAACTGCTCGCTAACTAGAACACCTCATAATTTTTATCTCATAAATCAAAATGGAAGAATTCAAAGCTTTATACATATATATAAATCTAAAGAACCAATTTCAAATTTTTATTTTTTTAAAAAGTGATTTTTCAGAATTTTTTTGAGCTACCCGCCAATCACTGAAAATGACATATCATCCAATAACTTTTTAACGATGTAGTCAAAAGTTTTGAAATTTATTGGGCCTTAGAGCTACTCCTCAAGCATACAATGTTTGAAATTTCCAGTTGTAATGAGCTGCCCCAAATCACTATGTTGCCAAAAATTGCCCTTTGGTCCTTCAGGGGTTGATTAGTTTTGAATTTAATTAACCATGATGCTTCAACAATGTAGCTCAATTGGTGAGGTGTCAATGCTCTTGATTTGTCAATGTTAACCCCTAAAGGCCTAAGGCCTTTTTTCTGCCAAAAAACATCCAAAATTGCCATTTTTATAGTAAAGAGTAAAAAAATTTGAAAAATGATTTTTTTGCACATCTAACCATAGGATCTTACACCTAACTAATACAAAAATGCGTGGAAAAAACTTCAGAATTTTGACCACATAGATTGCAAGATATCTGCGTTTAAAATGAAAAAAACAAAATTTTCAACACATTACGGGACTAGATTTTATGACTTTGAACATTTTTACTTAACTTTTTTGCACTACAAAGTTTTGAACCGTGAATCTTTATAGTGGAGAATTGAATTGAGAGTCTAAGGGAAAAAAAATCCAAAAAGATTGTTAATTTTCATTATTAAAAAAATTGTTAAGTAGAAGTAGGTATAAGATAGAAGGAAAATGTAAAATAATAATATCTTTTATATGGAATTAAAAAACACTAATCCCAATGCTGACACCGTTCTAGCAAAAATATGAAACCTTGTGGATTTTGTTTTTTGAAAAATTGTAAGAATTGCATTCAGAAATGAATCCAATAAGTTATTTTTTTTCAGAAAGATGCTCTAAGTGCTTGAAAAACAAGATTATCCAAAACTTTTTTATAAAAAATCCAAATGAAATGAATCAAAGCTTTTTGGATTTAGACAAAAACATAATTTATAAGAAACAAAAATAAAAATAAAAACTTGTAAATTTTTTTTTGCTGACTCCCAAATGTTGTTTTGAGCTTGTTTGCGCATAACTTTTTTTTCCGAGCACCGATTGAAAAGAAATTATATTCTAACAAAGCTTAGCATTTTTTCTATCTTCCCAAAAGATTTCGGAAAATCATGACAAAAATTCAACCCGTAGGTACTGACAATGGGCTTTTAGGTGTTAGGGTAGATGCACTAATAACCAAACACGCCTAGTATCCAACCTGTAGGATGTGCTATTTCCACTTATAGCTATAATTCAAGCTTGAAATGTATTTTTTGGTCCATTTCAAGGTAGGGACTAACAAGGTCATGACACATGCCGCCAAAGTAGTGAGCAAGAAAGTAGTTCCGCTATGATTGGAACTAAGAGTCTCTAAACATAGGCTATTGGTGGAGAATACTTTTTGGCTCCCAATATTCACAGATATTTTCAATTTTGGGAATAAAATTCTGAAAAATTTGCAATCCCCATATTTCACATCTTCTTACATTGGAAAAATTTCCACCACCTTATACTGCGTATAATCTGCTCCAAAATTGCTTAATTGATCGGGTACTGGTGCTTCTACCTTATGGAGATTAATAAAGCCTCAGGAAAACTGAAATAAAATAATCTCCGTGGAAGTACGTCCCGCAGTCCTCCCTAACGCCGACGGTGACGGCAACTGACGCCGAAAAAATCGTCCGCAGTCGTCCGTCCGTCCGTCCGTACTTCAGTCGACAGCGACGAATGTTCTTTACAGTATTACGAAGGTACTATACAGTGACGTACTCAAGATACATACAGTATTTAATACCATACTGATCACCGCTCTTTCTGGCTCCCCCCGATTGTAAGTATGAAGTCTCCCACTTGCAAATCCCGCAACCGCATTCCTTCCATTTCACAACCCCAACAACCAATAGTCTTCACATTCATCAGCCTTCTTTCACGGAGATCATCGCAAAAAATCAACAAATCTCAGCTCACATTGTGTAGTCCATTGACTGTAGCTTTTGCTTGATCGAGCGAGCTCAATCTTGCAGCTAGAAGTCATGCTTTCTTCTGAGATTTGAAGACAGAATTGGTAGCCAATTTGGTTCAGTAGGGGAACAATTTCTTACCCTCAAAACAGATTCGTGAGCTGCGCTTTTGCTGTGGCTAGCTTTTGATCCTTGCAATCGGAGATTGCATACAACAAACATGAGCTGCCTCAGACTTTCATGGATACAGAGCAACGCTAATAACCTAATCATATGATAGTGTGGGGTTTTTCTTCCAGAATTTTTTGAGTATAGGACTGTAGTGATGGTCGATTGATTGATTGATGGTATGTTTGAACTTGGCATTGGAGGTATGTTTGATCTTGAATCTGTGAAACTCCAAATTTAGAGTGGTCTACATATATAATATTTTACAATGGCTTGCATTGGCAACACCACGCTTCTTTGTGCGCTTTTGATGGTCTTCTTCGTGCAAGGAGTAGTTGGAGACGGATGGATCGGTGCCTCTGCAACTTTCTATGGTGGAAGTGATGCTGCAGGAACTATGGGTATGTCGCCGGCTCTATTTGTTTCGCATTGCCTCTCAATCTACCTGTATAGTACAACCATTGAGCCCTTTGCTCAATCAAGAATCGTAGATCTGGATGTCCAAGATTCAATGAAAAGATCGGTTTTATGTTTGAAATTTTCGGGAGTTGGGAAGCTCGATCTTGGAGGGAAGTCATCTTATAGTTCATTTTGCTTACAGATGCTTCATATAATGAGAGACTACAGAGAACATGTCTAGCATCGGGGAGATAATCTTTTTATTGGTTGTCTGCACTACAAAGCTCGCTTACGATTGTTGCCGAAGCATTGTTGGAATCAAAGTCTAGCTGATTTGCAAGATAGTGCATGTTACAAACTGCATTTGAAATTCATATGAATGGAGCCCATTACTATAGAGGTGGCAAACCAAGCAGTGGATATAGATAGAGGTCGAGACTAATATCTAGCTCTCACAGTCACAATTCTAGCTCTATCAAGTCACACCTAGTTCTTACAAGATGAACCCCCGTTGTGCTATTTTGCATTGGTTGTGATTACTGAGACTATCTTCTTACATGAGTGTTCCTGGAATTGAACTAATGCAGGTGGTTCTTGCGGCTATGGCAACGTGTTCACGCATGGCTATGGAACCAACACTGTAGCATTGAGCACCGCCCTTTACAACTCCGGTCTCGCATGCGGCTCGTGCTTTGAGGTCAAGTGTAATGGTGGTGGTACAGGGTGCATCCCAGGAAGCCCTTCCATCATAGTCACGGCCACCAATTTCTGCCCTCCCAATCCTCACATCCCAACCAACAACGGCGGCTGGTGTAACTTGCCCCGACAACACTTCGACATGGCACAGCCGGCCTTTCTTCGCATTGCTCGCTACCGTGCTGGCATTGTGCCTGTCGTGTACAGAAGGTACTTGACCACAATCATTCTCTGATTCTGTCCAAGGGATGTATTTTCTGAGAATTGGAGAAGGCTCTTAACACTCTCGAATGATCGTTTTCTTTTTTCTTTTTAATTCGGGAAGTCACCATTTCATTTCTATTATTATATGTACAGTACAGTACAATAGCAGATGAGGCCTTTGAGCCTTCTATCCAGTGTACGAAAGTCAGATCATTCTTAGATTTTTCTTAGATTAGAGTTACGAGCCCCTGTGCAAAGAATCGTTTTGCACTGAAAAGATATGCTATTGAACACAAAAGTATGTTCCCTGGATCCTGGAAGTTTTAATCTGGAAATGGCGGTATTTCACAATATTGGCCGTAAGGGTGGAGTTTTGAAGGACTGGAATCATTTTCCTGACTAAAAAATGGAGCCACTTTAGTTTGCCCCTCTAAAAACTGGAATCCAAAATTGAACTAGTTCTTCGTATTTACCCCAGATTTAGAGCTCAAGGTTCCCATTTTCCACGTCTGAACCGATCTATGCACTTGAAAGTAGTAGTTTCTGGAGAGACGAACACTTGAATTTCACATGTTTCCTGCTCTAGAATTGACGGTTTTAACAAATAAGATCGTTTCTCTTTCCGTTTGATTGTTCTACCATCTAGCCTCTCCATGCGCTAATCTCTCCATAATTCTTATTATAGCTCCACATAAGCTTATCAATGCTCTTTTTAAAGGTGGTCTTTAAACTGGCTTAAGAGAATGTGATGTTGTCGTGTACAGAGTTCCTTGCCAAAGATCAGGTGGCATGCACTTCACTGTGAACGGACACCAATTCTTCAACTTGGTGCTGATCACAAACGTTGGCGGCAGTGGCAACATCCAAGCGGTGAAGATCAAAGGCTCCAGAACACCCGGATGGCAGCCCATGTGGCGCAACTGGGGCCAAAATTGGCAAATCAACACCAACCTGAATGGACAGAGCCTGTCATTTATGGTCACATCAGGAGATGGCCGCACAGTCACGAGCATGAATGTCGCTCCACAGTTTTGGAGATACGGGCAAACTTTTTCAGGGCTCCAGTTCTAATTGACACTTGAATAGTGTCATATTTTGAAAAATTCCTCATTGATTGACAACCCAGGGGATTACAAACACTACTAAAAGGAGTAGTGTAATGATCCTGGGAGGGTTTAGAAACTTGGAACAGTAGCTAACCCACCCCAAATCCCTCACCCACTCTTTCTAGTTGCGAACGCAGCCGCCCGTGGTGTGTGCATCTCCTTAATTTCAGATTGCACCCCAGTCGTGACATGGCCGATTTTAACCCTGTAGTATTTCTTGCAACTTCATTTTTTAACTATACGAGATTTTTAGAGCTCTTACAGTGCTCTGTTCACCCAATTTGCAGTTTTAGTGGACATAGATGCGATTGCAATTAAGGTGGTATATTTCATATACTCCCTTTAATTTATTTAGTGCTTAAACAAGTGGAGGGTTAGCTAAGATTCATTGCCTTATCTAGTGCTTTTAGTGTTATGAAAGGCATATTTCCAGTTCAAATGCAGCCATCGTCTTCTGCACATCGAGTTCTCGAAGCCGATGGCTGCAGGTAGAGCAAAACGATATACGCATACGGTATAGGCATATGTACCATTGTGCTCCGGCACATCCAATTTAAATAAAGCCACTGGCATGAACTTCTAGTCAAGTACTGTACTACTATTGAGAAGGAAAATTGCTTTGAATACCTTCGATCTGATTCTCTGGCGCTGTTGTAGGGTTAAAGTTTATGTTCATATTTTCTGCATCAGCCCATTCACATCAACAGTTGTCACTCCAGTGTGCAAGAGTTCAGCTCTCCAAACTCCTTTCACAGTTTTCAGCAAAGACTGCAGAAACATAGAAACGATAAATTTGTTTGTCTACACACGTGGTATAACCTTACTACTTCTATTCCACTAAAAAGCTCTTGATTTTACCTCTTGTTTTTAAAAAGCTCTTGATTTTACCTCCTGTTTTTTTAGTAGTTTTGAGTATGCATATTGGAAGCTTGCTTGGGTCCAATTTTTACTTTGATTACATTGAACAGATACAATGTTCTTCATGGATTGTGGTGATATAAAATTTAGACCATTCTGAATTATAAATTTTACAACATGGTCAATGAAATTAGTATAAGAAAAACATGAGATAAAATAAGGAGCTTTTTAGTGGGACGGGTAGTATTAGTTGAAGCCAAGCTTTGATAAGGAGCTCGCCAAGATTCTCGGAGGTTAATATGTTTGCGACAAGATGATACTACAGAGAATCAGAACAGGATCAAAGTCGACCCAAATTTCACGAGCGCGTGTCAGATGGATTAGAATTTTATGGGAGGAAATCCATTATTTTAAGTATTAAATGATATTCACAACCATTAAATGAGAAACTCCAGAAGATAAAAGTTCAAATAGAATGAAATCTTCAGTCGAAATCACAAATAGAAACGACATCTCCTTGAAATGTCCACAACGAATTGAACACACAACAATAATGTTACAAGTGCAATAACAACGAAATATATGGGTATCCTACTCTCTGTTTCACCAATCCCTTTCTTCAAGGTTCTTCACGAAAAAATTTCCTTGCGAGCACTTCTCTACAGGCAAGAGGGACAGAGATCCAAAAGCTATGCCTGATTGCTCCACCGGCGTCCACCTCACATTCGCCGAGAGCTCCTCTGCTTTAGCAACACCAACTTTGGTTACAAAAGAATTCAAAAAATTGGTCTTCATAGCTCCAGGGCACATGGCGTTCACATAGATCTTCTGCCCCTCGGGTCTGCTCAACAACTGAGCAGCTAAGACTCGTGTGTAGATGCTCATGAAGAGCTTTGACTCCCTGTACTGAAACATGTTCTTCCCCCAATTCTCTTCCTTGTTTCGGCCCGCTTTCACATCTTCCAAATACTTGGTGGCTAGAGCATCCACTATTCTTTCGTCCTTGTGCTCTATGGCTTCTGAAACCTTCGCCTTGAGGTACTCATTGTGATCAAAGTTCTGTAAACCAGAAAAAAAAATTCAAAATTCAAAATTCAAAATCCCCTTTCATGGTTCACTTTTAACCTCGGAGGATCAATTAGTCAGGGTTCTAAAACGACCAAAGTTCGATTGATAGCATTTTAGGAAACATAAGTCCAAATTTTATATCCCTCAAAATCTCATTGCACATGTAGGTCGATATATTTATAAAACTGGACAAAAAAACACTTCCCACATGAGGGCCATTTCGGGCTTCTAGGTCGCTTTAGGAGTCAAGAGGAAAAAAAGAAATAACACGCAGAAAAGAAAAGTTGTAGGTACCTCCATTTGGCCAACTTGGGATGAGACCATGACAATACGAGCCCCAAAAGGCGAAGCTCTCAACAATGGTAACAGCTTTTCGGTAACTCTTCGCACACCAAAATAGTTTGTTTCAATCGTATCTACTGCTTCTTGATATCTATCTGCCTCGGCCATAAACTGCACTGCGGCGTTGTTTACCTGCCAACCCCACCACCACTCCCACGTCAAAACAATAACGAACATAACTTTACTGGAGCCCGTCTCTGTAGAGTTAGCAACCAAGCATTTAATATGAAAGAGCATGGTTAACATCACATAAACTTGTCACGTTGTTATGAAGTCCTACCATTGAGACCCTTGATTGATTATAGCACTTATGTGCAGTTCCATAAAAATAATACCTAGCTATGTACTAGATAAACGGTTAAGGTTCAGTCCTTGAGATTTTGAATCTTGTAAGATCAGACAGTTCACAATGAGCAAATTGGTAAGAGATTGTGAACTATTTGTGAAATCCAAGAACTAAGTGACAGGGCAATGACAGCGACAACAAAATCCAGGCACGATAAAAACATCCCTCACCAATCCCATAGCTCATCACATAACAAGGCTGCACTTCCACGGAAACTGAGATAGAAGATACTAGAACCTCATCCCTGTCTCCTATACTGATTTCAAACTAAATCGGGTACCAAAACTAAATCTCATCCAGCACAAATTCAATTAGCAAAGTTGGGTGCAAGCATGACTCTATATAGCCACTGACTGGAAATGGGGTTGTCTACTGTCCATTTAATCTCTACAGCCTCCTACATTATATAATTGTATAAGAAATCATACACTGATTACTAAGTAATTTTATTTTAAAGAGAGTCCAACTCATTCACTCAATGTGAAACCCATGGCGTGATCTCCCAATGAAAACACACTCTTACACATTGGTTAAGTGCTTAAAGTGGCAAAAATTGGTATTGTCTAGATTAGTCCAGAAATTATTAAACACCCAACATCTACTCACATAGCAACAATAAACTCAAACTACTTACCGGAACTAACCAGGATTTGGATTTCCAGACCAGACCTTTAAGGGTTAAAACGCTTAAAGTGAAGCACATAGTATCCTCTACCTTAGTCCAAAATAACCTAGCAAAATACCTAAAAGTTTCTAAAAACAAACCAATTAGCAACAATGGAGAGACTTCTGACCAAAATGTCAATACCGCCGAAAGTCTGTTGCATGTAGGATGCCAACTCGGCCACGGACTGCTCAGCGGTGACATCGAGTTGGTGAAAATGTAGAAACTCCTTGAGCTCTGGCTCGGCTTCCACCGCCCCATTGACCGCTGCAAGCCCTCTGGCAGTGTCTCTCGCCGTGGACACAACGGTGACGCCGTTTCTTGCCAACGTCAGGGCAATTGCTTCACCCAGACCTTTGTTGCTTCCCGTCACCACTGCTACAGTGCTTTTCGACCACCACCTAATGCAAACATTCAAGTCAATAACACCAGATAACCATCAAAAAACGTCTCAAGAAGATGCACCTAGTAGGTATCAATGTAGTCGCAAGTAGGGAACAGAGAGGAGCAAGCTACCGGACCAGGAACTAATACAAACATTACAAAAACACCACACCCGACAAATAGGAAACAGAGAGGAGCATGCTTCTTGAACAAGACCTAATACAAACAATTCAGTAACACCACACACGCAGCGAAACATCATCATATAGATGCACCCATTTGCTGTCAACGTACTCACAATTCACAGAAATGGGAACCAAGAGGAGCATGCTAGTTGGCCAGGACCTACGACAAAGAATTCAATAACACCACACCCAACAAATAGGAAACTAACAGGGACGTGCTTCTGTACCAGGACCAACTGCAAACAATACAATAACACCACGCCAAGCGAAAGATCTTCACAAAGATGCACCCATTTGCGATAAATGTACTCGCAATTCACACAAAGAGAAAATAGAGACGAGCGTAATTCTGGACCACCACACCGAGCAACATTATCATCACAATGATGAACCCATTTGCGATCAATATAGTCACAATTCAAACAACATGAAAGAGAGAGGCATGTTTTTTGGCCACCCACTCTCAAACCACAAACAAGCCATTACACCGGATTCAGCCAAATATCTGAACTGTACTACGAATTGAGAAAAATGGGAAGGAGGGAAAGGACTGTTACTTGGCGGCCATGTCGAAGAGTAACGCGCGGCCCATGCTTGGAAGAAGCTTCTCAACTAGAAATGTTCACAACGAAATGAAGGAGCCTCGTACTCTGTAAACAAAGTCCTTGCAGTAAGCTTACGTTATGTAGCGAGTGATCATACAGAAGGGGGAGACTTTGGTGACGTGGAGGATGACGATTGGGGGGACCTCTGAGCAGTGGGGCTAGATGGCCGGAAGTTGGCAACGAACGTTCCTGAAATGGACGGAACGAAAAGGTCGGAGTTACCTTCTATTGCGTTGGTTTTTTCGTCGGACGAAGGCGGACGGAGTGTGCTGGCTTTAAAGGTCGGGGAAGCATAATTCTGGACGACAGTGGACGGAACTTGTGTTCGTCCGTCCCCGTGCTCATCTATCTCCGTCCCTGCGCTCATCCACCTCGACCCCCGTTTCTCATCTATCCCTATTCCCGTGCTCATCCATCTCTAGTACCGCGCTCACCCCTCCCATAGTCCCAACTCCCATCCCTTCTGTATAAATTAGGGTTTTCATTCTTTTACACCTCCCTCATGCTTCTTCGCATTCAATTTCTTCTTTCATCGCAAGCCTTCGAAGTACAAGAGCGCACCCAATATCTTACACGCAGCATTCCTGTCTCACACACATCACATCCGATGGACGACGACCCAAAGGAGAAGCGGGAGCGCGTGGACTCGCTGGGATGGATCACGGAGTCCGCGGTGATGCCCAAGAAGCAGCGGGTGATCGAAGGCGTGGGCGCGTCCTCCATCGTGGAGCTTCGAGCGCAATTGTACCGCACGCAGAAAGACGTGCAGCGGGCGAAGGAGCTCGGTGTAGATGCGGATGTATTCAGGCCCAAGAAGAAGGTCGACGCGTTTCTCAAGAAGAATTCGGGCGTCGAGGGTCGGGCGACAAGGTGCGCTGAACTTTTTTATTCTGCTTGGGTGGTCTTTGTGAAGTGAGGATTGGTTTCGGGAAACAGGAAGATTGTAATTTGCTTGTTTGGAGGGTTGTACATTTGATTATCAAGAGGATGAAGTAGTTAATTTTAGGGTTTCTGCTTTGAAGGTATTGGGGAAGTGGAGCCGCATGTGGAATAGGTCTCTGTATTAAGATATGACCTAATGAATGATTACACTCAAATTATTTAAACCTGAGGTTTCTTGCTGAATTCTTAGCCAAATTCTTGAGTGAACCTTTGTTGGAGAGCTACTGAGAATGTGCTTGTAACGAGATCTAGTATGGCTTCGATAATAACCTGAACTATTGAGATCACAGCATGCATTCGGCGATTGGTGACTTTGAAAGCAGACTACAGAGAGCCAGCACTCAGTCTGTTTTTTGAGATTATTTTGCTCATATCTCCGTCGGATTATGTGAGTGATAGCGTGTTGGAAAACTGCAAACAATGCCTCGTTCATGTTTACGGTAGTACTGAGATTGCAACAACCAATTGACGTTTGCTGGGCTCGGGTGTCATCAGTGTTTTAATACCCGCCGTTCAGTTGATATGGCTCGACGATAGTATTTACTTAAATTTGATTCAATTGATATGGCTCGACGATAGAATTTACTTAAATTTGGAACTTTAGGGTCATCCTCCTAGTCGATACACTTTTGTGTTAGGGTTTGTGATTCTGGTAGAAGCTGCATGGGCTGCTTCGAAATTCATTATCCACTTCATTTCAGTTGGTATTTGATAGCAGTAGTAACTTTGATTTATGTCTTGGTGTGGTTTCTGGTACAGAGATAAGCTCCATCTCAAGGCGACGCAGGCTGGAGCTGACAGCTACGCAGCTCTGGAGAAGAAAGCTGAGCTATATGACAAGCTGGTGAGGGGCGAGTTACCTGATGAAGAGGAGAAAGAGAAGTATAGTGTCGATTTTCTTCGTAAAGGGACATTGGGTGACGAAGCCGAGGAAATGGAGAGGGAGCGGCTTGGGGATTTCAGATATGATGAGAGAGAGAACTTTGGAACTGCAGAGGTACCAGCCGTGATTGACAGGGGTACATCAGAGACGAAGCCCAAATCAGGTGTGGGTTGGGGATTGGGGAAATCAGCAGGTCTAAGCCTCGAGCAGAAACAACTCATCAGGTATGAATCCCTATTGACTTCGTTATATTCCAGTATCATATACTTGGCTTCGTCCCTCCAGTCGAGTTGTTCAGAACATACATTTCGAACAGGTTATTTTCTCCACTACACTTGAAGAGGTGTTACCATCGTAAGGATCGTATGTATCGTTGAATGAACATGGATCTCAAAGAAATTATTCTTGCTAAGACCCATGCCATGCAATGCCAAAATGCTGTTGTAGTCTAAGATTACGAATCCAGTTCAGCTGTTTTGATTGGTTTCTCTTATTTGAATGGAATTTTTGAATATGGCTCTTGAGGCCCCATTTTGAGAGAATTCCAATGCTCTTAACTGTATATTATTTGGATATCGTATGAATTTATGAGTTTTCAAAGTTTTGGTCATAGGGGAGTAAAACCATGGGTAGGCTTCTACTCTTGAGCTGTTGTACATTGTCATATTCACTAGGTTCTATATATGTTCTGGTCAGTAACGTTTACTCCACGTATATCTGTCCTACCCATGGCAAAAGGTCTCTCAATAGAGAAGGTTCAAACCTTCGATTTGTCCTTGTAGTTGTAATTTTTTCTAATGTTTCATGTCTGATGCAACGTATGTTCCTGACCTTTTTGAATATATACAGGGATGTGAATATTGAAACAATGGAGGCTCGTGAAAAAGCAGTGGAATTGAAGCAGAGACGGCAGACGCTGGCTGAGAAGAAAAGAGAGAAGATGCGATTAGCGTTTCTTAAGAAACAGGTTGAGAAACTCAACTCCTCTGGAGGTTCACAGAAAGAAACTGGTGTCTCTAAGGAGCAGGCAACAGGCTAGTATGCTACTGTTGTCACCTGGTCGAGAAGGTATAAGGTACTACAAGGAGCATCGCTTAACTTAAATTTGCAAAGGAGCATAGGCTGGAGATGGAGCCTACGAACTGTAATTAACTGATGGCTTTGCAGAAATGATTTTGAGGCTTGCTTCAGCGTTTCCACGGACCACTTGCTCTGATTGTTACTAAACAGAGAGTTCAGGGAATACTTGCGGAGAAGCTACTTGGATTGAAATCGACCAGTTTGCCATACAACGTTGAGGGGCTCTCTTTGCTCCACTCTTTGAAGGATAAACTGAGAATTCAAAACATCGAATCCAATCAAGCAATCCTGTACAGTTCACGATGAACCAGGTTTGAGCCACGCATGAAGGGAGCCGTTATGTACGCATGTTTATCCATGATATAGCAATGATTTAGCGGAGCAAGACTTTGCAGCAGATAAGACCGCTGCTGAATACAAGAGCGATAAGGAGCCAGTTTGAACCTTCAGCGAAACTGTTAAATTGCCCCCAAAGAGGTACACTTTTGCAGAGTACATCTCTAACAGAGAATTTTGCAGTTATCTGACCTATTATCATCATAGTGAGGACAGATGGTGGTGTAAAGAGCAACCATAATAGCGGTGTCATCTGGTCTGCAGATTAAGGCGATTTCAGAATCATGATCCTGAACTGCACGAGGAGGCGAATACTTTGGAGAATGAAGAATTGCATTGTGTCCAATCCTGCAAATTACAGTGCATGAATTGCATGTTTCTGCATAACCACGACGCAGGACGAAATGCAAGTTGACCGAGCACAAATTGAACGTCTTTGTAGTCTACCTTGATAGTACACTTTAGTGAATTTGAGCCATGATAGCTCAAAATATACCGGTAGCGAGGTTGAGCGTAGTAATCCTATCCTTCTATGGGGCTGGTACCTTTGGGCATGATCGAAACATACGAAGTGAATTTTTATAGCCAGACAGAGTGAAGTGATGACGATATGACTTCGTTGCATCGTTTTCTGAGTTCTGTAGAATTTGGTATGAGCACCTCATTATGAGTCAATGTCTACTTTCTTGATAGCTCGTCAAACTTTGGCTGCTCTGCACCCTTGAAAGAAGACCAATTCTAAATCCAACATTGTTGTACCTATGTTCAACTCATGTAACTTGTGCACCTTGTGGTGAAAGGAACATTAGAAAAAAACATCATATCATCCACTTTTATAGAGGTAATTTGAAGATGTAGTTGTTTTTGCACCATGGATGTTTGCCAGCTTATTTTATATACTCCGTACTAAAAGGAAGTGCTATATTGTAACTCTTAAATTTTTTGGCCATTTTCAAGGTCTTTTTGATCTCAATTCTGTAAGTTACAAAGGGTTGAAGCTCAAATTATCATGAGTCGTTTTTAGGCCACGTTAACCGTAGGATCTTGTAGAAATCAATGTTTTGGAGTAGTCGAAATTGTGCTTTGACGGGCTCTTTTGGACACATAATATTTTAAAAAGTTGGCATTCTACGCTCATTCTCAAGGTAACCATTTTTCACATATATGGAAACAAGTCTTGTATTTTTAAGACCAAAAATGAGTGAGAAAACGGTCTTGCAATAGTGACTACTTCATTGCTAAATTCAAAAATTATGAGAAAAATAGAAGATTTGTCACAAATTTGGAGCCAAAATTCAAGATTAAACATGGTAGAGTGAAGGAATACATTAAAAGACACACAATAGGGGAAAAAAATTGAAAAGTGGCTCAAATCCATATGCAAATGCAAAATGTGTATTTCAATAGCTACTTGTACTCAGGTCTACTATTGGGTAGCTCATTGAAAATGATCATGATTAATGGTCTATGCTAGGAACTCATTAGAATTCCAAGCATCATCATTGTCCAACCTCATTACTCTTCTACCTCTCTCCCATCCCAAAAGTTGGGTCTAGCCTTGCTAATACCAAGCAAAACAATTCTAATCCTGCCCATCCATAAACACATGCCTCCACCTCATTGGCGAGAGTTTCCTAAAGCAAGACTCTTTTGCTCCAGCCTCTAGATCACCTATGTTTTGGAAATGTTTGTAAATTCAATTGTAGCTCTTCTTTTAAATCTAAAAACACCACTAGATAGCTAACTTGTTTTTCTTGAGAATGAATCCAAATTCAAGTGACTTTTTACATTCCTAAATTCACAAAATTAATGTTCATTTTAAAAATGAATCAATACATTTTGGGTCGCTAAAAAATATGAAGATTAAGTAATTTTTATTGAGATACACTATGGTAAAGTATTACAATAGAACTACAATAAAGAGCCAAGCTGACCTAGTCTAACACATTACAGTAAAGAAGTTCTTACGTTGAAGGAAGGTCATTTGTGTTCATGACTTTTGTATACAGGCCAGGGAAGGACCGGCAATCAATATTACTTAAAATTACTTTAGTAGAAGTTCTACTGTATACATAAAATATTTACACTAATAATTTTTTATTGAACATTTAGCTAATTATATCCTCAATTTGAGATGCTAATGAATTTGTATGTTATAATTTCTAAATTTATAGGTACCAAAACTCTTGTAGCTATTTATTTTATGAAATGCTTCCATTGATGAATCTCTAAAGATTTTTTTGGATTTTAGGTAAGTTCTTATAATATCAAACTTTATTGTGATGTTTTTAAACCTTTTTTTGATGTCAAAGAATGTTTCAATTTTTTAAAAATACATTTTTATTTCATTTGGTGCTTGGGGAAAAAAGTTATACCCTCCCAAACACAAAATGCTTAACTAAAGGCAATAGGAAAAAAAATAGCAAAAATTGAAAATTAATGAAAATTTTTTCTTCTCCATAGAATAAATTTATGTATTTTGGAAAAGATTTTATCCATTCCTGTGAAAGTTATGATGGCTCTTCATAAAAAATTATTTATACAATTTGTTCTTGAGCTCTTTTTTTACAATTTTTCAAAGCTCAAACATTCATAGGATGTAGATTACTTGGTACAACAATTGACCATTGGAATTGACATATTTTCATTCCATTTTAGAAATATTATATCATTATTAGCTTTACAGGGAGATGAAATTCTTAGCTTTATAGGGAGATGATTTTTGATTAAAAAATTCCTTTCATCATTTAATTAAACTATAGATTTGAAGGTTATTTAGTATTACGAGTATCCATTTTTGATGATTGTCAAGGGATTAATAGTTCATCTAAGTTACATTTAAGAACTCCTTTAAAATTTTGTAACCATTCATTAATTTGCACAACCGCTTGCATTTGGCTTTATAAAGATCTACAAATAAAGTTGTCCTAAAATTATTGAAATGTTAGACAGCAATTGGACCTACGTTCAATTCTTATTTTGAAATTACATTTGAATTTTGATTAAGCTAATGATTTTTTTGGAATGACAATAAAGACATGATTGCATGCAATTCAAACACATTGAATTGGCTTATCCATAAATTCAAGTTCTCGATCACATCCCCCACATACTTCCAATATGTTGTATACATAACATACTTTCCAATAATGGTGTGATTGATTTATGGATGACCCTACTATCAATTAATGCCAATTAGTAGTGCTTATTCACATGAACTTTGGGTGTGTGGGGTATCTCTCTATCATTGAGCCAAAGTACTGTATTCACATGAACTTTAAAAGTGCACATCTCTCTATTAGTGAGCCAAAGTACTGTACTTCCATAATTCCGCTTCGACAATACTTCTTTTCTACTTGCAAAGAAACAACGCATTCTTTTTTCATCCAAATTCTAAACAGATTTTGAGTAATTGCAATAAATGCCGATAATGGGTGCTCATGACACTAAAAGTTCCATGATACAAGTGTCAAAAGACAGTTCATCTGCACCTATTTCCAAAATCGGTTCCAGTAAAGTACACCTGCACAAGTAACACTACCACGTAGTAATTTTGTACACAAATAATAAGTGTAACATTCTGCATCTGAATATCCACGATCAAATTCAAAAGCTCAAGCTTGTTCAATGTACTCGCAACTTCACCTGCAAGCAAATGTACTCCTAGTCAGTCTTCTCTCAAACACCGAATCATTATTAATCAACTTAGGGTCCTTTTGCTTCCCATAAGATACTGATCCCACTACTAACGTGCCAGTAGCCGCTTTAATCAAAATCCTTCTCCAAGAATCGTGGTGAGATATCATGGAAGACATAGGGGAGAACATTCCTGAGTTCTAAAAGCTAGCAAAGTGTACGTGATGGATTTACATTTACGTGTCTTCTGTTCTAAGTCACTTTTATGTTGATGAATTCCATCAACAGTTTCATGACAATTGACATACATTCTACAACTAAAGCTTACCCTTCATTACGCATGTTCACATCTGAGACCCAGGACCACTTGTTTGAAACATCCAAGCCGCAACGCCATGTTCAGTTGCAGCCCGCTAGTTATGCAGGATGTTCTTCTTGTTTGACTTGTGCCGCTTATTATGCTGAAAATCCAGAACAGATGGACAAGCAATGAGAAAAAGAACGGTGAAAAAATATTACAAGCGTTTCTAGGTTTCAGATCTTGAGCAACTGACACCCATTCAAGAAACACAAAATAATTCTATGTGATCCCAAAGTTTCAAGAGCAGCACTCCGATTTCAAAGGCTCCTATATCAAACTACACCAATATCCAAACTCGTAAGGAAGAACAACCCTTTCAGATCATACCTTAGAATTTGTAAATGCTTCTGCGTCTGTTCGCTCTTTCCATGTGCTCTTTCGCAGCTTGATTGGCCTGTTTCCAACATATTTGCCTGCAGAAGTAATGATCCTATAAGCAATGAGATTCCAGTAGAAATTCTGCTCAATTGCAGAACTACACTTCTATGAAAAAAAACAATAAAATGACTATCTGCAATACTGGCGGTGGTTAAAAGAAGTTGACGAAGGCTATTGCAAAGGTTTTCGAAAAAGCTACGCACAACTCTACTACAAAAATCCAGCGAAAAAGGAGATTATAAATACGAGAAAAGCAAGTGACCTTGGCATAAGGAATATATCTGACATCCCCTAGACCACCCGACTACAGATACGCAGATGGCAAAGAAAGTACTGGAAATTGCTTCACTTACCGTTCATTTCTTTGAAGGCTAAAGCGAGATCAGAAGGATTTGAAAAACTGACAAAGCCATAACCCTTCGTCTTTCCTGTGCGTTTATCTCTTACAACCTAAAAAACATCCTCCATGTTAGGATATTATTCTGATCGCAAGAGCAAAAATCCTTCCAGAAAACAAATACGTATAAAACGTATTATAAAGGAAACAACCTTCCTTTCTAAGCATCAGAATTTCAAAACCTCCAAAACTTCTCGATTTCTGACGCTTAACTCATCATATAGTCAAAAGTGGCGGATTCCATAACTACAGAAGTTGAAAATATGTCATTTAGAAATCTTCCAAGGAAAATAACAAATTAATCAACTCTATATTAACAAATGAGAAATATGTTTTGAAAGTTACTATAAGTAATTACTACTATAAGAAAAATGATTTTCTATTCTTAGCGAAAGATTTAAGGGTTAAGAACGTTAATTGGAGTTCGACTTTCTCTGGAATGAAGCTGAATGAAAAATACTCACTCGAGCCATGTTGAAAGTAACAAAGCGTGTGAAGGCCTTTGTTAGAACCTCATCATTCACTTCATTACCCAAGTCACCACAGAAAAGGCGATGATCATCTGCACATCCAACAAATAAGTTAAACAAGGATCCTTCAATCCTGTAGCATATAAACTATCTGCTACGCTCGTCAGGAATCAAAGTGAACCCTGTTTAGATTGACGTTCCTCCAACCGTAAATTTCACTAGCTACAAATTTAGGTACCCCCAAAAAAACCTTCATGCGAAACATAACAGTAGTTCTACGTATGGAATCAGGACACCCATAAATGCACCTCACGCGGAGGGCTCCAAAGTAATAACTAGTCAGGGAAATGCGAACGTACTCTCAGGCCATTCAGAAAGAGTAGAATCTTCCCAGGTCTGTCCAGCAGCTTTTCGAGGGACCGCTTTTTTCTTCGTCTCCGATTTTTGTTCACCCTCGCCACTAGCCAACGCAGCCTTCACACTTTCAAGAGCCTCCGGTGTAATGGTTTGTGCATCTCTTTGAAAAAGCTGTTGAGCCTGATACCAGAAAACCCTCAAAGGTTAGTTAACAATCCCCAGTGCAAAGGCTAGTCGGACAAGGTCCAAGAGATGCCCTCTCTTTAACTGACCTCCAGACTGTAAAACTGCCCCGCAAAACTGACATCAGACTTTTGCTCGTCTCCCCTTCATCAGAGGAGATTCTCCCGAGGGAGAACAGGATTAGTATAGAGGACCCATCATGCAAACCCAGCGATACATAGGGTATGGACGGCAACGAAGTCCTCTTCGAAATATAGAGTGCCCTAGGGTATTCATAAAAACCACTGCTGAATTAGATCAACCCCAGGGTACCCTTTTCTTTGTTAAAATCGTATTAAGCCCTAAGCGAGATAGCCTAGGAGTCATTCCGGACTTAACACAAACCTTCATGTCGCTCCATAGGATTGGGATTCACGAGAATGTTCAAAAAGCACCATGCAACCTGGATAATGTGTCCTCGAAGCATAGGTTATTGAGGGAGAAACCTATGGTACCAGGTTTCCTTCCCAGGCCCTTCAAAATACAAACTAGCCTCTCCATGAATATTTAGGCACACTTTATAGAACACATAAAGGGCTCTCAGAATACACTAGCACTGTAAGACTAGCTTCACCTTCAAATCAAACGCAAGTAGCAAACAGAAGAATTGTTGAGGACTGACCTGTTGTTGTTGAGGAAGAGGAGCGGCAGCAGTCGTGGCAGGTTGCTGATATATCGGCGTATACTGATACTGATCTGAAGGGACAGCCGTTTGAGTGTGAGTCTGAGGCTGCGCTTGATAAGTATTCTGTGAAGCTGGATTATACTGCTGCGCAGGTGCTTGATACTGTTGCTGCTGGAGATGGAAAGGAACCGGGAAATTATAAGAACTTGACGCTGGAGGAGGAGGAGGGGCGGGGGGTCGAGCATATGCAGATGTGGTCGGGTATGAATACTGCGACCCTGAGGTCGGGGGTGGAGGAGGTAATGTGGGCGTAACAAGACGGGGTGGGGGTGGTGGAGGCGCAGGAAAAGCAGCAGTAGGAGTGGTCCCGGGGGCTGTCAATGCAGAAGCCTACAAACCATCACGCAATGAAATAAGAAATTGCCCTATTTCCATAATTTCCCTTGACTTTCACAACCTTTGAAATTCTCTGAAATACTTCACACCTCTCTGCTGTCATACTCTGTTATATGAATCATGTTATTAATATTATGTTTCTATAACTAGACATTTGATTACGTGACAACTTCATATTAGGATTTCCCAAATATGCCATATCACAGAAGTGAGATAGTAACGGGTCAGTAGTGAGAAAACGAAAGAAGGAAAAAAAACGAAACCCTAAATATTGTCTGGACAATTATCAAGAGGACTTAATTGCTTGCTCAAGCAAGGAAAACCAGCAACAATAAATTCAAGTCAATACAGAGTCAGCATTGAAAGACTTCATTGTGTACTGTATCTCATTCCACAAAGTCTGCAACCAACTATTGGTGGATTTCCGCCGCTAAGTTAACGTTTCACAACCTTTCACAAGTTCATAGCACTTGCTGAAATCACGTATCTGCTGTGACAAAATAAAACAAGGGAAAAAAGCGAAACCCTATTGTCTGTTCATGAAATACATCGTGTGCCGCTCGCTGTCGATCCATCAAATCTACATACTATCGCAATGTAATATAACATTGGTTGATTTCCATCATGTCACAACCCTGTGAAGTTCTGGTAAGAGTTTACAATTTCTTTTCGCAAGCCGCGGATTGCGCGCGAGACTTACAGGGGGTAGGGGCGGCGGGGGAGGCAAATGCCCAGCTCGTGCGACGACCGCATGTGGAGGCGGAGGTGGTGGAGGTGGCAGCAATTGTGCCGTCGTCGTCGTGTCGGATCCAAGTTCCTTCATCTCCTGCTCGAACCGCTCGAGCTCACTCATCAAATTCGCCATGTCTGATGCAGCAAGCGACGACGGCAAAAATTCACGAAAAATTCACGAAAAATTCCAGAAAAACACCAAGGAAATCGCTCGATCGTTCAAAAAATATGGAACTTGCTCTGGATTTAGGCAGAGAGAAGGATTTCTTGACAAACACACAGGAAGACGGACAATGTTCTGCTCGACACCGACAATTGATGGAATGAACAAAACGATGCAGGAGTCAAACCCTAAACATTTGCAGGCCATGGTAGACGACAACGCTCCCTGTGGTTCCCACCGTTCTCATTGTTCCCTTCAATGTCAGAATGCAAGTTTTTGCTTCGGAGCATCTTCAGTGAGGGCCTCTACTTTGGCCCTTCAAAGTTCAGGTTCATTCACCTTGGACGCAATAGGTCACTCACATTATCTAGATGTGCCCAGCAAGTTTTTTTTGTTTCGTTTTGCTTTTTGTAAAAAATAATTTGGCTAAAAAATGGCAAAGAACAATGAATTTTTTTGCCAAAAAACTTCAAATTAAAATTAATCTGGGATGAAATTGCCACATTCAGTGGATGAAAATAGAAATATATACATGTGATATGTGCTAATGTGGTATTTTCTATCCAATATGTGGATGAATGCTGAAATTTGGAACACTAATATAACATTTTATATTGGCACTTTGGCACTTCATAAAAATTGAAAAAAAAACACCTAATGCCCAATATATAGCTAGTGGACCAATTACAAATTATCTTATTTAGAAATTATATAAGATTCTAGCATATGTTGCAATCAGGTATAAGAATCCATCAAAACTTAGTCTTTGAGGGTGATTTGGAGAATTTTGCACACTCATCAAACATGACATGTGAATTTGAAGGTCATTATAAAAGAAGCTTCATTGAGATTGTTTTCATATAAATTGTTGGGGATCATGTTGTTTAGAATATTGGACTAAAGATGGTCTTATTTACTCTACTTAGGGGCAAGTAAAATAGATGACCCTATTTTGAGGCATGAGGGTTTATTTGCCTATATGGGATGTAAGACATTTTTAAAGAGGTATAGAAAAATGTAAAAATATGGTGATAGCAATTGAATTATGTTAGTCCAACAAATTGTGTATGTATTTGTTGTGTATTTTTGAATTGTGCTTTTCAAAACATAAAAAAAATTAGCTAAATAATCCTAAACAAAAAAAAAAGTAATAACAATAATAATGTTATTAACAACAATAATAATGTTATTCACCATAAATTAATCATAACATTGAGGCTCTAAATTACTCAAATTTTTTAGATGGTTTAGCACAACAATGACTACTAATTGACTACATCACTACCTTCAAAACTTTTATTATGTCTACTATTCCTTTTATTGTAGTTCAAATCTAAATTGCTCCATAATGACAACTTTATGTTGCATGCATGATTGTTCTAAAAATTTCATTTGTGATTGTATAATCGACAATGATTTTATTTTATTTTTTGGAAGCTACAGTAGAACCTCTCTAAATTAATAGAGTTGGGACCAGTCTGACACATCAAGTTAGAGAGGTTATTACATTAGGGAAGTCATGATGTTTGTATGTGGTTCATATTGTTAAGTTGGGACCAGCAATCAATACTTCATGACAATACTTTATTAATTTAGAGAGGATTAACTTTGGGAGGTTCTACTGTAGTAGCACAAATTGCAATAAATAGCCATAACTAACAATGCATTGGTGAATATATAGAATTAAGAATTCAATGACTAAATCAAGAGGTTTTAATAAATCAAATTAATAGCTTATAACCTTTTGACATCAACCGTTGCTTGGCAAGTGTCTTTGTAGGCCTCATAAAACTGTTCACCTCCCTACTCAAAACATGCTCCACTAAAATATGAGCTAATTCAAGAAAGAAATTCAATTAGATTGAACCTGTTGTCGGACACCATTAGATATTCCTTGCATTTAAACTCAAACAAAGACAAAGGTGCACTCAAGTAATTTAGTAATTTCAAAAACTACAACAACATTGTTCTATTGCATTTTTCTTCTATCCTTGTGATAAATGTCATTCTAGGCATTGTAATATATCTCAATGCCAAAATATTTTTAAATCAATTGTCAATATATGTCTTCTATAAATAAATTTCATCAAAATTGTGATTTATATGGACACAGAGCTTGCAAGCTTGTTTAATACAACCTTCTGTAATAGTACATATAAATCTAGAGAGTTTGAAATTGCTACATTTCAAGATACATGATTGCTAAATTATGTTATATTGAAACTTGATACAAGATCTCCTATATGTCAAGATAAGTATTTATAATGAAATTGCTTGTGGAGACCAAAAATCCATTTTCTCCCAAAACATAGTTATTTGATAAGGTTGGTTATCAGGTTATGTTGTAGAAGTGGTATCATAACACAATTTCAATGGAAATAATTCCATGGTTCAATTAGATCCAAGCTATATTTGCAAGTAAGCATATAGATATCAAGGATGAAATTCATCGTCTTGGCCTACAAGACTTGGATAGTTGAGCCAATTTTAACAATTCATTCATGCTAGTCTTAGAGACCGGAGTTAATCTTCTTCTTTTGGCAGTAGACAAATAATCAAAAGTCTTAGGACTAAAATGAATACTAGGTTCATATTTGTAATCTTTGTATTCAATGCCTTGTAAAGAATATACTTGTCTAATTTAACATTGATAATTTGTACTTTACTATAATTTTGTATAGTTTTGATGTACTAGCATCTACTTAGAGGAAAATGGTAAACGTAAAAGGAGGACCAGAGCGCCCAGTTAGTCCAGCTTGCAATCCGAAAACGGGTGTAAGTAATCTTGCTCTAAAAATTTAATTAATTGATGTTTAAGTGGTTTGTATTATGAATATGATCAAAATTGTGTTTGTATTAAGCATACCATTTAGTAATTTTTGCACATTCATTATTTTAAATTAGCAATTCATTAGAAAAGTGAAGTGAGTCTAGTTTGATACCATTTTAATAACAGAGACCCCATTTTAGTGTGATTTTTCCAATCACTTTGATGATGAGTTGGCACTAAGATTGGCACCAAATTACCTTGATAGTGTTTCAATGCAGCATATTGACATGCCTTTGAAGTTTTTCACGATTCAAATTGATTCTACAGGAAGGTAGACAATGCATTTGTAAGGTTTGCACATGTGGCTCCCACAAATGTCCGCAAAAACACACCTCTGTTCATACCAAGTTTGGCGACAAAACAGTTTCGGAATATTGTGCGAAATACCCAGAATGGCCCATGCCCAAAAAATTTGTCCGTAAAATCCCGGCGAACGAAAATGCGAATCTTAAAATTGCCTCGAATACAACTTACAGTGATGACTTTGTTAAGCATCCTTGGGGACCGGCTCCCTTGTTTCGACCGCCAATTAAACACGACATGACCGGTCCCATTCAGAAAGAAACCACATATAATGTCGACTACTGGGACAAGTCGAAACATATGGAAGCTCGAACGCGAATCCCGCCTCAGAAACATGACGGAGGGGGGAAATTCTCCGGTCAGTCGCTCTATTCTGTTGAATTTAAGGACCCTGGGAAAATCCCGCCAGCCAAAATTATAAAACATGGTGATAACTTGGGTAGCCATGGTGCCAAATTCGACTCGGATAGCACATACCATGACGACTATAGGGAATGGAAAATGCCCGCCAAGTATGTCCATAAGAAGGCTGACAATCCACAGCCTGCGGGGAAAATCCAAGGCCCAACCACGTACCAAGTGGACTTCCAAAATAGACAAATTCCAGAAAAATGTCCAGTTGTTGCACAGGGCAAACCTAATGTTGTTTGTGGTGACCATATGTGTTATTAACCCTAAAACAATTGATCCCGTGGACCTTTTTGTGTTCGAGGGATGACAAATAATATTTCTATATAGTGCAAAAGTGCAATTGTTCATCTTTGGAATTTTGTGCCAATAGGAGAGATCTTGCACAATAATTTGATCTCTAATGAGTACTTTTGTTTTCTTTAAAGTAGGTGATGTCATATAGTGTCAAAGGGAAATGATTTTCACAGTCACCAACCCAACATTTAAGGATTGAAATTTGTATTTCCTTCTAAGGTCTCAATTAACATTCATTTGGTCATTGGTATGAATGCTTTAGCATTCTAAGATTTTGTAAGGATTCTAAGATTTTGTAAGTATGTAAACCTTGTCAAATTATTAATATTCTTACTTATTTTTCTATTTTTAAGGGTGCCAAATGTATAAAAGAAGAACAAAGTTGCACTCTTCTATTTTGCCCTTCTCTTTTGAGCACGATAGGGGTGTGTTAGTAGTTGTTGAGACTTCTTGAGTCTCAATGTACAATGGGGGGACAAAAGTATTGTCGCCCCCCTTTTGTTCCCACACAAACGCCCCCATTTTTAAATACTATTTTTTATTATTTTTATGTAATTCTTGTATCATTGCATTCCTACTTAGTCCCAATCATGCGTATCAAATTTCAACTTCAAAAAAGCAAAACTCCAATTTTTGGTAAATTTGTAAAGTCTATTTTCATGGTTCACATAATATTTGATTGAGAACAATTCATCGTGAAATATTTAAATTCAATTGTGGAGATATGTAGGGAATATCCATACACACATCTTCCCTTCAACAAGCATCTCCAAAAAAAATTCATAGCTCCCTCTATAAAAAATTCAATATTGGGGTGACAATGTCCTAATTTTGAAAAATAGATCATTTTTATTGAAATTAGATTGTTCTACTTAAACATCACATTATATCTAATTTTGTACATTTGCGCATGATGGTACAATTGCCTTGCTAAAATCTAATTACAATAAAAATATATCTATTTTTCAAAATTAAAACATTGTCACTTCAATATTGAATTTTTATAGAAGGAGCTGTGAATTTTTTTTGGACATGCTTGTTGAAGGTAAGATGTGTGTATGGATATTCTCTATAGATCTTTGCAATTGAATTGAAATCTTTTATCAGTAACTGTTTTCAATCAAATATTATGTAAAACCATGAAAACAGACTTTAAAAATTCACCAAAAATGGAGTTTTGCTTTTTTGAAGTTGAAATTTGGTACACGTGATTGGGATTAAGTAGGAATGCAATGATCCAAGAATTATCTAAAAGTTGTAAAAAAATAGTGTTTGAAAATGGGGGCGTTTGTGTTGGAACAAAATAGGGGGCAACAATACTTTTGTTCCCCTATTATACAATATAGTACAATACTTTGAATAAGCAATGGAAAACTTTAAGATAGGCTCTAATTTTAATAACATATTTTCATTCTCATTTTCAAAAATATATATGTGTACTTTAAAACATAAATACATTCAAAATATATAAACAAGAATGCATACTATAGTGGAGAAAGAATCATTCTTAAAAACTCTAATATAAAATCTAAGCAATTATATATATATATATATATATGTATATGTAGTAGAATTTTTTTGTGATCAAAGTTTCAATCTAAGACATTGTTTTCTTAGAATTTTGAAGTGCTTTAATGTAATTTGACAATGTATTAGTCTTTCATTATATGTCCCATTTGAAATTTGCACTCTTAAATTCCATTTCATAAAATATTAAATTTTATTTAATACATCAAATTATATGATAATTATAATAAATATACGTAAAGATACGGATAGTGTAGACAAGGAAGAACCACATGACAAATTAGACCAATGATGGGTCTTTCTATAGCCATTTTTATGATCTACACAATCAACCCTTGTTTCTACTAGAAAAAAATGTACAAAATTAGGTTACGCGGTAATGACTGATGTTTTGAAATTTTAAAATCCTAAAAAACATTGAGATATATTGCATTTGGAAGGTGAAAACTAATGCTCTATACCATGCAAAATTCTCTTCTTTATCTCTAATGGTAATGTGGATTTGAACAAGACAATCATGGTTTTTTGGATAATTGGAATATTTCTTTAAGGAGCTAGGATTGATGCCATGTACTTTGAATGCAAAATACAAGAATGCATGTTTACTCAATATTTTATATTAGTATATTTTGAAGACAATTACATACTTAAGTTGGGCAATTACGAAGCCATCACTTCTTTATATAGTCTAAATTGGAATGTTTATTTTCCAATGGAGAAGTTGGGTAATAATGTCAAGTAGGATCTAATAAATTTATAAACTTTCTATTGTAATATTTGAAAATTTTTGTACTTAAAAAATAAAATTAACAAGCCTCATCATGAACAATTAACTTGGCAATTACACAATCCAAATTTCAATTTTGAAAGCTCAAAACTTTACTTTTTAATTTACTTTTTATGTTCTTATATAATAATTGATTATACAATTGATTGCACACACTAATGATGAATTTCAAATTTTAATTATGTGGATATGCAAGAAATATCTGTATGCATATCTTTGTTTTTTAAAGAAGAATTTAGTTGCAATATAAAGATATCTATTTTACAAATTTTAAACACAATCTCCAATATAGAATTCTCTCTAAAGGTTGTTGCAAGAAACACCATGCTATTTTTGTAGCGTTTGTTATGGTACTTGCTATACTCTAACCTTTTGGAAAAATATTTAAATACAATTGAATATAGATAATTAGTGTAAAATTAAAAATAACATGTCACCAAAATTTGAGACCTAAGAGAAATGCAGGTCAAAAGTTATTCACCAAATAGAGTTATTACAATTTTTGAAGAAACTAGACACTAATTTGTAAAAAAGTATGGAAAATAATTTATGAAGAAACTAAAAATTGGACAATTGGAAGATTTCATGGTGATGAGATTTCACAAAATAAATGATTTTGAAACCATCTTCAATTTTTAGAATTGCTCTCACAAGAGAGCCCTATTTGCATGGAAGTGGATGACATGAAATAATATATTTTAAAATATCCTTTAGTAGGCATATACTTGCCGAGTGTGAAAATAGACCAGAGAAATCTCAACCCTAGATCATTCAATTTGGGTACACCAAATGTAGTAAAACTTCCTAAATTTCAAATTAAGACAAAAAATCAAAATTGATTTTTTAATTTTGAACATTTTTATTTAAATAAAAATAAAGGATCTAGTAAAAAATTCATGCTCTTTGAAATTGTGCTTCAAAAGTTATAGTGGATGATAACAACATTACTTTGATTGTGACTGGAACTAATAGCACCATGTTATTAAATGCATATGCCAATGTAGACTATATCAATGACACTACCAATCAAATGTCCCACATTATTGATCAAGTAGTTGATCTTTTCATTAAAGTTCCCTCAATGAATATTAATTAGGTGAATGCATTTTTTTTAAAACATTCATCATCCAATATATGATTGGTGAAACATTTTAGAGGTTACATAAAATAAATGGTCATAATCTAAACATGTTGGACTCTTTCTCTTGCAACCAATTGTGACTGCTTTACTTTAGAGACTTGTCCTTGTCTCCAAGCAAAAATCCACCCCTTATATTGTAGTTAATTTTATACTTCAAGAACTCTACTAGATAATTTGTATGTCTTTGATTCCAAATATGAAACCAAAATTTCTATTTATAGGAAAAAATAATTAGCTATACTACAAGAAACAATAATGTTTTAATGCTCAAAACATAGAACATTGAACTGTGAGTATATAACAATGACTTTCTTTTCATTTAAAAAATTCTTGATTGGGGCTTTGTTTTCAATTAAAGTACTTCTAAAGCTATATTTTGTAGTAGCCTTTGTCAATGCAAAGATTCTTCTCCTTCAACTAAGAAGCAAGTGTATTTTTCCTACATATATTAAAGGAGCGGCATTGTCAAAATACCTTCATTTAAAAAGAGAAGGACTATTATAGTGTGCCAACAAATTATGTGCTGATTTTTTGAAAAATCCAATTAGACAAAGATGTTTGTTTTAAATATTCTTGAAAATTTAACTACAAAGAAACAAATTTGAGAAAAGAAAATCCCTAAAAGTTTGGCATTAATTTTTGGTATTATTTTATGCCAATTTTGCTAGCAGTTAACCCCTAAAGGACCAAGTTCTGTTTTGGGGCAACAAAGCGATTTTGGGCAACTCACTCCAAATAGAGTTTTTATTTTTTTTCTTTGAAGTTTTCACCCAATATGGAGACAAGGTTTTTCTTTAAAGCCCTACTTTTTTCATAACTTCTGATTACTAAAAAGTTATTTGTATACATGTAGTTTTTTTCTCAACCTACACAGTTAGGTAGATTACAAAAAAATCACTTTTTTCAAAATTTGAAGTTTGAAATTGTTTTTTTAGATTTATACATACATGGAAAGCTTTGTATCATTCTATTTTTATTAGTGAAATCAAAGTTATGAGGAGTTTTGACAACCATTAGGATTCAATCATACTACTAAAATCATAACTCCCTCTATAATATTACAATTCAATTTTGAATAATGTTATAGAAATTCAATTGCTTTTGTAATAGCCATAGGATACTTTCTACTATATATTGTGTATTCTTTTTGTGGAATATTTGAAAATCAAATGGATAACATTTCTAAAGAAATGTTAAAAAAACTTTTTAGACAACAAAACTATAGATAAATTCCATGTCTTTTTAAAATGTGATATTAAAGAATAAAAAAGCACCAACCGTTAGCGTTGCATGAAGATGTCAATGTTTTCATTTAAAGATTATACATACTTTGTTTATCTACATTCTATCACATGAAAAATTCATGAAAGTAATATATTTAATATGTAGCAAAGCAAGCACCAATCGCTAGTTCCATAACTAAATTCTCAACGATTTAGTATTTTGAATCATTCTCTACTTCTTTCTATTTACTATTTTTTTTCTGTTTGTTGTACAATTGCTAATGATCTGAATTTTTTCAAGCATGTAGCCAACTTGCTTTGAAGAATGAATTTAAAGAAGCACCACCATCTGGAAAAAAATTTCATACAAATGTAACCTTGTAAAGTGTAGTTGCCCTATTTTTTGCAGGGCCAAAAAAATGATTTTAGTGAATTCAAACACTAGTATCTTGCTATTCATACTGGGGAAATTTTTGAATTTTTTTTCACATCTTTTCAAACTAGCGTACTACTATCTTATGAAAAGATGTTGTCACCACTGTTAAAATGCCCCCCTTCCCTATTGTTGATCTAGCCATACCTCCTTCCCTACTGTTGATCTGCTTCACTTAAGAAACCAAGGGTTGTCGATGTGCCGATGGTGGGCTGTCCACCGCCGTTGATAGTTCAGGCGTTTGGGCAAGGAGTTGGAGAAAGCGCCTAAGTTTTTAAAGATAGCAACCTAAGTTTTTAAGGAGTGGGATTTGAAGTAGCTTGTCGATAGAGATTTGCAAGAGTGCAACCTTTGACGACCATTTTGACTTCTTCGGGTTTTTGAACTTTTCAACTTCAACTTCGGACTTGTAGGCAATTACATTCCCATGACCTCCTTTCATTTATAAACTCGTCTTGTATATTGCATCAAGCACTGTTTTTGACTATGCAGAATTTTTAGTAGTGCAAATAATTTGAAAACATTCAACAAGTGCAATATTTGTCTGAATGCACAACAAAAAGTTGTTGCAATTTTAAACTAAACATCAACCTTGCTCTTTACGGAATTCCCCGAAGACAAAATTTGATTCTTGACAGACATACAAACCTCAAAGAAGACATTGAGCATTTGAAAATACAAAGAAGTATAGTTGATAGCTTGCACTTACAAAAATAGCACTTGCTCTTTGAAGATGGAAGCGTTGGCTACATGTTTATTGCGCTTCATTTGACGTAATAAATTAGGGTGTCCAAAGGAGTGATGGCAAGACTATGAAGAATAAATTGTAGTC
Organism: Neckera pumila; assembly: GCA_963969595.1. NCBI lineage: Eukaryota > Viridiplantae > Streptophyta > Bryopsida > Hypnales > Neckeraceae > Neckera > Neckera pumila. Next base: position 15,171,433 of record OZ018415.1, read on the forward strand.
TCTCATAAGATCATTCTTATTTTGTTTTTTGTAGAATTGAAATTTTAATGAATTTAGGGTTTGCCACGGCAAAAAGGAATTGAGGAGGAAGGAAATAAATTTGGAGATTGAGTGTTTCAATGTAGGGAATTGGAAATGATTTTTGTCCGATGGCTACATACCACAAGTACAATAATTATTCCCTAACTATCTGTAGTCGTAGAATCTATAGATAGTCTGTTCATAGTAGCAAATTTTGGTTAAGTCCTTTCATTTTCATAAATCTATAGTATTTGAAGAGTTAATATGTTGATATTACCGGTTATCAATGGATTTAACTAGAGGATGTTATCAATGGATGAATATCTTAGAATGAATGGGTTGCAACTATTGATGCAGTTACTCAACCGACCGGCTGAAGAGGGAAAAGGAAACAATTGTAAAAGTGTGGGCCCAGTTTGGAAGGGAAGTCCAGAGCCCCTGCGTGGTGGAGGCCGGCAGTGTGTGAGGATCGATACTCTGTAAGCTTGTGTGTTTTGGTGTTGTGGTTGGTGAGTGTTGGATTGTTCTATAGTGCTTGTGTCATTGGTAGTTGTGGCGGATCGATTGATATTACAGAGTGCATTGTGAAGGAAATGAAGAACAATTGTAAGTTCAAAAATGAAATATAATGTTGAAATGAAGGCAACGGTGTATCATTGTGATGGCTTAACTGGATTCAATTGGTGTCTACTTGTATGTTTGATTTTGTGTGATTGAATCTATTGATGTTGATGTGTGATGGAGTTCTATAGTCTGTGAGTTTTTGTGGTTGTTGAAAGTTGTTGGAACCGAGATGAATCAGTTGGATATGTTGTATGTTCTGGATTGAGTGTTAGATCTATAGACTCAGATTTTAGAGGAATGGTCCATTGAGTTATTGGAAATTAATGTTGAACAGTGATCAATTTTAATTGTGTTATCAATTGTGAATGAACTGAGAATGTAAGAATGAGTGGATTCTATAGAAATAGAGGTAAATGTAAATTCTGCCGTGAGGAGAATTATCCAAAGCGACTGTGTAAAGAATTTGTAGTTGGAATTAAAATGCAATAGGAATTGGAGCATAAAGAAGTAAATCAAAGTGACCAGATCTCTATGGAAGCTGACAAGACTATAGTGAAGAACGGAGTTGGAGTTCAAGCTAATGAATAAGAAGCAATAGATCTTCAAGGGTGGAAAAGGAAATCAAATTTAAGATCATAAAGAGTGACTTAACAATTGATGTGATGAGTTCATTAACCTTGGATTTTAAATATAATAAACATGAATTATTATCTATTGATTTTTGGTATCAAGCCAAGTATTCCCTTACCTTTAATTGTGCACAACTTGGGTTGATTAGTCTCCCTTAGGAATTATCCATAGCACATCCAAACCTCCTTGTGAACGAACTTAAAACTATAGAATTTAGCAATATTAGTTTATGGTAAATTCATATCTACACTATCCATTCAAAAGATTCAATACTTGAGGCCACCGGAACACATATGTGACTATCCACTCAAAAGACATTGCACATACAAGATTATATAGTTACATGTGTCCAAAAATGTTTTTTTCCTAAAATTTGGTACTTGTATTAGAAATGGCAGTTTTGAAGCGTTTTTGGTGAAAACATGGTCAAGGAACTTTAGATCAATGTTAATGGTATAACAAGTTGAAGGTGTTTCCAAATACATTAATTTGTCCTAATAGCTATAGGAAAAAATTATAATCATCTACTAATTAGTGTCACCACAACATTTAATTTTGGAGAAATTTGGTACAATGAAGGGATATTTTCAACCTCCACTAATTCAGAAGTGTCACCCCAATAGATTACAATCCCGTGCACTATTGGTATTATTATGATAATTTGCTCCCAAAAAGCGACTATTGTCTTCAAATTGCCTTTGTAAATAACTCTAAAATGGATATGAGGTGATTCTTAAACCAACCCTTTTAGCTAGTAAGTGAATTGAGGAAAAAGTATTATTTATTGCAAGAGTGAATAGGTGTCTACGGCAAAAATCTTTTGAAAATTTGTAAATAATTCAATAATGCTTCCAAAAATATGAAACCACTTGTGTTATGTTCCGCATCTATTTTCCTTTCCCTGAAAAATGAGCCAAAAATGTTTCCATCCACAAAAAATCCATGAAAAAAGTAGTCCAACTCTTAGATGGTCACTTGTAGAGCAGACTACTTTATAACAAATTAATTTAAGGTAGGACCATCCATTTGCAACCAAGGAGCCATGTCCAACCTGTAGGGTGCAGCTATTTTCAACCAAGGTTGGAACAAATGTCCAACCAAAGCTTAGAATGTGTTTTTTCCACCTTTTCAAGGTTGGGACTAATAAGATTACCACACATGTTCCAAAGTAGTGAGCAAGAAAATAGGAAGTTGCGAGCAGGAAAATAGATTTTTTGTGATCAAAATTGGAAGAGTCAAAATATTGACTACTAGTTTAGACAAATTATTGGCTTTCAAAAATCACAATCATTCCAATTTTTGAGAATAAAATCCAAAAAATCTGCAATTCCAATATTTCCTATCTTCATATATGGCAAAAATTTTACTTGCCTCATACTGCTTATGATATGGCTGAAACTTGCTTAAGTGATTAAATATGGATGGTTCTACCTTAACCCTTTAGGATGTAGAGATCTTGCCTGAGCCTTGGTTTCCAATGTTTCACATTTTCATGATGGTTTTTTTACGTATTAGACAAAACAAGAAATTATAAACACCTTGGCAAAGTTGTGGAGCATATTATGAGATTAAAAAATAAAAATAAGAAATAAAAGGGTAAAAACTCTGCCTAAGTAAAGAACATGTTCTACGTATTCATAGTGAATACAAGCTCTTTCCTGTAGAAGAGTTCATGTCAAGCTTACTTTAATTAGAAAGTATGCACACATCTTTGGCTATCGGCAGGAGCAGTTAAATATAGTTACTCTACATGCTCCATTGCATTGTAGATGGTGTCTTACGGCAGTCCGGTTTGTCTTAATTTTTTCAATCCACTTGCTTGAGTTTTATGATCGATTTTTTTAAAAGATAAAGGAGATTTGAAAAGGAAGAAATTTCATCCAATTACATACCCGCTTCTAATTCACATGCCTGGTGCACCCAATTGAAACCCAACAATACATTTCGTGGATGTCATGAACCACCATCTTTCTTTACCTTTCAGAAAATGGGAATTATAAAATGCGTGAATTTACAAATCCAAAAGTATTTGTATTCTAGATTAAACCATAACTATCAGTTAGGGAGTTTTTTTTATTAGATAACAATGGAAACGTCAAGAGTTTGGGGTGAACTTGGAGGTGAAAAAATGAAAAGTGCAATTACATGAAAACAAAGGAAAATTCTAGGAGAAAAAATAGTGTTTCTAAGCTAAAATTATTTTAAGCAAGATTTGGCAAAGTATCCAAATTAGGTAAGCGGTAAAATGGTGATAAAATTAAAAAAATACAACAAAGTAGAAAAATAAAATTAAAAACACATAGAAAACTAGAAAGAGAATAGCAAAAAAAATACAAAACCAAAATGAAAACAAAATACTGTAGGTAGGAATTGTGTTCAATGTAGAACTTCAGACTTAATTTTGGCATAGTACAATACTTCTTTTCAAAAACTTTGAATTCAAAAAGTTTGGAAAATCATGCTAAATTTTATATCCAAAAATCTGATTGAGATTTAGAGATTTCAATCAAAATTTATGGATAAAATTAGGAGAGGGGTTTGAATGGACATTTTTTTTGACATTTTCATATATTTTCTCTGAATTTTGTTCATAACTTTTGATTGAAGGCTCAAAATCGAAAAGAAAAATTTGAAAATGAAAGTTAGCTTGAATTGCCAATTTTTCACAATTCAAAATTTTTTGGACAAAATTATTCTACTATGCCTAAATTAGGTCTGAAGCTCTACATTGAACACAATTCTTTTGTCTTTATAGTAAGCGGTCAAGCTTTCATCTTCAAATTGTCCCATATCTTTTGAGGATTCATGCCAAACTATGGATTTCATTATAAAAACAACCTCTCTACCTCATATCTTACAATTGGATTTCTTTTAATGTTGTGCTTTGAATTTTTTTTGAATAGGTATGGTTGTTTTTTCTAGAAAGGGAGCAATCATTTTGTCTAGAAAAAAATTCAAACTACAAGATTACATGTGAATGAGGGAATAGGATATTTTAGAATATTGATTGTGGTTTGCATTTTTCTTCTGGAACAAGTATCATTGTTTCCCTCAGAAAGAGAGCAACCATGAGTGGACGCTTAATTACCCACCCTTGGTAATGAAGCAAAGACGACTAGGTTCTTAGCTTTTAGCCACTATTTGATTTAAAGGAAGTTGTGAATGTGGTCCACTGAGCCTTCCAAGCAATGGATCTTGCTAATGTTTCCTCAGTTTTGTGGATGGGCAAAAGAAATGTTTAGAAATGCGAGTGATTGCGACTTCCAAGCTAATTGCCAATTATCAGGTATCACAGTGATCTAACAGTGAAATTCTACCGTCTTAGCTATCTATTCTATGTTAAAGGTAATTGGTGCCATTTCCAACAATCCTAACTGGTCGAAATGGGATTCCCTATGTCCCTTTCATAAACCTCCAAGGCTACCTTTTTCCTTTCAACTATTGGTAGAATTTTTGATTTTTTAACCTCTAAAGTGGATTTTAAGTTTCTACATCTAGATTTCACTCTTTGTTAGATTAATCCTAAGTTTTGACTTTTCACTCTAGAATTTTATTTCTAAACTAACTCTAAAATTTAACCTTTAAATTTAACTCTACGGTTTAACTTTTAAGATCTAGATTTTTACTTCTAAAACTAATTCTAAGTTTTGTTCTAAATTTTAACTTCTAATTTAAGTCTATAACTTTAACTTCTAAATTTAACCATAATTTTAACTTTAGAATTTAATCTCTAAAATTACACTTCTAGATTGACTCTAAGTTTTAACTTTTAACTCTAAATTCTAACTCCTAAATTTACTCTAAAATCTAACTTTTATCTTCTAATTTTTACTCTAATTTTTGATTCTTGATTTAATACTAACCTTTTACTTCTAAACTACTCTAAAATTTGACTTTAGAATTCAACTCCTAAAATTAAATTTCGAAGTTAGTTCTAGGTTTTCAACTTTTAAAATTAGCTCTAAATTTTGACTCTAATTTTAACTCTAAATTCTATTGCCTAAATCTAACTCTAAATTTTGTTTATCGTTTATTTTTAGATGGAGTTTACTAACGTGTTTTTGTTACCTCTGACCGCTCAATATAACTTAGCATGGTCAACTCAAAGCCAAATCCCATGTAATATGTTTCTGGAAAATCATACTTCTAGTCTATGAACTTTTGAATCTAAACTTCTAATTTTCACTAATTTTTGCTTATTAGCATGGATTAAAGACTAATAAAGAAAATCAAAAGTTAATTAGGAAAAGAACGCTAAAGATATTTCAATGACTTACCTTGTCACTGTTGGTGTTAGAAATGACCTTGTGTACATCCATATATGCATCCTCGTATTCCATTGTAGTTGTTTGCTGTTTGTTTGTTTGCTCAAAGCTCATTTCTTAAATTTTAGAAAATGTCATACGTTTGATAATCTAACTTCCTTCCTTTCCTTCTTCCCTCTTTTTTCTTTTTCTTCACTTCTTCTACACTAGCACTATTCTATCTAAGGTATTGATGGTGGTCTTAAACTATAGTCTCAAATTCCAAGGAAGGTAATGGTGCTTCCTACTTTCTTACACATTCCTACTTTTTGTCATATTAAAACCTTCTTCTCAACGGTTACACAAAATTCCCTTGATTTTCTTTTGAGGTCTACCTAATCCCAGGGTACTATTTATCATCTCTCTCCTTTCTTCTCCTATTTCATCCCCTTCTCCTCTAATCTCCCTCCATTGTTTGTAGGTTTGTTTTTGTTAGTGAGAGAAGGAAGTCTTTTGTATATAGGTGAGGTGGTGTTTCTCTTTTTTTCCCTCTTCATTTTTCTCCTTTTCTTTAGACTATGACTTGCTGAAAACTAAATATCTTGAAAGCTAAACTTTGGACATTCCCAAGAATGTCTTAGAAACTATACTTTGGAACTAAATACCGTGGAGGTTCAAAGCTTTGCCACTAAGTTGGATTTAATACCAACTTTAGGACTTTGTGGCATCCTAGGGGGCCGTAGCTTCGCCATCCAGGCCCGTTTAACACACTCTGTAGGACTTTGACTTAGTCATGAGTTCAAAGCTTTGCCGTCTTTGGGGTGGGGTGGGGGTACACAACAATAAAAAACTTTAAAAGAAGGAAAAAACATACTTAAAGAAAATACACAAAAAAGCCAAAGCTTTGCCGTTTGAGAGGGGGATCCACTCAACAAGGAAAAAAACGTTAGAAGAAGGTAAGAATACTTAAAGAAAGTACACAAATTAAGACAAACATAGTAGTATGAAAACTTGCATACTACAGGCCCTTCAAAGCGGCATTGCCAAGGTATGGTGGGGGATTGCTCTAGGGTTAGTGCAAGACACCCAAAAGACTCCTAAATCACACAAGCTAGCTCACAAGGGCATACGAAGGATAGAAAGACTCTCAGTTCACAATTTAGTATGCAAAAGTACAAAAAGACAAGATAAAAGGATCCTTAAGGACCTTCAAAGCTTGATATATAACAACAATGGAGCCCAAAAGTGCTCCAAAAACATTGTAGAGGTTTTGGGCTTCAAACGCCAAAAAATTCAAAGTAACTTCGACCCACGGATCCAAAACAAATATGAGGGTAATTTTAGAGAGGAAAAAGGGGACCTTATATAGATTTCCAAGGGCTCACCTCCTTCTCTAAATTCCTATTAGTAACCTTATCAACTTGAATTTTCATCATAATCCTAAATTTGACTGTCTACCTTCTATAATGGACCAACATCCTAACTTTTAGAGATCAACTCCAAATGTCAAATAGATTGCGTTGTTGACTTCAGATTGCCGTGTTTAGTCCTACAACTATCTAACTCCTGTTTCGGGACAAAAAAACCATTGTAGGCTAGTCTTGATTAAAAATAAGTTGTGGTAAATTCTTAAATCTGGGGGTCTCTAATTTTGAGAAAAATAATTGGTTTAAGGTCTCTAGTAGGTGCAAGGGAGTAGAAAAAGACTCCTTGTTGGCTTCGTTTCTCCGTTGTATGCCCTCGGAATGCCGGTCAACATCGTGGGGACCCCGCCATGTGGTTCATTTTCAAGGAATCTTGTTGATTCGAGTACTTGCCGCTATCAGAATGTCACTAAAAATTAGGATAGCTTATTTTATGTTAATAATGTTCGTTGAAAGTCAAAATTTGTCTGGTTGTAATTTTTTGGGGTTTTCTTCTTTATTCTTGAAATGTTTTTTTTTGCTTAAAATGGGTTCATAAGCATTATTCTTTACAAGAGTTGAATCTAGCATTGCCCCTACCAACTTAAGGCTAGGGATTCAACTTTTTGAAAATGCACCGATCCAAAAGAAGGTCGATGCATTTTTAGGAGGTTGGTTAGTACGACATGCCCACAACATTCACATTTACAAGAATCAAAAGATGATGATCCAAAAAATTAGAGAGAAGAGTAAGAGCAAGCCACCATTTACAAGAATCAAACAACATGAGCAAAAAAAATGGGAAAAGGAGTGAGAACAAGCCACCATTTACAAGAATCAAACAACATAAGCAAAAAAAAATGGGGGAGAGGAGTAAAAACAAGCCACCATTTACAAGGCAACAAATGAATACAAAATTTACAATATAAAAAATTTCCTAGAAAATATAATCCTGGCCGGCTAAAAATTAGATTCATGAATTTTGAATTGGTAATTTTTTGATATGTTCCTAGGGTGGACGGCAAAAAGCCGACATTTTATTTTCCTAACCGGTCCATTTCCAAAAATATTTTTTTTCATTTAGAACCTCTGCCGAAACTTTTCTATCTCAATCGGAAATTCTCAAAATCAACCGGCTAGGATGTAACTAAATGCCAGTACTCCCCGTTCATTGGAATTGTTGATGGCGTGGGAATATTTTGCAGATGAGGGAATCTTGGCAAATCAATTTTGCTGTTGAACTCTTAGCATGGGATTTATCCTAAACCACCATTCTTGAACAATAGATTCCTCCATGGGTCCGTCTTGAGTCAGTGGCTCCTATAGGTTAATAATCATTTTTGTAGGAATTCATCGATCTAATGGAAAATTCAAAAACCTAACTTTAGGGCTTGACTTAGTGGCCTTGCTGTGGATCCCTTAGACCAACCTAGCCATAAATTGCCACATTCATAGTGGGATTTAGCCTTTTGATGTCTCAAATCCAACAAATCCCACTATCTTGTGATTTTTACTCTATTTTTAGGCAAGATTTGAAAAAATTCTAGGTATAAAATCAAAATGAGACCAAATACTATAGTGGTTATGACACAACCCTATTTTGGTTCTATACTCTTTTTATGCTTTTTTGTACATTTTTATCTACTTTAAATTGCAAATTTCAAAAAAAAGAAATCTACGAGTCCTAAGTGACAATTTGAGAGCTCACACCAAATTGTCTAGAAAAAATGAAAGCTACAAAAGTACATGAGAATAAGCAAATAGAATTTAATTTTTTTTGGAAGAAGTTAGTGTCTTTGATTCATTTTGTATTTTTGTGACAAGTTAGGTTCTATTTTTATATTTGTACAACTTGGATTTTTAATATTTTTCACTTTTTTGGAACAAGGTAAATGTTTGGATTCATTTTGTATTTTTGTAAGAAGCTACATTTTGAATCCTTTTTTTTGATAACAAGTAAGGTTTTTGAATCTCTCAGTTTTTTGTAACAAGTTTGGTCTACATTCGTAGGATGTGTGTTGGAAGGTGGATTTATTTTGGATTCTTCAATTTACTTTTTGGAATTTTACGATGAAGATTTGCAACAATGCAATAAGGCAATTTGGTAATTGTTTATAATTTAGTCACTCTTGGAAAGAAACAACAGCTATGGAAGGTGATTGGCAATTGGTACTTCCAGTCCATACATTACCTGCAACTGGTGCAGACGCGTTAGATCAAGCATATAAGGTTGTGCAATGAACACTTTGATGTTCACTTTTTATTCTTCTCTAACTTCATATAGTACAATCTTTGTATATAGAGCGCCCAACACCCATCCGTAGTCATGAATTTCTTGCTGGAGTTTGTTTTCTTCAAAACCACTTTTGATTTTAGAATAGTGAAGTGTAGTCATAGAATCTATAGATAATGTGTGCATAATAGCAAATTTTGGTTAAGTTCTTCAATTTTCATAGATATATAGTACTTGCAAGGTTAATGTGTTAATATTATCGATTATAATAGATTTAACTAGAGGATGTTATCAATAGATGAATAGCTTGGGATGAATGGATTGCAATTGTAGATACGGTTACTCAACCGATCGGCTGAAAGAAGGTAAAAGGGAATTATTGTGAAAGTGCAGCCCCAGTTTGGAAGAGTGTCCAGAACTCCTGCGGGCGAGGCCGGTAGTGTGTGAAGGATCGATAGTTGAGAGTTGGTGTATTTTTGTGTTGTGGATAGTGAGTGTGCGATTGTTCTATTGTGCTAGTATTTGTGGTAGTTGTGCTGGATCAATTGGTGTTATAGAGTGAGACTGTGAAGGAAGTGGAAACAATTGTAAATCAATGTGGTAGTATAATGTTGAATTGAACGGCAATGGTATATCATTTTGATGACTTGACTGGATTCAATTGGTATTTGCGTGTGTATTTGATTTTGTGTGATTTGAATCTATTGATGTTGATAGGGATGTGCTGATTTTCTATAGTCTATGAGCCTTGGTGGTTGTTGAAAATGTGCTAGGATAGAGATAAATCAATTGACCATATTGTGTATGGATTGAGTGTTAGATCTATAGATTCAGCCTTCATTAGAAAGAATTAGAGCCTTCAAAGGGGCTGTGAGTGAGGGGAACGAGGGAACAACAGCTGATTTTTTTTTTCAATTAAAAAAAAAGAAAAAAAAGAAATCCCCCTCTAGCAAACGAGAGAGCCTGGGTAGCGCCTGATATTGACACTAAATTCATTTTTTAATATTAAAAAAATATAAAAATAGTTAATTAAAAAAAAACTAATTTTTTTTTAATCTGATTTGGCACGATGGCGACCACATCAGCTTCCTCATTTGAGAATTAGTTTATTTTAATTATTTTATTGTTATTTTAATTATTATTTTAATGTTTTTTATTTTTTATCTTATTATTTTATTATTAATTTCTATTATTTTAATTATTATAATATTAATTTTAATATTATATTATTATTTTAAATTTTAAATTTTAAAAAAAATGAACCCCCCTGTTCAAAAACAAAGGGGCTACACCTCCCTGAGGGGAACTCTTCAAAAGGAATCAATCCCTTTGAGGGTTGCCATTTTTCGTAATGTGGATAAACTATCTATCGTGTGATTAAGTGTTAATGTGTTACGATGGCTGAATTCAATTGTTTTTATCAATTATGCATGGACTATGGTATATGAGCATATTACCATTGAGCGTTTGACAAGTTGAACTGGGAGATTAATCTATGGATACATTGTGATTAGAAATATATGGAATATGAGTGATGTAAAAGTGAATCGAGAATTGTTTAAAGTGAGCCAAAAGAAATTTGAATAATGTAATCAATTGAACTACTCGAATCCTGAGTGTAAGAAAAAGAAAGGAACTGCTATAGAAAGAAATACTATTGAGAGTCTAATTGAAGCAAAACTGGAGTTAAGCCATATTAAGGCTGAATCAAATGAAGATGCTGGAAGATTGGACGAGCGAGAAAATCAATAGAAGATTGTGTCAATGCGGTTGGTGAAGTTGATAAGAAACCAGGGAACAAAGCTAAAGCTATGGAATCAGCAATAGAATGGATAAGTTTCCAGCCCTGGCTATAGTCATAATAAATATAGTTTTATCTATTGTATGGAAGGAAGTGACATATTCCCGAATCCTTGATTGTGCACAACTTGGGCTTAGTTAGATCCCTTAGGAATTATCCATAGTGCATCCAAACCTCTCCGTGAACGAACTTGAAACTATAGGATTTATCAATATTAATTTATGGTAAATTCGTATCTACATGAAGCACACTTACAAGCGATCATTGTGTAAAAATCCCACTTCAAAAACACGTGGTCTAGGGTTACTAAATAGTGGTTGTACATCAATACCCTCAAAATACGCTGAAATTTGCTTATACCATTTTAAAGGGGTTAAGAATCAGTGCAATCAGAAAGCAACTCCAAAGCCAATCTTGCCCCCAGTCATCTTTCCATTACCATCTTTATCTTTCCGACCTCAGCCCAGCATCTTCGTCTCTCTCCCCTCTATTTCTTTACCGCTAGACAGGCAGGCACGCCCCACTGAACCATGGCCCCATTGCCTTTCCGCCACTTGCCCTCGCTTCTTCCACCGCGCGTCGTCTGCGACCATCATCCCATTCCCCTGCTCTTCCCTTTTGCAACCTTCAGTTCAGGCCACGCTCAAGCTCCCGTCACAACCTTTGACCAAGTCAAACAACCCTTCTCTTCCCGTAAACTCAATCGCCAATTCACACCAAGCCCCTGGCTTCCCCAACAATCTCAACTTCGCACTCTGCACTACTGACGGACAGATTGTTCGTTTGATCCGTCACACGTCTTCCGCTTGTGCAAACCAAGCGCGGCGGATTGTTATGTCTCGATTGTGCTTGAGGAGGTGACACAGATGCTAACTCAAGAAAGACATTTGGGATGGATGATGCATGGCGAGGTGACGATTTTGATCATGGCCAGGGTTTGGTGACTTGGTGGCCACGGAATGTTTGATTCGAGTTGTAGGTAGGTGGTGAATCAGGGTTTCAGAGGTTGCCGCGATTCAATTCAGGGGCTAGGGTTTTCTTGGGGTGCAATTGCTCGGACTTAGGGTATATGCTCCGACATCGTCGTGGATGGGTTCGTTTTCTTAGGGTTTCGTGAGGGGGGAATTGGTGGTGTCTTGGATCGGGATCGTTGGTGCGAGTGTCGGTGATGTGTTGAATTGTTCTCTCTCTTTTTGAGGAGCGTCGGTCTATTTTCTAGTTCTGTGTGGCAATTGTGGTTGTTCGTGATTCCACTCTGGTTTGGTTGTGTTGCAGTAGGGAGAGTTTTTGTTTATTTTGGTTTGTGGGTCTCGTGTTACCGGCCCGGGTCATCGGGATATTGATTCTTGGGAGTTGATGGCCTGTGGCAAATTTTTGTCCTGTTTTTTGATCTGATTGGTTTGAATTTGTTGGGTTTCTTCGTAGGTTGTAATTTTATGTGGTTAGTGGTTCTCGTGTTGTTGTGAATTTTTCCATCTGTCCTCGGCTTCAACAGTCGCTTAGGTGCCCTAGGTGTCATTCTTGGTCTACCTCGTTCTTTTGAGGGATCGTCTTCTTTGAGAGAAGAATATGGAATCGGAAGACGAAATGCAAGATGCGTGGGCGGGCACATCGGATGGCGAGTTTGACTACAAAAATGAAGACGAGGACGAGGAATCAGATGCTTTAGTCAGTGATGATGAAAATGACGAATCAGACTACGGGTTTGATTATTCGAATGCGGACGATATTCACCCTAGTTCCCGGCTACCCCAGGTATGAATGAAGTATTCTACTCCAAGGTTTTGCATATGTGTGTTGCGCATGCATTGTTGATGAAGCGGGAGCTATTGCAAGGATAGAGGTAGAGGCGTCCGTACTGATGTTTTTGCTTCGGAGCTCTTGTTGGTGGATGCATGTGTATCGATCTGGAAAGACAAAAGAGAGAGCTTGAAATTTTTAGTACTCTTTTGCATGCCATGAACTGGAGATGCTGAAGGATATTCTACTTTGGTTTCTTATTGCAGACTAATTTCACTGTTCTTAGTGAGAAAGATATACGGCTTCGACAAGAAGAAGCCGTGGCAACTATCACTAACTTCTTGTCTATACCTCCTGTGGATGCCGGGGTGCTGCTGCGGCATTTTAAGTGGTAAATTCCGTTCTTTTGTCGGCAATACTAGGTATATATTTAGGTGACCTAATTTGAAGATCAGCAATCATCTTGGGTATGCGTTCTGCAGTGTCAAGACATAACACAGCAACCTACACATGCTCGCTTGTTGGTTTGCGTGCAATCATTACGCATATCTTTGAATGGGAGTGGAAGAAGTAGCTGCCGTCGTTCTTTACTCCTAAAGGACCGGGAGACCCAAACTGAGCCTCATGTTTTTTAGCAGTGTTGAGTAGGTCAAACGGGAGCTTCGTTTTGCTTAATTTCACTTCATTTTGACCAACACAAGCTATCTTACGCTTGTCTATGTTCAGGAGTGTGAGTAAAGTCAATGACGAGTGGTTTGCTGATGAGGAACGAGTTCGCGCAAGCGTTGGTTTGTTGGAAAAACCTGCGACTAGCAAAAGACCGAACCAGAAAGAGGTACAATGGTCTTGTTTATTTTCTCTGTGAATTTTTAGATCTTTGTTTTCTCCTTGCTTCCATTTCTGACTCTGATATTCGTTCGCAGATGACATGCGAGATTTGTTTCGAGGCCCATCCCTTTGAGAAGATGATGGCACCTCGATGCGGTCACTATTTTTGTGAGACCTGTTGGACAGGTCAGGTATTGGCGCACCATTTTGTAGTAGAGTTCCGCTCTAGATGTTTGTGCCGAACAGTGGACTGATTCAGTTTTTTTTTTGGCTCAGTGTATTGTTATCCTGTGCACAAATAGACTTTCATGCTTAAGAGTAGGGCGACTCTGGTTATTGGGACCTTTGGAATGGAAGTTTGTTTGAGCATACTTACTATTCGGTTTATTGAAATTGTTCTCTTTTATGTGGGCAGCTCTAGCATTTGAGCTGGTAACATCTTAGCTGTAAAGTTTGCAATACTAAAGTTATATTGATTGGATAGAAACTGAGGGCCTTGAAGTTCTGTATCACCTTGAGCATCTTGTCCTGACATGGGTTTAATGTCTTCTCAACTGGATTGGATTCAGGTTACATTCACACTGCTATTAATGACGGGCCCGGATGTTTGACTTTGCGATGTGCGGATCCATCATGTGGTTCAGCCATTGGTGAAGATATGGTATTGGGTTTAGTTTCGAGTGAGGATCAGCAAAAGTACATGCGGTATCTCTTAAGGTCTTACGTTGAGGACAATCGGAAGGTTGATGTTCTACTTCATCATATTTTTAGCTATTGCTGCGATTGCTGCTAGTGTGAGTATGCGGTGTGTGTTGGCGGGTGCACACATAGTTTTTTGCATAGGTTTTGCGGCAATGGAGGAAGGTTTATATTCTATTTTATATCTTCTCTCTTAATTAGATGAGGTGCTTTGGAGGGCATGGTATCTGACATGAAGGTAACGTCATTTAGCAGGTCAAGTGGTGCCCTGCCCCTGGCTGTGAATATGCAGTGGAATACCAACCTGGCGTTGGTTCTTACGACCTTGTCTGCAAGTGTGGGTTTAACTTTTGCTGGAATGTAAGTACTTTTAACGTTCATTTTGGCCTGCATGCTTGAATTATTGATAGTCAAACATTAATGTATATTTCCAGTACAGATTAGCAGATCTCATCATGCTTGTTTGCTTGCTTTCCAGTGTCGGGAAGAGGCACACCGGCCTGTGGATTGTGTCACTGTTAACAAGTGGATATTGAAGAATTGTGCCGAGTCAGAGAACATGAACTGGTATGAACTGAAAATATCGGCCCCATTGTAGCTCGTGACCGGTTCTTCTTGTAACTCTTGATTGGTTCGACAATCTTCTTTGTACAAGGACTGATGTTGAGAAACACTAGTTGTTGTTGGAGCAATTTAGACTTAGCTTTTCAGGCATGGGGGCTTAGAGGACAGTCTGAGGAGGTTTTACTTTGAAATTTACTCATCCTCTCATGGCATCTCCATTTTCGTTGTGCAGGATTCTAGCAAACAGCAAACCTTGTCCCAAATGTAAGAGGCCAATCGAGAAAAACCAAGGCTGCATGCACATCACTTGCACTCCACCTTGCAAATTTGAGTTTTGCTGGTAAGTAATATACTTTGAATGAAATGAAGGGAATCATTTAAACTGAAAATTCGCTTTGCCTAAAAGCTCATCAGTTCCAAGTGGCTTACCATTATTCCTTTACTATTAATCCCTTAAAATTCTCGACAAGCTTTCCCTTACACTACATTTTGACAGGCTTTGTCTTGGAGCATGGACTGACCATGGTGAGAGGACGGGAGGGTTCTATGCATGCAACCGCTACGAAACTGCAAAGCAAGAAGGCGTGGTAGGTGGACATGCCCCTTTTTATGCGATATTTCTTTGGGTCCATTTGGAATATTTTGGGAGAGCTTTAATGAATTTGTTTCATGTGAATAATTGGAAATACCTGTATATACACATTTAAGTAACAAGTAGCGATGAATAGATACCAATCATTATATATTAGAAATACCCTTATTATAGGTGTTTATGATACATACACCTTCTATAGTGTGTGGTATCTATATTATAAATATAGTGCAGTAGAACTCCTCTAATGCACCCCTTATGATTGCAAAATACTCTTTAAATGAATATTGTCAGACGGTCCCGGACCTATGCATGTAGAGGACTTCTACTGTACTTGATCTAGCAGCTTATTATCTCTGTAAAGCTATACCTGTAGTCACTGAGAGTGACATAATTTTAAGTTTACCTGATTAATTATTAGTTTAATGTCATTCTCTACTGGATGTCTTCATAATAGTGTGTTTAGTGAGTGGTACACTGGTCTATGTCTCTGGCTCAATCATTCTGTATGTTGAGGCACTTTAGCAGGAGTTGGTCCATCCTCTACTGCGTTCCTGTATTGACATAACCTCCCAAATGAGTATTTAAAAAATAGAAAGACCTCTTTGGAAGCTAGCAGTTGGTCATAATGACTTTCAAAGCATGGATCTATTTTTGAAGAATGTAGGGCATGGTCTCTTCTTTCGATCTGTGCATGTTTCCTTCCTTGAAGTTTCCTGAATGGATGATTTCTTGATATGGAAGTGGTCACTATTGGCCATTGGCCACTTAGGGATTAATGCCAGGCCGGTAACTATCCTACTGAGGGACTAGCACTCACCGTTTCTGCATTTAAGCGTTCCTTTGGATTTGCAGTACGATGAAGCAGAGCGGAGAAGGGAAATGGCTAAGAACTCCCTTGAGCGATACACACATTATTATGAACGTTGGGCTACAAATGAATCTGTGAGTGTGGGCTTGCGCTGTATTGTTCTTCATTTGAGTTAGGTTTGGTTGAGTCTTTCTTAAATTTCGCTGGTAAAAGATGTATACGATTCACGATTTTGATGTTGTGTGTGGAATATATTTGATGCATGTTCTCAACCTTTTGGATCTCTTTTGTGTTAACAGTCGAGGGCGAAGGCGCTTGCAGATCTTCAACAAATGCAATTGGTGCAGGTTTCATATCTCTCCCTTGTCTTCCTTCAAGAGATTTCTACTCAGATTTACTTGAAGCAACACCTGTGGAGTTGCTCAATACATGTGTTTTCCTTTCATGGTTAGGCTTCTAGTTGTGCTTGGATAGGAAATAGAAAGAGTCAAGACTTCGCACACGTTTTTTAAGTCACATATCATGCTGCTCATCATCCTCCGAAAGGCGATAGTCATTAGGTATTAGGTATTTGGTTTTGGAGCAAATGCTCGCATTTTCTCTGCAGGATGGATCTGGTTTGTGAGTCCCAGAATGACACGTTGTATACTTCCGGATTATGACTTCTCGTCATTACTTGTGCAGATTGATAAGTTGAGTGACAAACAGTGTCAACCTGTATCGCAGCTGAAGTTTGTAACAGATGCATGGCTTCAGGTATTTTAGTTCGCCTAGTTTTTGGACGTAGTGTCGTGATAAATATGCTTGGCTCTGTCCTTTCTTCTCTTTGCACTGTGAACACTGTTGTTTGAGGAGGAATTTGTATAGTTGTTCGAAAGTCATGCTTAGGACTTTGTTGCCCACGAGAATGAGCTGTACTTACTTTTCATGTTGTCTTTGTGTTTAGGTTGTCATCTGGTTTTGCAGCTCAGGCTATCTTTTTGTTGTGCAGATTGTCTCGAAATGGGCTTATACTGTCTTTGTGTCGTGCAGATTGTGGAATGCCGTCGAGTATTGAAATGGACGTATGCTTATGGATATTACTTGCCTGAGAGCGAGCAAACGAAGAGGCAGTTCTTTGAATACTCGCAAGGTTGAATATCCTGTTTATTCTTCTGTGTATTCCCATCTTGTCATGACCTCGAGTCACTAATTCTGTGTGAAATTAATAGATGTGTGATTAACTGGGATGGCAGGTGAAGCAGAAGCCGGTTTGGAGCGCCTCCATCAGTGTGCTGAAAAGGATCTGCAGACCTTTCTTGAAGGAGATACTCCAGTCACCTCATTTAATGATTTCCGCACCAAACTTGCTGGCTTGACCAGGTGCTCATTCTCAAACATAGGGAACAATCTACTCAATAAGTGGATAGCACGTAGCCTTTTCTTACAAGGGAATAGCATGTTATTTGCTGTTTGAGGCCCACCTGCACCAAGCATGTAGCGCCAACTAGCTAACTGGCGTTAGTTACTAAATGTCCTCTCTGTTCAAGTTGTATCAGTCAGCGCACTCCCACGAACTTGCAAAGAATTTAAGCGCATTGCCCCAAGTTGCGTCAGTCAGCAAATTCCCAGTAACTTGCAATGAATTTACGTTAATTTCCGCCAATTAACTTCACTGCCTGATTTTGGACAAATAATTAGTTGGCCCATACCTACCTGCACCAAGCAGCTGGAGTTAGCCTTAAAGCCCAACTCTCCATTGGTTAACCTAGCAACCGATAGGGTAGCTTTATCTTGCAACTAGCGAAGTGGCCTTAAGTACTAGTTAGCCAATTGCCACTACTTGCTTGCTGTGATTGCACTTTGTTTATGTTGATGATCTTCAGGTTTCTTAATTTCATGCGTATTGAAAACTGTGATAGCTCTGACAAGTTGAGGATAGTGTTGACATCTTTTTGGGTTGTTGTTTCTTCCAGTGTGACAAGGACATACTTCGAGAACTTGGTTGGTGCTTTAGAAAACAATTTGGCAGATGTGGACATTCCGAAAGGAACAAACAAGTCCAGCAGTAGCTCCAAGGCCTCGGGTAGTTCGAAAGGGCGAGCTGGAAGGCCCAAAGTGGGGAGCTCTAGAAGCGGGGGATCCAGCCGTGGTGGTGAGGAGGCGACTCATTGGTCTTGTGAACATTGCACATATGCCAATACCACAACCACATCTGGCATTGTGTGCATCATTTGCAACTACCCTCGCTCATAATTGAATTATTATTTAAGCTGGAGTATCTTGGGCTTTCAGTTGTCTACAACCCTCTCCTGATCTTGCACAACAAATTGCA
Organism: Neckera pumila; assembly: GCA_963969595.1. NCBI lineage: Eukaryota > Viridiplantae > Streptophyta > Bryopsida > Hypnales > Neckeraceae > Neckera > Neckera pumila. Next base: position 15,189,877 of record OZ018415.1, read on the forward strand.
GGATTAAATTGAAGACAAGTTGTGTGATCTTGAGACAGACAAGTTGAAGGCAGTTGTGAGGTTGCTATGGCTAATCACAACACTCTATTGGAAATTTGTAATCCTTGCATTAGTCTTGTTTGTGGCTTAGGTGCTTGGATGTTTGGTTATATGAAATCTAGCCACCTAAGGTGATAAAGAATGGGAAGTTGTTGAAGGGTGTCGTGTGTTTCAGTGATGCAGCGAATGTGCAAAGATATGCTTTGCAAAATCCCTTTCCATTGTACTATTATATGTGCAAGGACTGCTTTTCCATTCTTGTTGTGGTCAACGGTGTTGCATTTGTCTATGAGATGTATTGTGCTTGGGAAATGGCATATTGAGTAGAGTCAATGAAAAAGTAGCTGGGACTTCGTAAAAATTGGAAATTAGTACCTGTATTTAGTAGTATGAGTGGACCTTATTTGGAGTCTTGCACATATGTAGCATGAAACTGTTGAGATATTGACGAAAATCTCATAGATATTTGCACCTATGAACATTTGTTGTGTATTTGAAAGTTGAATGTTTTTGCAAATTTCTTCACATTGAAGCTTGTATATTTTATTTTAAGACTTATTATAGCTCCGATTCTTAAATGAAATTGTCATTGTGAACTAAGATAGAACCACCGATAACTCACCGAATAAGCAATTCTGATAAAAAAAAAAAGTATCTTTAGAGGTGCATCTATAAAAAAGACGGGGATTGCAAAAAATTTGGTAATTTAATCGCTTGAAGAGAAATTACTATGAATTTTTAAAGCCAAAAGTTGGCCTTGACCTATGTCCAAAGTATAGTCTTTTAATTTCGATCATTTAAAAGACTACTTGTTGTTCACTTTGGCATTCCAAACCAAGCATATGAGATAAGAGTGGTGGAATTGATGGCTAGAAACCAAGATTTTATGGTTGGAAATGAGTGCTAGCCTCTCTTGCATTTAATCCGTAAATGTATTTGATTATATTTTCACCAAAAATGCTCCAAAATTACCATTTCTAATACAAGTACCAAATTGTAGGAAAAAAATATTTTTGGACTCATGTAACAGTAGGATCTTGTAGTAAATTGGTTTGAGAAGATGTGGAAAAAGTTTTAGAAATTTCCACCTTGTAGATTGCAAGATAATAGCATTTGATTTGACAAAAGTCCTTTTTTTGTCCTTGCAAAAAAACAAGCAGCTGCCCTTTACAAGGTCACATTGTATGGAAAAAATGTCCAAAACATTGGTTACTCTTTGGATTCATTTTCCTAGACAAGTTGGATACATGCTTGAAAAAATTCAGATCATTTGGAGTTGTACAACATATAGGAGAAAATAGTAAGTAGAAAGAAATAGAGAATGATTCAAAATACTAAACTGTCAAGAATATAATTTTGAAATTGAAAAATGCCAATTCCAATGGCCGTAATGTTGTAATACACAATCTACATCCAATGTTTATATTTTTTTCCAAAACTATTGAAAATTGAATTAAATACACGACTTCAAAGTTTATTTTATTTGAGAGATTCCATAATTACCTGCAAACTATAATTCGTCATAATCTTCATATCATTGATTAACATGGAATTATTCAAAGCCATCCATGTATATATAAATCTGGAGAACCAATTTTCAATTCTTATTTTTTATTAAAGTTATTTTTTAAGAATTCTTTAGCTGTTCACCAAGCATTGAAAATCACATATCATATATTATTTTTTAGCCATGCAGTCAAAAGATATGAAAGTTGTTGGGCCTTAAAGCTACTCTTTGGAAAAATATTGTGGGAAATTTCAAAGAAAAATAAATAAAAACTCCATTCATAGTGAGGTGCCCAAAATCACTATGTTGCCAAAAAACGATATTTGGGCATTTAGGGGTTAAGAAATCCAATGGGGCAGTTGTTGGTAATGGAAGGTTATACCTTATGTAAGTGCATCCATGTGTCCTAACTCCTAATAATGTATATAACAAAATGAATATACATTTGGTTATAACTTTACAAGGGAGAAATATTTTTAAACTATTATAAGTGCTATTTAATAATAATGTTTAGTGTTTGCAAAACTAAATATAGACTCTATCACTAAATGTCAACAACTTTATTTGTATTACCAATAGTGCATATCAACATAAACACTATTTACCAACTATTGTCATTTTTAGTAGTGTTCATATTGATTTATAGTGCACAAAATGTCAAGAATACCACTAATGTTACTAATACTAAATATCAATTGAATGACATTTTTAGTGTAGTGCTTTTTATATAAAAGAGTCATAACAAATATTATTGGTAAAATATTCTTTGCTTCTAAAATGTTATACTATTAGGATATATCAATGTAGTAGAATTTCAATGTACTGCTATCCTACTTTATATTATAATGCAATCTATTATCAAATAGAAATTGCATAATTTGTTTTTACCCTAAATGCTTAGAAACTAATATTTTAGATGATGAATAGGATCTTTTGATGTGATAATTTATTTGAAACATCTCATTCATCCAATTTATACTTTAACCCCAAAGACCCAAGGCCTTTTCTTGCTCAAAAAGCAATTAAATCCATCTTGCCTATGGTGAACACTTGGTCATGATCTAAGGTAGGTACACCCAAATGCGCCACTGACCTTAAACCGCCATCTATACTCTCTATACATCTCCAAAATCAATTTTGTACCTGTGTGGAAGAAACGCTTTTAGAATCAAACTTTGTTCCTTAATAACTTTTGCATATAGTATCCAAATGTTGCGTTCTCTGGTGCGTTGGAACCTTCTTTCACTTGCCAACAAGACAATATGAAAATCTAATTAGCCTAGTAACAATAACTAGGCACAACACCAACTTGTGGTGGTTTTGGGTATATCCACCTTATGTCTTTTCAAATTTGTATCTCATGTTGGATACTCTATACTAAATAGTGAAATTTGATTGCCGCACACTAGTTTCTTGACATTCTACACTATATAACTATGTTTAGTTATTAATCCCTAAAGGCCCAAGGCCTTTTTCTGCCAAAAAACAACCAAAATTGCCATTTTTTTAGCGAAGAGTGAAAAAAAATTAAAATGTCTTTTTTGCACATCTAACCATAAAATCTTACACCCAACTAGTATCAAAATGTGTGGAAAATTTTTCAGAATTTTTGACCACATAAATTGTAAGATATTTGAGTTTAAAGTGAAAAAAACAAATTTTTCAGCACATTGTGGGACTGGATTTTTTGACTTTGAACATTTTTAACTTAAAATTTTTACACTACAGAGTTTTGAGCTTTAAATGTTTATAGTGAGAGAATTGAATTGACAATCTACAAAAAAACAAATCCAAAAAAATTTAAATTTAATTATTAAAAAAATTTAATTTTAATTATTAAAAAAATTGTTAAGTAGAAGTTGGTACGAGATAGAAGGAAAATCTAAAATATTCATATATTTTAGATGGAATTAGAATGCACTAATTCCAATGGTGAGATTGTTCTAGCAAGTAAACTAAACCATGCAAAAAAAAAAAAATTGAAAAATTTGAAAATTTGCATTCAGAAATGAATCCTACAAGTGTTTGTTTTTTAAAAAGATGCTCTAACTGCTCGGAAAACAAGAATGTCCATAACTTTCTCAAAACAAATCCAAATGAAATGAATAAAAGCTTTTTAGATAGAAAAAATTATAATCCATGAGAAAAAAAATACTAAAAAAAGAAAAAAAAAGTGCAAATTTTTTTTGATGCCTGCCGTCCCTTGATTTGAGCTTATTTGGTCATAACTTTTGTTCCTGGGCATTGATTGTGAAAAAAATTAGATTTCTTCTAAGCTAGTCAACCTTTCTACCTCCCAAAAAAGTTTCAAAAAATCAAGAGAAAATTTCAGCCCATAGGTACCTATCCAAAATCGCATTTGTCCCTTAAAGGGACATTCAAGGAGATTTGAGGCCTCTAGAGGGCTGTTTTAAGCTTGTTCCCGTAGCCTGTTCCCCTGTTCTGAACTAGCAATAATGCTGACAAAAAAAAATTTCAAAAAAGAAAAAAAAAAAAAAAAAAGTGAATTTTTTCTCAAATATCATTTCAAGCCAATTTTTATTTTTTTTTATTTTTTTTGAAAATGACATGGCACTATTTTGACCTTGTTAGCCAACAGCTTTTTTATGTTCCCGCACTTTGAAAACGCAGGATAATTCGCGGGCTCTTGGAGGCCTCAAATCTCTTCTAATGCAATGGGCTTTTAGGGATTAAAGAAAGATGCAGTAATGTAGGAACCATGTGTATTACATGAATTTGTGCATTGGTTCATGGCTTGGGTTTAGAGAATGGCATGTACTTCCATTTGGACAAGCAATGAGTCATGAGGTAACTTCTCTAAAGAAGGCAACGTAATTGTTAAAGCAATCCAATTTCAATATCAATGTAGAAAAGTGACTTAATTTGCAAGAGCCAATATGCACCTATTGACACTAAATCATGTCAAGAAGCCGTGACAATGAAAATTGAGAAGCAAGAATTATTTTGAAAGGTTTGAATTTGAAACCAACTAATAATTTGAAGTTTATCACTTTAATTTTCTACACAAGCTTGAAATTTTGAAAAATCCTAAAATGAAATATTTGATTTCAATTTGAATTTTGATCCTTCAACCCTGGTCTATTGATTTTCTAATTATGCATGGTGAAATAGAAACTTAGGTTGTACTTTGAAGATTTATCGATTATAAAATATTCCTAAAATGAAGGTTTCAAAGAATTTAAGCATATTTTGTATTGGACATAAAAATTTTGATCTTCACTTTTCTTCAAAAATCCAAGGTGATTTCTAATTTGGGCCCAAAAATTTATGGATTTTATAGCTAGTAGAAGACATATACTTTTGTAGTTGTATACATTTGGAATGAATTGGAAGGTTGGAGATAATGGCATTGTAAAAAAAATTAAAATTAAATTTTAAAATATTGGATCAAGAGTAATTGAAATTCCCCCCAAAATCCAGTCATATCATAAGGTATTGTAGGAAGCAGGGTTTTTTTTCTGGCTCCTTGGTGCCAAACTTCATTGTTGTAGGATAGTGACAGTGGATCAAATTTGGAAGGACCTTCTTTCATTGACTGCATGGTGTAGTGCTACAATGCAAAAAAAAAAAACCTGGTAGGGAGGTTATAAATTGTTCTTCATTCCATCTACGTATTGATGTAGATTTTTAGAGGGCTTGCACACTTAATAGCATTGTACATTAATGTGGTTGGCTAGTTTTGTATTTATTGGTTTCTCCTGATTGATTCTAGATCTCTAATTTGATGCATGAAATCAAATTTTCTATTTTTGATCAATTACTAAGTTCAACATTTATTTTGAGATGAAAATTTTGGACTAGTATATGTGTTTGTTCTCTAGCTAGCCAAGAAGCATGGTCCCAAAGAACTCACTTTGGCACTGTCCCAACTTATAAAATTGCACCCATTTTCTCGTGTTTAATTTTCTATTTTTGATACTTTGTAGTTAATTTAGGATCTTTGATTACAACTATGAATTTTAATTTTCCAAATGTTATCTTTGCCATAAACAATGGTTTGGATTATCAAGCCTGTACATTTGGCCTCGGAATCCACTACCTAGGTTCTAAACAAAAACGTGGCCCCTATTTTGTAAAAGTTTAATTTTGTATTTTGTGGCTATCCCTTGGCAAATTGGGGGTCTCCGATTCCAAATATGAACTCGAAATTTCTATTTGTAGAAATTAATAAATTCCATCTTTTTTTAATCAAAATAAGGGATGAAATAAAGGTTGGTTTTTCTTCTTATGAAAAAATGATTGCTAAATATTAGGAATTTAAGATAAGAGTAAAATTCCATGCTATTCCGAAATCAAAAAGAGTTTCCAAATTTTTTCTGAGTCATAATTGTCTTCGCCAAGTTTCATGATGCTTTCACATCCTTATGAGTAGTAAAAAACTATATATTAGAAGTAGTTTTTTAGTCAAACCAAAAGCACCATAAGCTCAAGCCAATTGTAAGTACAATTGTTTGGATGTTGGAAAACTTTGTCTTCTTGTTTTTGATAGGCATTCTCTAAAATTGTTGTTGACCAACAATTGGCTAATTCCCTCTTGCAACCATTGCATACATCCATATAGAATTCCAATATTTCTTTTGTTGTTTGTATCTTAAATTTGACTAATTATGGATGCACGGAAATCCCCTTTATATAGTTACTACACCTACATGAGTCGAAATAGACAATTGAGCATTGTATCTATTATTAAATTGCCTAATTTTGTTGGATCTTGCTGAAAATCATTTGAATATTCTAATATCTTTTTTAATGTATTTTTTGGACATTATATAAATAAACTATGAGTTTCATGTGTTTGTCTTCAAATAGATTACTATTTGGTAAATTTGGATAGGAAAGTAACACCTCGTCTTCTAGAATAAGTAATAAAAACACGGATACATCATCTAGCTTATTTGGAAGGATCTTAGCAATTATATTTTAAATCCCTAGAAATGTTGTAGTGCCTTTATTTTCTAGCACATGGTGTCTATTCTCCAAGTTTTTCTATAGATATGATGACGAATGGGTCTTTTATCCCTAAAGGACTGCAATATGTTGAGGCCTAAAACTACTTCAAAATACCGACATATCCAAAGCAAGGCTAAAATCTTCATCTATTTTTAATCACTAACAAACCCAAATATAGGGTTCTTTAATAACTTTGTTAGACTACACCTTTCTAAAATTTTAAAGTAAGAAATTTTACCAATTGCAAGATCATATTGCTTGAATTTCAAAAGAAATATCTTTGACTCTTTCTAAATGAAGTTGTTTCATCTTCCAAAAATTTTATCCAAAATATGCACATCCTACAACTTGCATCATTCTATAAGATGTTGAAGAGATAAGTTGGAAAGACATCCAAAAATTCTACAAAAAAATATTTTATATTCATTCTTGGAAAAAAATTAATAGACAGAGGTTGAGCGTAATTATAAATACTAAATTCTTTAAGATTTAATTGTAGAATTGAAAAATTCCAATTCCAAAGTTTGTAATGTTGTAATGTTGTAATGTTGAGTGATTGTTAGAAATACTTGTCCTATTTTTTGTTCCCTTGCCCTCGAACAAATGGTGTTTTGTTCACAACTTTTGCATCATTTGTCCATTGATGTGAAATTTGGAAAGAAGGTATATATGGTAGTTGCAGACATTGAATAATTTTTTTAACTATTTTACTATTTTTAAACTATCTTTGATTAGGTGTCTACTTTGGCCATTATGGAGGGTAATTTAGTCCTATTTTTGACCCAAAAATGCAAATTTAAAGCCACAAATTGGATAAGTTGAAGGTCTACTAACGTTACAAGGATTGATGATGAATTTTTATGAACATAGCAACATATCAGTTGCCCATATAGGGTCAAAGTGACCTTCCTTTATGCGAAGGTTATAAAGAAGGAAAAAAATTTCTACATTAATTTTTTGTTGCAATGTGAGCAAAATCTTCTCTAGCAAAGTGAATTTTTTTGGTTTCATTTTTTGAATTTTTTTTGAATTATTAGAAACAAAAAGGTGCATAGATCCCTTTTTTGCTATTTTTAGCTCCCTGTGGCTTCTGTAGTACTTTGCAGCAATCTACAATACTGCATAGTACTAAATCAACGGTTGAGATCTACAAACGCCTTGATCAACAGTTGAGATTTGCAATGGCACTATGGAAATATAGGATTGATAGTATTGCCAATCCTATGGTCAAAAACTGCATTTTTGAACCAAAAACGTAATGTATTTTTTGCAATCACCCTACTGCAGTAATAAAATTTGCATCTTATATTTTTATTTGTTCTCCAAAATATTGAAAATTGAGTTCCAAAAATAACTTTAAAGTTTCTTTTGAGTAGAGATTCCATAAGTGCTTGCAAACAAAAACTCCACTACCTTTCATCTCATTAATCAAAATAGAATGGTTAAAGCTTCTTAAGTATTTATAAATATAAAAATCAAGTTCAAAGTTTTAATTTAGAGAAAGAATTTTTTCTAAGATGCCTAGATTACTCAGGTTGAGAAATAAACTACATACTATACAATAACATTATTAACCATGTAGTCAAATGTTATGAAAATTGATGCACCTTGAAATTATTCCTTGCCCACATGTTGTGTGAAAATTATGAAGAAAGAAAAAAAAATTCTATTTGTAAATGGATGATAAAAAACACTACATTGCCAAGAAAAATTACTATTTGGTCCTTTCAAGTTTAAACTGATTTGTTTTTGTGAGACCCTTAAGATGACTTAAATCCGTAAGAATTCAAATACAGGTATTGGTTAGCTTGCCATTTGTAGTTAGGATTATTGCCATTTGACTCTTTTTCCTTTGAGGGTGCATTTTATTCCTATCAATTTATTCAATGAAGGATTTTTCTTTAGTTTCAAAATAAAATAGAGATAGATAAATTGTGAATTTTGAAATTACTAAAAATAGGCATCTTAAAAAATGACTCTAATTTCTCTTGAATAGAGAAAATCCATTTTAGGCAAGAATTTGTACATATTGGTTTTTGAAAGGGGTTAGGATTAAGTGCAATATCCTTAATCTTAGAGGACATTGAGGCCAAAATATGATTTGATGGATGACTTTCAAAATTATTGTAGAAATTAAATCATTTTTGCAAAGGACCTTGGTGATAGATCTTGCCCTTTCTAGGATTAATTGCTCAAAAGACCCCCCCCAAACTTTTGTTACAAAAAACATAGTTGAATTCTAGTTCAATTTTTAGGTGAAAAGCAGTTCTAAGGCCAAAGTCATTAGAAGAGAAATGAGGCCACAAAAGGGCTGCTTTAGGATTATTCCCTATATTGGAAACAAATTGTTCCCATCATTGGAAATGGAAAAAACAAAAAAAATGGAAAAAAAATCTATTTTTGGAAAAGATAAATTAAAAATAAATAAATAATAATCTGCTGACATGGCAATATTTTGCCACATTAGCAGTCTACGTGGCATGGAAATATCCCATTGGAACAAAGCTCCCAAGCTTGAGAGCATTAATATAACTCGTGGCTCTTTTTTGGCCTCATTTATCTTCTAATGTCCAACCATCACTAATATAAATCCACACATTCTAGATGATGGTTTTGTATTGAATCTAAACCAAAACTAATACAATTATGTTTAAAATAACACAGATACAACACAAACCCATCATTTGGAATATTTTTTTTAGTGTGGATTTTTATTGGTGCATCCAATCAAATGATTTGCAGTAATGTGTCATAGTTGAGACTTGTTGGCTCAAAGTACTTATTCTTCATTTGGCATAGCCTGGAGCAAAGATGCACCATTGCAAAAAAATTCCGCGTAGCAAAAATGTGAAAAGTTGTCTTTATTTTATGTTTGATTTATTTTTTGGTTTCCTATCTTCTTCACCACATTTTGAGACTTTGGGTCCAAGTATAATTTCAAAATTTTCAAAATGAATCACAAAGCGGTATACAATCAAAGAAACTACACCTAAAATGATCTTTATAAGTTATTGAGCATGGTTTCATTATTAAATTATAATAATTCAACAATCTAAATTTTTGTTAGATCTTGTTGGAAAAAAAGATAATGTAGATTTTTCCAATATGCATTTAATTTTTAGACATTGTTTATATTAAAAATGAATGATTTTTAGACTATTGAAAATGGGTGTCTTGAAAATTATAACAAGGTTTTAGGGGACAAAAAAAATATAAATTTTAGGAAAGCATTTATAGAGGTCAATTTTTCAAATGTATTGCAAATAATAAATGTAGTTACTTTGGTAATTCCATTTTCTACAATCAAGAATTTTGGGGGCATACATTTAGGGGGTACATTATGAAGAGTATCCTCAACTTGAAGTGCTTACTACATGCAAGTATATGTGGGGGGCAAGCCTTTTGAATGACTCCTTAGCAAGATAGATGTAAAAATATGGCCCCTTTTTTTTAGTGATTAATTGTGTACTCTTCAACTTCAACAAACTAAATCAAGGTTTTTGATTCCAAGCATGAATTCAAACTTCACAAATTTGATCATTACTTCTTGTGCTCCCATTTTGGATTAGATTTTTCCCTTATTTTTCCCAGATTATGTTTGGTAATTACAACTAATTATGATATATTTTAAAACTAATTTCTATAGACTCTTGTTTAAAATGTACAACTTCTATTCACGAGAGCTTGAATTTTATTTTAGATACATTTATTTTCAATGCTTTAGAAAATCCATAATTTATTTATAACAAGTCTAAAAAATGTTTTCTAAAAGAATATAGAAATCAATCTCCTTTTGACTACCTACAAGATCCTAGAATAGAAACCATATACAAAACTTTATTTGAACTATTTAATTATTTAAACTTTACTTGCATGTGATGTCCATATGAAATAAATTCGTAATGAATTTGATAAACTTACTCTATTGAATGTGGACATTGTAACTAGATGATTTTCAACTATAGAATTTGTGATGCTTTTGCCAAGCAAAATGACTATGTTATTGTTAGTATAAATTTGTACCCCTATCCTATAAATCCGACCAACCATCTTAAGCAACCACCAAGATGGCTAGGGCTAGAGTCTATCTAGTACCATGGTTTTTTTATACCTTATAGGTATGAAAAGGAGATAAATGTAAAATCATGGCCACTTTGTCCAAGGTCTCTAGTCTTGTGTTTCGCAACACATTTGAGTAAATTTGAGGTCTTGAATTGCATATATAAGAAATCAAAATTTTACAAATTTGATCAATTGGTGGTAGATAATAGTAAACAGGGCTTTGCGTTGTTGCATACAATTGCCAACAATTGTACTATTGAGAAGAGACATTGAATTTTGCAGAGGCTTTGCAAAGTAGAAGTAAACTTAACTAAGATTGGCATGCTTACAGTATTGCAAAGGAAACTTTGATCATCTAGTACCTTAAAATCAATAATGCAATCCCTCTGTATTGGATACTTGGTGGTTGAAGACCTTTTGCAATTGTATTTGCATATTGCAATATTAGTAGTATTTAGATAAATTGGTTAAGGGACATTCATGTGCTTGTCAAATATCAAGTTTGCAACATTTAGGAAATTTTTTATTTATAGTAACAAATGGAATTTCTATTTTTGCAAATTTTTTGGTAACCGCATATCCTCTATGGACCAAAAGTTTATTTCATGATACGGATTAGCTTGGCTTTGTGAGGGTGGGTCTCATTTGAATTTGATGTTTTCTTGAACGTTTTGAAGATGTTCTTGATATAGATATCTATGAAAGTAATTTCAATCTATAAGAGAATTTTTGCTACACTGTTTAAATCATATAAATTCTAAAGGTATAATATAGATATAGATTTCAAAAATTATGAAGGTGTTTTATAATGCTTAACATAAGGTATTCCAATAAATATTGTATACTATGATCCATAGTTCATAATTGTACAAGTAAATGTACCATTCTATTAACTAATTATTATTAGCCATTTTATTAGTTTTTAGAAAAGAATTAAATTCTAATTTATGAACAAATTAAGAATAGATGATATTCTAATTATAGAAAAATTAAAAAATAAACTAAAATTTTAGCTATACAAAGATCATTTTATTGGCTGGTACTCACAAAGTATAATTGTCATCTAGAATTGGTAGTTAGAAAATTTGAACAATGATCACTTGAAAATTTTAATAAACTACATTGAAGCCCCTATTCTTCTTTACCCTGCATTAAAAGTGTTTATGATGTTTCTATAATCCAATGTCTAAATCAAGATTTTTCATATGCCTATTTTTGTGTGACTTTACAATGTACTTCCAATGACACTACTCTCACATTCCAATTCCATATGAATCAAATTTTCTTTTGTAGTTTTAGTTGCTTTAAGAAGCCAATTAATCTTTTCTAATAAGATTCTACAATTTACATTCTCAATTTAGCGATATAAATTGAGTTATGTTCACATCTACTTGGACAACTTCCATATATCAGTTGGGAACACAAGTGGAAAGCTCATTTGTCCCCCAAGGCATTGACTCTGAGGGGTCAGAGTGTACTTTTGAGCCTTTCAAAGGTAGCGCAATATTTTATATACTATATTATCAAGAGCAACAAAAGTATACTTCATATCACCTTCAAATGTGTTTATAAATTACAAATTATACCAAAAATTACATAAGTAATTGATCTATACATGCGCAATATACTAAATGCTATGCCTAGGACTTGATCATGTGGCGGACCATAACAACACACATGATCTCATTAATTCCTTGCAAGATTGAGGACACATAAACATCTCTTATATACCTTTCCACCTGCAATGAAACAAATACAAACTCCATTAGTGGTGACATTAGTAGAAGTACTGCTACCAAAAGCCTTGGTGTTAAATGCTCATGAGCACAATAAAAAGAAACACTTGAAACACTTGAATGTTAATCTCATCCATCTTCAAACTAAGATGCTAAAGAAATACTTGCGACTCGATCACATAATGATTGGTATTTGCACTTGCTTCTTTTCATTAATACTAGTGTGCCATGTGCTGTTGCCACAGCCAAAACAAAAGGAAAATAATTTTTCGATTTCTTTACTCATAAAAAAACTTTGTAATTCAATAACTTTTTCACCTTAGGTCCAAATGTCACAAAACAAAACCCGTGCACCCCTCTTCACCGAGGGCTTTCCGATGGTACCAACATGCTATTGGAATTGTGCTGACTAAATCACCTTAGGGCCGGAGGATGCATGATCCGGGAGATCTCATCGTAACAAACAAACGAAACAAAACAAAACAAATCAAAACAAAACAAATAGACTACCTTAATCCCTAAATGCCCAAGGCCTGTTTTTGGCTTCGGAGAATTTGCACTAAATTGAAAAAAATGCCAACATTTTGATAAGTTGTATCAAATTTTTCTGAATTATAATCGTACAAATTCAAACTAGACATATTAGAGATCTCATAGGAAAAGAAAACATAACAATATCCCTTGTGGAGTGAAAGATTATAATGTTTGACCATAAGGGTGCTAAAACTGCAAAAATGTTTAATCTTCTTTACACCAATCAAATCTAAAAAGTTGGTGACCAATAAAATATGAGGTTAAAGGGCCTAATTTGTATAACCCCGATCAATTTATGGCTTCTTAAATTCTACTCTACAATTTTTTTAAATGAATTTTGAATGTGATTTTTTCTCCAAGATCTAGTGTATTTGAGGCTCATTTCCAAGAGCTCTCAACATTGCGGGAAGTCAAGATTGCAATGGGTACCCTTGTACAAAGACTTGAAGAGAAAAATCACTATCATTTATTTTCAAGATCAAATTTTTGGTGCTAAGATTAGACTTCAAGAAGAGCTTTCTAAAAATATAAACTACTAAAAATAGCAATTTGGTTAGGTTTTATTTAACTTCAAAGTTTTGCAAACGCCAGATTTTAGTGCCTTGGGCATTTAGGGGTTAATCCCTAAATGAGCCTCAAATACACTAGATCTTGAAGAAAAAACCACATTCAAAATTCATCTAAAAAAATTGTAGAGTAGATTTTAACTCTGGAACGCCGCGGACGCCATTCCGTGGCATTCCGATGACAATACTGTTGAGCCAAGAGAGTTCAAAAGCATTTTTTTATCCTCCTTTTCCTTGTTGACCTTTCACATGGGGTTATAAAGAGTATCCAATTGAATTTGTACTCTTTCCAATTTTTGTCCTCACCAAAATGAGAAGCTATTAAAAAAACGGATCACAAAATATGCTAATTTAGAGTATGTTGGGAAGTTGTTGCTCCTTGCTTTAAATCTGAAGTTTCTCCACAAAAATGATATTTTTTGAATTTGAGTCAAAATAACAAAATGAAGTTCATCTACTCTAGTTTCTACTCCAATTTGAATTTTGAAAAAATTCCTAATATTGCATATTTTATTGCAATTTGAACATTGGGTGTATTTTCAATGTCTACTATTTTCTAATTATAGAATGACACGGAAATTGAATTTACACCAAGATGTTTGTCCTTGTGATATACACTTATGGTGAAATTTTCAGATTTCTTAAAACATTTTGCTATTTAATATAATTTTTCTTCACTTTTTCTTCAAAAATTCTTAAAAAAACTAATTTTTCCACAAAAAGATTTGAATTTCTTTCAAATGTAAAGAAGACATGTACTTTCATCTCTAAAAAATAAAAATAAATTTTTTCATACATATCTAGTTGCAAAATGGTAGCAAATTGAATGATGGATAGTGAGGTTTGAAATCAATGGTCATGGGTCCGTCATTTAGGGGTTAAGAAGTTATAAATTGATCAGGGTTATACAAGTTAGGCCCTTTAACTTCATATTTTTTTGGTCAACAACTTTTTAGACTTGATTTGTGTAAAGAAGATTGAAAGTTTTTTGTAGTTTTAGCACCCTCATGGTCAAGCATTATAATCTTTCACTCCATAAGGGATATTGTTGTGTTTTCTTTTCCTATGAGATCTCTAACATGTCTAGTTTGAATTTGTACGGTTACAAATAAAAACAAATTGATACAACTTATCAAACTGTTGACATTTCATTCAATTTAGAGTAAATTCCAGGAAGCCCAAAACAGGCCTTGGGCATTTAGGGGTTAAAGTATGGATCCCCAGATCACAAAAGAAGCCAGAGTGCCAAACCGAAAAGAAATAGCCAAAGGTTCAAAAATGTCAGAAGAAGCTGATGCACACCTTTTCGACCAAAAAGACGTCTCCGCAGCTTCGTCCTCTGAGCTTTACGGTGACGTCGGTTACGTTCAACAATGTTCCTCACGTGGCCTACTGGTATTATTCTACTCCGAGCTTGTGCACACAAGAAGAATTTAAGACGAGGCTCTGCTCGCATGCATGTTTCGTTGTTTTTGCCTGTGCAGTTCTTCTCTGCTGCGTGATTTCGTCGCTGGAGTGTTCTGCAAGTGAGAGAGACGACCCCAGATGCTCTTGGATCCTCACGGCAGTAAGGTGTGTGCACTTCGTAAGGAATGCGTTCAAATGTGAGACTGTGTGTGGTTCCCTCGATCATACTGCTTCAGATTGGGTTGGGTTTTGGTAGTAAGCATTCCAGCACCTCTTAGTTTGTCGATTTGGGATGCCGTGTGAGTGAGTTTTGCGTCTTGCAAGCGCTTTCATAGGTGCTTCTAGTTTTGGAAGGCTCTTGTGCTTGGGTCCTGTGTTTGGCTCGTGTGTTGCAATTAGGTTTAGTAGCCTACAGCTGGTCTTTGCTTGCAGTTGTACAGCAGCTCCAGTGGCGATACTTAGAGTTGGACAACATTTCCTCTGTGATGTTGTTCTACAAAAACTTGTCAATAGAGGGACGGTGCTCTTTCATGGGACGGACTCTACTCTCATGCATGTTAAGTACGTTGTTTTTGCCTGTGCAGTTCTTCTCTGCTGCGTGATTTCGTCGCTGGAGTGCTCTGCAAGCCAGAGAGATGCTCTTGGATCCTCACGGCAGCAAGGTATATGCACTTAGTAAGGAATGCGTTCAAGTGTGAGACTGCTTTCAGACAGTCCAGACAGTCCAGTTAGCGTTTCGAATTCGCGCGGACAGTCCATTGATCTAGCTGCTCGTGCAACCGATCCGGAATGACGACATTGATTAAACCCGACGACCTGAGTAAGACCGTCTACAGGGTCGCTGGCTACTTCGAAGCCGATGGCAAGAAACCCGCGCCTTTCGATGATTCCGGCATTTGTGGCCCCAACACGCCCACAACGTCGAGCGGCCAGGAAATTGACCGGACGTCCGATGTGAACAAGCACTTCTTCATCCAGGGCTCCAACCCGCTCTCGTTCAGTCTGGAGAAGGCGGAAAGTGAGCATCCGAAGGACGTTCCTGTCTGCAAGCTGAAGTTCCTTCCGGCCGGCGTCACCAACAACATCGTCTACTACCTTCCGTACTTTCAGAAGAACATCACCTCTACCATCATCCCGACCGACGACGAGTCAGTCTGTTGCTTCATCACCGATGAAGTTGTCGGGATGCAACTTAGTCATAGACAAGCTGCCGGACGGCAGACTTGTTTGCTACCACGCCAACGCCGATCCTAACGCCGCCGATGTGCAGGGCACGATGGACACGCAGCTTAGCATCGCACGGGAAGAGTACTCCCGCGCGGAGAATGTGGCCAGTCTACACAAGGGGGAGTACTACGCGAAGCCGCAGGAATTGATTGACCGGAAAGTCCAGATGGGTCAGACCGAGGTGGGATTCTGGGGTGGAACCACCGTCATGGGCTTCTGCGTGGACGGGAAGTGGGAGTTCTGGTTCCAGACCTACTCACGGCTTTCATATAAACGCCCAGGCCTCGCCTCCTTGATCAAGGGCAAAGAGGTTAAGGTAGGGGACCTGCCGCTCGAAATCGTCGACTTCGGGCGCGTCTGGCCAAAATAAGGGCAAAGAGGTTAAGGTCGGGGACGCGCGGCACTTGATCATCGACGCCCGGCGCTTCTGGCCCTAGCGTGCAAAAGCAACACGACTGTTAGAATTGAGAGAGAAAAAGTATTTGATGTAAAGTGGAAGTATACATTAACAAAATGTTTCTTACATTACTTATAGCACAAGGCTCTCTAATGTGGAGCATTGGGTCTTGAGTGCACCGCCACGTTTCACCACTTCTTATGCCGTGGTCAAATGAGTGCAACTGGTGGCGGTGCTCAACTGGTGGCGATATCCTTCTCTTGGAGGAGAATTGTGTTAGTTGAGCTTCTTGTTGCTCCGTGCGTTTCCGTACTCCAGAGGAGACTCTGAACGATTTGATGGGTCTTGTCCAGACCGTGGCACACAACTCCCTGCGAGGCGACGCCAGCGTGTCAACGTGCTCTGCTTCCCGAGGGCTTGCGACTATTGCATCGTCGATCAAATTCATTGAGCGTGGGAAGAGTGGGAGGCGTTCTTGTGGTTGTTTGTAGCTTTTGATTTTCCCTTGCGACGTGTGACATTCCAAACAAGAGTCGAGAGGGCTCGAGTGGTGGGTTGGAATGTTGGAGTTGTGGTTGGTTTGGAGTTCGATTTTGAGTGAGATGTCTGACTATGGCGAACGCCCCGCCGAGGAGAACGAACGAAGGCTGTAGATAGTGTCGTATCGCGACCCTCCTCCGAACAATGATGGGATCCAAATGCTTGAGCAACAGCAGCAGCAGAGGTACGTCCACTATTGAGGTTCGGAATCGGAGGTTGGTTTTCTCTAATTGAGAATACGTGGAGTGATCGGCTGTGCGTGCGCTGTACGTGCGCTGTGTGTTTGTTTGTTTGTGAGTAAACGGTATGTGTTTTTGTATGGAGCTGTAATTTTTTACATGCTGTGAGGTTTACTCGCCGTGTGCGAATTTCCCGAGGTCCGGATGCGTTTGTTGTCCGCTTAGATCGGCAGCTCGGTATGTGTCGCGGAATGTTTTGATTTTGAGCTAGATTTTGATCATGGTGCCAATTTTTAAACATGGTGATCAGGGCACTGGATTTGTTCTTCTATGGAGCTGAATTGTTCTAACACGCTACGAGGTTCACTTGCCCTTGGCGGATTTCCCGAGGTTCGGATGCTTTTGTTGTGCTCTTAAGCACGGCAGCTGTGTATGTGTCACGACATGTTTTGATTTTGAGCTAGGTTCTGAACGTGGTGCTACATTTTGAACATGGTGCTCTGTTTTTGATTCGTGCAGTGAGGCTCTTCAACCAGGACAACGCCGATGCCGTTTACCACTTCATTGGGCGCCCCCCCGTCCACTTCTCTGACGCCAAGTTCGACAACCTTCCTCTGCGCCTTAGCACCGGAGAGGAGCTTACGACGAGGGAG
The DNA here is from genome assembly GCA_963969595.1 of Neckera pumila. Taxonomy (NCBI): domain Eukaryota; kingdom Viridiplantae; phylum Streptophyta; class Bryopsida; order Hypnales; family Neckeraceae; genus Neckera; species Neckera pumila. Next base: position 15,207,695 of record OZ018415.1, read on the forward strand.
AAGTGCTCAGCGCACTTGGCCAAGATTGCCAAGGGCCTGCACTACTTGGCCAGCGAAAGGATTTCAAGGAGCGGGCCCAAAAGCTAATCCTCTAATTGGTCAGGAGCTCCGAAGTTGTCCAGTTTCTCAATACCATGCGTGCAAGTCCTCGTCAAGCGTGGCAACCTCGTCCTGAGGCAAATCCCGAGGATGTTGATTCTCTTTATGCACGATTTTTCCCCAATTGGCTACAGCCAAAAGATGTTGGCTGTTTTTTGTGAAGGAAATTCTCTTTTTGGGGTCAAAATAACCAGATTAGTTCTGTATTTTAATCTGTATTTTAAGACCAGTGGCCAAATTTTACCTAGGTGTCACCTAGTTTTTATTTTGATATCACCAAGTAGCACCCAAGTACTGTATTACATGAGTATTGAAGAAAGAACTGGCTCTCGTTTGTGTTAAAAAGAAAAAAAAAAAGAAAGACCTGGCTCCTTCTCCAAAAAGAAAAAATAAGCACTGTTGAAGATGAAAACGGGACGGCTATGGAAGTTGATGCCCCGAGTGAGGAAACTATTAAGGCTTTTATCTTCGACGGTTACTGTGAATCCCTCGCAGTATGGCAGCCTCGTCGGACGCTCATTCTGTCATAGGTGAGGATGGTGGAGAAGAAAATGGGACGACTATAGAAGTCGACAGGGTGACTGAGGAGGCCATCCAGGCGTTATCTCGACGGGTACTGTGGATCCAGCTTCTGTATTTCAATTTGACAGCACCATGACCAGCTTTTTTATGGACGTTGATATGTCGACAGCATCCATTCCCAGATTTGAAATGGACTTGTATGAGCCTGAGAACTTTCTGACCAGCGCGGGTCAGAGTCTCGGAATTTGGCATCCCCGTTTCGGCGAGAAGAAGAACGAGAATCCTGACAAAGACAAAGGTGAGCGACACAGTTTCGTTCACATTTGTACGATTTTCGCAGCATTCAGAATGTTTACATGGAATTTCGTAGCTGATTTGTCAGTTTGGGAAGAGAGGAGCTTTTTCACATTTTGATTCTTTGCGTATACATGTGCGTTTGTATCTTCAGAGTTTGTTTCTGTGAGGCGTCCTTGTTCGGTGAAGTGTTTCCTTGGCGGGACCTTCATAATCAGTATCTTTTAGTGTTGGGAATTGGTCCGTCCTTTTGGAATTTTATTTTACATGAGAATAGGTGTTCAACCTGCCTCTGCGGAGCTCATCTTGGGGGATCCCAAAATTTGTGTACTACCAGAATGCGCCTCATTTGGCTGGGAGTATTTTTTGAGAGATATTAACACAAGCTATGGGGTATGCATAGGTAGAATACATAGTTCCAATTTAGTGCAAACATTCATTAAAGGCAAGCTACTTTGGTCACTATTCATGTGACTCACAGACAAGGGAGGTTTTCTCACAGCCCTAGCATAGTCAGTATAACAATTGGAGGTATATGCTCTCATCATTCAGTAGATTTCACAATCAGGGCGATGCACAAACCTCCTGACCAACAATTTTTTTTGACCAGCCTTCAAGAGTGTTGGTTGTTGCTGCAAATCATTGTTTTAGTTGAAAATCTGCCGCATGAACTAACCACAGCTCTCAGGTTTTGCGTTTCGGAACGAATATACGCATACAATGTGGAGGGTTGCTATCCGTGAAGAAAGTCATCAACGTGGATTTTCGCCGGAACTGTCTTGTTAACTCACAACCGAGTTGATAGTATCCTGGCAACAGAGTGTTTTGTGAATTGCTCTTCTAGGTATTGGATAAGTTCAGCTGGAAACAGAATGGCATTCTACAGGACCTTTGATTGCCTTTCTAAGATTTCATGTTTTGATAGAAGTAAGGCAATGATGGTAATGCCAAAGAAATTGTGGCCCTTCTCTAGAAAAGAATTCGGCAATTGGAGAACGTGAGTAGTCTTCATCTTTATTTCGTACGGAGTAGGAAACTCCAATTGATGCAGACTAGCAACATGTGTACTGTACTGTACAGCAATGGTCAGCATGCCCGAGGTGCTCTACTGTAGACAAATAGCCATAGGTACAACATTCATAGGACCTTTGCACTTGCTTTCTGCAATTTTAAGCCTTTTGTACAACTAAGAACTAGATAGTAACCTAAACAACAAAACTGCACGACACTTGGAGCAATGAAGTGCTGCTACGTGGCTATGACTATAAATCATGAACGATGTTGGAGATACTCTTTGAGGTGTGCAAGTAAGAAGGTATCCAGGTTCAGAATGTATTAGAGGATAGTGCTATCTTTTGTTTTTACTGTACATTGGGTAGAGAAATAAGTTCATTAGGACCTAGCTCCAATAACGTAGTGAAAGTGGTGCAACGTCTGCAAATACCCGCAAAAACTTCAATCAACATCAAACCAATCCTAAATAATTTATTCAACTCCTGCACATATACAATCAATCAATTTCAGGCCATTTGGGGCACTTGGGGAGTATATAATATTGTGTTGTGGAAGAGTCAACTCAAATGGAAAAACGATCAATTCAGGATCTAAAGTCAGTTAATTATTGAAAACCAAAGTTTAGACTTGTGCACAGATCCTACCATTGCATTGGGAAGATCGGTTTCATGGGCCTTGAAAGCTGGGGATGTCGTTGATGTAATACAAAATCCAATAATTTGTATTGTCTATTACACAAGTGAAGATGAACTAAATATCAATAAAACATGGAGTGATGAAAGAACCTCTAATTAATCTCCTAACTAACTCAATCTTTGCAAACTAACTCAGTATACTGGTTGACGTTATCTATGGTAGCAGCTCATTCTCTGCTAAATCCTGCTCCCATGCCCAAGAAAAAATGCACGTGTTACAGCTTTTCTTACAAATAGTACACCGTTCATTTCAATTTCTAAGAGACGCGTACAAATATTCCACTGTTCTACTAAAATACATTATTTTACTTTTTTTTTTTTCAAAGAACACTGACTGGGAGAAGAAGAAGAGAGTCACGGCAGTGTCTCCCTTGTCAACCGTTTTCTCAAATGCTTTCATTCCTCAAGAAAAGTGCTGAAATGAAAAAAAAAGAATGAGTGCATCTCGCAGTAATTGAAAAACCGGCAGTAGTGGATGCAATTTTACCTTTCAAAGGCTACTCAGTGTTACAATGCGTGTATTGAGCAACACAGTACTGTGCATACTCCAATTGGAAGCTAAAGAGTGAATAGCAAAAACATAAACTGCTAAATCACTTCCCTGCAGTGCTCATCCAATGTCCTCGACATCAAATTCCCCTCGGCTGCATGCTCCTAATTTTGAAGCCAACGACGTTGACGAGAGTTTCATATTTCAATGCAGGTACACCCTCAAAGACATAGATATCATCAACGAAGATAATTTGATCAGTTGCTGGTAAATAATACGGTAGTAAACAATAAAGTCCTTACGTCTCCCCAGCGTTGAAAATACCACCAAACCAGATAAGCTCTGGTCTTCAGTTGGCTCACACGGATCCCACGCAGTAGGGAATAGTCCTCTCGCTGACGTCGGCCACGTTCAACAGTGTTCTTCACGTGGGGCGGCTGCCACTACTTTCCTGCCCAAAGCGACCCCACCGACGTCCCTGGTTTCCGGTCGACCATTCACTGGCGATGCCCTCAGCGACTTCTCCGGACCCCAGCCTCTGCAACTTCTCTACTAGTCTACTCTTGCCTTCTCTGCGTCGTATTTGCGTCTGCTTGTTGGCAGTAGTTCTGGAGCTATGGCGTCTCCGCAGCTTCGTCCTCGGAGCTTATGCGCACACGGAGGAGGATAAGGCGAGGCTCTGCTCTCATGGATGCTATGTACGTTGTTTTTGCCTGTCGAATTCTACTCTGCTGCGTGGCATTTCGTTGCTGGAGTGTTCTGCTAGCCAGAGAGAGAACCCCAGATGCTCTTGGATCCCATAGCAGTAAGGTGCGTGCACTTCGTAAGGAATGCGTTCAAGTGTGAGACTGCGTGTCGTTCCCTTGATCATACTGCTTCAGATTGGGTTGGGTTTGGTAGCAAAGCATTTCAGCACGCCTGAGCGTGTCGTTTTGGGAGGCCTTGTGAGTGACATTTGCATCTTGGAAGCGCTTTTATAGGTGCTTCTAGTTTCAAAAGGCTCTTGAGTTTGGGTCTTGTGTTTGGCTTGTATGTTGCAATTAGGTTTAGTAGCTTACAAGTTCTGGTTACAATTGGTCTCTGCTTGCAGTTGTATATCAGCTCTAAGGGCAACACTTTGAGTTGGAAAACATTTCCTCCATGATGATGTCTTTCAAAAACTTGTCGATAGAGGGCCAGTGCTCTTTCATGGGTGAATTTGCTAGAGATAGTATGTCTCACATTGAGTCTCACCGTACTCTTGAATGCTTGGCAAATTGGTGCAGGAATTTGGCTCAGATATAGTGAGATTCAAATTTGTTTGCAATGCCTCAGGGATGAACAAACTTGCAAGCTTCTGCAGAGATGAGGAGGATTTATATCTCTCTTGAGAATATTGGGGGTAGGAGTGTGGACATTGATGAGCTTTGGATACAATTCAAGGCTATAAATTTTCGGGACTAGTGGCGGTGAAAATGGGACTTCATCTTTTATTTATTCAGGACCCCTCATGATGCAACAATTTATCCCCATGGACATAGATGAAACATGATTTGAAATTGTTTTTTCATTCAAAAACATTCATCCACTGGAAGGAGCGCTACTATTGGAGACTTTGTTGCAATTTAGCTATTTCATTCACTGAGAAATGGGGGTCCATGTTAGAGCACTCAATTGAAATTCTTTGTATCTTATTTTCAATATATTATTGGTCATCAAAAAGTCTTGGCGTAGAAGGGGAGGCGTTTTCAAAGTTATTCAATCACAAGGAAGGAGCTACTCACCAAGTGATCTTTGATGTGGCTTGAGATTGGAAGTCTTTATTATTTTCAAGGTACGACAAGGCCCAAAAACACTCTATGTTGAGCATTGCACTTGTAATCTTCTTAACAAATATGGCATTGCATTTGAAATTGCAATGTGCAAATTCATTTATTGCACAATCTTGAGATTGGGGATAGTACAATTTTTATCATCAACAGTGTTGATTACAAAATTACTAATCCTTTTTTGAGGGTATTGTTAAAACATTAATCTATATAATGAAATTGCTCTTGCTATGTTCAAAATTTATATTTTAAATGTAAAGTTTTGTAGCTTGTGAATTTTGGCAATGATTATGGTAGTTTTATAGTGTTGTGTATTTGCATTATACTAGATTTGTGTAGACCATGGTAAGTAGTTTTCATATGACTATTGTTTAAGTAATTTTTTTGGGATCCTTGCTAATTCTCTTTGTTTGAGAGTGATTATCTAACTATTGTTGTTGGATTTGTTTTGAAGATATCGTAGATCTTTGCGATATTCCTCCCTTTGTTGCATGAAATGGCACGCCTTTTGATATGCATGGCAAGGTTCTTCACAATGGTCACCTTTTGGAGATACATTGATTTTGCATGTTTTTTCCGGTGAGCACAATTTTTATTTAGTAAGCAATAAGGATTAGAAAGTGCATGTTAGAACCAAATATTGTTTCTATTACATAGGTCTCTTTACAGTTTTCCATTGAAATTGGTTTGGACATTGCAAGCAATCTTATTTTAAGCATTCATCTATGTTATCAAAATTTGAAAGTATCTACTGCAATTTCAATAGATTTACAACTCCATTACTAGTGTTCAATGTCTTTTAATTTGTAGAACATGTTTGCGTAATGTATTATTATAAGGTAGTTTTCTTTTCTATATCTCGTTGACAATCAATATGAAATGTTCAGGAAAGACAAGGATTTCTTACAAGTGCCAAGTGAACAATGTAAAAGACTTCAGAGTGTTATTCCAAGTCTTGAGAAATGCTTGAAGGATATGGAAGCATCTTCCAAGGCAAACGTCTTGAATAAAAATCAATGCATACATCTTTATGGCAAACTCATATTGACTTTGAAGGGGATTGACAAAATGTTGTCAAGTGCTACGAAGGACCTCAAGTTCCAATCTATTTTTGAAGAATTGCATTGTCTTCAAAGGAAAGTGGAGATTGTTGGGAAAAATTGCATTGACCAAGAACGATGGTGTCATTCTGCCGTATTTCAACTCCAAAACAAAGAAACCTTTCGTGAGTTGCTTTTAGATTTGAAGTGTTGTTATAATGCAGCACTGGATGTGTACTTATTGCGCCATCCAAATCAAGCAGATGGAATGGTGCCTATCCAATTTGATGCAGCTCCCCATGAACAAGTCCTTGAAGATGGAGAAGTGTTGAAGAAGAAGCTTGAACTTGTTGTTGAGGTAGAAGGGTCAGAGGATTATGGAATGGCCCAACATCTATTGTTGAGACTCAAAAATTTGGATGGATTTATTGGAGGAGACTTGGATGCTTTGGAAATTCCCCTTGATTTCAAACCACCGAAATTCATCAAAGAAATTGGTGCAGGAAGTTATGGACATGTCTTCCAATCCAAATGGTTGGGCCTTACAAGTGCCACAAAAGTGTTGGAAGGTGACATGGAGTTCCTCTCCAATTCTCGGAAGGAGGCTAGCATCTTGGCAGGCTTGAGTCATCCCAATCTTGTTCAATTTTTTGGTTGTGGAGTTCACAAAACAAAACATCAAAATGATGAAGGAAGAGAAATTTGTGAGATGCATTTGGTGATGGAGTTGATGGAATCTAGCTTGTCTCAAATATTGAAGAAAGTAAAAAGACCTTTGCCCTATCATCTTGCAATTGACATCATGCACCAAATTGCCAAGGGTGTGTATTACCTTCATGATATGCAAGTTGCTCACCTTGATTTGAAACCTGATAACATCTTGTCAAGTTCAATATCTATAGAGGGTATGGATCCTCATCACTTATTCAAGGTCACTGATTATGGCACTTCTCAATTGGAGGTCTACAACAATCCTGAGCATTCAAAGCCATCAAAGTATACAATTGGAACACTAGGTTATATGTCTCCTGAAATGATCAAGGGGGGAAGAATGCCAGTGTATCCATTTCAAGCTGATGTGTGGTCATTTGCCATGATATGCTCAGAGATTCTATCGAGGAAAGATCCATATTTTCATTTGGAACCAAAAGATTTATATGATCAAATATTACGTCCACATGGCACAAGAAGTAAAACATTTAGACCGGCCCTCCCGAACAATTGTGAAGAGTTGACAAACTTAATTGAGCAATGTTGGGCTCAAGACCCTCTTCAACGACCCACATTTTCTAATATTTGTGAGAGGCTCATGAGTTTAGAGAGGTCCTTTCTGAAGGGAACGTATTCCAGCAAGATGGTTCCACAATTTGGCCCATCCTCTATGTTAAGAGATTCCAAGTCCATCATGAACCAAGCCCTAAAGGTATGCAATTGCCAAACTATGGAATTTATCTAGTTATGTTTTCTTTATGGAACTCTATGGTGCTTGGCATTTGTTGTTTAGGTGTAATGCTGTAATTCACTATGAAAATGTTTTAGTAAATATGCGTTTTGTACTTGTACAGGTGGATGAACCAACTCCACCTCCAAAGGAAATTGTGGTTGATTTAGATCACCAATTACCTACAATCGAAGGACTTTGGGGAAGGAAGTATATAGGCATTGTCGGCCCGGGTGGAATTGGCAAGACCACACTAGCAAAGGCAATGTATGAGTCTGTGAATTCATATTACGAGGCATCATGCTTTGTAGTAGATTGCAAAAGCTATCAAAGTTCCTATGAATTGTTGTGCCAGACATTATCAAAACTTGGGAAGTCTCGGAAACCCAAGAATTTGGGAGATGCACAGGATATGATGAAAGAAGTGTCAATGGAAAAGACCATTCTTTTAATATTGGATAATATCAAGAATGAAGCTCAAGTGCGTGATATAGTACCTCCCCACATTGTTCAAGCTAGCAAGCTTATGACAGTAGTTATCACCACACGTGAATGGAGTACAATAGAATCCTTTGTTGACAAAAGGTTGGATGTTCAATTGTTGGATGAAAAGGCAGCATCAACGCTTTTCACTACTCACCTATCTTGGGCTGAAGCTTCTTTATCCCCCGACTTTGTGGCCTTGCGCGAACATATTGTGAAAGCTTGCAATGGCTTGCCTTTGAGCTTGAAAGGCATGGGAGTATTTCTACGTCGTAAAGAGAGGTTGCGAAGTTGGGAACGAGCCTTACAGAGGATGGCAAGAGGAAGGAATTTGGATGGTGATGAAGAACTTTGGAACACCTTGAAAATCAACTTTGACGGATTTAACAATGACATTGAAAAGAGCATGTTTTTGGACGTGGCTTGTTTCTTTTGTCGAGATGTATCTCCATTTGGCATATCAAAAGAGACACTCTTGTACATGTGGTCTAGAGATGGCATCCTTCCTTCGAAGGAATTTGAAAGTTTGGTGAGCATGTCATTGTTGAAGCTCAATGAAGATGGTGAAACTGTAGAAATGCATGACCAATTACGTGACATGGGACGAATGTTTGCCAAGAATACAAGAATTTGGAATGCGTCCATGATACCTGAAAGTGGATTTACAATTGAGGTAACATTCTAGCTTTGTACTTGAACATGATTGAACTGTATATTTTGTTATATACTTTCAAATGCAATAAGTAAACCTCCAAATTCATATTATTTTAAGAATCCTAAACTTTGTAGTATGTTGGAGAAATCAATTATTGGATACCTTTATATTAGTGATATAATCTTGGATGTGATTCAATCTCATTGAAGCCTCTTTGAAAGCAGGTTGCTGAGGTTCTTGAAGGCATTTCTTGGCGGGGTACTATGAACCATCTGCCTTTGATAGAAATCGACCGTAGTTTTCAATTTGAAAATCTTCGTGTCTTGATTTTGGTTAGCGCTTGGGGCAATCTTGATGCAGATTTTGAAAACTTGAGTATATTACTTCAATTTGCTTCTCAATGTTTAAGATTGGAGGCACTTATTATAGAGAACTCTCAAGAGTTGATCGGATTGCCTACCCCACTTCCAACAAATACTGCAATTACTTTGCAGAAGACAATATCGAATCTCTGCAAGGCATGTCCGTTGTTAAGGATTCTTGATCTTGTAGGTCTTGGATTCTTTAAGTTGTTACCAAACAAATTTGCATCTAGCCATACCTTGTTGAGCCTAAATCTCAATTCTTGCTTTAGATTGAGGTCATTGCCAAGGGAGGTTGGAAGCTTGTTGCATTTGAAAACTCTCAATTTGGGTAGGTGCGCAAGCTTGATGGTATTGCCAGAGGAAGTGGGGAACTTGTCTTCCTTGACTACTCTTAACTTGTCTCACTGCTTGCGCTTGGTGGCATTGCCAAAGGAAGTGGGGAACTTATTTTCCTTGACTACTCTTACTTTAGAAGGGTGTTCTCGCTTGGTGGCATTGCCAAAGGAAGTGGGGAACTTATCTTCCTTGACTTCTCTTGGTTTGAAAGGGTGTTCAAGCTTGGTGGCATTGCCAAAAGAAGTGGGGAACTTATCCTCCTTGACTGCTCTTGGTTTGGAAGGGTGTTCTCGCTTGGTGGCATTGCCAAATGAAGTGGGGAACTTATCTTCCTTGACTGCTCTTGGTTTGAAAGGGTGTTCAAACTTGGTGGCATTGCCAAATGAAGTGGGGAACTTATCTTCCTTGACTACTTTTCATTTAGAAGGGTGTTCAAAGTTGGAGGCCTTGCCAAAGGAAGTGGGGAACTTATCTTCCTTTACTACTTTTGATTTAGAAGGGTGTTCAAGCTTGGTGGCATTGCCAAAGGAAGTGGGGAACTTATCTTCCTTGATCAGGCTTTATTTGATGCAATGTTCAAGCTTGGTGGCCTTGCCGAAGGAAGTGGGAAACTTATCTTCCTTGACTATACTTGGTTTGGAAGGGTGTTCAAGCTTGGTGGCATTGCCAAAGGAAGTGGGGAACTTATCTTCCTTGACTACTTTTCATTTAGAAGGGTGTTCAAGCTTGGTGGCATTGCCAAAGGAAGTGGGGAACTTATCTTCCTTGACTAGTCTTGATTTGAAAGGGTGTTCAAGCTTGGTGGCCTTGCCAAAGGAAGTGGGGAACTTATCTTCGTTGAATGCTCTTGATTTGGAAGGGTGTTCAAGCTTGGTGGCATTGCCAAAGGAAGTGGGGAACTTATCTTCCTTGACCGGGCTTTATATGATGCAATGTTCAAGCTTGGTGGCATTGCCAAAGGAAGTGGGGAACTTATCTTCCTTGACTAGTCTTTATTTGATGCATTGTTCAAGCTTGGTGGCATTGCCGAAGGAAGTGGGAAACTTATCTTCCTTGACTATACTTGGTTTGGATGGGTGTTCAAGCGTCGTGGCATTGCCAAAGGAAGTGGGGAACTTATCTTCCTTGGCTACTCTTGGTTTGGGTGGGTGTTCAAGCTTGCTGGCATTGCCGAAGGAAGTGGGGAACTTATCTTCCTTGAGCAAGCTTTATTTGAAAGGGTGTTCAAGCTTGGTGGCATTGCCAAAGGAAGTGGGGAACTTATCTTCCTTGACTTGGCTTGATTTGGAAGGGTGTTCAAGCTTGGTGGCATTGCCAAAGGAAGTGGGGAACTTATCTTCCTTGACTAGTCTTGATTTGAAAGGGTGTTCAAGCTTGGTGGCATTGCCAAAGGAAGTGGGGAACTTATCTTCCTTGACTTGGCTTGGTTTGGAAGGGTGTTCAAGCTTGGTGGCATTGCCAAAGGAAGTGGGGAACTTATCTTCCTTGACTTGGCTTGGTTTGAAAGGGTGTTCAAGCTTGGTGGCATTGCCAAAGGAAGTGGGGAACTTATCTTCCTTGACTTGGCTTTATTTGGAAGGGTGTTCAAGCTTGGTGGCATTGCCAAAGGAAGTGGGGAACTTATCTTCCTTGTTTGAGCTCAACTTGGATGGGTGTGTTTTGTTAAGTTCTCTACCAAAGGATTTGGGATGGATACCATCATTAAAGATTCTTTCTTTGAATAATTGTCCAATCTTGGAACCCTATATGTTGGTTGAATTGTCTCCACCAACTTCTTTGGCTAGTCTTGAAGGCAAATTTTTTTGTGTTGAAGGTGATCATCATGATGGAGTGGGTTGTGATGGATGCAAAGTGGTCCCCATAGTTGGGCCTCGCATGAAGGCAAAGGCCACTTTCAAAATCAACTATGATTTGTGCCTAGAGTGTTTTACAAAATTGAAGCTATCATTGGAAGATTCAAGCCAATGATGAATTACAATAGTGGTTTTTAAGAAGATTTAGTGCATTGTGCAGCTAAACTTTGGATTGTACAAACAGTTTATTGCAAACCATTGAGGATTATTTTCAAGATTTGGTTATACGGATTGCAATTATAGCCAAGAGTTGTGTGTTGCTCTCTTTTCAATTTTGTTTATTATTTAAGGATATTGGATTATGGATTTACAACAATTTTCTTGCATGTGTAACCATATGTTGTGCACAAACACTTTCTATCATGATCATATCATGTCAACATGTGCCAAAGTATGAGTAAAAACAACAATGATTTACCAATGACTCCATGAGTGCCTAAACATTGTTAGTATTCCATCCAAGGGAAGATCACTATCAATTTTAAAAAAACTACGTGAGTTAAAAGATAGGGTCCATTTAACCCCTAAATGCCCAAGGCACCAATATTTGGTGTTTGCAAAACTTTGAAGTTAAATAAAACCTAACCAAGTTGCTATTTTTAATAGTTTACATTTTTAGAAAGCTCTTCTTGAAGTCTAGTTTTAGCACCAAAAATCCGATCTTGAAAATAAATGATAGTGATTTTTCTATTCAAGTTTTGGTACAAGGGAACCCATTGCAATCTTGACTTCCCGTAGTGTTGAGAGCTCTTGGAAATGAGCCTCAAATACACTAGACCTTGGAGAAAAAATCACATTCAAAATTCATTTAAAGAAGTTGTAGAGTAGATTATAAGAAGCCATAAATTGATTGGGGCTATACAATTTAGGCCCTTTAACCTCATATTTGATTGGTCACCAACTTTTTAGATTTGATTTGTGTAAAGAAGATTAAAAGATTTTTAGGATTTTAGCACCCTCATGATCAAATATTATAATCTTTCACTCCATAAGTGACGTTGTTGTGTTTTCTTTTCCTAAGAGATATATAACATGTCTAGTTTGAATTTGTATGGTTACAATTCAAAAAGAATTGATACAACTTATCAAAATGTTAGCATTTTGTTCAATTTAGAGCAAATTCCAGAAAGCCCAAAACAGGGTTTGGGCATTTAGGGGTTAATTCAATGCGGGATAAATTTATATAATATGTAGGGCTACTATAGGGTCCATAAAATGCTACATGCCCTATTATATATATAAATTAGGCTACGTAAAATATCATGTAGTAGGAATTTTTTTTCATAAGTTAGCCTTGATAAATAGGGTCCATTCCAATTTTTCATATTACAATGAATATAGATGTGGACAAATAATTTTATATGGATGATAAATGTAAGACATGAGCCAAAAGTAGCACAAACTATCACATTTCATGAATAGGAAGGTTTACCTTAGTGGATTCAACGAACTAAAAATTGTACAACACAAAGATAGATTTTATAGTCTATTTACCCCCTAAAGGTTTTTGACTATATTTTCACCAAAGACGCTCCAAAACTGTCATTTCTAATGCAAATACCAAATTTTAGAAAAAAAACATTTTTGGACACATGTAACCGTAAGATCTTGTAGTGCATTGATTTGAGAATATGTGGAAAAAATTCAAAATTTTCCACCATGTAGATGCAAGATATTAGTGTTTGAATTGAGAAAAAACCTTTTTTTGTCCCTGCAAAAAAACGAGCAGCTGCACTTCACAAGGTCATACTTGTATGAAAAGATGTCCAAAATGGTGGTTACTCTTTGCGTTCATTTTTGAAGTCAAGTTGGCTATATGCTTGAAAAATTTCGGATCATTTGGAATTGTACAACATATAGGAAACAAATAGTAAGTAGAAAGAAGTAGAGAATGATTAAAAACACTAATTTGTTAATAATTTAATTATAGAATTGAAGAATGCTATGTTCTCAAAAAAGCATGTTTAGGGCTTTAGGGGTTAACTCCAATCTTTGAACCCATATGCATTAATTCCACTCATGTTGAATGAGATGTTCATGGGGTAGTTTCAAAAAGGGATTCTAAAGTGTTCAATGTTATTAATCCTAAAGGCCAAAGGACATTTGGGAAGAGAAAAAATTCCAAATTGCCAATTTTTGATGCATTGTCCAAAATACTTTATTTTTTCAATTCCAACTACAAAAAGTGTATTAAATAACTAAGGCAATGTATGGAAAAAATTTCATCCCAGTTGACAATGTGGATTGAAAGATTATAGCGCTTAAGAGTAAAAATAACATTCATTTTTCATTCCTACTAATTAGGGTCAACAAACTTTGAGCCCTTTCAGAGTTACAATTTTTTGTTTACAGAAAACATGAGGGTTTTTGACTCTTCATAGGTATACAATTTTAGATTCACTCTTGAAAAATTTGAAAAGCAAATATGGAATCTAACTTACTCGAAATCAACCTACAATGCAAGAAGGTTAAGCACATTGGCAATACACAAATCATTTTTGATGATTTCTTGTGCAATGAGGAAATTTTTTAGTTTAAATTCCAAATGGTAAAAATTAGAGACAAACATCTGGAATATATGGGAAAAATTTCAAGAACTTTGACTTCACATATTGCTTGATAATAGGTCTTGAGATTAGAAGAAAATGTTTTTTCTTGAAACCACCCCCGCAAAGCTAACAAAATTTGACTCTTCTTAAAATGTGATTTGAGAATGAAATTTCTTTTTGACAATTGTACATCATATTTTATGAATTACATAAATGCCAAATTTCAACAATTTATGAAATTTTTGCAAAAGAGGCCAAATTGCCTAGGCTATTAAAAAAGTTTAGGGCAAAAAATGGTTATGTTCCCATTGAGGGCGTACATGTTCACATCTTGTGTCAAAATTTCGTGACCATCTGACCAAAATTGACTTCATAGGAACGTATCTGGATTTTTTGATTGTTTGTTCAATGGACAACTGGCCTTTAGGGGTCAAAAATTTCCACTTGGTCAATGGCAATTGAATTTTTTTTGTTTCATGATGCATACCCTATACACATATGTAGAAGAGGGAAGGAAAAATTTGTGAAGAAGGGTGAAAGCAAGAAAATATTAGACACTTAATAAAATTTTATATATATGATAAACCCACTTAAAAAATGGCATGAATGTATTTACAAAAAGCATAGGATATAGGAAATATGCCCCTCATAGCTTTTATGTAAAAATATGGTCATTTTAAATGCAGTAATTAACGTAAATAGCTCCACATCAAATATCCTTTTAACTCACGTGTATACTTTAAATTACAAAGAGTGATCTCCTTAGGCAAAGTTGACAGGATATATAGACGTCTGGATTCACGTCTGGATTCACGTCTGGATTCACGTCTAGACATGCAGCATCCACGGGCATTGCTTCCCGAATGTCTATTGCCATTTGGTTTGGAATCGACCGCCCGTCTAGTGGACGGTTGGATAGGGGATCACGAGGTCGGACAAGGGATCAAGAGGTCAGATGGGCGGTCAAGAAGATAGAGGGGGACGGTAGTTTCGATTTTTTCTTTATTTTTGTACAAGATGTAAATATGTAATAATGTAAAAGACCTCTTTATTCCTTTAGCAATTGAAGCCTTATAATTTGCCAAGCTACGTATAAAAAATAAAATAACTCTTTGCTTCGGGGGAAGCTTTTATATTCTGCAATCTATGTGGAGATTTTTTTTTTTTTTTTCTTCTAAGTATTTCATATTGTCCTACCAATGTACAGTCAAGTACTTCACATTTGCAAACTGCCGATTTCAATCATTCTAATTTATATTTCAAAATATAAGAAGAAAACGGAATTTTCCTTCTTGCATAATTTGAACCCGATTCTTAAGCCATCCCATTGAAGCACACCGAATTTCAATTTCAAAAGAAGAAAATTTTGGTTTTTGGTGAATTTTTGAAGCCAATTTTCATGGTTTTACATAATATTTTGTTGAAAACAATTGATGATGGATTTTTTAATTTGATTGCATAGATATGTAGCCATGTACGGAACTTCCATATGCACATCTTTTATATTTAAAAACACCCTATTAATTAAAAAATATATAAGCTTCCAATAAGGGCTCAATATGAGGCATCATATAACCAAACTTTATAATCTGAATGTCTCTATATTTTAAATAGATTTTTTCAAAGTAGTTGTACCATTATGCTCAATTGTACAAGATTGGTTAGCACGTGAGGGAAAATAGAAAAATCTAATTATAATATAGAGTTATCGAATTTTACAACATTTGGACATTGTCACTTCAACATTGAAATCTCTACAGAAGGAAATGTAATAGTATTTGGGAGATGCTTGCAAAGGGAATGATGTGCGTAGAGATGTTTCCGATATACATATCCACAATCAAACTTAGGAAACTCATCATTAGTTGTTTTCACTAAAATATTATGTAAAACCATGAAAAATTGACTTCAAAAATTTACCAAAAAATGGAAATTTTGTTTTATGAAACTAAAATTTGGTATGGTTCATTTGGGATTGCATACACTATTAGAAAGCATTGTTTTTTTATGACGTTAGCCCCAGACATGAATGTTTGAGCACTAAGGTAAAATCACCTATACCCAACCAAGGTCTAAACCCCAACCTGTAGCATGCATGTATTTCCAACCAAAGCTGGAACAGGTTTACAACCAAAGATTGTAATGCTTTTTTTTCTCCTTTTCAAGGTTGGAACTAAGAATGTCATGACGCATGTCCTAAAGTGTTATAAAGTATGCAGAAAGTAGTGAGTGGGAAAGTAGTCACTTGATTGATTGGAATTGGAAGACTCTAAACCCTGGGTATGGGTTTGGCCTACTTTTTGGCTTCCAAAAATCACAATGATTTGAGTTTTGGGAATAAAATTACCAAAAAATTACAATCTCCATATTTCCTATCTTTTTACTTGGGAAAAATTTGCATTGCTTCACACTGTTCATGATCTTGTTTCCAAATCGCTTAAATGATCGGGTATGGGTGCAGTTACCTTAGAACATGATGAAGAACACGATGAAAAACAACTGGAATGAATGAAATCAAATGTTGAGTGCCAAATCCATTCAGAAGTTTGCTGAGGAGGCTGGGCAGTTACCGCTGCATTTTTTTGTGTTTTTTCTTTTCCAGGAGGACCCTTGAAGACCCTCGTTTTCCTGTGGCATTTTCCTAGTTATCGATAAATGAATTGAAGATGGTCAAAACATTTCAATATGATTACTGATGTTGCAAATTGTAATTGCATTGAATTTGTGAAGCCAGACAAGAAACGTAGAGTGAGGAAGCCTTAAATGTGAGTGTCATTTTCTAAATGTAACCCCTAAATGTACAAGGCCTTCTTTGAGCTTCTTATAATATGCTATAAATTGAATGAAAAGTCCTGAACCATTGCATTTTTTTCCCCATTTCAACCCCTAAAGTCCCAAGGTCTTTTTCCACTCAAAATTTCCATTTCTATAGGAAAGAGCAAAACAAAATTAATTTAATTTTTTTTGCATATTTAACCATAGGACTACACTAGTGTAAGAATGTGTGGGAGAAATTTTAGAAACTTTGACCATGTAGATTGCAAGATATTTGCATTTATAAAGTGAAGGAATCAAGTTTTTTTGCACCTTGCTCAATTACATTTTTTGGCTTTGAACCTTCTTAACTTAAATTTTTTGCTCTAATGACTTTTAATTTTTAATTTTATATGTTGAAGAATTGAGTTGAAAATCAAGGAAAAAATTTCAAAAAAGAAACACTTAGTTTTCACTCATTAAAAAGTTGTTAAGTAGAAATAGGTCCAAGATTGAAGGAAAAATGAAATCATTAATAACTCTAGGATAGGGTTGAAATATACTATTTTCAATGGTGAGATTGTTCTAACAAGAAATCTTAACCTTGTGAAACTTTTTTTTTTTAAATTGTCAAAATTGAATTCACAAATGAATCCTACAAGTTATTTTTTCAAAAAGATGCTCTAATTGCCCAAAAAATAAGATTGTCCATAACTCGTGCATAACAAATCCAAATGGAATGAATCAAAGCTTCCTATGTAGATGAAAGTAAAATCTATATGAAACAAATTTTTAAAAATTTTAATTTAAAGTTTTTGTGAGGATTTTTTTCTACCCGCCGAACTTATATTTGGGCTTTTTCTACCATAAATTTTATTACCGGGCACCGATTGAAATGAAAATTACATTTTTGGAAAGCTAATGTGATTTTCTATCTTCTCAAAAAAGCTCAAAAAAATACGGCAAATATTGAGACCATAGGAGCCTGCCCAAAATCCATTTTGTCCCCCGAGGGAATAATGGGACTTTAGGGGTTAACTGTACAAAATCAAAGTAGACATATTAGAGATCACATAGGACAATGAAAGACAACAATATTATTTATGGATGGAAAGATATTAATTTTCTCTCATGTAGGTGTTCAAACTTGAAGCAACAAAAGTGAACTGAATTGTTTGAACCTTCATTTCACATGTCATCTCATGAAATTGATTAACGCCTAAAGGCCCAAAGTCCCCTCGGGGGACACTTGGGATTTCGGATAGGCTCGTGTTACTTGAGATTTTGGGTTGATATTTTGAAACATTTTTTGAAGATAAAGAATCAAATTAGCTTTCTAAAAATATAATTTTTTTCAATTGGTGCCCAAGAGCAAAAGTTATGCCATCCGAAGTCAAGGAAACAACTTGCGGGGCAAAAAAAAAACCCTTAAAAAATTGTATTTAAAAAATAAAAAATAAAAATCTCAAAGATCATATTTTTGTCTACATTTGAAGCTTTAATTCATTCTATTTGGACTCGAACTGAGAAAGTCATAAACAATCTTGTTTTTCAACTAATCTAGCATCTTCATCAAAAAACAACTTATAGAATTCATTTTTTGAATGCAGTTTTCAATTCTTTTTTGAAAAGGTTAAGTTTGTTTTCAAGAACAATCCCACCGGTGGGACTACAATGTTTTAATTCCACCTAAGAGCTATTAATGATTTAGTATTTCATTCAATTTTGGACTTCCTTCTACTTAAAAATTTTCTTATATGTGAAAATCAAGTTTTGACATTCTGAAATTTTTTCCCCTACTCTTAACTCAAATTTTCAATATAAAAAAATTTAACCCAATGGTGTGTAGTGCAAAAAAATCTACAAATGGTTGTCAAAGTCATCTGAAATTGCAGGCCACATTTCAAAAAATCTTCTTTTTTCAGCTTCAAATGCTAATATCTTCCAATCCGTATGGTCAAACTTCATGAAATTCTTACCACATATTCTAAGACAAGTGAAGTATAAGATCCTACGGTTAGGTTCTAAAAAAAAAAGTTTTTTTTGGTTTCTTGGGTGATTGCAGCAGAAATGGCAGTTTTTAGTGGTTTTGGAGCCAGAAATTTTGGGCCTTTTGAAGTTGAAGTAGGTCACTGAAAAATGATTAGATTCCACAATTAGTCATGCTTGACCTAAATATATATTTACATCTTCTCAGAATGTATTATACAAGTTTTTTAAATTAATTGTTAATGTCTTTTTATTTAGAAATTGTAGTGTATTTTTGGCTCATTTCCAAGAGTTCTGTCACAATAGAAAGTGATAGTTTTACAACAACCTTGTTGAAATGTAGGTTGGAATTTTTATGGAATGAAGTAGTTCAGAAAATGGAGTTCGGATGTAGAAAGTAGCTTTCAAAAAGCATTTTGAAAAACGGAAACATTCGACAATAGATGCCATATTTAACTACTTTTGGACTTTAGGAGTAATTTTAGACTATGTCCTGGAAGACTACATTGGGAGAGCTCCCGTTGTATTGGTTTTTGAGACTGCAACGCCTATGAAAGTGGGAAGATTAGAATGAACTAGACCATGTTCATACCCAAGAAGAGGATAAAGAAACATAATAACTAAGATATTTCACCTATAGTTCATCTATTCTACATAACAGTAGAGAAGATTCATCGGGAAAGTTGCCGCTGTAGTGCACATCCCAGACTTTGGGATCTTAAGTGTTGCAAGAAACCAATGAAACCAAACATAATTCAACTTAAATTATTACAAGGACTAATAAGTAAGCACTGACCCATTAGCATCTCCCTGCAGAATAAGGATCCGGAATTCTCCCGATGTAATCCCTGCATTCAAATTTACCGTACAAGAGGACTGTTGGGACGGTGGAATGGAACTTGAAAGTAAAGAAAAGGTGAAGAAGGGTCACCACATTTTATTAACACCGATAAAGAAGGTCACAATCAAGAAATTGCCCACGAAAAGATAGAAAGGCAATCCCTATAGTATCTAAACTACTGAACTTGACTAATGCGTAACAGAATTCCCAACTATAAGTAGCTCTTTCTATACATACCATGGATCTTCTAATTTTAGGAGATCAATATCATCCCTCACGTCTATGGAAGGACCTATCAAATGAGCACGTGGCCATTCAAGAAGATCTATCTGAAGTACCACAATAGTTTGATCCCAAAAAATGTTGCGCAGTCCAAGGCTACCTAAGATCCGGTTCAGTAATCCCCCACGGTGTGGATAAGGATTATTTTTGTTAGGAACATTCGAACCGGCAAAAAACTGAAACCCCTTCTAAGCCTTTCGTGGGAGAAGACGTTGCATAAGCACCTCCAAAGTAGTCAAATGCATAGAGGAATACAACCCACAGTGAGCACGTTCAAGCAACTGACTAAGAAAGTCATGAAAACCAGAAGGAACGTCGATTATTTCCGGAAGATCTAGAACACCACCTTCAACGCATAAAGTACCTGTAAGAACAACAATAGCTGCCTCTTGCACAAACAAAACACAGCAAGGAAGTCAACTCGTCAGACAGAGGAGGACTAAATCCCTAAAGAACGAGAGATTACCCGATGTTATTCCAAAGGGGACTCACTGTATTGAGAACCTTCAAAGAACAGGAGGTATCCCAATCAATTTAGAACGCACAGTCACTTCACTTAGAGGCAGTAAACAATGAGAGGTATCCCTCTGATTTATTACTACACTAAAAAGAAGTGAACAAGTAATGATCTCCCGTTGAATTAAGAATGGACAGCCACGTCACTGAGAACCGCTAAACAACAAAAGATCTTCCGATAAGCTTAAAAGGGACACTCACATTATGCAGATCTTGTAAATGGTAGATCTCAAGAGGTTCAAATGGACACTGAATTTGACGCAAAACCCCTGCCCAACGGGAGATCTCCCAATACAGTAGAAATACACTCTTATATTATTGTATACAAACTGGATATCGATGACATGAAAGTGTGCCTACGAATTTGTAATGCGGTAATGTAAGACAGAAGAAATTCAACAAGTATGAGATGCAATATCTTGCATCCAAACTACGAGCTACAAGTACATGGTCGTGAGTCCATGCTAAGGAACACCAGGACAGCTAAAAAATGACGGGAAAGCTCAAACATTGTGCATGTAAACAGTAATTGAAAAGCAAACATAGAATTCATATTGGGTGTAAATGAGGAACCACTCATGAAAAACGAGTGTGCATATGCAATGAATTGTCAAGAAGTATCACTTTCCTCATGATCCATATTTGCTAATGTATTAACAATTCGACAATTACAGATTCAAGAAAATCTCTGATCAAGAATTTACAACAGCATTTACAATTAGAATTACAATTTGTACTCTGACAATGATAGAACGTCATTCCAAAAAACTGTTGTCTCCAGCAACGGGAAATATCCCGATGAAGCCCCATGCCAACAGGAATCAACGACGCTGAATTCTGATAATGATTGCCCAGCCCAATGTGGAATCTTGTTCCATTGCATTCTGCCCACTAGGAAGGAGATTCGCCTTCACATACCTCGGCACCGCCTCATTTGAAAGAAGGAGGCCATCAAGCCACGGCATCAACTACATGTAGAGGTAGTTGTCAATTAGCTCACCGCGAAAGGACTGAGGAAAAATAGCATTTTGTGCATCGTTCAAGACGCTTTTTTCTGGATTGTCGTCAATTAGAAGAATGTTATCCAATGTGGACATACCGGCCATGTTCACAAATGTCGACAGATCTTTCAGGAAGACGGGCTTATTTGGTGCAGATGGGGCCATGTACGTGGACTTCATGCATGCCCCTTGACACAGATAAATGACATCTCGACGGCCAAAAGAACAATCAGCGAGGACAATGTCCAATAAATTGTCCATGTTCTTTGGAGTAATACTACTCTAGAATGCAACATCCGCTCTACAACGTAGCCAATTTAGAAATGTGGTGACATTAGGGCAACGCTCAATATGCAGATTATTATGCTCGTATGACCTGTGAAGAAGCACTACATTCAAGTCAAGGACCACATAATACTTTTGCCGAGCTACATTTTTCAATGTAGTTGGCTGCGTCGTCGAAGGTCCACCACAATCTGCTGTCAAGTAGGGCAAATCCTGGTTAGAAACAAGTCCACGTAAAAGCAAAGCAAACTTCAGTCAAACCCCTAGAACTACGGAAGGTGTCAAATGAAGTACCTTTCACAAGGGCTTCTTCCTCCCTCGCCCTTTCTGATTTGATGACTCTCGCTGGCGAACGACCCCCTAGTCCTCCGACTCGATCCTCTGTTTCCACCGGTCCACTGTCAAAGGCAATCTAAAAAATGTCGCCATAAAGAAATGAGTGTGCCTCCCATGCGGCCGATACCTTGGACCGGCTGTTACTTGCCAAATGGCACGTCTGTCTAGCATGAAAAGCTCGCAAACTCAAAAGATCCTTAAACCTACTCTTCAAGGAAACCATGTCAACATGCGTACGTCCCGGGTGTGGGACAGCGATCATTGGATTCACCTTCGGTATAGCCGCATCGGGACTCATTTGCGGGAGGTCCACCATTGTATCTACCATAATGCTATCGGCCATTTCCGCGGGCGGTGAAACATCAGGTGCCTGAGGCAACGGGATATCTCCTGCTACATCAGTAATTGGCTCCTTTCCCATTGACTCCCGAGGTCCAGAAGTACAAGTAAGATCACCCGGGATCGGGAGAATTCCCGTTGCACTGATGCACCGCTCCGGCCGCAAAGGTACGTTACGTGAAGACTCTGCTATGGGGGGCACTATGTCACTGACTGTGTCCTTGGCAGAAGCAGCTCCTCCCTCTGCTGAACATGAAAGAAGAATGGACACCGTATTTGTCGCTTTAGGGGTCCCCTTCGCAGCAACCTCTGCTCTGGAGTCTGGACGGAGTAGAAGAGGAGATGTTGGGGCCCTCATTCCCTACAGGCTGGTCAGGGGCATGTGTAGGGCTAACTGGAGGGTCATGACGAGAGGGGATGATATCCAGCCTACGCTTTGTCCTCAATTGCTTGAGCCGACCTGACTGGACCTGAATCTGTGCAGAGCTAGAGTCCACCTTCCGCTTGACCGCGCCTAAGTTCTCCGCTGAACGTCGCGTCAATCTCCGTACGGACTCATCTTGCAAATAGAACACGTAGGATTTCCTCAGCAGATGATTATGCCCAATGTGGAACTAGCAGCGGGAAATATCCCAATGATTAGGTACAATGACTGACCTTTCTGCCTGTACCAGTTTCCTTGTCATGTTCCAAGTCCTTTGAGGCGTGCGGGTACTTGCGGTGTTCAGAGGAGTAGGAGATTCATGTTCCTCCTTGTTATAATCATTCTCTGTGTGGGAGGTACTGTCTTCCTTGTCCGAAGCGTTTTCCTGACGTCCCGCGTCCGTTCCTAAGGGCTGGTGATCTGGTGAATCGTCATCCACTCCCAGATGAGAGGAGTCACCCTCCCCTGCGGCGATTTTAGCGTCTTCTCCGGCATCAGTTTCTAAAGACAGGCAATGATCCAACGGAATGATGTCCGCGTCGTTGCCGACTCCTCTACCCTCTTCTCTTCCCTCCTCGACCTCTCCTTATCCCTCTTCTTTTTCTTTGTCGCCCTCTCCTCGTCCTTCCTCTTCTTCTTTGTCGCCGTCTCCCCCACCCTCCTCTGCTCCACCCTCCTGTACAGCATTGTCTCCGTCTCCCCCACCCTCCTGTTCTTCTTCGTCCTTATCCTCCTCACAAAGAAATTCTTCATTATGCAACTGCTCCAAAAGCTGCCGGGCAACCAAAATTGCCTTGGACTCTGATTCGGAGTCATAAACAACTTCGATAATCTTATTCGAGGAGGCCTGACAGCATTGTAGAAGCAAATGTCAATGCATTGGAAATTGATTGAGTTACGAAAAATAATGGGAAAGAAAATGAATTAGGCCTTACCAGTCTAAGAAATGTAAAGTCTGGACCGCCATTTACGTTCACAATGACCATATTGTCGATGATGTGGTTACGAAAAATTTCCATCGCCGCGGCAATTGAGAACCAAGGCATATTCGACCGCCTGTACAAAGTGTCTATTTCGTCCAACTCTCTCGAGAAATAGACGGCAGACATCTCGATAGCGCTTGGGAAGAAATTGTAGAAGCTGCTCGTCGGACCGTGGACCTCGTCGTAGGCAAAGAGGAAGACCAAGTACATGGTGTAATGAGATCCTGTAACTGGAGGGGGGAAGCCATCCGCTTTGTTTGGAATGTAATGTATTACATGCCAATCCTAGAGCCGGACTTTCATGTCCTGCCGCCGCCTCTCCAGATGTGCGAGAATTGCGTGAAATCCATCACCATCCGTTATAAGTACTGTTGGTGAACGGGCTTTCACAAGGCGTCGGTCAGTGTCCTTGTACTCCAAGGCATCGAATACGCGGTTCAGATTCCGGTTCTCCAAGAACTTTGCCTGAGCGCCACGGTTGGTCCTTTTGAAGAGAAACCAGAAGTACATGTGGGTCTTTGCTTCACCTTGCCATGCCTTTATGGAAGCTTGTGCCAAAATCTTACTGATGTCCCAGCATTTCTCATCCATGACCTTGCACAGGTAAGACTTTCCAAAGTCCTCGGCAGCATATTCCTTGATCTCCTCAGTATGGGCATTCATGAAGGTCTCCCACATCTTCTTCACCGCCTCTGGACAGTTGCTTGGATCGTGTGTTTTGTTCAGGGCCTTCGTACGACCCTCCAGCCAGTCCTTGCCCAGCTCCGTGGCCATGCTCTTATCCATCCACCACTTGACTTGCTCCCGGGTGATCTTCTTCTCGGTCGCAAACTGATCCCATTCTGCTGCCAAATAAGGAGAGTACTTTGGCTTCTTGCTCGGAAGCGGGAACTGCGTGTAGTGGCACATGAGCTTGTTCTTCATGGCCCTCACCTTCTTCTCCCGACCTGCTGCCACACCCATTGGAATGATTGGCATTCCCTCAATATCGAAGTTCAGAGCCGTTTTCTTCATGCAAACGACTCCCTGCTCCACCTGGCTGGCCAAGTAGTTTAAGTCCTCATCTTGCAGTCCCCACAATGGCTTGAAGTCGGTGTATGCCAGCGGCTTACGGCTACCCTTCAATTTTGGTCCGTTTCCATCTGGAAGCAATTTGTCCAGAAATTCCTTGTCAATCTTAATTCAGCGCTTGAAGTCTTCCTCCTTCTCTATGAAGAGTAGCGGGATTTTTAAATCCTGGTTGTCAAGATTCTTGAACCCAGTGAAGATTGAGGACATCACAGAATAGAATCCCTGCACATGAACACCGACAATGCAAGTTATATTAAGGATTCATAGGAAATCATCAGACAATGAAAGTACTCATCATCGAGAATAATCCCGTTGCTGGTCTGATTCCGGGCCATGCTCTGGACAACGAGATAATTCCCGTTGAAAGCCGGCAACAGATGAGTGCATTTCCATAACATCTTGATCTCTCACGCCTAGTAGGAAGATTATTGTGAGCCTGTCGACAGCGGGATATTTCCCCATGTCGACAGTCATCGGGATATCTCCCGTTGATTTCCAAGGAAAAAAAGACAATGTACAAATATAACTTGGACGTTTGTTGAGTAGAACTTACAAGGTACGCTGCTGAGTGCGCTCATCCTCCGTATGATGGGTGAGGGGACCCTATGTCTTTCCACTTTACACGAGCATGCGCAAGCTGCTGTGCAAATCTCTGCTCCTTCTACTCACCAGCGAGGTTCTGGTTCAGAGCTCTCGAAAGGTGAACGATATCATTCTTCTTCGTTTCGCACGACGCCCATATGGGAATGATGTTGAACATTGAAGCTTCGGCCTTATCCGCCTCTGAGATATGTTTATTCTCAATCAACTCCTTGTGCGCTGCAACAGTGTGCTGACCACCAATAATGTAGTAGTGCGACTTTGTGGTCATACTTTCCTTCTTCGAACAGGTGTCCCAGAACTTTACTAGATTATTTGGCCCGTATGATCCTCTCTTCAAGGGCAAGACGGTTCTATATCGGTTCTTCGAGTGGAAGTCGTTGTCCATGAGAACCTTAGTCTTAATTATTTTGAGCTGCCCCTGGTCAATAGCTCTGTATACAAGATCCCCGGCTTTAGCCATGTTGAGGAATTTATAGCGCACCCGCAAGAATTTCCCTTTCGCATTGGCTAGTGGCTTCTTATCCCATTTGTACATTAGCGTGAAAACCTGCTTGTACAACTTGTTGATCTCCTTTATTTCACTGGGTTTGAGCTTGCTGACCTCAGCCTCTGTCATGTTCACTGCCTGCGCAATTGTTAGTGGGGCGGCCTTCTTTTTCTTCTTACCCTTGCCTTTCACCTGTGCTTCCTCCACAATGTCATCTCCTGGTCCACCCGCTATGGCTTTCCTCTTCTTCTACTTTTTTGGGGCTAAAGGTGTTGATTCCGGAGCAGCGACTGGTACTATGGCTGTATTAGACTTGCCACGGCTGTCGTCTATAATGACCCACTCGTTAGACATCTCCATTGGTGTCCAAGAATGCGATCCGTCTGGCTTGTCTAGGAACCCCTTTATTGTCATTGTTTCACACATCTGGGGATCCATTGTGGCATAGTTGAGGATAAGGCCGTATGTTCTTGCTTCCTGCTTCTTGGGAACGAGCTCTCGGACAATGATGAGGACAGCAGAGTTATCAAGCCCTTGAAGCTCAAGGACGTCTAAGCCTGTCGTCGTGTGAGCCTTGCCTTCGAACGAGAGCTTAGGGCATATGATCGCAGCACCTCCGGCCTGGTCCATCCACTCAAGGCCCCACGCTGTAACTTTCCGGTAGCATTGAAACACAGCTCTTGAATTGCTCTCGCCAATGTACTGGAACGTGTGCACCACTGAGTCGATAAACTTGTATAGCCTGATGGGTGACAAGTCTGCAGGCAATTTGTTTGATGTATTTTCTTTGCGCAATGCCATGCATGATTGTTAGACGTCCACCTCGTGTCCAGTCCTTTGAGTTTTCATCGGGATTATTCTCGTTGATTGCCCGTGCCCTCTTACTCTACATCGTTCCTTATATTTGACCGTCTACCATATTCAACGGGAGTTATTTCGATGAGTATGTTCAGTAGGTGCCGGCATAAACAACACCTTGCGTATTATAATTTTTTCTCCTCTGGGATTGCACTGATCATTACTTCTGCTTGAAATCATCGGGAGATTTCCCGTTCATTTCTTGTTTTACCGGACCGTCCTCAGTTCCCAGTGCATACGACTCTGTCGACATTATTCACGCCGTCCTTCTTGTGTTCTCTTAGCGATTTCATCTTTTGAACGCAGCATCAGCATCTCGGTCGTAACTCAATGTTTTTCTCATTATTATCGGGAGATCTCCTGCTGATTTTCTGTTTGTTGTTTTATTTTCTATTCAACCGGTTTCCGCTTTCTTTCATTCCGGTCTACTTTGTCGTACTTTGTGTACTGCAAATCTATCGGGAAATCTCTTGACAGACATCTCATAAAGCGCTAATTCAGTTGTACTTTAGCTCTTCATCGGGAGATATGCTGATGAAATTAGGACTCAGGGTCTGCACCAGCAAGTGTCTCCGGTGTTACCACCAAAGGCATTGTCCGATTCTGCGCGGTTATAGGGCAATATGAAATTTCTACGTGCAATCTAGACGACACTGCTTACCATACTCAATTACTATCTATCACAAACAACCACAAAAACCCTGATCAAGAGGAATGCAATCTTACGGGTCATTCCAGAATGCTGGGGTTACTTCGACTGCCGATGATGTGGCCATGATGGTCTGCTTGTGCCGTCTACGCCCACGATACGCTGCTAATCCTAGACAATGTGTCCTCGCCTTAGAAATTCCTGTACAGTTCAAACTGTTTTTCTAATACACGTTCAATATTACTCTCCACATACAGTTTACCGCTACTTCAGACTATGATATTCTAACAAAGTAAAGACCGGAAGAACACCAACTTCCTCAGTTGAAGATCAGTAATAAATACAACGCAAAAATTCTGCCAGGCAGTGTAGCTTCGAGTGCACGAAGGATCACAAAGCCTACAACATGAACAAATGAAGACAAATATCACATATGTTACGTAAGGGCGAGCAACAACAGTGACGACTGGGCTACCTACATGTTTTTAGATACTCTACCACCGTCCTTACTTCCTAAAATCAATGAATTTACACCTCCACTACAATGTGATTGACGAACCATTGCCACAATGTACGGCCAAGAAAAGAGCCCTGAAATTACAGATAATTGAGCTCTGTAATATATGGCAAACGAGTAATACCGGTAATATAGTTCCAAACAATACTACCCATGAGTTTCCAAACAGTAACCCTGAACTAGACAGAGCTGTGAGGAAATACTGTGCAAGAAGCTCGAGTGTACGATTGGGCAAATGAACATAAAATGTCTAAGTGACGAGTTCGTTCCTGGTGTCTGTTAACAGCAAAAAATTGAAAATGAGACCTGCATCTTCACATTGGAGCACATTTCAAATCCTAAGTGAAACTCAGGAATTCCGTCCCTCAAAAACACAGCGCAATGGATGCCACAATGACCACATCGTTTTCATGAGAGTCTGCTGGCAAGTGAAAACAAACGGCTAAAACTTGAAAACTTGGAGATGACAGTAGCAGTCAATGCAGAACATGGACAAGCGTACCGTGTGTTTGCAGCGTCGACTGCGTGGGCGAACTAAATCCCGATGCCTCCCTCCAAGCCACCGAACCGCAACTCGAAGCCACCAATTTCCAGCGGGCCGCTCAGAATTAGAAAGCAGCGGGAGAAAACTAGGGCTTACCAACGAAGAGCATGGGGAGGAGGATGCTGAGCAGTGAGCAACGGGACAAAGAACCTGAGCAACAGGAGAGGCACGTTGGGGAGCTCGGGAAACGAGGCCATCATGGCGCGCCGCCCAATGCAATGAGTGCCCTGACAAGCAAGGGGCGACTTGACCACCAGCGAGATGGGGTCATAATGAATTCGATCCCCACTTACTATGCAATGAGTGGTAAAACACTGAAATTACTACGAGGGGGGATAAGTTACCCTCAAATAAATAGGGGGGCGAGTCATCAAGTTTTCCACACCCCTTAATCCCTAAATTTCCAAGGCACTTAATTTGGATGTCCACAATATTCAAGAGTTTAATTAAAATCTAGCAACCCTACTGCTCTTAGTAGTTTGTATTTTTGGAATACTCTTTTCTGAAGTCTACTTTTAGCATCCCAAACCGCTGGGTACAAATGCATATTTTTAATTTTTCGACTTGAGATTTTGTGCAAGGGTGAACATTGCAAATTACAAATGAAAATTAATTGTTTTTCTCTTCAAATTTTTTTCCAAATTAGTAGCTCAAATATTCAACTTAACCCCTGAAGGACCAAGGTGATTTTCCTATCAAAACACTCTCAAAACTGTCATCTCTATTGCAAAGAGAAAAGAACTTCAAAAATGGTTTTCTTTTCCATATCCAACTGTAATGTCTTATATTTAACTAGTATATGAATAAGTGGAAGAAATTTCAGAAACTTAGACCATGTAGATTGTAAGATATATGCATTTGAAGTGAAAAAAACAAGTTTTCTGGCACCTTGCTTGACCAGATTTTTTGGCTTTGAATCTCTCTAGTTCAAATTTTTTACAGTAATGATTTTCATTTTCTACTAATTTATATTATAATAAGTAGTTGAGTTGAGAGTCTACAAATAAAATGTAGGAAAAAAAGCACTTAATTTTCATTCATTAAAAAATTTGTTAAGTAGAAGTGGGTTTAAGATGGAAGAATAAACTAAATTATTAATAAATTTTACATAGAATTGGATTACAATAATTCCAACAGTGACATTGTTCTAGCAAAAAAATCTAACCTTGTATAACCTTTTTTCTTTGAAAAATTCTAAAAATTGCATTCAAAAATGAATTCTACGAGTCTTTTTTTCAAGAAGATGCTTACATTGCCCAAAAACCTAACATTGTCCATAACTTTCTCATCATTAGTCCAAATTGAATGAAACAAAGCTTTCCAAATAGACAAAAATATAATCTTTGAGAGAAAAAAATTTCAAAAAATTATTTTGACTTTCTGTGATTTTTTTGGTGTTCCCCGCCAAACTTCGTTTTCACTTATTGTGCCATAACTTTAAATTTGCTCCCGGGCATCAATTAAAATAAAAATTACATATCCACGAAGCTCTTGCAAAGATATAGAACCTCCAAAAATCCCAAAAAATCTGACTTCATATTGAGAGCATAGATACCTGCCCGGACCCATTTTGTCCCCCGAGGAGACAAGCAGTCCTTTAGGGGTTAAACAATTAGAATATCAAAATCAATAGTGCAATAAAATTTAGTTAAAGAGATTCAAAGCCAAAAACTCTAATCATTACATGTGAGTTCCAACAGAACTTGGTTTCTTCACATTTAATGCAAATGTCTTGCAATCTATGGGGTCAAAGTTTCTAAGATTTCTTTGACACATTCTTATAGTTACAAGTCTAGTATTAGATACTATGGTTAGATTGCCCAAAAAATAATTTTTAAAATTTTTCTGTCTTTGCTATAGACATGGCAGGTTTAGCGGAATGGTTTTGACATAAACCGCCCTTGGTCTTCTAGAGGTTAAAGTGCAGAAAACAAGTTTCCTAGCATCTTCTATGACTACTATTCTTTACTTTCAATGTTCTTAACTTCAAATTCTTGCACTTCAACTTTTGCATTAACAGCTTTTTGTATGGTTTGAATTTGAGTTCTGAATGTTGAACCAAAAATGTAGGGAAAAAACACATCATTTCCATCTTCCAAGAAAAGATTAATTAGAAATAGGTCCAAGATTGAGCAAATTATAAAGTAAATCATTAATAACTGTAAGATGGAATTGAACCAATATAATTGCAATGGTGAGATTGTTCTACCAAGAAAATTTGACAAAGTCATGAATTATTTGTTGAGAAATTGTAATATGGATTGCATTCGAAAATGAATCGTACAAGTTATATTTTTCTGAAACAGGTTTAGATGGCTAAAAAAAAAAAACCACCATAACTTCCTCATATTTAAGGAAAATGCAATGCATCAAGGCTTCCTTGTACACAAAAACGTAATCTTCTAAAAAACAAATTCAAAAAATTTTGAATTCACTTTATATGAATTTCATATGTTGTCCATCCAAATGGGATTTTGGCTTATTGTGCCATACCTTTTTTACAAGTTATCCAAATATTAGTTTAGGGTTAAATGTATAGCACATCTAGCAAAGTTGAAAAGAAATTGGGCATTTAGGGCTTTATCATTTGACATTTAGTAATTCCCTCATTTCCTTAGAAATTCCATATTCAATTATCATTTCGTCAGTTATCAAAGATTTGGTTTTGGGTTTGGTTCAAAATATGGGGCACCACTAAACTAAAATATTGTCAAAATGACTTCAATAATTTGAAAATAAAATACATTATTACGGTACAAGTGGTAGAATGGCCATTGGCAACCAAATTAGAATCATTTAGGACCTTCAATTTTTTTTCCAATATTGAACCAAGGCACCGTCAACTTTATAAACTTAGCTACAAAATCATAATTGTACAATGGACTTCCTTCTACTTTGTGGTTTAGGATGTAGTTTATTGTAAATCTTTTTCAGAACAAAATAATCACAAATTAAATAGGAGTAACTTTGTATGAAAGTCATAAATTCGTTTACACTAAAGAATTTAAAATTTCCCTAAAGAAAATTAAACGTATATGTTTTGAGAACTTTTGTGGGATCGTAAATATATATAGAAGAACTTTATTCGTGTACTCAATTCTTTTGCATCATAGGCTATAAGCTTCCATGACATAGTGTATAGTAATAGAGCATCATATGCTATGATATGGGCCTCCAATATCAATATCTAATATTTTCATAGGGCATCATATGCTATGATATGGGCACGTAATAATGACATAATCATATTATGTATCAAATATTATGATTGTATTTTGAAATGGAAAATTGAAGATGTACAACATTGGCTACTTTTTGGCTATTAGTTTTTGAAGTGAATTGTACAATCATCATATATTTTAATGTAGGCCCAGAATGATGGAGATGGTCCTATTACCTTAAATTCATCATTGCTAAATACATTATTGAATTTGAGGGTTCCCGAATATGTACAGTGTAGTGAAATCTAATTATATTCAATCTAGCTACATATGAAGCATAATGTTCAAATTTAAATAAAATCATTTAAATAATGTGAATGTCTTTGATTATATATGAAGGATAAACAAATATGAGAAAAGTAATTTCATTTTTCAAAGTACCAATCCAATTGGGGATTGCACTCCTTCCAAAATAGATCAGAGAAATTGTCGAAACCTGAAAATCCACTTTTACTAATTTAAAATATAAATGAAGGAATAATATTCTTCTTAGCAGTAAATTTTTTCGATTTTAAGATAGTTATAGACCGTCTAATGTTTAGAATCGGAAACCCGAAGTGGACTGATCAAGAATCAATGTAAAGGCTAACCAAATGTACCGGAAACAAGGAATCGGAGTTCGAATTTGCCTAGACCGGATCAGGAAAGGGGTAACAGGAACCGGCATTCAACGGTGACCTACTTAACCCTAGGGAACTACGGGAACGTTCTAATCATTAATAAACAAAAATCCTTAACGGGCAGGTTTAACGGGCAAAGCCTAGATTAGGGGAATCATTAGGAGCAGCTGGGATTGGCTCTTTTAAACCCCATCCAGAGACTGGTCACTTACATTTTCCTGCCCTGACTGAAAATTGTAGCAACGTGCACCATTATTGGTTTCCGGTCTGTGCATCAGTATCGGGTTTTGAGTTGACGGACTGCAGAAGAGAGTGCTTGAGGAACATTAAGCGCAAGAGAGAGGTCTGCTAACATCCCAGCTTAGCGTTAGTGCTTGCACAGCTGAAAGGGAGAGAGAGAGTCGTGAGGGCCACTATTTTTCCGATTTTCGAGAGTAGACCGGCCGCATCCTAACGGAAGGAGAGATGGTTGCAAGTCAGAGTGGGGGAGCCACCATCTCGCTCCAGTATGTGACGCCACGATTGCCCAAGGACGAGAAGGAGCTGGCGGAGCTGAAGGAAGATTTAGAGCAGATGGGGTGCGGTGGGTTCCTAATCCAACCGTGGGACTTCAAAAGCGAAGCAATAGTGGCGGAATTGAGGCTTGGAGCGCCAACTAGTGCCGCAACTACAATCTGTGCAAAGCTCAAGTGATGGACGGCGGACATGTGGAGGAAGGTCTATCTATTCAACCAGGAAGGCGAAGGAAGTGCATCCCGGAAACACAAGTATACGGTGGGTAAGTTCCGAAACCCAATTAGTAAGAAAGACGGGTTCTCAGTCACCAATTGTATCAATCAGAGAGAGAAGCGGTTGTTACAGTATGTCTTGGCCATTCTCAACCCGGAAAGGCCAAGCTGAGTTTCTCGAACATTAGCCAATACAATATTTGGCGCATTGTCTGGAGACCGGAAAGTAGATTGGGGAGTGGTCATCTAGGACCAAGTACTGAAAATGGTGAATAATGTTGGGAAGGCCAAGCCTTTCGCCATCTATCCGTTCTTGTTTCATCTGTATCATTCTGAGGGGGTGATGACAAAAGATGAAGAGGTAGAGTATGAGGCCGCTGCTGCCCTGGTAGAGTTTGAAGTTCCGGACTTAGATCCTAAGGTCGAAAATAAGGAAGAATCCTCAGATGAGGGAGACGATGAGATGAGAGTGAGGATGATGATAAGGGTGAGGAAACGAGAGGAAAGGGTCAGGTAGAGGAAGAACAGACCAAAGATATCGATCCGGTCTAGAGAGACGAGCCGCTAGAGAGAATCATCCGAGAATTGAGCGACTTCAGGAACCGGTACAAGAAGGAGCGAGGGGTAATGTAGACCATCTGCACCATAGTGGGCGCCGTCCACCTAGCTCAAGCCTTAATCCGAGTAATACGGCTTACCCGAGAGAAGGAGAAGAATAAAAACAAGGAAGAATTGGCAAAGCTTTCTGGCCAAGTGGCCAATCTTAAACAGGAGTTGCGCCAGAAAATAGAAGAGGTGGAGAAAGAGAAAACGTTCTCCACGCAGACGCGAGACACCATTTCCCGAATCCGGGAATTCATCACCCATCTGGGTGAAGTTGTCAACAAGGCTAACTTGTTTGACCAACAAGTAATGGTGGAAGGGCGACAGCTGCATCAGAAGCTCATACTGGCTATGGTGACTTATCACAAGAAGATGGAGTCCACATTGGAGCAGCTGTGAAAAGTGATGCGCGAGGTAAACCCTCGAAGTGATCCTGCACCAAGACCGGAACCGGATCACAAACCAATTCAGCAGCCAATAGTAGAAGACAAGGATAAAGGTGAGACTTCTTACGAGCAACTAGACCTACCTGTACCGGAGGAGCACCAAGAAGCCAAGACAAGTCAGATGCAAGAAATTGAGGTGGAGATCACCAAAGTCACCGACCCAAATCTGAAGAACGACGAGTTGGAGGTCACGAAGGTGACGAGACCGGATCCAGCAAAGGCACAAGGACCGGAACCGGCAATCGGACCAGGAGGGTCCATTCCAGGGGAGAGTGCAAAGGTGAAGCAGATCAGTGCCCTCTCACCCTCCAAGTCTTCTCCCAAGACTCCCGGAAAGAAGGTGCAGTTTGGAGATGCAGGGAAGATGACGGCCCTGATGTAGTCCGTAGTGAAGACAGAGACTGAAGCCGGTCGCGACATTTCATCCAGCTCACCGAGTAAGGGCCTAATCAGGAAACCGGCTGGAGAAGATGCGACACCTCAGAGCAAGGTAGCAAAGCCTGCTCCAGTCCCGTAGAAGAAAAAGGCTCCTGAACCACAGTCGGCCAAGAAGAAATCTACCAAGGTTCAGGAGGAGGAGGAAGAAGAAGAGGATTCCGACTATGATGAAGAGGAATCCGGTTCCGACCAGGATTCTGAACCTTATTCGGATCCCAATCAGACCTTGGCAGAGACCCGAGCGACAAAGGCGAAGGCGGCCAGAGAGAAGGCAAAAGTCCGGTCCAAACAAACTACCAGGCCGTAGACCGGAGAGAAGCCCTTGACCCGGAAGGGACCAGCTAAGGCAAGGTTTTCTCCAGTGAAGAAGAGTAGGAAGTAGGTGAAAGTTCTGACAGTGACTGTAGGGCTGCATGCTTAATTTTGACAAGTAGATGTATAGGTATATTTTTAGTTTAGAAGGAGCTAGGACTCAAGATGATTCCGGATTTTTAGGATCTAAGATCCACTTTTAGTGGGAGATTTTTGACTGTAGCTTAAGTTACCTAAATTAGACATGAAGTTAGGAATGAAACGTGTCATTCCATTAGCTGTATTTAGCCCTATGCACTTTTTGAGTTTGAAGTGTAGTTTAGTATTTAAAGGCGGATTTTAGGTTTGATCCGGGTAGCATTTTCTATACTTTGTATTCCCAATTTTCTGCAAATCCCATTGGAGTTTTTTTCAATTCACAATTGTGAGCTGTACCTTTTAGCACTTGTCCGTGTTATCGTGAGAGCAGTGAGATCATGCAAATTTGGATAAAGAAGAAGTGAAACCCGGATACAAGAAGTATCCGATCCCTGGAGAGATTGCGTGTTAGACAGGATACAATAGGATTTCCTTGCGAGGATTAGAGCTGGCTTTTGTCAAAAAGATGCTTTTGTCAAGAAGTATTATAGCTCTCCCATTTCTTCCTGACGCCCCTTCTCTACCTAGGCCGTGGATTGTCTTGTAGTCTGTCATTGTAGTAATTGTTAGGAGAATCCAGACTTTCTTGCGTGACTTGCTAGCCTGCGTAGCCCATCCGATCTAGTTGTGAGGACGGTCTCTTTCTCGTTGTTCTTGTCAAAGTTTTCTTTTCAAGTTTATATCGTGGATCTTCTGACACGTTAAAACTTGGAGGGTAGGAGTTAAGCTTCCTTCCTGAAGCCCAAAGTTGCAGATCCCTCTTGGTCCAGAAGTTAAACTCGAATTTATTACATATAGTTACATACTCTAGACCGGATATATAATCGGGAAAGGAGTTTCCGGTTCCGGATTACTGGAGCTGGATCCGGTCTAGACTAGTACTTGGGGTTTGTTTTGGGATACTAATTCACTACATTCCGGCCACTTAGTAGAATTACACCGAGATCTCTGCGGAACGATACACGAGTCACTTTAGGGTCCATTAAGGCCTTAAAGAAGGATTTTGTACTTTCTGTGCTATGGCAGAAATACAGTCCAATATTTTACTACATAAAAAAAAGTTACCTAGGAGATTCAAACACTTATAAAATTTAGATACTGTAATAAATCATAGAAGTGCTCAAATTATCTGATAATAGCCCACCTCAATGTATACAACAACACAATGATTTGAGGTTTAAGAGCATCCTTACTTTGAACATTAAGGCGGTAGAATAATGATTGAAATGCATCCTTGAATACTAAAAAACTAGATTATGTTTTTTGAAGTTCATAAAATGAAAGAAAGAAAATACTTAATAAAGAAAATATGTGCACCATCAGAAAATCCAAAACCAAAATCTTGGAAAGAAACGTGACTCCTCTAATGCTTTTGACTAAGCGCTGCTTGTGAACATGTAAACCGAACAACAAACCCGAGTATATTTACAGTAGTTGCATAAATGCTCAGCAACCTCAATCTTCAACTCCTGGAACCAAAATCCCCGACCCCGAACCTTACACTCGAAGCCTTGTAACCCTAAACCCTAAACTCAAACCGTAAACCCTAAACCCTAAACCCTAAGCATTGACCCTAAACCCTCTATTTTATTTGGATAAATAACAAAAAATTGGAGACAATTTTCTTAACAAAAGTTTAGAACTTATGAAGAAGAAAAAGAATAATAAAATGGAATTATATGCCGATCATCTCTATAAACAAATATATGTATTTGCTTTTATAGATAATGGAAAAGGTAAATTATAATACTATGGTTTTAGGTACTGTGAAATACATGGACAAAGAAAAGATTTTCAACTTCCCTTTTTTTTTTGGCCCATCCACCCACCCACCCACTAAGCCTATACTAAGTATGTTAGAAGGGGGTACTAAAGATTTCGGTTTAATAGAACTTACACCAAGCAATGTACCAACCCAAAATTAGTGAAGTTCATGTTATTAAGTAATCTAAACCCACTGAGCACACCGGGGTAAGTTTACAGTTGTTCCGAAGATGTTGGAAACCCAAAATCTTCAACTCAATGACCCTAGAACCCTAAACCCTAAACCTTGAACCCGAAGTCTTGAAATCCTAAACCCTAAACCCTAAATCCTAAACCCTAGCATTCACTGTGGGCAAGGCACGTGGCATGGAATAATGAAGTATATAGTAACTATATATTGTCCTATATTAAATGTCAATGAAGGTGGATGTGCTTTGTGAAGTCATTAATCTATTTAGACTTCATAATTTAATGGAAAGAGTAAAGTAGTTTGCTCTTACAGCGACCACGTAAAAGGTTTTTGTCTTTAATAACTTCGAGGAAGGTGAATTCCTTGAAACAGTTTTCAGTAAAATTTTTAACTTTCCAAATCGGATTGGCATGTAAGCCAAGTTTGTTCATATGTCTATGACCTTTGTGGAATTAGTTACGAAATTTGTAATATTTGAACAATATTTGTAGTATTCGTAGTTACAAAACTCGTAATATTCGTAAAATTCGAATATTTGAAGTTGAAAAGCATTGGTCACTGAATCCAACAACCTCCGAAAATGTAAATGATAGATGTATTGCCGAAAGGGAAATGTGAGGGTGCGGCATGTTCGGAATTAGAAAGACAGTTGCTTTTTGCAAGACAGCACATTACGTTTCTCATTCGGTTTGGCCAGTTCAGCCTACCAGCCTGAGTATTATGTCTTTTGTATGAAAACTCCCATTCAATTGTGTCAAAAGAATGGAAAAAAAGGAGTAGTCCGCATGCAATTACTGATTGGACAATGCCAGAGTGGTAAATGCTAAGTCCTGTTCCCGAGAAATGCCAGGTTTGGAGCTTGAACGGATCCTTGACAGCCGTAGTGAATGCTGCAGGGTTCAAGAATCCGGATCAGATTCAATTTCAAAGGCCGCACGTTTCCTCTCGAAAATCTCCCAGGGCCCGAATTTCGTGCACAGTAACTCACGCGCGGCATTTCTGCAGTGAGGGGATCGAGACAAACGAGAACGCAGTCAACATTCCGGAAACACGACCGCATCTTAAGATTCTATCTAGACACATTGGTGCACGGCTTTGAAGAGTGCACGTGTTAATGAAAATGCAGGTGGACCCTATCCAAGTGAAAGCGGGAAGCAAGACCTCCGACAATATCATGAATCTCCAACCAAGTTTCCTTCTTTTTCCCAGGCCCACGTGAACGAGCAGTGGCGGTCGAGGAGTGTAGACACCGAGCTTTCGGTAATCGGCCGCGCTCGTGGATTGTATGGAGCTTGCTGATCCGTCGTAGTCCTCCATTTCTACTCTAGGTATGCATTCTTCAAATCCTTATTGCCCGTGGTTTCAACTTTCACGAGCAGTTCAGTGTTTTGAGGACAATATATAGAATTTGTGAAGGAAGAGTGATCGGGCAAGTGATACAAGCATTGAGGAATGGCCGCAAGGTCACCTTCTACAATGATCTAAGTGTCCGCTCTTCAGGATTTGTGAGTTTGATACTAAAGCATAAGTTGCGTATCACATGAGTGCTAATTGGTGAAAGAGGATTAGTGTCTGCATTGCTGAAGTAGTAAAGAATGTGCGCACAACCTTTTCCTTTCGGTAGGCACACTGCTGTAAGCGGCACTGTACATACCACTAGCAATGGCAGTTTATAATGTCATTTTCTTCAGTGAAGAACGGTCCTGGTCACTACGTCAGTGGTGAAAGCAACGAAATCGTACGGTGTAATAGTGTAGTCCTCAACCTCTTGTAGTGTATACAGCCGTAGACTATGAGTATTGGCTTTCCTACGTAGTCGACGTTGTATACCGGAGCCGTGCTGCTCCGACAATAGATAATCTCCTATCTCTCGCTGAAACCATCGGAAAATATCCCGCTGCAAAGAACTTCTTCATAGAAGTCTTAAGTTATTCTCAGCGGGAGACATCCCGCTGTTCCCTACAGGATATCTCCCGTTGTTCTTAGTGGGAAATATCCCGTTGTCCCGAGCGGGAAATATCCCGTTGGGAACATAGCGGGAGGTGTCCCGTTGTTCTTAGCAGGAGATATCCCGCTGTTTCCATGACAACCTCTCACTTGGTCAACATTTGATAGTGTACAAGATAATATCTAATGATGCCTCAGTCCGATACATAATATATTTTCATAATGTGACCTTCCAATGCCTTCGATCGTTGGATCACCAGTTTCATATTCCGGAGGACAATACTCCATTTGTATTTTTATTCATTCTTCTTTTTGTACTGCAGTAGTGCAACCCCACTCCACCTCGGCCAAAAGCGCAAGCCACACATGTGGCCAGGTCAAGGGAGAAATAACTTGATTAGCGACGTCCAGTGAATAGTACAAGGTGGACTCATATTCTCAAATTTCCATCTCCAGGTTCACTCTTCATTACGTTGTTCCGGTATATGGTTTCCGGATTTAGTGCGTCAGAGGCAATGGATTTGTACTCTGATTCTTTCCAGGTTTCCATCACTCCATATGTTGGCGAGTCCGCCGGGGACGTTGACTCTCAAGAATCTTTTGCAAGGACTCCTCCGCTGAGCAACGGTGACGTAGTGAGGCTTTACCTTCCGGAGTTTGGCGAAGTTGGAGTGGATTGTGCTGTGGAGGCCTGTCCTCAAGGTGAGTGGCTGGGTGTGCCGATCCCTTTCAAGCCATGGGTATTCGTTCTAGTCAGGCCTTCATTGATTGTCCCAGAAGCTCAACATATCAGGGTCTCTCCCTACTAGAGAGGTCTACAGACGTTGGGGGAAATTCAAAATAGGACCGTGCTGTGGAGGGCAGCCGACGTGGTGAAGGTCATTTTGGATCCGCATATCGATGGAAGCCCATTCATTCGTCAAGATGATTGGATCGGCCTTGAGGTGCATCAACTGGATTCATTAGGTGTCCTTCAATCGTCAGGTCAAATTACTTGCTGGAGGGCGGATGATTACTTCCAGAGTTCTACCCTCGGTGAAAGCCACATAGGTGTGACAGTCCTTGATGTTTTCGTGGGTAATCTAGATACAATTATGACCCATGCTCGGTGGCCCGTTTCGAGTTGTTGGTTCCCTGGTGGTCGGTGCTTGAAGGATATAGTCGACCACTTCTTCGCCTTCCCTGATGTACTAGATCTTTTGGCCTATTTGGGTGGAAGATAGAAGGCGCCCTATTGCTTCATAGTTCGTCGACCCTCCCTTAGTAAAAAGGAGACAGTTTTCAGGCGGAAGACGACAGACTTCGAAATTCAGAAGATAAGCTCGCAGAACTGCTGCGATAGTCATTGCTACCAACTTTTCCCCCGTCAAAAATCGTTGAAGATCAGGCAGAGATACTTCTCAAAATCATTTGAAGAGCGTCGAGAGTATGGAATTGCTGTTGGTGGACAGTTGCATATTGTACAGTGGACACGGAAGCGGAAGTACATTACGCTGGAAGAAGTGGAAGTCTGTGCCACAGCATGGTACATTATTCACAGAATCCCGAAGTCGACCTATCACAATTACATTGACAAGTACAAGGAAGGCATTGTTTCTTCCACACACGGGAACAAAAGGGTTAAGCGGCTTCGATTTCAAACTGTGCAAGTCACTGGTACAATGAAAGCGATCATCGACAACACTGCTGACCAGATGCCGCAACAAATGTGATGCATTGGAAATGGGAGAGTGGGCACGCTTAAGTTCTTGCCTGCTGGGAACAACTGGAAACGCGTTCATGCTGATGCTAATGAGGTAGTTTGATGAACGCGTCCTTCTCTTGGTTATGATCATTGATGGATTTGTTGAACTGGAATGTCAATTAGAAATTTTCCGTTGAACTTTTGTATAGGGCCTTCACTTAGTTTGTTCTTTCTGCGAGACATCTCCATGAGAAAGTATTCCATGGATACTTAGTTTGGATGGTTCTCTCATCGGGATATCTCCCAATAAATTTTGCTGGAGGACTTGAATGCATTCATCTACTTAGCGAGAGATATCTCAATGTTGTTGCCTGTAATCGATTCTTTTCATTGTTGTTGTTCTCTTTGCTCCTGTTTGTTTCTGAAATCTCATAGTGTTACTGCCTTTGTTGCTTATGCTTCTGTTTTTTGGAAATTGCAGTTGAATGTGGAGTATGGCCTTCCTCCCATTAGCCAAGCAACTATTAGTAGAATAAAGAAGGAGCACTTCAACAACGTCTCGATTAAGCTTGTTGGTAGCTCTTTTGCAAAGTGTATGAAGTGCGACGAACTGCAGCATTTCATCCTGAAATTACCAAAAGGGAGCAGACTTTGTGGAATTCATAAAGCAGCGAATTAAACATCTTAATCATCAAGCATCTTGCCATCGTCTGTATGCTTCGTGGCGTGAGGAATCCAGGAGGAACCCTCAAGAGATACTATGCATAATTCATGACAAAATGAACACAAGGAAGACGACTCTCCCAAGAATGCGGGTGACGACGAAGGCCACACAAGGTTTGGGGCAGCTTCCCATGGGTATAACTGGAATGGTGGCTCATGGTCATGCTGATGGTGCGTATGCACACTATGCACCAGCCTGCTGGCCGGGCGATTCGAACTTCACCATTTCATCGCTTGCTAGACTGTTCAAGCAACTTGAAGGTCCACCAATTCGGGAGACGGGCAACCTCTTTCCCTATCCGCCTGCAAATGCAATGTTTGACACGCTACTCAAAGGGAAATCTCGGTGTATGGATGCCTTGAAATTGATTCCACAGGAAGTTTGGCGTGGATCTAGTCCCCTTCCTAACAAACTCTATCTTCAGCTTGACAACTCCGCCAAAGAAAAACAAGAACCAGTACCGCATGGCGTTCTTGTCTTTGCTTATTGCGCGAGGAGTCTTCAAGGAAATTCAGGTCGGTTTCTTTCTAGTTGGACATACTCACGAAGATATTGATGCGTATTTTAGCCACCTGTTGAAGGCTTTAAAGAGCAAGAATACATTTGTTGTTGCGGACCTCATGAAGTCGTTCATGGAGTCCCAGGAATTGTCATTCATGCCCGAATTCATCCAAGAGGTGGAGGATTTCAAGTCCTTCGTCAAGGGATACTTGTGCAGTGGCACGGCTAAACTAATTGGTTTGGGGGAGATGCACATTTTCCGGTTCTACGTGGATAGTGATGGAATCCCCATCATGAAGTACAAAAAGTCTGCAGTAGATTCACAGTGGCTACCATCGGATACACCTTCTCGATGCATGTGAAAGAAAGACCGCATGGGTTGTGCGACACTCCCTCGAGGTTGCCCTAAGCCTATTCCTTTCAAGTCTATGTGGGATAGCGAAGTTGTGGAAGCCATGGGAAATCAAGAAAAGGCAGTGGAGGCGGCACGGAAAGCGACCTTAAGCAAGGGTTTGATTATGTTAGGACTCGAGAAGTACATTGAGTACTGGCGAAACGAAATGTCCAAATGCAAGGGATTTGCGGCCGCCTTTGCGCCATACGTCGATTACTGGAAACATGTGTTGCGTGAGTTCAAAGAGCCCCTTCCCGATTGTCTTTTGGAATTGGTTGAAGGCTTTTGGCCAAAGTACAATTGAAGGTTGCAGGAATCCTCTTGCCAGCGGCTGACCATCAACCCTGTCGACATGGTTCTTGAAGAAGAGGAATTTGAACCTTATTGCGGACCCCAAAATGAGGCACCATGGGAAAGCTTTAATCCTTGGGTTGATATTTGACCGGGTTCATGGATTCTGCTCAGACCTGAGGACCCCTCAGTATATGCTGTCTGGCAAGGAAGAGCACTGTCCGACGTATGCACATAGGAAGGGCACGAGAATAACGGAAAGTTCATGCTCCAATATTGGAGACCAGATAATTCTGAAAGTAACTTGGAATTGATGTACTGGAATTGTTGGTACAGGAAATGGGTTGTTGAGAACAGGCCTCCCACTTGGGTGGACACATCTTGTGCATTGTACGCCAATTGGTCCAAGAAAGTTAACTCAAAATCACGTACTATTCCAAAGAAAAGCAGAGAGGCTGCCCAGGCGAATTTGAATAGGGCGAACGAGGCGGACCCCTGATCGATTAACGTCTCGTGGTCCACCACGACTACCGGGAGATCTCCCGATGCTTTTCTTTGTTCTGTGTGACCCTCGGGGAGGGTACTTGGTTCTACTACTACAAACCACGTGCGA
Source organism: Neckera pumila (assembly GCA_963969595.1). Lineage (NCBI taxonomy): Eukaryota > Viridiplantae > Streptophyta > Bryopsida > Hypnales > Neckeraceae > Neckera > Neckera pumila. The sequence continues at coordinate 15,250,432 of OZ018415.1, forward strand.
ACAAGTGGTTTCTAATAAACTATAATTTCAAACTAAAATTTTGAGCATTGTTTGATAATGACTATAGTTTTCTATTGCCAAAATTTCCAACTCAAATGAAATATAGAATGATTTCTAGAAAAGGTTGAAAATGAACCTAAAATGGCATATTTTCCAACTCAAATATTTATAGAGAACACATTTAGATGACCGTTGCATCAATATTCAACTCAAAATGAACTTTCAATAGAGAGTTATTTTTAGGAATTTTTTGTTCATTTTTTAGACAATTTTTTAGGATATAATATAGGGGTGTGAAAGTTATTTTTCAGTTCTGCAGTGTATCTATTTACTTCAAAAATTTGTAACTAATTATCATTAGCAAATAAAAATATCAATAATTCAAAACATAAACTTTCAAATTAGGAAAATATATTCATATTTTTTTTGTTTTCATTTATTTAAATTTTAGGATATAATATAGGGGGTACAAAGTTTTGTTCGCACGTAGTTTGGACTAGATACACTAAGTGCACCCCCCGTGGTGTGACCGTGGCCGGGTTATCGAGAGATCTCCCAATGGTTTCTTTTGTTTAGTGTGCCCATGGCAGGACTGTCGGGAGATTTCCCGATGGGTTTTTTTGTTCAGCTTCATAATGGCACAATTTGTTTCTTTAATAAAGGTTTTTCTATGTCTTTTACGGAAGTTATTAGCATTGGTAGTGGAAGCTGATGTGTGTAGGATGGGTTTATTTTATCAAAATATACCAGAATGTCCGATTCCTCTTATTCCTCAAGGGCACCCTCCAAATCCCATGTCGTAGTTGTAGCACATGTCCACGCTCTGTTTTCTTTGCTATTTTGTCTTTCCTTGTACTCAATCTCCTGTGGGATTACTACAGTGTTGCAAAATCCTTTTTTCCTTCCCACTTACTGTTCTCAATATTCATCTTCACTTGCCACCTTCGGAACCTGCATTCAAACTTTGAGCATCATTCAGAGTTTATATTGTCCCTAACATACAAGTTTGAGTGCAATTGACCTCTTGGGGGTTCTACAGCACACTTAAGAAAATGAACTTGAAGGTATCTGAATATCTCCCAATGTAATGCCTACCACCATGCATCGCAAGCATGTACTGATCCGTATTTACATTTTATATATATCCTGAGATGCATGTTCATGGGCTTTATTTGACCTCTTGGGGCATGTGAACACTCTCAACAAAATGAACTTCAATGTATCTGGATATCTCCCGATGTCTTACCAAACACCACGCAGCCATTTGAAGGCTATCTACTTTACATTTGCAGTTAATGTATATCCTGAGATCCATGTTGTTGTGCTTCAATGGACCTTCCGGGAGCCTTACAAAGCCTTCACAAAAATAAACTTAATTGTGTACAGAAATCTCCCGGTGTATTCCCTAATACCATGCATCGGGAGATTTTAAATTTTGGACTTTGAATAGTCCAAAAGTAGTTAAATATGGCATATAGCAATGTGGTTTTCTTTTATAAGTTCCTATTATTGTCAATATCCACAGTGGATGCCTTGCTCTCTTACGCATACAGAAATTACCTCTTCTACAGCTGAAAATCTACTTTATAATAATTTATTTCTATTACGCATAGGAAAAATAGTACAAATTTGACCTAAACATGCATTAAGTAACATTGGAGTACAGAAAACATGTTTTTCATTCATGCATATAAAGATCAATGAATTTGATAATGAAAGGGTATTAGCAAGGATAGTAATTTGATGTTTCTATAGCCTATTTTTACTTGTCAAATGTATGTCTCCATCTAAATATGAGGGTAAAGTGACAAACATTTAAAAGGCCAACTAGTATATGCCTTCTAAATATTGACTACAAAGTTTTTTGATTATAATTTCCTCAGTTTATTTGAATTCCTATTCTTTAGCGTAGGTACTTGTGACTAGACTATTTTGCATATTTTAGGCCCAACCTTTAATAGAAGTTGTAGACAAGGAATATAGTAGAACCTCTCTTAGTGCATAGTGCGGGGATTATGCACTAGGAGAGGTTTATACATTTGGAGAGGTGCAGCACTGTTCATTGCGTAACGTGGCTTCTAACTACAGGGCCTCCAACTACATGGCTTCTAACTACAAGGCCTCCAATCACCGTTCAACAATAAAGGCTTCAAAGTATTATCTCTCTTAGTGCATATTATGCACTAATAGAGTATGCACTAAGAGAGGTTCTATTGTACCTTTCATGTGAACAAAATTTCATGACATTTGGAAATATGAATCAAAAGTTATGGCCTAATATGTTATTTTTTCACAAGGTGGGCAATTTGGGTAGATTAGAAATAGTCACTTTTTCAAAAATAGAAATTTAAAATTGGTTTTCTAGATTTATGAAAGTTTTGAATCATCCCATTTTGATCAATGATTTAGAAGTTATGAGGAGTTTTCATTTGCGAGATACTATAGATTGTCAATTCAAAAATAAACTTAGAAGTTGTATATTTCACTCAATTTTTACTATTCTTTGAAAAAAATAAAATCTTAGAATGTAGATTGTTAATTCCAACATAACAACCACTGGATTGACCTTTCTTCAATTCCATAATTCAATTCTTAACAATTTAGTATTTTGAACAATTCTCTACTCCTTTCCACTTACTATTTTTTTCCTAAATGTTGTACGATTCCAAATGATCTGAAAATTTTCAAGCATATAGCCAATTTTCCTTGAAGAATGAACCCAAAAAATAACCACCATTTTGGACATTTTTTGTACAAATGCAACCTTGTGAAGTGTAGTTGCCCAATTTTTGGCAAGGCCCAAAAAGGATTTATGTCAATTCAAATGCTAATGTTTTGCAATCCACATGGTGGAAAGTTTTGAAACTTTTTCCACATCTTTCCAAACTAGTGTACTTCAAGATCCTATGGTAACAATTCTCAAAAACCAACCTTTTTTCAAAATTTGGTAATTGTGCTCAAAATGGCAATTTTCGAGCGTTTTAGGTGAAAACATGCTCAAGGAACTTAAGGGGTTCAAATTAAGAGGATTACTTCAACAGTGTCAGCTCAGTACAAAAGCCAATAAGCAATGATAGTCTTCTATAGATTTCACAAGCATAAACAAGCTCGAACATACAAGCATAAATAATTAAAGATAAGCCGACCATTTTAATTGTCTGTCATTAAACGACACGGCTAGCTTGCTACCTGATCACTATATACACAAGGGGAAAATTTATAAACAAAGTGAGCATCATCACAGATCATCCCAATGATCTACTCACTAGAAACAAAGGCTCATCAATCTCTCTCAACATAACATATCCCGTTGCCCACTAGTGAGCAATGCTAAAAGAAACCCTCCATAGCAACATTGTCAGGTTGACAATGAGGAGCTCACAATGAGAAGTTCATACACTGTGCGACAGTCTAGCCTCGCAATTTGGGACCTTGCTACTTCAAATACTATTTTAGAACTTTCTCATACGATATCCAAAGACTACAGATTTAAGGATTCTCAAAATTGGGAAAAGAATAGTGATGGAAAAGAACCTAAGAAATCTAAATCTTGGAGAACTCAAGACTTCAGATAAGCGTGCCAAAACCTTGCCAATCACTGGACAAGATGCACCAAATAAACTATATATAAATAAATAAATAAATAAACAAATAATCCATTTTAGAAATGGAAAGGGATGAAAACAATAGAAAGCCACAGGATTGGGATAGAACACGTATTCCATCACTGCGAGACACATACAAATAGTCCACTTTTCTAAAGTAGAGTACATTATTTTTACATTTTCTTTTTCAATGACGACTGGGAGAAGAAGGAGAGAGTCACGGCACTCTGTGGCTTCTTTGTCATCCGTTTTCTCAAATGCTTTCATTCTTCAAGAAAAGTGCCGAAATGAATTTTGTGCCTTGTATCAAGATTGATGGAAAATGTATTTTTGGCTTACTTGTAGCAATATCATGGTGCTGAATTTTCAATACTAGTGTACAAGTATGTACTGGTTGGGGTACTACATTATTTCATTAAAAAAATGCTTAACTTACTTGCACCCTGCATCCTTCTAAGCACAAAAACTAATTTGCTAAGTTAGCATTTTACAATGAGAAGCATCAGTTTACAAATATCACTACTAGTTGCAAACAATCCTTTGTTATGCTACTTGTGAAATTGAGGTCTATGCAAACTCACACCTATTTACGTTTCAAGCCGTGAAAGTGGGCTTCTTCAAGTTCATGATCATTCTAGGCAAAGAAGCTGCAATCCGCAATCTGACTCGCTCCACTGCTGCCAGATGCACATAACTTATAGCACATTCATTTTGTGTTAGTAGGATAATGTGCCTCCGGATTGGACTTCATCCAGATAGCTCATGTCAAGAAACAACTACGAACGAGCTTACTGCCCTGGCTAACTTCGAGAAGAACAAATATTAATGGTACAGACTATAGACACGCAGACCATTCTCCTAAACTTTGTTTTTTTGCAATGAAATTCCGTTTCTTTTGTGTCAAAAACACACACAAAAGAACCCTGAATGGAGTCCCTCCCCCCTGGCTGTTTATCCGCCGTGTCTGCGATTTATTATTTTCAATAGAAATGATCATTTGTGTAAGAAATAAAATATCCTAAAATACTGAAAGCCGGCCAGCCAAGCATTTCAACAGCACAAGTGATCTGTGACAGGTCTCGAGCATTGGAATCGGTCCCCACCTTGACAAAGACTTCACAGTTCATAAGTTAACAGCATTCCTCACGTGGAGAATGGGACAGAAGAGCTAAGATGGTAGATCGAAAGACGCGGCAACTAACGGAGAGAGCACCAGTAACGGAGAGAGCACCAGGTTGCAATTGTCAGGAGAGTCGGGTGAATCGACGCTCCCTGAGACGCACATCAACTTATCGTCACTGAATCACAAATGGCACCACGACTCCGGGAGACGAGACACGGATGACTCACCACCAGGACCGACAGTCTGCTCATCAGGCGGCTACAACATTGACATGCAGGAACATCGGCGAGTGGCATCTCAGCATGTAGGTGGACTCCATTTTGCGGTAGATTATGATGGAGATCGACCAAGAGCAAGTTCAAAAGCAGCCCCTAGATGCAGAAGACAATTCCTACTCCAAGCCATCCAATCCTGATCTCCAGGATGTGTTCAATTTGATTCATCGTGAACTTGAAGATGAATAGGTAGTTGGTTTTGGCCCGGGTCTGTTTTTGCTTTTGACTGTGTGGTTTCTTGTTGCCTTCCGGTTCACCCTTGCCTCGGCTGTCTGTTCTTAGGTGTTTACATCCTTGCCTTCGGGTGCCCACCCTACGGGTGTTTTCTTCCATTCCCACCCTTCCGGGCTCTGTGCGGGTATCTTCTGTCAGTCACTAGCCCCCCCCCCGCCCTTTTGGCTGCCTTCCGCGGTTCTCGACCTTGCCCACGGGCGGTGTTCATTCTTCCTTTCAAAGCCTTTTAGGCGTGTAAGTTACTGCCCTTGGGCGTTTTATTTTTCAGTAAAGATACCACCCTAGAATGGTTTTCTCTCTCTTCGTCATGTGGAGAAGGTTGCCTCTGCATGCTGCAGGTCTAATGCAAGGTAACCGTTTCATTTGTTTCCAAAAAACAAAAAAACAATGCAAGGTAAATGCTAAATAAAATAATTTCACTGCTACAGACAATCATGAATGCTCTTAACACCTACTGTACTATACAGTAAGTTACGGATTGACTTTCGTTAATGCCGCAGCTGCAGTGCCATATCCCTGACCCCTGTCCCTGGTTGTCTGGCTCCTTCTTGCAAAAGGCAAAGTAAAAGACCACCAGGTGGCTTGGACTGCTGGCTCCTTCTCTTCTTTTGTTTTGGGCACAAATGAAACAAAATTTCATTGCAACTAGTGTAGCCCTATGCTGATGCCACAGCCAAAACAAAAGCAAAAGTAATTTTCTAATTATTAAAGTCATAATAGAACCTTTTTGAAATTCAATAACTTTTGCATCGTATGCCCAAATACCACAAAACAAAGCCCGTCCACTCTTCCTCGCCAAGAGCTTTCCAACGGTACCAAGCACGTAGCCGAAATCAAAGTAAAAAAAAAATTCTTTTCATTTTTTGATCCATAAATAATTTGAAATTCAATAACCTTCACACCGTAGGTCCAAACGCCACGAAACCAAGCCCGTGCACCCCTCCTCGCCAAGGGCTTTCCAGTGGTACCAAGCACGCAGCAGGGGGACGCATAGTCCGAAAGATCTCAATGTAACAAAACAAAACAAAACCAACCAACCAACCAACCAACCAACCTAAAACATGGAGTAATGAAAAAACCTCTAATTAATCTCCTAAGAAAATGGGACGACTATGGAAGTCGACAGGGTGACTGAGGAAGCTAGCTCAACGGGTTCTGTGGATCCAGCTTTCGGCGAGAAGAAGAACAAGAATCCTGACAATTGCAAAGACAAAGATGAGCGACACAGTTTCTTCACTTCTGTATGATTTTCGTAGCATTCAGAATGGTTCCATGGAATTTCGTAGCTGATTTGTCAGTTTGGGAAGAGAGGAGCTTTTTCACATTTTGATTCTGAACTTATATATGTGCGTTTGTATCTTCAGAGTTGTTTCTGGGAGGCGTCCTTGTTCAATGAAGTGTTTCCTTGGCGGGACCTTCATAATCAGTATCTTTTAGTGTTGGGAATTGGTCCGTCCTTGTGGAATTTTATTTGACATGAGAATAGGTATTCAACCTGCCTCTGCGGAGCTCATCTTGGGGAATCCCAAAATTTGTGTACTACCAGAATGCGCCTCATTTGGCTGGGAGTATTTTTTGAGAGATATTAACACAAGCTATGGGGTATGCAGAGGTAGAATACATAGTTCCAATTGAGTTCGAACATTCATTAAAGGCAAGCTACTTTGGTCACTATTCATGTGACTCACAGACAAGGGAGGTTTTCTCACAGCCCTACCATAGTTAGTATAACAATTGGAGGTATATGCTCTCATCATTCAGTAGATTTCACAATCAAGGTGATGCACAAACCTCCTGAACAACAATTTTTTTTTACCAGTCTTGAAGAGTGTTGGTTGTTGCTACAAATCATTGTTTTAGTTGAAAATCTGCCGCCTGAACTAACCACAGCTCTCAGGTTTTGTGTTTCGGAACGAATACACCCATACAATGTGGAGGGCTGCTGTCCGTGAAGAAAGTCATCAACGTGGATTTTCACCGGAACTGTCTTGTTAACTCACAGCCCAGTGGATAGTATCCTGGCAACAGAGTGTTTTGTAAATTGCTCTTCTAGGTATTGGATAAGTTCAGCTAGAAACAAAATGGCATTCTACAGGTCTGGACCTTTGATTGCCTTTCTAAGATTTCATGTTTTGATAGAAGTAAGGCAATGATGGTAATGCCAAAGAAATTGTGGCCCTTCTCTAGAAAAGATTTCGGCAAACGGAGAACGTGAGTAGTCTTCATCTTTATTTCGTACGGAGTAGGAAACTTCAATTGATGCAGACTTGCAACATGTGTACAATACTGTACAGTTAGGTACCGCTCATTTACGAATTGCCTACTTGAGCTATTCAGAAGATTTTGTATAATGTAGATTTAATTTTATTTGTTTTAGTCAGCATAATTATTGTTGCATCTTTACACAATCGCAATCAAGCACATAAAATTTCACTTTCAAAAAACCTAAACTCCATTTTTGGTGAATTTTTTTATTTAATTTTTTTGGTAATATAATTTAATTCAATGACAAACATTGATGATGCATAGATATGATTTGATTTGATTTAATTTGATTGCATAGATATGTAGGAACATCCACACACACATCTTCCCTTCAAACAAGTATCTCCAATAAAGTTCCATAATTCCTTCTATTGAGATTTCAATGATGAAGTTACAATGCCCAAAGTTTGTACAAAAGATATCTCATATTGTATTTTGATTTTTCTATTTCCCTTTTACTTGGTAACTATTTTGAGACATTTGAGCATGATGGTACATTTCCTTTGCCAAAATCTAGTTAAAAGATAGCGATATCCATTTCTTCAAAGTGTAGTCAAACGACACTTTTCATTGAACTCTTCATTGCTCATTTGTTTGTTACTTAAGGGAGTGATTTTTAATATAAAAGATGTGCATATGCATGTTCCCGACATATCTATGCAATTGAATTAAAAAAATCTTCATCAATTATTTTCAATAAAGTATTATGTAAAATCATGAAATTAGACTTTAAAAATTTGCCAAAAATGCAATTTTGCTTTCTTGAAACTGAAATTTGGTATGCTTGATTAAGAGTGGGTAAAAATTCAATATTAATTATGCAGGACAAACAATGCCAATTTTATTTATATGTAATGTACAAATCTTTGAACTTGAGGCAGTTTGTAAATGAGCGGTACCTGACTATACAGCACAAGGTCAGCATGCCCCGAGGTGCTCTCCTCTAGACAAACAACTGTAGGTACAACATTCATAGAACCTTTGCACTTGCTTTCCGCAATTTCAATCCTTTTGTACAACTAAGAACTAGATAGCAACTAAACAACAAAACTGCACGACACTTGGGGCAATGAAGTGCTGCTACATGGCTATGACAAAAAATCATGAACGATGTTGAAGGAGATACGTTATTCTTTGAGGTGTGCAAATGAGAAGGTATCCGGGTTCAGAATGTATTACAGTAGAGGATAGTGCTATCTTTTGTTTTTCCTGTACACTAGGTATAGAAATAAGTTCATTATGACCCAGCTCCAATAACATATGAAAGTGGTGCAACGTCTGCATATACCTGCCAAACTTCAACCAACATGAAATCAATCCTAAATATTCTATTCAACTCCTGCACATATCCAATCAATCAGTTTGAGACCATTTGGGCACTGTCTTGGGGAGTAAATAAAAATGTGATGTGGAACAGTCAACTCAAATGGAAAAAGGATCAATTCAGGATCTCAAGTCAGTTAATTATTGAAAACCGAAGTCTGGACTTGTGCACAAATTGATGGCTGTATCCTACCATTGCAATAGGGAAGATCGGTTTCATGGGCTTTGAAAGCTGGTGATGTCGTTGATGTAATAATACAAAATACAATAATGTGCATTGTCTATTACACAAGTGAAGATGAACTAAATATCAATGAACATATATCCTAAAACATGGAGTGATGAAAAAACCTCTAATTAATCTCCTAACTAACTCAATCTTTGCTAATTAACTCAGTATACTGATCGACGTTCTAAACGGTAGCAGCTCATTCTCTGCTAAATCCTGCTCCCATGCCCAAGAAAAATGCACGTGTTACAGCTTTTCTTACAAACAGTACACCGTTCATTTCAACTTCTACGAGACACGTACAAATATTCCACACGTTCTACTAAAATACATTATTTTACTTCTCTTTTTTCAAAGAAGACTGACTGGGAGAAGAACAAGGGAGTGCGGCAGTATCTCCCTTGTCAACCGTTTTCTCAAATGCTTTCATTCCTCAAGAAAAGTGCTGAAATGAAAAAAAAAGAATGAGTGCATCTCGCAGTAATTGAAAAACCGGCAGTAGTGGATGCAATTTTACCTTTCAAAGGCTACTCAGTGTTACAATGCGTGTATTGAGCAACACAGTACTGTGCATACTCCAATTGGAAGCTAAAGAGTGAATAGCAAAAACATAAACTGCTAAATCACTTCCCTGCAGTGCTCATCCAATGTCCTCGACATCAAATTCCCCTCGGCTGCATGCTCCTAATTTTGAAGCCAACGACGTTGACGAGAGTTTCATATTTCAATGCAGGTACACCCTCAAAGACATAGATATCATCAACGAAGATAATTTGATCAGTTGCTGGTAAATAATACGGTAATAAACAATAAAGTCCTTACGTCTCCCCAGCGTTGAAAATACCACCAAACCAGATAAGCTCTGGTCTTCAGTTGGCTCACACGGATCCCACGCAGTAGGGAATAGTCCTCTCGCTGACGTCGGCCACGTTCAACAGTGTTCTTCACGTTGAACGGCTGGGCGGCTGCCACTACTTTCCTGCCCAAAGCGACCCCAGCAACGTCCCTGGTTTCCGGTCGACCATTCACTGGCGATGCCCCCAGCGACTCCTACGGACCCCAGCCTCTGCAACTTCTCTACTAGTCTACTCTTGCCTTCTCTGCGTCGTATTTGCGTCTGCCTGGCAGTAGTTCTGGAGCTATGGCGTCTCCGCAGCTTCGTCCTCGGAGCTTATGCGCACACGGAGGAGGATAAAGCGAGGCTCTGCTCTCATGGATGCTATGTACGTGGTTTTTCCCTGTCCAATTCTACTCTGCTGCGTGGCATTTCGTTGCTGGAGTGTTCTGCAAGCCAGAGAGAGAACCCCAGATGCTCTTGGATCCCATAGCAGTAGGGTGCGTGCACTTCGTAAGGAATGCGTTCAAGTGTGAGACTGCGTGTCGTTCCCTTGATCATACTGCTTCAGATTGGGTTGGGTTTGGTAGCAAAGCATTTCAGCACGTCTAAGCGTGTCGTTTTGGGAGGCCTTGTGAGTGCAATTTGCATCTTGGAAGCGCTTTTATAGGTGCTTCTAGTTTCAAAAGGCTCTTGAGTTTGGGTCTTGTGTTTGGCTTGTGTGTTGCAATTAGGTTTAGTAGCTTACAAGTTCTGGTTACAATTGGTCTCTGCTTGCAGTTGTATATCAGCTCTCAGGGCAATACTTCGAGTTGGAATACATTTCCTCCGTGATGATGTCGGTAGAGGGCCAGTGCTCTTTCATGGGTGAATTTGCTAGAGATAGTATGTCTCACATTGAGTCTCATAGTACTCTTGAATGCTTGGCAAATTGGTGCAAGAATTTGGCTCAGATACTGTGAGATTCAAATTTGTTTGCAATGCTCCAGGGACGTACAAACTTGCAAGCTTCTGCAGAGATGAGGAGGATTTATATCTCTCTTGAGAATATTGGGGTAGGAGTGTGGACATTGATGAGCTTTGGATACAATTCAAGGCTATAAATTCTCGGGACTAGTGGCGGTGAAAATGGGACTTCATCTTTTATTTATTTAGGACCCCTCATGATGCAACAATTTATCCCCATGGACATAGATGAAACATGATTTGAAATTGTTTTTTCATTCAAAAACATTCATTCATTGGAAGGAGCGTTACTATTGGAGACTTTGTTGCAATTTAGCTATTTCATTCACTGAGAAATGGGGGTCCATGTTAGAGCACTCAATTGAAATTCTTTGTATCTTATTTTCAATATATTATTGGTCATCAAAAAGTCTTGGTGTAGAAGGGGAGGCGTTTTCAGAGTTAATCAATCACAAGGAAGGAGCTACTCACCAAGTGATCTTTGATGTGGCTTGAGATTGGAAGTCTTTATTATTTTCAAGGTACGACAAGGCCCCAAAACACTCTATGTCGAGCATTGCACTTGTAATCTTCTTAACAAATATGGCATTGCATTTGAAATTGCAATGTGCAAATTCATTTATTGCACAATCTTGAGATTGGGGATAGTACAATTATTATCATCAATAGTGTTGATTATAGAAATATAAATCCTTTTTTTACGGTATTATGAAAACATTAATGTATATAATGAAATTGCTCTTGCTGTGTTCAAAATTTATATTTTAAATGTAAAGTTTTGTAGCTTGTGAATTTTGGCAATGAATATGGTAGTTTTATAATCTTGTGTATTTGCATTATACTAGATTTGTGTAGACCATAGTAAGTAGTCTTAATATGACTATTGTTTAAGTAAATTTTTGGGGGTCCTTGCTAATTCTCTTTGTTTGAAAGTGATTATATAACTATTTTTGTTGGATTTGTTTTGGAGATATCGTAGATCTTTGCGATATTCCTCCCTTTGTTGCATGAAATGGCACGCCTTTTGATATGCATGACAAGGTTCTTCACAATGGTCACCTTTTGGAGATACATTGATTTTGCATGGTTTTTCCGGTGAGCACAATTTTTGTTTAGTAGTCAATAAGGATTAAAAAGTGCATGTTAGAACCAAATATTGTTTCTATTACAGAGGTCTCTTCATAGTTTTCCATTGGAATTGGTTTGGACATTGCAAGCAATCTTATTTTAAGCATTCATCTATGTAATCAAAATTTGAAAGTATCTACTACAATTCAATAGATATACAACTCCATTACTAGTGTTCAATGTCTTTTAATTTGTAGAACATGTTTGCGTAATGTATTATTATAAGGTAATTTTCTTTTCTATATCTCGTTGACAATCAATATGAAATGTTCAGGAAAGACAAGGACTTCTTACAAGTGCAAAGTGAACAATATAAAAGACTTCGGAGTTTTATTCCAAGTCTTGAGAAATGCTTGAAGGATATGGAAGCATCTTCCAAGGCAAACGTCTTGAATAAAAATCAATGCATACATCTTTATGGCAAACTCATATTGACTATGAAGGGGATTGACAAAATGTTGTCAAGTGCTACGAAGGACCTCAAGTTCCAATCTATTTTTGAAGAATTGCATTGTCTTCAAAGGAAAGTGGAGATTGTTGGGAAAAGTTGCATTGACCAAGAACGATGGTGTCATTCCGCCGTATTTCAACTCCAAAACAAAGAAACCTTTCGTGAGTTGCTTTTAGATTTGAAGTGTTGTTATAATGCAGCACTGGATGTGTACTTATTGCACCCTCCAAATCAAGCAGATGGAATGGTGCCTATCCAATTTGATGCAGCTCCCCATGAACAAGTCCTTGAAGATGGACAAGTGTTGAAGAAGAAGCTTAAACTTGTTGTTGAGGTAGAAGGGTCAGAGGATTATGGAATGGCCCAACATCTATTGTTGAGACTCAAAAATTTGGATGGATTTATTGGAGGAGACTTGGATGCTTCGGAAATTCCCCTTGATTTCAAACCACCAAATTTAATCAAAGAAATTGGTGCAGGAAGTTATGGACATGTCTTCCAATCCAAGTGGTTGGGCCTTACAAGTGCCACAAAAGTGTTGGAAGGTGACCTGGAATATCTTTCCAATTCTCGCAAGGAGGCTAGCATCTTAGCAGGCTTGAGTCATCCCAATCTTGTTCAATTTTTTGGTTGTGGAGTTCACAAAACAGAACATCAAAATGATGAAGGAAGAGAAATTTGTGAGATGCATTTGGTGATGGAGTTGATGGAAACTAGCTTGTCTCAAATATTGAAGAAAGTAAAAAGACCTTTGCCCTATCATCTTGCAATTGACATCATGCACCAAATTGCCAAGGGTGTGTATTACCTTCATGATATGCAAGTTGCTCACCTTGATTTGAAACCTGATAACGTCTTGTCAAGTTCAATATCTATAGAAGGTATGGATCCTCATCACTTATTCAAGGTCACTAATTATGGCACTTCTCAATTGGAGGTCTACAACAATCCTGAGCATTCAAAGCCATCAAAGTATACAATTGGAACACTAGGTTATATGTCTCCTGAAATGATCAAGGGGGGAAGAATGCCAGTGTATCCATTTCAAGCTGATGTGTGGTCATTTGCCATGATATGCTCAGAGATTCTATCGAGGAAAGATCCATATTTTCATTTGGAACCAAAAGATTTATATGATCAAATATTACGTCCACATGGCACAAGAAGTAAAACATTTAGACCGGCCCTCCCGAACAATTGTGAAGAGTTGACAAACTTAATTGAGCAATGTTGGGCTCAAGACCCTCTTCAACGACCCACATTTTCTAATATTTGTGAGAGGCTCATGAGTTTAGAGAGGTCCTTTCTGAAGGGAACGTATTCCAGCAAGATGGTTCCACAATTTGGCCCATCCTCTATGTTAAGAGATTCCAAGTCCATCATGAACCAAGCCCTAAAGGTATGCAATTGCCAAACTATGGAATTTATCTAGTTATGTTTTCTTTATGGAACTCTATGGTGCTTGGCATTTGTTGTTTAGGTGTAATGCTGTAATTCACTATGTAAATGTTTTAGTAAATATGCGTTTTGTACTTGTACAGGTGGATGAACCAACTCCACCTCCAAAGGAAATTGTGGTTGATTTAGATCACCAATTACCTACAATCGAAGGACTTTGGGGAAGGAAGTATATAGGCATTGTCGGCCCGGGTGGAATTGGCAAGACCACACTAGCAAAGGCAATGTATGAGTCTGTGAATTCATATTACGAGGCATCATGCTTTGTAGCAGATTGCAAAAGCTATCAAAGTTCCTATGAAATGTTGTGCGAGATATTATCAAAACTTGGGAAGTCTCGAAAACCCAAGAATTTGGAAGATACACAAGATATGATGAAAGAAGTGTCAATGGAAAAGACCATTCTTTTAATATTGGATGATATCAAGAATGAAGCTCAAGTGCGTGATATAGTACCTCCCCACATTGTTCAAGCTAGCAAGCTTATGACAGTAGTTATCACCACACGTGAATGGAGTACAATAGAATCCTTTGTTGACAAAAGGTTGGATGTTCAATTGTTGGATGAAAAGGCAGCATCAACGCTTTTCACTACTCACCTATCTTGGGCTGAAGCTTCTTTATCCCCCGACTTTGTGGCCTTACGCAAACATATTGTAGAAGCTTGCAATGGCATGCCTTTGAGCTTGAAAGGCATGGGAGTATTTCTACGTCGTAAAGAGAGGTTGCGAAGTTGGGAACGAGCATTACACAGGATGGCAAGAGGAAGGAATTTGGTGGGTGATGAAGAACTTTGGAACACCTTGAAAATCAACTTTGACGGATTTAACAATGACATTGAAAAGAGCATGTTTTTGGACGTAGCTTGTTTCTTTTGTCGAGATGTGTCTCCATTTGGCATATCAAAGGAGGCGCTCTTGTACATGTGGTCCAGAGATGGCATCCTTCCTCTGAGTGAATTCGACAGTTTGGTGAGCATGTCATTGTTGAAGCTCAGTGAAGATGGTCAAACTGTAGAAATGCATGACCAATTGCGTGACATGGGACGAATGTTTGCCAAGAATACAAGAATTTGGAATGCCTCCATGATACCTGAAAGTGGATTTACACTTGAAGTAACATTCTAGCTTTGTACTTGAACATGATTGAATTGTATATTTTGTTATATACTTTCAAATGCAATAAGTAAACCTCCAAATTCATATTATTTTAAGAATCCTAAACTTTGTAGTATGTTGGAGAAATCAATTATTTGATACCTTTATATTAGAGATATAATCTTGGATGTGATTCAATCTCATTGAAGCTTCTTTGAAAGCAGGTTGCTGAGGTTCTTGAAGGCATTTCTTGGCGGGGCACTATGAATCATCTGCCTTTGATAGAAATGGACCGTAGTTTTCAATTTGAAAATCTTCGTGTCTTGATTTTGGTTAGTGCTTGGAGCAATCTTGATGCAGACTTTGAAAACTTGAGTATATTACTTCAATTTGCTTCTCAATGTTTAAGATTGGAGGCACTTATTATAGAGAACTCTCAAGAGTTGATCGGATTGCCTACCCCACTTCCAACAAATACTGCAATTACTTTGCAGAAGACAATATCGAATCTCTGCAAGGCATGTCCGTTGTTAAGGATTCTTGATCTTGTAGGTCTTGGATTCTTTAAGTGGTTACCAAACAAATTTGCATCAAGCCATACCTTGTTGAGCCTAAATCTCAATTCTTGCTCTAGATTGAGGTCATTGCCAAGGGAGGTTGGAAGCTTGTTGCGTTTGAAAACTCTCAATTTGGGTAGGTGTGTAAGCTTGATGGTATTGCCAGAGGAAGTGGGGAGTTTGTGTTCCTTGACTACTCTTAACTTGTCTCACTGCTTGCGCTTGGTGGCATTGCCAAAGGAAGTGGGGAACTTAACTTCTTTTGCTACTCTTGGTTTGGAAGGGTGTTCAAGCTTGGTGGCATTGCCAAAGGAAGTAGGGAACTTATCTTCCTTGACTACTTTTGATTTATCAGGGTGTTCAAGCTTGCTGGCATTGCCAAAGGAAGTGGGGAACTTATCTTCCTTGACTTATCTTGATTTGGAAGGGTGTTCAAGCTTGGTGGCATTGCCAAAGGAAGTGGGGAACTTATCAACCTTGACTGGTCTTGATTTAGGAGGGTGTTCAAGCTTGGTGGCATTGCCAAAGGAAGTGGGGAACTTATCTTCGTTGAATGTTCTTGGTTTGAAGGGGTGTCCAAGCTTGGTGGCAATGCCAGAGGAAGTCGGGAATTTATCTTCCTTGACTTGTCTTGATTTGAATGGGTGTTCAAGCTTGGTGGCATTGCCAAAGGAAGTAGGGAACTTATCTTCCTTAAGCAGGCTTCATTTGTCGCAATGTACAAGCTTAGTGGCATTGCCAAAGGAAGTGGGGGACTTATCTTCCTTGACCGGGCTTTATATGATGCAATGTTCAAGCTTGGTGGCATTGCCAAAGGAAGTGGGGAACTTATCTTCCTTGACTAGTTTTTATTTGGAAGGTTGTTTAAGCATGGTGGCATTGCCAAAGGAAGTGGGAACCTTATCTCTCTTGAATAATCTTAATTTATCAGGGTGTTTAAGCTTGGTGGCATTGCCTAAGGAAGTGGGAAACTTATCTTCCTTGACCGGGCTTTTTATGGTGCAATGTTCAAGCTTGGTGGCATTGCCAAAGGAAGTAGGGAACTTATCTTCCTTGACTAGTTTTTATTTGGAAGGGTGTTCAAGCTTGGTGGCATTGCCAAAGGAGGTGGGGAATTTATCTTCCTTGACCGGGCTTTATATGATGCAATGTTCAAGCTTGGTGGCATTGCCAAAGGAAGTGGGAAACTTATCTCTCTTGAATTATCTTAATTTATCAGGGTGTTCAAGCTTGGTGGCATTGCCAAAGGAAGTGGGGAACTTATCTCTCTTGAATAATCTTACTTGATCAGGGTGTTCAAGCTTGGTGGCATTGCCAAACGAAGTGGGGAACTTATCTTCCTTGACGAGTTTTTATTTGGAAGGGTGTTTAAGCTTGGTGGCATTGCCAAAGGAAGTGGGAAACTTATCTCTCTTGGCTACTCTTGGTTTAGAAGGGTGTTCAAGCTTGGTGGCATTGCCAAAGGAAGTGGGGAACTTATCTCTCTTGAGTTATCTTAATTGATCAGGGTGTTGAAGCTTGGTGTCATTGCCAAAGGAAGTGGGAAACTTATCTTCCTTGGCTACTCTTGGTTTAGAAGGGTGTTCAAGCTTGGTGGCATTGCCAAAGGAAGTGGGGAACTTATCTCTCTTGAATAATCTTAATTGATCAGGGTGTTCAAGCTTGGTGGCATTGCCAAAGGAAGTGGGAAACTTATCTCTCTTGAATAATCTTAATTTATCAGGGTGTTCAAGCTTGGTGGCATTGCCAAAGGAAGTGGGGAACTTATCTTCCTTGGCCGGGCTTTATATGATGCAATGTTCAAGCTTGGTGGCATTGCCAAAGGAAGTGGGGAACTTATCTTCCTTGACTACTCTTGGTTTGGAAGGGTGTTCAAGCTTGGTGGCATTGCCAAAGGAAGTGGAGAACTTATCTCTCTTGAATTATCTTAATTCATCAGGGTGTTCAAGCTTGGTGGCATTGCCAAAGGAAGTGGAGAACTTATCTCTCTTGAATTATCTTAATTCATCAGGGTGTTCAAGCTTGGTGGCATTGCCAAAGGAAGTGGGGAACTTATCTTCCTTGACTAGTTTTTATTTGGAAGGGTGTTCAAGCTTGGTGGCATTGCCAAAGGAAGTGGGGAACTTATCTTCCTTGATTGTTCTTGGTTTGAATGGGTGTTCCAGCTTGGTGGCATTGCCAAAGGAAGTGGGGAACTTATCTTCCTTGACTGGTCTTGGTTTGCAAGGGTGTTCGAGCTTGGTGGCATTGCCAAAGGAGGTGGGGAACTTATCTTCCTTGACTGGTCTTGGTTTGGAAGGGTATTCAAGCTTGGTGGCATTGCCAAAGGAAGTGGGAAACTTATCTTCCTTGACTGGTCTTGATTTGAGAGGGTGTTCAAGCTTGGTGGCATTGCCAAAGGAAGTGGGGAACTTATCTTCCTTGACTGGTCTTGGTTTGGAAGGGTGTTCAAGCTTGGTGGCAAAACCAAAGGAAGTGGGGAACTTATCTTCCTTGTTTGAGCTCAACTTGGATGGGTGTGTTTTGTTAAGTTCTCTACCAAAGGATTTGGGATGGATACCATCATTACAAATTCTTTCTTGGAATAGTTGTCCAATCTTGGAACCCTATATGTTGGTTGAATTGTCTCCACCAACTTCTTTGGCTAGTCTTGAAGGCAAATTTTTTTGCATTGAAGGTGATCATCATGATAGATTGACTTGTGATGGATGCGAAGTGGTCCCCATAGTTGGGCCTCGCATGAAGGCAAAGGCCACTTTCAAAATCAACTATGATTTGCGCCTAGAGTGTTTTACAAAATTGAAGCTATCATTGGAAGATTCAAGCCAATGATAAATTACAATAGTGGTTTTCAAGAAGTTTTAGTGCATTGTGCAGCTAAACTTTGGATTGTACAAACAATTTATTGCATCCCATTGAGGATTATTTCCAAGATTTGGTTATACAGATTGTAATTATAGCCAAGAGTTGTGTGTAGCTCTCTTTTCAATTTTGTTTATTATTTAAGGATATTGGATTATGGATTTACAACAATTTTCTTGCATGTGTAACCATATGTTGTGCACAAACACTTTCTATCATGATCATATCATGTCAACATGTGCCAAAGTATGAGTAAAAACAACAATGATTTACCAACGACTCCATGAGTGCCTAAACATTGTTAGTGTTCCATCCAAGGGAAGAGCACTATCGATTTTTTAAAAACTACGTGAGTTAAATAAAAGATAGGGTCCATTTAACCCCTAAATGCCCAAGGCACCAATATCTGGTGTTTGCAAAACTTTGAAGTTAAATAAAACCTAACCAAGTTGCTATTTTTAGTAGTTTATATTTTTAGAAAGCTCTTCTTGAAGTCTAGTTTTAGCACCAAAAATCCGATCTTGAAAATAAATGATAGTGATTTTTCTATTCAAGTTTTGGTACAAGGGTATCCATTGCAATCTTGACTTCCCGTAGTGTTGAGAGCTCTTGGAAATGAGCCTCAAGTACATTAGACCTTGGAGAAAAAATCACATTCAAAATTCATTTAAAGAAGTTGTAGAGTAGATTATAAGAAGCCATAAATTGATTGGAGTTATACAATTTAGGCCCTTTAACCTCATATGTTATTGGTCACCAACTTTATAGATTTGATTTGTGTAAAGAAGATTAAAAGATTTCTAGGATTTTAGCACCTTCATGATCAAATATTATAATCTTTCACTCCATAAGTGACGTTGTTGTGTTTTCTTTTCCTAAGAGATATATAACATGTCTAGTTTGAATTTGTATGGTTACAATTCAAAAAAAATTGATACAACTTATCAAAATGTTAGCATTTTGTTCAATTTAGAGCAAATTCCAGAAAGCCCAAAACAGAGTTTGGGCATTTAGGGGTTAATTCAATGCAGGGTAAATTTATATAATATGTAGGGCTACTATAGGGTCCATAAAATGCTACATGCCCTATTATATATATAAATTAGGCTACGTAAAATATCATGTAGTAGGAATTTTTTTTCATAAGTTAGCCTTGATAAATAGGGTCCATTCCAATTTTTCATATTACAATGAATATAGATGTGGACAAATAATTTTATATGGATGATAAATGTAAGACATGAGCCAAAAGTAGCACAAACTATCACATTTCATGAATAGGAAGGTTTACCTTAGTGGATTCAACGAACTAAAAATTGTACAACACAAAGATAGATTTTATAGTCTATTTACCCCCTAAAGGTTTTTGACTATATTTTCACCAAAGACGCTCCAAAACTGTCATTTCTAATGCAAATACCAAATTTTAGAAAAAAAACATTTTTGGAGACATGTAACCATAAGATCTTGTAGTGCGTTGATTTGAGAATATGTGGAAAAAATTCAAAATTTTCCACCATGTAGATTGCAAGATATTAGTGTTTGAATTGAGAAATAACCTTTTTTTGTCCCTGCGAAAAAACGGGCAGTTGCACTTCACAAGGTCATACTTGTATGAAAAAAGGTCCAAAATGGTGGTTACTCTTTGCGTTCATTTTTGAAGTCAAGTTGGCTACATGCTTGAAAAATTTCGGATCATTTGGAGTTGTACAATATATAGGAAAAAAATAGTAAGTAGAAAGAAGTAGAGAATGATTAAAAACACTAATTTGTTAATAATTTAATTATAGAATTGAAAAATGCTATGTTCTCAAAAAAGCATGTTCAGGGCTTTAGGGGTTAACTCCAATCTTTGAACCCATATGCATTAATTCCACTCATGTTGAATGAGATGTTCATGGGGTAGTTTCAAAAAGGGATTCTAAAGTGTTCAATGTTATTAATCCTAAAGGCCAAAGGGCATTTGGGAAGAGAAAAAATTCCAAATTGCCAATTTTTGATGCATTGTCCAAAATATTTTATTTTTTCAATTTCAACTACAAAAAGTGTATTAAGTAGCTAAGGCAATGTATGGAAAAAATTTCATCCCAGTTGACAACGTGGATTGCAAGATTATAGCGCTTAAGAGTAAAAATAACATTCATTTTTCATTCCTACTAATTAGGGTCAACAAACTTTGAGCCCTTTCAGAGTTACAGTTTTTTGTTTACAGAAAACATGAGGGTTTTTGATTCTTCATAGGTATACAATTTTAGATTCACTCTTGAAAAATTTGAAAAGCAAATATGGAATCTAACTTACTCGAAATCAACCTACAATGCAAGAAGGTTAAGCACATTGGCAATACACAAATCTTTGTTGATGATTTCTTGTGCAATGAGGAAATTTTTTAGTTTAAATTCCAAATGGTAAAAATTAGAGACAAACATCTGGAATATATGGGAAAATTTCAAGAACTTTAACTTCACATATTGCTTGATAATAGGTCTTGAGATTAGAAGAAAATGTTTTTTCTTGAAACCACCCCCGCAAAGCTAACAAAATTTGACTCTTCTTAAAATGTGATTTGAGAATGAAATTTCTTTTTGACAATTGTACATCATATTTTATGAATTACATAAATGCCAAATTTCAACAATTTATGAAATTTTTGCAAAAGAGGCCAAATTGCCTAGGCTATTAAAAAAGTTTAGGGCAAAAAATGGTTATGTTCCCATTGAGGGGGTACATGTTCACATCTTGTGTCAAAATTTCGTGACCATTTGACCAAAATTGACTTCATAGGAACGTATCTGGATTTTTCGATTGTATGTTCAATGGACAATTGGCCTTTAGGGGTCAAAAATTTCCACTTGGTCAATGGCAATTGAATTTTTTTTGTTTCATGATGCATACCCTATACACATATGTAGAAGAGGGAAGGAAGAATTTGTGAAGAAGGGTGAAAGCAAGAAAATATTGGACACTTAATAAAATTTTATATATATGATAAACCCACTTAAAAAATGGCATGAATGTATTTACAAAAAGCATAGGATATAGGAAATATGCCCCTCATAGCTTTTATGTAAAAATACGGTCATTTTAAATGCAGTAATTAACGTAAATAGCTCCACATCAAATATCCTTTTAACTCACGTGTATACTTTAAATTACAAAGAGTGATCTCTCCAGGCAAAGTTGACAGGATATGTAGACGTCTGGATTCACGTTTGGATTCACGTCTGGACGTGCAGCGTCTGCGAGCATTGCTTTCCGAATGTCTATTGCCATTTGGTTTGGAATCGACCGCCCGTCTAGTGGACGGTTGGATAGGGGATCGGGAGGTCGGACAAGGGATCAAGAGGTCAGACGGGCGGTCAAGATGATAGAGGGAGACGGTAGTTTCGATTTTTTCTTTATTTTTGTACAAAATGTAAATATATAATAATGTAAAAGGCCTCTTTATTCCTTTGGCAATTGAAGCCTTATAATTTGCCAAGCTAGGTATAAAAAATAAAATAACTCTTTGCTTCGGGGGAAGCTTTTATATTCTGCAATCTATGTGGAGATTTTTCTTGGTTTTTTTTTTCTAAGTATTTCATATTGTCCTACCAATGTACAGTCAAGTTCTTCTCATTTGCAAACTGCCGATTTCATTCATTCTAATTTATATTTCAAAGTATAAGAAGAAAATGGAGTTTTCCTTCTTGCATAATTTGATCCTGATTCTTAAGCAATCCCATTGAAGCACACCGAATTTCAATTTCAAAGAAGAAAATTTTGGTTTTTGGTGAATTTTTGAAGTCAATTTTCATAGTTTTACATAATATTTTATTGAAAACAATTGATGATGGATTTTTTAATTTGATTGCATAGATATGTAGCCATGTATGGAACTTCCACATGCACATCTTTTATATTAAAAAACACCCCATTAATTAAAAAATATATAAGCTTCCAATAAGGGCTCAATATGAGGCATCATATAACCAAACTTTGTAATTTGAATGTCTCTATATTTTAAATAGATTTTTTCAAAGTAGTTGTACCATTATGCTCAATTGTACAAGATTAGTTACCACATGTGGGGAAAATAGAAAAATCTAATTATAATATAGAGTTATCGAATTTTACAACATTTGGACATTGTCACTTCAACATTGAAATCTCTACAAAAGGAAATGTAATAGTATTTGGGAGATGCTTGCAAAAGGAATGATGTGCGTAGAGATGTTTCCTATATACATATCCACAATCAAATTTAAGAAACTCATCATTAGTTGTTTTCACTAAAATATTATGTAAAACCATGAAAAATTGACTTCAAAAATTTACCAAAAAATGGAAATTTTGTTTTATGAAACTAAAATTTGGTATGGTTCATTTGGGATTGCATACACTATTAGAAAGCATTTTTTTTTTATGACGTTAGCCCCAGACATGAATGTTTGAGCACTAAGGTAAAATCACCTATACCCAACCAAGGTCTGAAACCCAACTTGTAGCATGCATGTATTTCCAACCAAAGCTGGAACAGGTTTACAACCGAAGATTGTAATGCTTTTTTTTCTCCTTTTCAAGGTTGGAACTAAGAATGTCATAATGCATGTCCTAAAGTGTTATAAAGTATGCAGAAAGTAGTGAGTGGGAAAGTAGTCACTTGATTGATCGGAATTGGAAGACCCTAAACCCTGGGTATGGGTTTGGCCTACTTTTTGGCTTCCAAAAATCACAATGATTTGAGTTTCGGGAATAAAATTACCAAAAAATTATAGTCTCCATATTTCCTATCTTCCTACTTGGGAAAAATTTGCATTGCTTCACACTGTTCATGATCTTGTTTCCAAATCGCTTAAATGATCGGGTATGGGTGCAGTTACCTTAGAATACGATGAAGAACACGATGAAAAACAACTGGAATGAATGAAATCAAATGTTGAGTGCCAAATCCATTCAGAAGTTTGCTGAGGAGGCTGGGCAGTTACCGCTGCATTTTTTTGGGCTTTTTCTTTTCCAGGAGGACCCTTGAAGACCCTTGTTTTCCTGTGGCATTTTCCTAGTTATCGATGATATTGAAGATGGTCAATACATTTCAATATGATTACCAATGCTGTTGCAAATTGTAATTGCGTTGAAGTTGTGAAGCCATATTAGAAATGTAGAGTGAGGAAGCCTTAAATGTGAGTGCCTTTTTCTAGAGTGCGTATCCCCTAAATGTACAAGGCCTTCTTTGAGCTTCTTATAATTTGCTATAAATTGAATGAAAAGTCCTGAACTAGATGAATTGTTGCATTTTTTTCCCCATTTCAACCCCTAAAGTCCCAAGGCCTTTTTCCTCTCAAAATTGCCATTTCTATAGCAAAGAGCAAAACAAAATTAATTTAATTTTTTTTGCATATTTAACCATAGGACTACACTAGTGTAAGAATGTGTGGGAGAAATTTTAGAAACTTTGACCATGTAGATTGCAATATATCTGCATCTGTAAAGTGAAAGAATCAAGTTTTTTTGCACCTTGCTCAACTACATTTTTTGGCTTTGAACCTTCTTAACTTAAATTTGTTGCTCTAATGACTTTGAGTTTTTAATTTTATATGATGAAAAATTGAGTTGAAAATTAAGGAAAAAAATTCAAAAAAGAAACACTTAGTTTTCACTCATTAAAAAATTGTTAAGTAGAAATAGGTCCAAGATTGAAGGAAAAATGAAATCATCAATAACTCTAGGATAGGGTTGAAATATACTATTTTCAATGGTGAGATTGTTCTAACAAAAAATCTTAACCTTGTGAAACTTTTTTTTTTTTTTAAATTGTCAAAATTGAGTTCACAAATGAATCCTACAAGTTAATTTTTCAAAAAGATGCTCTAATTGCCCAAAAAATAAGATTGTCCATAACTCGTGCATAACAAATCCAAGTGGAATGAATCAAAGCTTCCTATGTAGATGAAAATAAAATCTATATGAAACAAATTTTTAAAAATTTTAATTTAAAGTTTTTGTGAGGATTTTTTTCAGCCTGCCAAATTAAAATTTTGGCTTTCTCTACCATTAATGTTATTACCGGGCACCGGTTGAAATGAAAACAATATTTTTGGAAAGCTAATGTGATTCTCTACCTTCTCAAAAAAAGTTAGAAAATTACGGCAATTATTGAGACCATAAGAGCCTGCCCGAAATCCATTTTGTCCTCCGAGGGGATAATGGGACTTTAGGGGTTAACTGTACAAAATCAAAGTAGACATGTTAGAGATCACATAGGACAATGAAAGACAACAATATTATTTATGGATGGAAAGATATTAATTTTCTCTCATGTAGGTGTTCAAACTTCAAGCAACAAAAGTGAACTAAATTGTTTGAACCTTCATTTCACATGTCATCTCATGAAACTGATTAACGCCTAAAGGCCCAAAGTCCCCTCGAGGGTCACTTGGGATTTTGGATAGGCTCATGTTACTCGAAATTTTGGGCTGATATTTTGAAACTTTTTTTGAAGCTAAGGAATCAAATTAGCTTTCTAAAAATATAATTTTTTTCAATTGGTGCCCGAGAGCAAAAGTTATGCCACCCGAAGTCAAAAAAACAACTCACCGGGCAGAAAAAAAAACCCCTTAAAAAAGTGTATTTAAAAAATAAAAAATAAAATTCTCAAAGATCATATTTTTGTCTACATTTGAAGCTTTAATTCATTCTATTTGGACTCGGACTGAGAAAGTTATAGACAATCTTGTTTTTCAAGTAATCTAGCATCTTCTGCAAAAAAACAACTTATAGAATTCATTTTTTGAGTGCAGTTTTCAAATTTTTCAATTTTCTTTTGAAAAGGTTAAGTTTGTTTTCAAGAACAATCTCACCGTTGGGACTACGCTGTTTTAATTCCACCTAAGACATATTAATGATTTAGTATTTCATTCAATTTTGGACCTCCTTCTACATAATAATTTTCTTATATGTGAAAATCAAGTTTTGACATTTTGAAAGTTTTTCCCCTAACTCTCAACTCAAATTTTCAATATAAAAATTAAACCCAATGGTGTGTAGTGCAAAAAAATCTACAAATG
Organism: Neckera pumila; assembly: GCA_963969595.1. Taxonomy (NCBI): domain Eukaryota; kingdom Viridiplantae; phylum Streptophyta; class Bryopsida; order Hypnales; family Neckeraceae; genus Neckera; species Neckera pumila. The sequence goes on from OZ018415.1 coordinate 15,275,886, forward strand.
GTCGTCAATGTCATCTGAAATTGCAGGCCACATTTCAAAAAAACTTCTTTTTTCAACTTCAAATGCTAATATCTTCCAATCTGTATGGTCAAACTTCATAAATTCTTACCACATGTTCTAAGACAAGTGAAGTACAAGATCCTACAGCTAAATTCTAAGAAAAAAGTTTCTTTTTGGTTTCTTGAGTGATTGCAATAGAAATGGCAGTTTTTAGTGGTTTAGAAGCCAGAAATTGCTTTGGGCCTTTTGGGGTTGAAGTAGGTCACTGAAAAATGATTAGATTCCACGATTAGTCATGCTTGACCTGAATATATATTTACATCTTCTCAGAATGTATTATACAAGTTTTTTTAATTAATTGTTAATGTCTTTTTACTTAGAAATTGTAGTGTATTTTTGGCTCATTTCCAAGAGTTCTGTCACAACGGAAAGTGATAGTTTTACAACAACCTTACTGAAATGTAGGTTGGGATTTTTTATGGAATGAAGTAGTTCAGAAAATGGAGTTCGGATGTAGAAAGTAGCCTTCAAAAAGCATTTTTGAATAACTGAAACATTCGACAATAGCAATGTGGTTTTCTTTTATATAAGTTCCTATTATTGTTGATACCCATAGTGGATGCTTGCTCTCTTACGCATAGAAAAATTACCTCTTCTACAGCTGAAAATCTACTTTATAATAACTTGTTTCTATTACACATAGGAAAAATTGTACAAATTTGAACTAAATGTGAGTTAAGTAACATTGGAGTACAGAAAATATGTTTTTCATTCATGCATATAAAGATCAATGAATTTGATGATGAAAGGGTATTAGCAATGATAGTAATTTGAAGTTTCTATATCCTATTTGTAATTGTCAAATGTATGTCTCCATCTAAATATGAGGTAAAGTGCCAAACATTTAAAAGGCCAACTAATATATGCCTTATGAATATTGACTACAAAGTTTTTTGATTCTAATTTCCTCACTTTATTTGAACTCCTATTCTTTGTGTAATTCAACCCCTAAAGGACCAGTTTACTATTTTAGCAACATAGTGATTTGGGATAGGTGTTTGTGACTAGACTATTTTGCATATTTTAGGCCCAACCTTTACTAGAAGTTGTAGACAAGGAATAGAACCTCTCTTAGTGCATAGTGCGGGGATTATGCAGTAGGAGAAGTTTATGCATTTGGAGAGATGTAGCACTATTCATTGCGTAACGTGGCTTCTAACTACAGGGCCTCCAACCACATGGCTTCTAACTACAAGGCCTCCAATCACTATTCATCAATAAAGGCTTCAAAGTACTATCTCTCTTAGTGCATATTATGCACTAACAGTGTATGAACTAAGAGAGGTTCTATTGTACCTTTTATGTAAACAAAATTTCATGACATTTGGAAATATGAGTCAAAAGTTATGGCCTAATATGTTATTTTTTCACAAGGTGGGCAATTTGGGCAGATTAGAAATAATCACTTTTTCAAAAATAAAAATTTAAAATTGGTTTCTAGATTTCTGAAAGTTTTGAATCATCCCATTTTGATCAATGATTTAGAAGTTATGAGGAGTTTTCATTTGCGAGATACTATAGATTGTCAATTCAAAAATAAACTTAGAAGTTGTTTATTGCACTCAATTTTTAGTATTCTTTGAAAACAATAAAATCTTAGAATGTAGATTGTTAATTCAAACATAACAACCACTGGGATTGACCTTTCTTCAATTCCATAATTGAATTCTTAACAATTTAGTATTTTGAACAATTCTCTACTCCTTTCCACTTACTATTTATTTCCTATATGTTGTACGATTCCAACTGATCTGAAAATTTTCAAGCATATAGCCAATTTTCCTTGAATAATGAACTCAAGAAATAACCACCGTTTTGGACATTTTTTGTACAAATGCGACCTTGTGAAGTGCAGCTGCCCTTTTTTTGGCAAGGCCAAAATAAGGACTTACGTCAATTCAAATGCTAATGTTTTGCAATCTACATGGTGGAAAGTTTTGAAACTTTTTCCACATCTTTCCAAACTAGTGTACTTCAAGATCCTATGGTAACAATTGTCAAAAACCAACTTTTTTTCGAAATTTGGTAATTGTGCTCAAAATGGCAATTTCCGAGCGTTTTAGGTGAAAACATACTCAAGGAACTTAAGGGATTCAGATTGAGAGGATTACTTCAACAATGTTAGCTCAATACAAAAGCCAATAGGCAATGATAGTCTTCTATAGATTTCACAAGCATCAACAAGCTCAAACACACAAGCATAAATAATTAAAGATAAGCCGATCATTTTAATTGTCTATCATTAAGCGACACGGCTAGCTTGCTACCAGATCACTATATATACTAGGAAAAAGTTTATAAACACAGTGAGCATCATTACAAATCATCCCAATGATCTCCTCACCAGCAACAAAGGCTCATCAATCTTTCTTACAAAAACATATCCCGTTGCCCACTGGTGAGCAACGCTAATCAAACCCTCCATAGAAGCATTGTCAATTTGACAATGAGGAGCTCACAATGAGAAGTTCATACACTGTGCAACAATCTAGCCTCGCGATTTGGGACCTGGCTACTTCAAATACTATTTCAGAACCTTCTCATACAATGTCCAAAGACTACAGATTTTAGGGTTTCTCAAAATTGGGAAAAGAACAGTGATGGAAAAAAACCTAAGAAATCTAAATCTTGGAGAACTCAAGACTTTAGATAAGCATGCCAGAACCTTGCCAGTCATTGGACAAGATGCACCAAATAAACTATATATATAACTAAATAAATAAACAAATAATCCATTTTAGAAATGGAAAGGGATGAAAACAGTAGAAAGCCACAGGATTGGGACAAACCATGTATTCAATCACTACCAGACACATACAAACAGTCCGCTTTTCTAAAGTAGATTACATTCTTTTTACATTTTCTTTTTCAATGACGATTGGGAGAAGAAGGAGAGAGTCACGGCAGTGGCTTCTTTGTCATCCGTTTTCTCAAATGCTTTCATTCCTCAAGAAAAGTGCCGAAATGAATCTTGTGCCTTGTATCAAGATTGATGGGAAATGTATTTTTGGCTTACTCGTAGCAATATCATGGTGCTGAATTTTTAATACTAGTGCACAAATATGTACACGGGGGGTGCACTTAGTGTATCTAGTCCAAACTACGTGCAAACAAAACTTTGTACAACCTATATTATATCCTAAAATTTAAATAAATGAAAACAAAAAAAATATTAATATATTTTCCTAATTTGAAAGTTTATGTTTTGAATTATTGATATTTTTATTTGCTAATGATAATCAGTTACAAATTTTTGAAGTAAATATATACACTGCAGAACTGAAAAATAACCTTCACACCCCTATATTATATCCTAAAAAATTGTCTAAAATATGAACGAAAAATTCCTAAAAATAACTCTCTATTGAAAGTTCATTTGGAGTTGAATATTGATGCAACGGTCATCTAAATGTGTTCTCTATAAATATTTGAGTTGGAAAATATGCCATTTTAGATTCATTTTCAACCTTTTCTAGAAATCATTCCATATTTCATTTGAGTTGGAAATTTTGGCAATAGAAAACTATAGTCATTATCAAACAATGCTCAAAATTTTAGTTTGATAATTATAGTTTATTAGAAACCACTTGTTCGCACGTGGTTTGTAGTAGTAGAACCAAGTGCCCTCCCCGAGAGTATGTACTAGTCGGGGTACTACATTCTTTCATGAAAAAAATGCTTAATTTATTTGCACCTTGCATCCTTCTGAGCACAAAAACTAATCTGATAAGTTAGCATTTTACAATGAGAAGCATCAGTTTACAAATATCACTGCTAGTTGCAAACAATCCTTTGTAATGCTACTTGTGAAATTGAGGTCTATGCAAACTCACACCTATTTATATTTCAAGCCGTTAGCCGTGAAAGTGGGCTTCTTCAGAATGGTTCCATGGAATTTCGTAGCTGATTTGTCAGTTTGGGAAGAGAGGAGCTTTTTCACATTTTGATTCTGAACTTATATATGTGCGTTTGTATCTTCAGAGTTGTTACTGGGAGGCGTCCTTGTTCGGTGAAGTGTTTCCTTGGCGGGACCTTCGTAATCAGTATCTCTTAGTGTTGGGAATTGGTCCGTCCTTGTGGAATTTTATTTGACATGAGAGTAGGTGTTCAACCTGCCTCTGCGGAGCTCATCTTGGGGAATCCCAAAATTTGTGTACTACCAGAATGCGCCTCATTTGGCTGGGAGTATTTTGTGAGAGATATTAACACAAGCTATGGGGTATGCATAGGTAGAATACATAGTTCCAATTTAGTTCAAACATTCATTAAAGGCAAGCTACTTTGGTCACTATTCATGTGACTCACAGACAAGGGAGGTTTTCTCACATAGTCAGTATAACAATTGGAGGTATATGCTCTCATCATTAAGTAGATTTCACAATCAGGGCGATGCACAAACCTCCTGACCAATAATTTTTTTTGCCAACCTTCAAGAGTGTTGGTTGTTGCTGCAAATCATTGTTTTAGTTGAAAATCTGCCGCCTGAACTAACCACAGCTCTCAGGTTTTGTGTTTCAGAACAAAAATACCCATACAATGTGGAGGGCTGCTATCCGTGAAGAAAGTCATCAACGTGGATTTTTGCCGGAACTGTCTTGTTAACTCACAGCCCAGTGGATAGTATCTTGGCAACAGAGTGTTATGTGAATTGCTCTTCTAGATATTGGATAAGTTCAGCTGGAAACAGAATGGCATTCTACATGTTTGGACCTTTGATTGCCTTTCTAAGATTTCATGTTTTGATAGAAGTAAGGCAATGATGGTAATGCCAAAGAAATTGTGGCCCTTCTCTAGAAAAGAATTCGGCAAACGGAGAACATGAGTAGTCTTCATCTTTATTTCATACGGAGTAGGAAACTCCAATTGATGCAGACTCGCAACATGTGTATTGTACTGTACAGCAATGGTCGGCATGCCCGAGGTGCTCTACTGTAGACAAATAGCCATAGGTACAACATTCATAGGACCTTTGCACTTGCTTTCCGCAATTTTAAGCCTTTTGTACAACTAAGAACTAGATAGTAACCTAAACAACAAAACTGCACGACACTTGGGGCAATGAAGTGCTGCTACGTGGCTATGACTATAAATCATGAACGATGTTGGAGATACTCTTTGAGGTGTGCAAGTAAGAAGGTATCCAGGTTCAGAATGTATTAGAGGATAGTGCTATCTTTTGTTTTTACTTTACATTGGGTCGAGAAATAAGTTCATTAAGACCTAGCTCCAATAACGTAGTAAGAGTGGTGCAACGTCTGCAAATACCCGCAAAAACTTCAATCAACATCAAACTAATCCTAAATAATTTATTCAACTCCTGCACATATACAATCAATCAATTTCAGGCCATTTGGGCACTTGGGGAGTAAATAATATTGTGTTGTGGAAGAGTCAACTCAAATGGAAAAACGATCAATTCAGGATCTCAAGTCAGTTAATTATTGAAAACCAAAGTTTAGACTTGTGCACAGATCCTACCATTGCATTGGGAAGATCGGTTTCATGGGCCTTAAAAGCTGGGGATGTCGTTGATGTAATACAAAATCCAATAATTAATCTCGTGTATTGTCTATTACACAAGTGAATATGAACTAAATATCAATAAAACATGGAGTGATGAAAGAACCTCTAATTAATCTCCTAACTAACTCAATCTTTGCAAACTAACTCAGTATAATGGTCGACGTTACCTATGGTAGCGGCTCATTCATTGCAAAATCCTGCTCCCATGCCCAGAAAAAATGCACGTGTTACAGCTTTTCTTACAAACATTACACCGTTCATTTCAACTTCTACGAGACACGTACAAATATTCCACTGTTCTACTAAAATACATTATTTTACTTCTCTTTTTTTCAAAGAAGACTGACTGGGAGAAGAAGAAGAGAGTCACGGCAGTGTCTCCCTCATCAACGGTTTTCTCAAATGCTTTCAATCCTCAAGAAAAGTACCGAAATGAATAAAAAAGAATGAGTTGCATCTCGCAGTAATTGAAAACCGGCAGTAGTGGATGCAATTTTACCTTTCAAAGGCTACTCAGTGTTACAATGCGTGTATTGAGCAGCACAGTATTATGCATACTCCAATAGGAAGCTAAAGAGTGAATAGCAAAAACATAAACTGCTAAATCACTTCCCTGCAGTGCTCATCCAATGTCCTCGACTTCAAATTTGCCTCGGCTGCATGCTCCTAATTTTGAAGCCAACGACGTTGACGGGAGTTTCATATTTCAATGCAGGTACACCCTCAAAGACATAGATATCATCAACGAAGATAATTTGATCAGTTGCTGGTAAATAGTACGGTAGTAAACAATAAAGTCCTTACGTCTCCCCAGCGTTGAAAATACCACCAAACCAGATAAGCTCTGGTCTTCAGTTGGCTCACACGGATCCCACGCAGTAGGGAATAGTCCTCTCGCTGACGTCGGCCACGTTCAACAGTGTTTTCTTCACGTGGGGCGGCTGCCACTACTTTCCTGCCCAAAGCGACCCCACCAACGTCCCTGGTTTCCGGTCGACCATTCACTGGCGATGCCCCCAGCGACTCCTACGGACCCCAGCCTCTGCAACTTCTCTACTAGTCTACTCTTGCCTTCTCTGCGTCGTATTTGCGTCTGCTTGTTGGCAGTAGTTCTGGAGCTATGGCGTCTCCGCAGCTTCGTCCTCGGAGCTTATGCGCACACGGAGGAGGATAAACCGAGGCTCTGCTCTCATGGATGCTACGTACGTGGTTTTTGCCTGTCCAATTCTTCTCTGCTGCGTGGCATTTCGTTGCTGGAGTGTTCTGCAAGCCAGAGAGACGACCCCAGATGCTCTTGGATCCTCACGGCAGTAACGGGTATGTGCACTTCCTAAGGAATGCGTTCAAGTGTGAGACTGCGTGTGGTTCCCTTGATCATATTGCTTCAGATTGGGTTGGGTTTGGTAGCAAAGCATGTCAGCGCGCCTGAGCGTGTCGTTTTGGGAGGCCTTGTGAGTGACTTTTGCATCTTGGAAGCGCTTTTATAGGTGCTTCTAGTTTCAAAAGGCTCTTGAGTTTGGGTCTTGTGTTTGGCTTGTGTGTTGCAATTAGGTTTAGTAGCTTACAAGCTCTGGTTACAATTGGTCTCTGCTTGCAGTTGTATATCAGCTCTCAGGGCAATACTTCGAGTTGGAATACATTTCCTCCGTGATGATGTCGATAGAGGGCCAGTGCTCTTTCATGGGTGAATTTACTAGAGATAATATGTCTCACATTGAGTCTCATAGTACTCTGGAATGATTGGCAAATTGGTGCAAGAATTTGGCTTAGATACTGTGAGATTCAAATTTGTTTGCAATGCTCCAGGGACGTACAAACTTGCAAGCTTCTACAAAGATGAGGAGGATTTATATTTCTCTCGAGAATATTGGCGTAGGAGTGTGGACATTGATGAGCTTTGGATACAATTCAAGGCTATAAATTCTCAGGACTAGTGGCGGTGAAAGTGGGACTTCATCTTTTATTTATTCAGGACCCCTCATGATGCAACAATTTATCCCCATGGACGTAGATGAAACATGATTTGAAATTGTTTTTTCATTCAAAAACATTCATCCATTGGAAGGAGCGCTACTACTATTGGAGACTTTGTTGCAATTTAGCTATTTCATTCATTGAGAAATGGGGGTCCAGGTTGGAGCACTCACTTGAAATTCTTTGTATCTTATTTTCAATATATTATTGGTCATCAAAAAGTCTTGGCGTAGAAGGGGAGGCGTTTTCAAAGTTAATCAATCACAAGGAAGGAGCTACTCACCAAGTGATCTTTGATGTGGCTTGAGATTGGAAGTCTTTATTATTTTCAAGGTACGACAAGGCCCCAAAACACTCTATGTCGAGCATTGCACTTGTAATCTTCTTAACAAGTATGGCATTGCATTTGAAATTGCAATGTGCAAATTCATTTATTGCACAATCTTGAGATTGGAGATAGTACAATTTTTATCATCAATAGTGCTGATCACAAAATATTAATCCTTTTTTTACGGTATTATGAAAACATTAATGTATATAATGAAATCGCTGTTGCTATGTTCAAAATTTATATTTTAAAATGTAAAGTTTTGTAGCTTGTGAATTTTGGCAATGATTATGGTAGTTTTATAATCTTGTGTATTTGCATTATACTAGATTTGTGTAGACCATGGTAAGTAGTTTTAATATGACTAATGTTTAAGTATTTTTTTGGGGTCCTTGCTAATTCTCTTTGTTTGAGAGTGATTATCTAACTATTTTTGTTGGATTTGTTTTGAAGATATCATAGATCTTTTGCGATATTCCTCCCTTTGTTGCATGTAATGGCACGCCTTTTGATATGCATGACAAGGTTCTTTGCAATGGTCACCTTTTGGAGATACATTGATTTTGCATGGTTTTTCTGGTGAGCACAATTTTTATTTAGTAGTCAATAAGGATTAGAAAGTGCATGCTCGAACCAAATATTGTTTCTATTACATAGGTCTCTTTATAGTTTTCCATTGGATTTGGTTTGGACATTGCAAGCAATCTTATTTTAAGCATTCATCTATGTAATCAAAATTTGAAAGTATCTACTGCAATTTCAATAGATATACAACTCCATTAGTAGTGGTCAATGTCTTTTAATTTGTAGAACATGTTTGCGTAATATATTATTATAAGGTAATATTCTTTCCTATATCTCGTTGACAATCGATATGAAATGTTCAGGAAAGACAAGGACTTCTTACAAGTGCAAAGTGAACAATATAAAAGACTTCGGAGTTTTATTCCAAGTCTTGAGAAATGCTTGAAGGATATGGAAGCATCTTCCAAGGCAAACGTCTTGAATAAAAATCAATGCATACATCTTTATGGCAAACTCATATTGACTATGAAGGGGATTGACAAAATGTTGTCAAGTGCTACAAAGGACCTCAAGTTCCAATCTATTTTTGAAGAATTGCATTGTCTTCAAAGGAAAGTGGAGATTGTTGGGAAAAGTTGCATTGACCAAGAACGATGGTGTCATTCCGCCGTATTTCAACTCCAAAACAAAGAAACCTTTCGTGAGTTGCTTTTAGATTTGAAGTGTTGTTATAATGCAGCACTGGATGTGTACTTATTGCGCCCTCCAAATCAAGCAGATGGAATGGTACCTATCCAATTTGATGCAGCTACCCATGAACAAGTCCTTGAAGATGGAGAAGTGTTGAAGAAGAAGCTTGAACTTGTTCCTGAGGTAGAAGGGTCAGAGGATTATGGAATGGCCCAACATCTATTGTTGAGACTCAAAAATTTGGATGGATTTATTGGAGGAGACTTGGATGCTTTGGAAATTCCCCTTGATTTCAAACCACCAAATTTAATCAAAGAAATTGGTACAGGAAGTTATGGACTTGTGTACAAATCTAATTGGTTGGGTCTTACAAGTGCCACAAAAGTGTTGGAAGGTGACCTTGAATATCTTTCCAATTCTCGAAAGGAAGCTAGCATCTTGGCAGGCTTAAGCCATCCCAATCTTGTTCAATTTTTTGGTTGTGGAATTCACAAAAAAGAAAATGAAAATGATGAGGGAAAAGAAATTTGTGAGATGCATTTGGCGATGGAGTTGATGGAATCAAGCTTGTCTCAAATTTTGCAAAAAGCCAAAAGACCTTTGCCCTATCATCTTGCAATTGACATCATGCACCAAATTGCCAAGGGTGTGTATTACCTTCATGATATGCAAGTTGCTCACCTTGATTTGAAACCTGATAACGTCTTGTCAAGTTCAATATCTATAGAGGGTATGGATCCTCATCACTTATTCAAGGTCACTGATTATGGCACTTCTCAATTGGAGGTCTACAACAATCCTGAGCATCCAAAGCCATCAAAGTATACAATTGGCACAATAGGCTACATGTCCCTTGAAATGATCAAGGGGGGAAGAATGCCAATGTATCCATTTCAAGCTGATGTGTGGTCATTTGCCATGATATGCTCAGAGATTCTAACAGGAGAGACTCCATATTGTGGTTTGAAACGAAAAGATTATTATGATCAAATATCACATCCACAAGGCATTGGAAGTAAAAGGTTTAGACCGGCCCTCCCGAACAATTGTAAAGAGTTGACAAACTTAATTGAGCAATGTTGGGCTCAAGACCCTCTTCAACGGCCCACATTTTCTAATATTTGTGAGAGGCTCATGAGTTTAGAGAGGTCCTTTTTGAAGGGAATCTATTCCAGCAAGATGGTTCCACAATTTGGCCCATCCTCTATGTTAAGAGATTCCAAGTCCATCATGAACCAAGCCCTAAAGGTATGCAATTGCCAAACTATGGAATTTACCTAGTTATGTTTGCTTTATGGAACTCTATGGTGCTTGGCATTTGTTGTTTAGGTGTAATGTTTTAATTTATTATGAAAATGTTTTAGTAGACGTGCATTTTTTTACTTGTACAGGTGGATGAACCAATTGCACCTCCAAAGGAAATTGTGGTTGATTTAGATCACCAATTACCTACAATCGAAGGGCTTTGGGGAAGGAAGTATATAGGTGTTGTCGGCCCGGGTGGAATTGGCAAGACCACACTAGCAAAGGCAATGTATGAGTCTGTGAATTCATATTACGAGGCATCATGCTTTGTAGCAGATTGCAAAAGCTATCAAAGTTCCTACAAATTATTGTGCAAGATATTATCAAAACTTGGGAAGTCTCGGAAACCCAAGAATTTGGGAGATGCACAGGATATGATGAAAGAAGTGTCAACTGAAAAGACCATTCTTTTAATATTGGATGATATCAAGAATGAAGCTCAAGTGCGTGCTATAGTACCTCCCCACATTGTTCAAGCTAGCACGGTTATGACAATAGTTATCACCACACGTGAATGGAGTACAATAGAATCCTTTGTTGACAAAAGGTTGGATGTTCAATTGTTGGATGAAAAGGCAGCATCAACGCTTTTCACTACTCACCTATCTTGGGATGAAGCTTCTTTATCCCCCGACTTTGTGGCCTTGCGCAAACATATTGTGAAAGCTTGCAATGGCATGCCTTTGAGCTTGAAAGGCATGGGAGTATTTCTACGTCGTAAAGAGAGGTTGCGAAGTTGGGAACGAGCATTACAGAGGATGGCAAGAGGAAGGAATTTGGATGGTGATGAAGAACTTTGGAACACCTTGAAAATCACCTTTGATGGATTCAACAACGATGTTGAAAAGAGCATGTTTTTGGACGTGGCTTGTTTCTTTTGTCGAGATGTATCTCCATTTGGCATATCAAAAGAGACACTCTTGTACATGTGGTCTAGAGATGGCATTCTTCCTTTGAAGGAATTTGAAAGTTTGGTGAGCATGTCATTGTTGAAGCTCAATGAAGATGGTGAAACTATAGAAATGCATGACCAATTGCGTGACATGGGACGAATGTTTGCCAAGAATACAAGAATTTGGAATGCGTCCATGATACCTGAAAGTGGATTTACAATTGAGGTAACATTCTAGCTTTGTACTTGAACATGATTGAACCGTGTATTTTGTTATATACTTTCAAATGCAATAAGTAAACCTCCAAATTCATATTATTTTAAGAATCCTAAACTTTGTAGTTTGTTGGAGAAATCAATTAATTGATACCTTTATATTAGAGATATAATCTTGGATGTGATTCAATCTCATTGAAGCTTCTTTGAAAGCAGGTTGCTGAGGTTCTTGAAGGCATTTCTTGGCGGGGCACTATGAACCATCTGCCTTTGATAGAAATGGACCGTAGTTTTCAATTTGAAAATCTTCGTGTCTTGATTTTGGTTAGCGCTTGGGGCAATCTTGATGCAGACTTTGAAAACTTGAGTATATTACTTCAATTTGCTTCTCAATGTTTAAGATTGGAGGCACTTATTATAGAGAACTCTCAAGCGTTGATCGGATTGCCTACCCCACTTCCAGCAAAGACTGCAATTACTTTGCAGAAGACAATATCGAATCTCTGCAAGGCTTGTCCGTTGTTAAGGATTCTTGATCTTGTAGGTCTTGGATTCTTTAAGTGGTTACCAAACAAATTTGCATCAAGCCATACCTTGTTGAGCCTAAATCTCAATTCTTGCTCTAGATTGAGGTCATTGCCAAGGGAGGTTGGAAGCTTGTTGTGTTTGAAAACTCTCAATTTGGGTAGGTGTGCAAGCTTGATGGTATTGCCAACGGAAGTGGGGAACTTGTCTTCCTTGACTACTCTTAACTTGTCTCACTGCTTGTGCTTGGTGGCATTGCCACAGGAAGTGGGGAACTTATCTTCCTTGACTTTTCTTAATTTATCAGGGTGTTCTCGCTTGGTGGTGTTGCCAAAGGAAGGGGGGAACTTATCTTCCTTGGCTGCCCTTGGTTTGAAAGGGTGTTCAAGCTTGGTGGCGTTGCCAAAGGAAGTGGGGAATTTATCTTCCTTGATTGATCTTGATTTGGAAGGGTGTTCTCGCTTGGTGGAATTTCCAAAGGAAGTGGGGAACTTATCTTCCTTGACTTTTCTTGGTTTGGAAGGGTGTTCAAGCTTGGTGGCATTGCCAAAGGAAGTGGGGAACTTATCTTCCTTGACTACTTTTGATTTGGAAGGGTGTTCAAGCTTGGTGGCATTGCCAAAGGAAGTGGAGAACCTATCTTCCATGACCGGGCTTTATTTGATGCAATGTTCATGCTTGGTGGCATTGCCAAAGGAAGTGGGGAATTTATCTTCCTTGACTGCTCTTGGTTTGAAAGGGTGTTCAAGCTTGGTGGCATTGCCAAAGGAAGTGGGGAACTTATCTTCCTTGACTTTTCTTGATTTGAAAGGGTGTTCAAGCTTGGTGGCATTGCCGAAGGAAGTGGGGAACTTATCTTCCTTGACTACTCTTGGTTTAGGAGGGTGTTCAAGCTTGGTGGCATTGCCAAAGGAAGTAGGGAATTTATCTTCTTTGACTAGTCTTGGTTTGCAAGGGTGTTCAAGCTTGGTGGCATTGCCAAAGGAAGTGGGGAACTTATCTTCCTTGATTGGTCTTGATTTATCAGGGTGTTCAAGCTTGGTGGCATTGCCAAAGGAAGTGGGGAACTTATCTTCCTTGACTACTCTTGGTTTGGTAGGGTGTTCAAGCTTTGCGGCATTGCCAAAGGAAGTGGGGAACTTATCTTCCTTGATTGCTCTTGGTTTGAAAGGGTGCCCAAGCTTGGTGGCATTGCCAAAGGAAGTGGGGAACTTATCTTCCTTGACTAGTATTGATTTGGAAGGGTGTTCAAGCTTGGTGGCATTGCCAAAGGATGTGGGGAACTTATCTTCCTTGAAAACTCTTGGTTTGGAAGGGTGTTCAAGCTTTGCGGCATTGCCAAAGGAAATCAGGAACTTATCTTCCTTGACTTATCTTGGTTTGGAAGGGTGTTCAAGCCTTGTGGCATTGCCAAAGGAAGTGGGGAATTTATTTTCCTTGACTGCTCTTGGTTTAGGAGGGTGTTCTCGCTTGGTGGCATTGCTAAAGGAAGTGGGGAATTTATCTTCCTTGACTGGTCTTGGTTTGGAAGGGTGTTCGAGCTTGGGGGCATTGCCAAAGGAAGTGGGGAACTTATCTTCCTTGACTACTCTTGGTTTGGTAGGGTGTTCTCGCTTGGTGGCATTGCCAGAGGAAGTGGGGAACTTATCTTCCTTGATTGCTCTTGGTTTGAAAGGGTGCCCAAGCTTGGTGGCATTGCCAAAGGAAGTGGGGAACTTATCTTCCTTGACTAGTATTGATTTGGAAGGGTGTTCAAGCTTGGTGGCATTGCCAAAGGATGTGGGGAACTTATCTTCCTTGAAAACTCTTGGTTTAGGAGGGTGTTCTCGCTTGGTGGCATTGCTAAAGGAAGTGGGGAATTTATCTTCCTTGACTGGTCTTGGTTTGGAAGGGTGTTCGAGCTTGGGGGCATTGCCAAAGGACGTGGGGAACTTATCTTCCTTGACTACTCTTGGTTTGGTAGGGTGTTCTCGCTTGGTGGCATTGCCAGAGGAAGTGGGGAACTTATCTTCCTTGATTGCTCTTGGTTTGGAAGGGTGTTCGAGCTTGGGGGCATTGCCAAAGGAAGTGGGGAACTTATCTTCCTTGACTACTCTTGGTTTGGTAGGGTGTTCTCGCTTGGTGGCATTGCCAGAGGAAGTGGGGAACTTATCTTCCTTGATTGCTCTTGGTTTGAAAGGGTGCCCAAGCTTGGTGGCATTGCCAAAGGAAGTGGGGAACTTATCTTCCTTGACTAGTATTGATTTGGAAGGGTGTTCAAGCTTGGTGGCATTGCCAAAGGATGTGGGGAACTTATCTTCCTTGAAAACTCTTGGTTTGGAAGGGTGTTCAAGCTTTGCGGCATTGCCAAAGGAAATCAGGAACTTATCTTCCTTGACTTATCTTGGTTTGGAAGGGTGTTCAAGCCTTGTGGCATTGCCAAAGGAAGTGGGGAATTTATTTTCCTTGACTGCTCTTGGTTTAGGAGGGTGTTCTCGCTTGGTGGCATTGCTAAAGGAAGTGGGGAATTTATCTTCCTTGACTGGTCTTGGTTTGGAAGGGTGTTCGAGCTTGGGGGCATTGCCAAAGGAAGTGGGGAACTTATCTTCCTTGACTACTCTTGGTTTGGTAGGGTGTTCTCGCTTGGTGGCATTGCCAGAGGAAGTGGGGAACTTATCTTCCTTGATTGCTCTTGGTTTGAAAGGGTGCCCAAGCTTGGTGGCATTGCCAAAGGAAGTGGGGAACTTATCTTCCTTGACTAGTATTGATTTGGAAGGGTGTTCAAGCTTGGTGGCAATGCCAAAGGATGTGGGGAACTTATCTTCCTTGAAAACTCTTGGTTTGGAAGGGTGTTCAAGCTTTGCGGCATTGCCAAAGGAAATCAGGAACTTATCTTCCTTGACTTATCTTGGTTTGGAAGGGTGTTCAAGCCTTGTGGCATTGCCAAAGGAAGTGGGGAATTTATTTTCCTTGACTGCTCTTGGTTTAGGAGGGTGTTCTCGCTTGGTGGCATTGCTAAAGGAAGTGGGGAATTTATCTTCCTTGACTGGTCTTGGTTTGGAAGGGTGTTCGAGCTTGGGGGCATTGCCAAAGGAAGTGGGGAACTTATCTTCCATGACTGGTCTTGATTTGAAAGGGTGTTCAAGCATGGTGGCATTGCCAAAGGAAGTGGGGAACTTATCTTCCTTGACTACTCTTCGTTTGGAAGGGTGTTCAAGCTTGGTGGCATTGCCAAAGGAAGTGGGGAACTTATCTTCCTTGATTGGTCTTGATTTATCAGGGTGTTCTCGCTTGGTGGCATTGCCAAAGGAAGTGGGAAACTTATCTTCCTTGACTTTTCTTGGTTTGGAAGGGTGTTCAAGCTTGGTGGCATTGCCAAAGGAAGTGGGGAACTTATCTTCCTTGACTTTTCTTGGTTTGGAAGGGTGTTCAAGCTTGGTGGCATTGCCAAAGGAAGTGGGGAACTTATCTTCCTTGACCGGGCTTCATATGATGCAATGTTCAAGCTTGGCGGCATTGCCAAAGGAAGTGGGGAACTTATCTTCCTTGACTACTCTTGGTTTAGGAGGGTGTTCAAGCTTGGTGGCATTGCCAAAGGAAGTGGGGAACTTATCTTCCTTGACTGGTCTTGGTTTGCAAGGGTGTTCGAGCTTGGTGGCATTGCCAAAGGAAGTGGGGAACTTATCTTCCTTGACTGGTCTTGGTTTGGAAGGGTGTTCAAGCTTGGTGGCATTGCCAAAGGAAGTGGGGAACTTGTCTTCCTTGTTTGAGCTCAACTTGGATGGGTGTGTTTTGTTAAGTTCTCTACCAAAGGATTTGGGATGGATACCATCATTACAAATTCTTTCTTGGAATAATTGTCCAATCTTGGAACCTTATATGTTGGTTGAATTGTCTCCACCAACTTCTTTGGCTAGTCTTGAAGGCAAATTTTGTTGCGTTGAAGGTGATCATCATGATGGAGTGGGTTGTGATGGATGCGAAGTGGTCCCCATAGTTGGGCCTCGCATGAAGGCAAAGGCCACTTTCAAAAGCAACTATGATTTGTGCCTAGAGTGTTTTACAAAATTGAAGCTATCATTGGAAAATTCAAGCCAATGATGAATTACAATAGTGGTTTTTAAGAAAATTGAGTGTATTGTGCAACTAAACTTTGGATTGTACAAACAGTTTATTGCAAATCATTGAGGATTATTTTCAAGATTTGGTTATATGGATTGCAATTATAGCCAAGAGTTGTGTGTTGCTCTCTTTTCAATTTTGTTTATTATTTAAGGATATTGGATTATGGATTTACAACAATTTTCTTGCATGTGTAACCATATGTTGTACACAAACACTTTCTATCATGATCATACCATGTCAACATGTGCCAAAGTATGAGTAAAAACAACAATGATTTACCAATGACTCCATGAGTGCCTAAACATTGTTAGTGTTCCATCCAAGGGAAGAGCACTATTGATTTTTGAAAAACTACGTGAGTTAAATAAAAGATAGGGTCCATTTAACCCCTAAATGCCCAAGGCACCAATATCTAGTGTTTGCAAAACTTTGAAGTTAAATAAAACCTAAACAATTTGATATTTTTAGTAGTTTATATTTTTAGAAAGCTCTTCTTGAAGTCTAGTTTTAGCACCAAAAGTCTGATCTCGAAAATAAATAATAGTGATTTTTCTATTCAAGTTTTGGTACAAAAGTACCCATTGCAATCTTGACTTCCCGTAGTATTGAGAGCTCTTGGAAATGAGCCTTAAATACACTAGACCTTGGAGAAAAAATCACATTCAAAATTCATTTAAAAGAAATGTAGAGTAGATTTTAAGAAGCCATAAATTCATCATGGTTATGCAAGTTAGGCCCTTTAACCTCATATTTGATTGGTCACCAACTTTTCAGATTTGATTTGTATAAAGAAGATTAAAAGATTTTTAGGATTTTAGCACCTTTATGATCAAATATTATAGTGTTTCACTCCATAAGTGACGTTGTTGTGTTTTCTTTTCCTATGAGTTCTCTAACATGTCTAGTTTGAATTTGTATTGTTACAATTCAAAAAAGAATGATACAACTTATCAAAATGTTAACATTTTGTTCAATTTAGAGCAAATTCCAGGAAGCCCAAAACAGGGTTTGGGCATTTAGGGGTTAATTCAATGCGGGGTAATTTTATATAATATGTCAGGCTACTATAGGGTCCATAACATGCTACATGCCCTATCATATATGTAAATTAGGCTATGTAAAATATCATGTAGTAGGAATTTGCTTTTTAATAAGTAAGCCTTGATAAATAGGGTCCATTCCAATTTTTCATATTACAATGAATATAGATGTGGACAAATCATTTTATATGGATGATAAATGTGAGACATGAGCCAAAAGTAGCACAAACTATCACATTTCATGAATAGGAAGGTTTACCTTAGTGGATTGAACGAACTAAAAATTGTACAACACAAAGATGGAATTTATAGTCTATTTACCCCCAAAAGGTTTTTGACTATATTTTCACCAAAGACACTCCAAAACTATCATTTTTAATGCAAGTACCAAATTTTAGAAAAAAATCATTTTTGGATAAATGTAACCGTAAGATCTTGTAGTGCGTTGATTTGAGAATACGTGGAAAAAAATTTTCTGAATTTTTCACTATGTAGATTGTAAGATATTAGTGTTTGAATTGAGAAAAAAACTTATTTTGTCCTTGCAAAAAAACGGGCAGCTGCACTTCACAAGGTCATACTTGTATGAAAAAAGGTCCAAAATGGTGGTTACTCTTTGGGTTCATTTTTGAAGTCAAGTTGGCTATATGCTTGAAAGATTTCAGATCATTTGGAATTGTACAACATATAGGAAAAAAATAGTAAGTAGAAAGAAGTAGAGAATGATTAAAAACACTAATTTGTTAATAATTTAATTATAGAATTGAAAAATGCTATGTTCTCAAAAAAGCATGTTCAGGGCTTTAGGGGTTAACTCCAATCTTTGAACCCATATGCATTAATTCCACTCATGTTGAATGAGATGTTCATGGGGTAGTTTCAAAAAGGGATTCTATAGTGTTCAATGTTATTAATCCTGAAGGCCAAAGGGCATTTGGCAAAAGAAAAAATTCCAAATTGCCAATTTTTGATGCATTGTCCAAAATACCTTTTCTTTTTCAATTCCAACTACAAAAAGTGTATTAAATAGCTAAGGCAATGTATGGAAAAAATTTCAGCCCATTTGACAACGTGGATTGAAAGATTAGAGCGTTTAAGATTAAAAATAACATTTATTTTTCATTCCTACTAATTAGGGTTAGCAAACTTTGAGCCCTTTCAGAGTTACATTTTTGGTTTACAAAAAAAATGAGGATTTTTGACTCTTTATAGGTATACAATTTTAGATTCACTCATGAAAAATTTGAAAAGCAAATATGGAATCTAACTTACACGAAATCAACCTACAATGCAAGAAGGTTAAGCACATTGGCAATACACAAATCATTGTTGATGATTTCTTGTGTAATGAGGAAATTTTTTCATTTAAATTCCAAATGGTAAAAATTAGAGACAAACATTTGGAATATATGGGAAAAATTTCAAGAACTTTGACTTCACATATTGCTTGATAATAGGTCTTGAGGTTAGAAGAAAATGTTTTTTCTTGAAACCACCCCCACATAGCTAACAAAATTTGACTCTTCTTAAAATGTGATTTGAGAATGAAATTTCTTTTGACAATTGTACATCATATTTAATGAATTACATAAATGCCAAATTTCAACAATTTATGAGAAGTTTTGCAAAAGAGGCCCAAATTGCCTAGGCTATTAAAAAAATTTAGGGCAAAAAATGGTTATGTTCCCATTGAGGGCATACATGTTCACATCTTGTGTCAAAATTTTGTGAACATCTGACCAAAATTGACTTCATAGGAACGTATTTGGATTTTTTGATTGTTTGTTCAATGGACAATTGGCCTTTAGGGGTCAAAAATTTCCACTTGATCAATGGCAATTGAATTTTTTTGTTTCATGATGCATACCCTATACACATATGTAGAAGAGGGAAGGAAAAATTTGTGAAGAAGGATGAAAGCAAGGAAATATTGGACACTTAATAAAATTTTATATATATGATAAACCCACTTAAAAAATGGCATGAATGTATTTACAAAAAGCATACGATATAGGAAATATGCCCCTCATAGCTTTTATGTAAAAATATGGTCATTTTAAATGCAGTAATTAACGTAAATAGCTCCACATCAAATATCCTTTTAACTCACGTGTATACTTTAAATTACAAAGAGTGATCTCTCCAGGCAAAGTTGACAGGAAATCTAGACGTCCGGATTCACGTCTAGACGTGCAGCGTCCGCGGGCATTGCTTTCCGAATGTCTATTGACATTCGATTTGGGAATCGACCGCCCGTCTAGTGGACGGTTGGACAGGGGACCTGGAGGTCGGACGAGGGATCAAGTGGTCAGACGGGCGGTCAGGAAGATAGAGGCGAATGGCAATTTTGATTTTTTCTTTATTTTGGTACAAAATGTAAATATGTAATAATGTAAAAGACCTCTTTATTCCTTTAGCAATTGAAGCCTTATAATTTGCCAAGCTAGGTATAAAAAATAAATTAATTCTTGGCTTCGAAGGAAGCTTTTATATTCTGCAATCTATGTGGAGATCTTTTTTGGTTTTTTTCTTCTAAGTATTTCATATTGTCCTACCACTGTACAGTCAAGTTCTTCTCATTTGCAAACTGCCGATTTCAATCATTCTAATTTATATTTCAAAGTATAAGAAGAAAATGGAATTTTCCTTCTTGTATAATTTGAACCCAATTCTTAAGCAATCCCATTGAAGCACACCGAATTTCAATTTCAAAGAAGAAAATTTTCGTTTTGGGTGAATTTTTGAAGTCAGTTCTCATGGTTTTACATAATATTTTATTGAAAACAGTTGATCATGGATTTTTTTAATTTGATTGCATAGATATGTAGCTATGTAGGGAACATCCATATGCACATCTTTTATATTAAAAAACACCCCATCAATTAAAATATATATAAGCTTCCAATAAGGGCTCAATATGAGGCATCATATAACCAAACTTTGTAATTTGAATGTCTCTATATTTTAAATAGATTTTTTCAAAGTAGTTGTACCATTATGTTCAATTGTACAAGATTAGTTACCACGTGAGGGGAAAATAGAAAAATCTAATTATAATATAGAATTATCAAATTTCACAACATTTGGACATTGTCACTTCAACATTGAAATCTCTACAAAAGGTAATGTAATAGTATTTGGGAGATGCTTGCAAAGGGAATGATGTGCGTAGAGATGTTTCCAATATACATATCCACAATCAAACTTAGGAAACTCATCATTAGTTGTTTTCACTAAAATATTATGTAAAACCATGAAAAATTGACTTCAAAAATTCACCAAAAAATGGAAATTTTCTTTTATGAAACTAAAATTTGGTACGGTTCATTTGGGATTGCATACGCTATTAGAAAGCATTGTTTTTTTTATGACATTAGCCCCAGACATGAATGTTTGAGCATTAAGGTAAAATCACCTATATCCAATTAGGGTCTGAAAAGTGAAAACCAACCTGTAGCATGCATGTATTTCCAACCAAAGCTGGAACAAATTTACAACCAAAGATTGTAATGCTTTTTTTTCTCCTTTTCAAGGTTGGAACTAAGAATGTCATGATGCATGTCCTAAAGTGTTATAATGTATGTAGAAAGTAGTGAGTGGGAAAGTAGTCACTTGATTGATCGGAATTGGAAGACTCTAAACCATGGATATGGGTTTGGCCTACTTTTTGGCTTCCAAAAATCACAATGATTTGAGTTTTGGGAATAAAGTTACCAAAAAATTATAGTCTCCATATTTCCTATCTTCTCACTTGGGAAAAATTTGCATTGCTTCACACTGTTCATGATCTTGTTTCCAAATCGCTTAAATGATCGGGTATGGGTGCAGTTATTTTTTGGCTTTGAACCTTCTTAACTTAAATTTTTTGCTGTAATGACTTTGAGTTTTTAATTTTATATGATGAAGAATTGAGTTGAAAATTAAGGAAAAAAATTCAAAAAAGAAACACTTAGTTTTCACTCATTAAAAAATTGTTAAGTAGAAATAGATTCAAGATTGAATGAAAAATGAAATCATTAATAACTCTAGGATAGGGTTGAAATATACTATTCTCAATGGTGAGATTGTTCTAACAAGAAATCTTAACCTTGTGAAACTTTTTCTTTTTTTTATATTGTCAAAATTGAGTTCAAAAATGAATCCTACAAGTTATTTTTTCAAAAAGATGCTCTAATTGCCCCCAAAATAAGATTGTCCATAACTTGTGCATAACAAATCCAAGTGGAATGAATCAAAGCTTCTTATGTAGATGAAAATAAATCTATATGAAAGAAATTTTTAGAAATTTTTAGAAATTTTTATTTAAAGTTTTTGTGAGGATTTTTTTCTGCCCGCCGAACTAAAATTTGGACTTTTTCTACCATTAATTTTATTACCGGGCACCGATTGAAATAAAAGTTACATTTTTGGAAAGCTAATGTGATTCTCTATCTTCTCAAAAAAATTCAAAAAATTATGGCAAATATTGAGATTATAGGAGCCTACCCGAAATCCATTTTGTCCCCCGAGGGGATAATGCGACTTTAGAGGTTAACTGTACAAAATCAAAGTAGACATGTTAGAGATCACATAGGACAATGAAAGACAACAATATTACTTATGGATGGAAAGATATTAATTTTCTCTCATGTAGGTGTTCAAACTTCAAGCAACAAAATTAAACTGAATTGTTTGAACCTTCATTTCACATGTCATCTCATGAAACTGATTAACACCTAAAGGCCCAAAGTCCCCTCGGGGGACACTTGGGATTTCGGATAGGTTCATTTTACTCGAAATTTTGGGCTGATATTTTGAAACATTTTTTGAAGCTAAGGAATCAAATTAGCTTTCTAAAAATATAATTTTTTTCAATTGGTGTTCGGGAGCAAAAGTTATGCCACCCGAAGTCAAAAAAACAACTCATCGGGCAGAAAAACAATCCTTTAAAAAATTGTATTTAAAAAATAAAAAATAAAATTCTCAAAGATCATATTTTTGTCTACATTTGAAGCTTCAATTCATTCTATTTGGACTCGGACTGAGAAAGTTATAGACAATCTTGTTTTTCAACTCATCTAGCATCTTCTTCAAAAAACAACTTATAGAATTCATTTTTCAAGTGCAGTTTTCAAATTTTTTCAATTTTCTTTTGAAAAGGTTAAGTTTGTTTTCAAGAACAATCTCACCGTTGGGACTATGCTGTTTTAATTCCACCTAAGACATATTAATGATTTAGTATTTCATTCAAATTTGGACCTCTCTCTACATAATAATTATCTTATATGTGAAAATCAAGTTTTGACATTTTGAAATTTTTTCCCCTAACTCTCAACTCAAATTTTCAATATAAAAAAATTAAACCCAATGGTGTGTAGTGCAAAAAAATCTACAAATGGTCGTCAAAGTCATCTGAAATTGCAGGCCACATTTCAAAAAAACTTCTTTTTTTAGCTTCAAATGCTAATATCTTCCAATCCATATGGTCAAACTTCATAAATTCTTACCACATATTCTTAGACAAGTGAAGTACAAGATCCTACAGCTAGATTCTAAAAAAAAAAAGTTTTTTTTTGGTTTCTTGAGTGATTGCAGTAGAAATGGCAGTTTTTAGTGGTTTTGAAGCCAGAAATTGCTTTGGGCCTTTCAGGGTTGAAGTAGGTCACTGAAAAATGATTAGATTCCACGATCAGTCATGCTTGACCTGAACATATATTTATATCTTCTCAGAATGTATTATACAAGTTTTTTAAATTAATTGTTAATGTCTTTTTACTTAGAAATTGTAGTGTATTTTTGGCTCATTTCCAAGAGTTCTGTCACAACGGAAAGTGATAGTTTTACAACAACCTTACTGAAATGTAGGTTGGGGATTTTTTATGGAATGAAGTAGTTCAGAAAATGGAGTTTGGGTGTAGAAAGTAGCCTTCAAAAAGCATTTTTGAAAAACTGAAACATTCGACAATAGCAATGTGGTTTTCTTTTATATAAGTTCCTATTATTGTTGATACCCATAGTGGATGCTTGCTCTCTTACGCATAGAAAAATTACCTCTTCTACAGCTGAAAATCTACTTTATAATAACTTGTTTCTATTACACATAGGAAAAATTGTACAAATTTGAACTAAATGTGAGTTAAGTAACATTGGAGTACAGAAAATATGTTTTTCATTCATGCATATAAAGATCAATGAATTTGATGATGAAAGGATATTAGCAATGATAGTAATTTGAAGTTTCTATATCCTATTTTTAATTGTCAAATGTATGTCTCCATCTAAATATGAGGTAAAGTGCCAAACATTTAAAAGGCCAACTAATATATGCCTTATGAATATTGACTACAAAGTTTTTTGATTCTAATTTCCTCACTTTATTTGAATTCCTATTCTTTGTGTAATTCAACCCCTAAAGGACCAATTTACTATTTTAGCAACATAGCGATTTGGGGTAGGTACTTGTGACTAGACTATTTTGCATATTTTAGGCCCAACCTTTACTAGAAGTTGTAGACAAGGAATAGAACCTCTCTTAGTGCATAGTGCGGGGATTATGCACTAGGAGAGGTTTATACATTTGGAGAGGTGCAGCACTGTTCATTGCGTAATGTGGCTTCTAACTATAGGGCCTCCAACCACATGGCTTCTAACTACAAGGCCTCCAATCACTATTCATCAATAAAGGCTTCAAAGTACTATCTCTCTTAGTGCATATTATGCACTAACAGGATATGCACTAAGAGAGGTTCTATTGTACCTTTTATGTGAACAAAATTTCATGACATTTGGAAATATGAATCAAAAGATATGGCCTAATATGTTATTTTTTCACAAGGTGGGCAATTTGGGCAGATTAGAAATAATCACTTTTTCAAAAATAAAAATTTAAAATTGATTTTCTAGATTTCTGAAAGTTTTGAATCATCCCATTTTGATCAATGATTTAGAAGACAGTTATGAGGAGTTTTCATTTGCGAGATACTATGGATTGTGAATTCTAAAATAAATTTAGAAATTGTTTATTGCACTCAATTTTCAGTAATCTTTGAAAAAAATAAAATCTTAGAATGTAGATTGTTAATTCCAACATAACAACCACTGAGATTGACCTTTCTTCAATTCCATAATTGAATTCTTAACAATTTAGTATTTTGAACAATTCTCTATTCCTTTCCACTTACTATTTATTTCCTCTATGTTGTACAATTCCAACTGATCTGAAAATTTTCAAGCATATAGCCAATTTCCTTGAAGAATGAACCCAAGAAATAACCACCGTTTTGGACAATTTTTGTACAAATGCAACCTTGTGAAGTGCAGCTGCCAAATATTTGGCAAGGTCAAAAAAAAGGATTTACGTCAATTCAAATGCTAATGATTTGCAATCCACATGGTGGAAAGGTCTGAAACTTTTTCCACATCTTTCCAAACTAGTGTACTTCAAGTTCCTATGGTAACAATTGTCAAAAACCAACTCTTTTTCAAAATTTGGTAATTGTGCTCAAAATGGCAATTTCCAAGCGTTTTAGGTGAAAACATGCTCAAGGAACTTAAGGGGTTCAGATTGAGAGGATTACTTCAACAGTGTCAGCTCATTACAAAAGCCAATAGGCGATGATAGTCTTCTATAGATTTCACAAGCATAAACAAGCTCGAACATACAAGCATAAATAATTAAAGATAAGCGGACCATTTTAATTGTTTGTCATTAAGCGACACGGCTAGCTTGCTACCAGATCACTATATACACTAGGGAAAAATTATAAACACAGTGAGCATCATTACAAATCATCCCAATGATCTCCTCACTAGAAACAAAGGCTCATCAATCTCTCTTAGCCAAACATATCCCGTTGCCCATTGGTGAGCAACACTAATCAAACCCTCCATAGCAACATTGTCAATTTGACAATGAGGAGCTCACAATGAAAAGTTCATACATTGTGCGACAGTCTAGCCTCGCGATTTGGGACCTTGCTACTTCAAATATTATTTCAGAACCTTCTCATACAATGTCCAAAGACTACAGATTTTAGGGATTCTCAAAATCGGGAAAAGGACAGTGATGGAAAAAAACCTAAGAAATCTAAGTCTTGGAGAACTCAAGACTTTAGATAAGTGTGCAAGAACCTCGCCAATCACTGGACAAGATGCACCAAATAAACTATATATATAAATAAATAAATAAACAAATAATCCATTTTAGAAATGGAAAGGGATGAAAACAGTAGAAAGCCACAAGATTGGGACAGAACACGTATTCAATCACTGCGAGACACATACAAACAGTCCACTTTTCTAAAGTAGAATACATTATTTTTACATTCTTTTTTTCAATGACAATTGGGAGAAGAAGGAGAGAGTCATGACAGTGGCTTCTTCGTCATCCGTTTTCTCAAATGCTTTCATTCCTCGAGAAAAGTGCCAAAATGAATCTTGTGTCTTGTATCAAGACTGATGGGAAATGTATTTTTGGGCTACTTATAGCAATATCATGGTGCTGAATTTTCAATACTAGTGCACAAGTATGTACTGGTTGAGGTACTACCTTCTTTCATTAAAAAAATGCTTAACTTATTTGCACCCTGCATCCTTTTGAGCACAAAGACTTAATCTAATAAGTTAGCATTTTACAATGAGAAGCCATTAGTTTACAAATATCACTGCTAGTTGCAAACAATCCTTTGTAATGCTACTTGTGAAATTGAGGTCTATGCAAACTCACACCTATGTTTCAAGCCGTGATGGTCATGAAAGTGGGCTTCTTCAAGTTCATGATCATTCTAGGCAAAGAAGCTGCAATCCGCAATCTGATTGATTCGCTCCATTGCTACCAAATGCACGTAACTTACAGCACATTCATTTTGTGTTAGCAAGATAAATGTGCCTCCGGACTGGACTTCATTTAGGTAGCTCATGTCAAGAAACAACTACGAATGAGCTTACTGCCCTGGCTAACTTCAAGAAGAACAAATATTAATGGTACAAACTACAGACACGCAGACCATTCTCCTAAACTCTGTTTTTTTGCGATGAAATTCCGTTTCATTTGTGTCAAAAACACACACAAAAGAACCCTAAATGGAGTCCCTTTGCCCTGGCCCCTGGCTGTTTATCCGCCACGTCTGCAATTTATTATTTTCAATAGAAATGATCATTTGTGTAAGAAATAAAATATCCTAAAATACTGAAATCCAGCCGGCCAAGCATTTCAATAGCACAGGTGATTTGTGACAGGTCTCGAGCATTGGAATCGGTCCCCACCTTGACAAAGACTTTACAGTTCATAAGTTAACAGCATTCCTTACATGGAGAATGGGACGGAAGAGCTAGGACGGTAGATCGGAAGACGCGACAACTAACGGAGAGAGCACCAGGTTGCAATTTTCAGGAGAGTCGGGTGAATCGACGCTCCCTGAGACGCACATCAACTTATCGTCACCAAATCACAAATGGCACCAAGACTCCAGGAGACAAGACACGGATCACTCACCACTAGGACCAACAGTCTGCTCATCAGGCAGCTACAACATCGATGTTGCATGCTCGCGGCGTCTCAGCATGCAGGCGGACTCCATTTTGTGGCAGATTATGATGGAGAGCGACCAAGAGCAAGTTCAAGAGCAGCCCCTAGACGCAGAAGACAATTCGTACTCCAAGCCATCCAATTCGGATCTCCAAGATGTGTTCAATTTGATTTATCGTGAACTTGTAGATGAATAGGCAGTTGGTTTTGGCCCGCGTTTGTTTTTGCTTTTGACTGTATGGTTTCTTGTTGCCTTTCGGTTCACCCTTGCCTCGGGTGTCTGTTCTTAGGTGCTTACATCCTTACCTTCGGGTGCCCACCCTCCAAGGATTTTTCTTCCATTCCCACCCTTCCGGGCTTCGTGCGGGTATCTTCTGTCAGTCAATCGCCCAACCCCGCCCTTCTGGCTGCCCTCTGCGGTCTCAACCTTGCCCGTGGGCAGTGTTCATTCCTCCTTTCAAAGCCTTTTAGGCGTGTAAGTTACTGCCCTCGGGCATTTTATTTTTCAATAAGGATCTCACCCTATAATGGGTTTTTCTCTCTTCCTTACGTGGAGAAGGTTGCCTCTGCACGCTACAGGTCCAATGCAAGGTAACTGTATCATTTGTTTCAAAAAAACAAAAAGACAATGCAAGGTAAATGCTAAATAAAATAATTTCACTACTACAGACAATCATGAATGCTCTTAACACCTACCGTATTGTATTGTATAGTGAGTTACGGACTGACTTTCTTTAATGCCGTAGTTGCAATTCCATACCCCTGACCCCTGTCCCTAGCTGTCTAGCTCCTTCTTGGAAAAGGCAAAAAAGAAGACCACCAGCCACCAGGTGGCCTGGATTGCTGGCTCCTTCTCTTCTTTTTTTTTCAAGCACAAATAAAACGAAATTTCATTGCAACTAGTGTAGCCCTGTGCTAATGCCACAGCCAAAACAAAAGCAAAAGTAATTTTCTAATTATTAAAGTCATAATAAAACCTTTTTGAAATTCAATAATTTTTGCATCGTATGCCCAAACACCACAAAACAAAGCCTGTCCACTCTTTTTTGACAAGAACTTTCCAATGGTACCAAGCATGTAGCCAAAATCAAAGTAAAAGTAATTTTCTAAATTTTTTTATCCATAAATACTTTAAACTTCAGTAACCTCCACATTGTAGGTCCAAACGCCACAAAACCAAGCCCGTGCACCCCTCCTCGCCGAGGGCTTTCCGATGGTACCAAGCACGCGGCAGGGAGACGCACGGTCCGGGAGATCTCAACGTAACAAAACAAACAAACAAACAAACAAAACAAAACAAACAAAACAGACAAACAAACAACCTAACTTAAGGTATGGATATCAATGGAATTTGTCCAAGTGTTTTAAGAAAAAAAAAAAAAAAATTCATTGCAAGGCTGGCTCCTTCTCAAAATGGCTATTGCGCTCCCTTGCAGTAGAAAACATTAATGCCTGACGCGATAAGCTTTGGCCTTGGCTCACACGAATCCCATGCAGTAGGAAACAGCCCTCTCGCAGTCTTGCTGACGTTGCCACGTTCAACAGTGTTCTTCACTTGGGGCAGCTGCCACTACTGGTACTACAGAATTCTTGCCAACCCATTATTGCCGGCTTTTATTGCCACTCCTTCACCAGTGTCTCAGGCTCCCTAGCGACGTCCATCGACTTCCCTAGACACCAACCTCTGCAACGTTTCTACTCTTGCCTTCTTTGCGCCCTACTCGCGTCTACTTGTTGGCAGTAGTTCTGGAGCTCTGGCGTCTCCATAGCTTCATCCTCTAAGCTTGTGCACATAAGGAGGAGGATAAGACAAGGCTCTGCTCTCATGCAGCATATCCCAGGCTTCGGGTCGGCCATTCACTGGCGACGCCCATCAACTTTCCCAGACTCCAGTCTCTGCAATTTTTCTACTCTGGCCTTCTCTGCATTGTATTTGCATTTGCTTGTTTGCTGTTCTCAAGCTAAAGAGTCTCCGCAACTTTGTCCTCTGAGCTAGCTTATCCACACAAGGAGGATAAGACGAAGCATTGCTCTTATACGTGTTGACAATGTTCTTGCCTATGGAGTACTTCGATCTATGGTGCATCATTTCGCCGTTGGAGTGTCTTACAAAGCGACAGAGACAACTCTAGATGCTCTTGGGATCCCATAGCAGTAGTAAGGTGTGTACACTTAGTAAGGAATGCATTCAAGTGTGAGACTGAGTGTGGTTCCCTCATCATATTGCTTCAGAGTTGGTTAAGTTTTGGTAGCAAGCAGTTTAGCACATCTTCGTTTGTTGTTTTGGGATGTTGTATGAGTGACTTTTGTCTTGAAAGTGCTTTTATAGGTGTTCCTAGTTTTGGTAGGCTCTTTGGATTTGTGTTGCCATTAGGTTTAGTAGCCTACAACTGGGCTTTGCTTGCAGTTGTGTATCAACTCTAGGGACGATACTTAGAGTTGGAATATATTTTGTTCATGATGTTATTGTACAAATACTTGTCAACAAAAGGTTGGTACTATTTCATGTGTGAATATGCTAAATATAGTGTGATCTCACATCCAGTCCCAGAATGTGCAATGATTGGTTAATTGGTGCAAGAATTTGGCTCAATGAATGAATGGTTGCGATGTTGCAAGGACAACCAAACTTACAAGGACAACCAAACTTACAAGTATGTGCGTAGACAAGGAGGATTTATACCTCTCATCAGAATAGTAAGGTCAAAGTGTGGACATTGATGAGCTTTGGAAACATTTGGCTATGAATTCTTGGGAAAGTTGGTGGTGAAAGGGGGACTTTGTATTTCATTTACTTTTGGGTCTCTCTCCTGATGAAACAATTTATCCCCATGGATGTGGATGAAATATGATTTAAAAATAGTATTTTCATTCAAAAACATTCACATTGGAAGAGTGTTATTGTTAGAGACTTTGTTGCAATTCAACTATTTCATTCATTGAGAAATGGGGGGCTATGGTAAATATTCCCTTGAAATTTTTTGAGTCTTTTTTTCAATATATTATTGGTCAACAAAAAGTCTTTGCATTAAAGGGAGGCACATTAAAGTTAATCAACCACAAGGCAGGAGCTACTTGCCTAGTGATCTTTGATGTGGCTTGTGATTGAAAGTCTTGTTCTTTTCAAGGTATGATGAGGCCTAAAAACACTTTGTTATGCATTGCACTCATAATCTTCTCAAGAAATATGGCATTGCATTTGAAATTGCAATGTGCAAATTCAATTGTTGCAAAATTGTGATGTTGGGGATAGTGAGTATTGTGCATGGTGGATAACATAGATTCAACCAGTTGCAACATGTATCTAAATGTTCCACTTGAGAGTCTTGTTTGATTGTGTTCACATTAATTGATGCTATCTACCAATAAAATTTGAACCTATTGCACACTATCAAAATATTGGCCTATTTCACTTTGATTTGAAGAATCATATCATTATGTTTTCAATAAATCTATGGAGTGCCAATTTTTGGTATATATATTCTAGTGAAAAAAGTCATTAGTATAGGTTGCATAATAGTCATTACCTTGTACAAGAATACTAACTAGTATATTATATTAGGTAGAGGGATGAACTTGAACTCTTCAATGGGTGCTATGACTTATCCTGGAATTGTTTTGAAGTTTCAAATTTTTTTTATCAAATGCATATGTAAGTTGTATTGTGAGTTATTACAAGTGGAGTTGGATACTAGTCAAATATTGTAATGAGTACTAGTTCTATGAGTTAAAGTTCTTTTTCATGTTGACTTAATTGACATAATACATGAAATGAATCTGTAGCTCCTTTTGTATAGCAATTGATAGATGTTTATTCATCCAATTTTGTTCTATCATTTTTAGGGACTAAATGATTTTGTTTGCAAGTAGGATTTGATTTTGAGCATGTGTTCATGGCTTGAGTTGTATTGATTGTGCTAATATTATAATGGAATACAATTGGAAGTTACACCCAACCAATTTTTATTTATGTTTTTTGAACTCATCAAGATAGTTATAAGTTTTTGAAGTCAAATTGAATAGGTTTAAGAGCATCTCTTTTTTGAATTGTTTGTTGTCCTATTCAAGAGAATAATATGTACTTTTGTTTAGGATTTCTTACCTTCTTAAATTAGGGGATGAAAAAAGTTTGGCCTTCCAATTGGAAGACATTATCTTCAAGCATTAATTGCCATCATGTTCACTTTGAACATTTTTAAACATCAATGCAAAGCCAACCAAAAAATCAAAGACTTAATTTCTTTAGCCTTCATAATTATGTTTTAAAAATTCTTATTTGCAAATCCAAGTCAATATGAGGCATTTGTCATTTTGCACATGCATTAACATTTGATTAATTTGATAAAAACACAAGTACTTGTTTTTTGAAGTTTACAATGACTTCCTAAATTGATAGTAAATGTATCCCACAACTCTTTGTAAGTTTAAGCTTGGTTTGATAAATTGATAGTTTGATTTTAAAGGAAATTTAAATTAGCTATCATGATGTGAATGGTGTCTTTTCTACTAGCATTATTGTGCTAGATTTGAAAGATTGAGACAAATAGAGATACATCCCTTCAAATATTCTTCAATGCAATGAAGACAGTGAAGAAATTAGAGATTGAATATTAGAAAATACATTAGATAATGATGTTGTCATCAACATGAACTATAGTTATAAATTAGCTAGAAATTATGTTTATGTTTCAATATTTGAAAGAAGGAATTTGAAAGTAGGCAAGTAGGATGGCCTTGAGAGAATATATATGCTAGTGAGATAATGATGTTGCTACT
Source organism: Neckera pumila (assembly GCA_963969595.1). Taxonomy (NCBI): domain Eukaryota; kingdom Viridiplantae; phylum Streptophyta; class Bryopsida; order Hypnales; family Neckeraceae; genus Neckera; species Neckera pumila. Next base: position 15,307,349 of record OZ018415.1, read on the forward strand.
TTGTACAAACTTGTAAAATATCCAAGTTATTGGGTTGGTGGTGCAAATGTTCTTTTTATATTAGAACTAGATTAGAATCAAACAGTATAAATCTAATGATGAAAACTTGCTCCTTTGTTGTATTTTAGTATGCAATTTCCACCATTCACTATTGTGTATTTTAAACTAAGTTTCAATCATATAGTGGAATTCTTGAAAGCAAGTTTCCTACTTGCATTTGTCGCATGATTTTTGTATAAAATTTGACATAGAAATTGAAGTATACTATAGTGACAAAAGTTTGTCTTTATCCATATTTGGATGCATATTTTGCACATCTGATGACCCATCAAACTTCCATTTTGATTAATTTTGTACCACTATATGTGTAAGAAGTTTCAAAACTTTGTATGGTGTTGTATTTGAGCATTATAACAATTACATGTTGAAATGACATTCCAATAAAAGATTATCATTGCTAAATTACCAATCCATTAGTGTACATCTTACTAAGTATTAATTAGTATGTAATTTGATTTTTAAGAGACAATTACAATGATCTACTTTTTTTTCTTTATAATTCTTGCAAGAGGTAGTATTCATCATAAGATTGTTTTTGCAATATTCACAAATATTTGCTAGGAAAGTAGTATCTTTTATTTTGTAATATAAATTGTTTGATAGATTTGACACAACTCTTTGTAAGAGATCATTTTTAATATATTATTTACTTGAAGTCTTGTTGGAACCTTGCTATATTTACACATTTGGATGTTATTTTCTAATTGTTTTCTAATTATTTTCTTTTGGATTTGTTTTTGAAGCTAGTGCAGAATTCTAATATTTTACTCCATTTGGAGCAAGAAATGGCACGTTTCTTGATGTGGATGGCAAGCTTCTTCACAATAGCAAACTTTTGGAAAGTCATGGATTTTGCATGGTCTACTTGGTGAGCATAAATGTTATTCAGTAAGTATTAGAGATTGAAAAGTGCATATTAGAATTCAATATTGTTCAAATTACAAAGTTCTTTGAATTGCTTTCTACTTGAAATATTTTGAGCTTTGCAATGAGTCAAACTATGAAATATGTGTTCTTCTCTCTACAAATAGACTATTCTTACAAGACAATGTTGGACGACATTTAACTTGTAGGATATGTTTGATGATTTTAATGTAGGTCATAAGGTAATTGCTTTAATTCTATCTTGTCAAGATATCTTATAGACAATAGATATTAAATACTTTGCAGGAAAGACAAGGATTTCTTACAAGTGCAAAATGAGTATTGTAAAAGATTGCGCAATGCTATACTAAGTCTTGAGGAATTCTTGAAGGATATGGAAACAACTCCAAAGACAAAGGTCTTGAATAGAAATCAATGTAGAAATCTCTTTGTCAAACTCATACTAGCCATAAAAGGGATCAACAAAATGTTATCAAGTGCTACTAGGGATCTCAAGTTCTAATCTACTTTTGAAGAATTGTGTTTTCTTCAAAAGAAAATAGAGATTGTAGGAAAATATTGCGTTGAACAAGACCAATGGTGCCATTCGGCTGTACTTCAACTCCAAAACAAAGAGACTTTTTGTGAGTTGCTTTTAGATGTGAAGTGCTGTTATGATACAACAAAGGATATATATTTATTCCATCATTAAAGTCAACCAAATGATATCCTGCCTATACAAATTGATATTGTTACCTATGAACAAGTTCTTGAAGATGGAGAAGAACTAAAGAGAAAGCTTGAACTTGTACTTCAAGGAGAAGTCTCAAAGGATTATGAAATAGCTCAATATCTATTGTTGAGATTGAGAAATTTGGATCGAGTTGATGGTGGAGACTTGAATGCTTTGGAGATTCCTTGTGATTTCAAATTACCAAAATTAATAAAACATAGGTAATGGAAGTTATGGAGATGTGTACAAATCCAATTGGTTGGGTCTTGCATGTGCAACAAAAGTGTTGAAAGGCAATCTCAAATATCTCATGACTTCTCGAAAAGAGGCTGGCATCTTATCGGGTCTAAGCCATCCAAATCTTGTTCAATTTTTTGGTTGTGGGATTATCAAAAAAGTTAATGAGAATCCTATGGAAGAAGAAATTAGTGAGATGCACATGGTGATGGAATTGATGGATTCAAACTTGTCTTCCATATTGAAGGAAGCAAAAGGACCTGTACCCTATCATCTTGCAATTTACATCATGCACCAAATTATATATGTGCGTTTGTATCTTCAGAGTTGTTTCTGGGAGGCGTCCTTGTTCGATGAAGTGTTTCCTTGGCGGGACCTTCATAATCAGTATCTTTTAGCGTTGGAAATTGGTCCGTCCTTGTGGAATTTCATTTGACATGAGAATAGGTGTTCAACCTGCCTCTGCGAAGCTCATCTTGGGGGATCCCAAAATTTGTGTACTACCAAAATGCGCCTCATTTGGCTGGGAGTGTTTTTTGAGAGATATTAACACAAGCTATGGGGTATGCATAGGTAGAATACATAGTTCCAATTGAGTTCAAACATTTATTGAAGGCAAGCTACTTTGGTCACTATTCATGTGACTCACAGACAAGGGAGGTTTTCTCACAGCCCTAGCATAGTGAGGTTAACAATTGGAGGTATATGCTCTCATCATTTAATAGATTTCACAATCAGGGTGATGCACAAACCTCTTGACCAACAATTTTTTTTTAACCAGTCTTGAAGAGTGTTGGTTGTTGCTGCAAATCATTGTTTTAGTTGAAAATCTGCCCCATGAACTAACCACAGCTCTCAGGTTTTGCGTTTCGGAACGAATATACGCATACAATGTGGAGGGCTACTATCCGTGAAGAAAGTCATCAACGTGGATTTTTGCCGGAATTGTCTTGTTAACTCACAGCCCAGTTGATAGTATCCTGGCAACAGAGTGTTTTGTAAATTGCTCTTCTAGGTATTGGATAAGTTCAGCTAGAAACAAAATGGCATTCTACAGGTCTGGACGTTTGATTGCCTTTCTAAGATTTCATGTTTTGATAGAAGTAAGGCAATGATGGTAATGCCAAAGAAATTGTGGCCCTTCTCTAGAAAAGAATTCGGCAAACGGAGAACGTGAGTAGTCTTCATCTTTATTTCGTACGGAGTAGGAAACTCCAATTGATGCAGACTTGCAACATGTGTACTATACTGTACAGTTAGGTACCGCTCATTTATAAATTGCCTACTTGAGCTATTCAGAAAATTTTGTATAATGTGGATTTAATTTTATTTGTTTTGGTCAGCATAATTATTGTTGCATCCTTACGCAATTGCAATCAAGTACATCAAATTTCACTTTCAAAAAACCTAAACTCCATTTTTGGTGAATTTTTTTATTTAATTTTCATGGTAATATAAATTAATTCATTGACAAACATTGGTGATGAAATTTTTTAATTTGATTGCATAGATATGTAGGAACATCCATATGCACATCTTCCCTTCAAACAAGTATCTCCAATAAAGTTCCATAATTCCTTCTATTGAGATTTCAATGATGAAGTTACAATGCCCAAATTTTGTACAAAAGATATCTCATATTGTATTTTGATTTTTCTATTCTCCTTTCACATGGTAACTATTTTGTAACATTTGAGCATGATGGTACATTTCCTTTGCCAAAATCTAATTAAAAGATAGCGATATCCATTTCTTCAAAGTTTAGTCAAACAACACTTTTCATTGAACTCTTCATTGCTCATTTGTTTGTTACTTAAGGGAGTGATTTTTAATATGAAAGATGTGCATATGCATGTTCCCTACATATCTATGCAATTGAATTAAAAAAATCTTCATCAATTATTTTCAATAAAGTATTATGTAAAATCATGAAATTAGACTTCAAAAATTTGCCAAAAATGCAATTTTGCTTTTTTGAAACTGAAATTTCGTATGCTTGATTAAGAGTGGGTAAAAATTCAATATTAATTATGCAGGACAAACAATGCCAATTTTATTTATATGTAATGTACAAATCTTTGAACTTTTCAAATAGGCAGTTTGTAAATGAGCGGTACCTGACTGTACAGCACAATGGTCAGCATGCCCCGAGGTGCTCTCCTGTAGACAAACAACCGTAGGTACAACATTCATAGAACCTTTGCACTTGCTTTCCGCAATTTCAATCCTTTTGTACAACTAAGAACTAGATAGCAACTAAACAACAAAACTGCACGACACTTGGGGCAATGAAGTGCTGCTACGTGGCTATGACGAAAAATCATGAACGATGTTGAAGGGGATACGTTATTCTTTGAGGTGTGCAAATGAGAAGGTATCCGGGTTCAAAATGTATTACAGTAGAGGATAGTGCTAATATCTTTTGTTTTTCCTTTACACTAGGTATAGAAATAAGTTCATTATGACCCAGCTCCAATAACATATGAAAGTGGTGCAACGTCTGCATATACCTGCCAAACTTCAACCAACATGAAATCAATCCTAAATATTCTATTCAACTCCTGCACATATCCAATCAATCAGTTTGAGACCATTTGGGCACTGTCTTGGGGAGTAAATAAAAATGTGATGTGGAAGAGTCAACTCAAATGGAAAAAGGATCAATTCAGGATCTCAAGTCAGTTAATTATTGAAAACCGAAGTCTGGACTTGTGCACAAATTGATGGCTGTATCCTACCATTGCATTAGGGAAGATCGGTTTCATGGGCTTTGAAAGCTGGTGATGTCGTTGATGTAATAATACAAAATACAATAATGAGTATTGTCTATTCTCTGCTAAATCCTGCTCCCGTGCCCAAGAAAAAATGCACGTGTTACAGCTTTTCTTACAAACAGTATACCGTTCATTTCAATTTCTACGCCACATACAAATATTCCACTGTTCTACTAAAATACATTATTTTACTTCTTTTTTTCAAAGAAGACTGACTGGGAGAAGAACAAGGGAGTGCGGCAGTATCTCCCTTGTCAACCGTTTTCTCAAATGCTTTCAATCCTCAAGAAAAGTGCCGAAATGAATAAAAAAGAATGAGTTCCATCTCGCAGTAATTGAAAAACCGGCAGTACTGGATGCAATTTTACCTTTCAAAGGCTACTCAGTGTTACAATGCGTGTATTGAGCAACACAGTACTGTGCATACTCCAATTGGAAGCTAAAGAGTGAATAGCAAAAACATAAACTGCTAAATCACTTCCCTGCAGTGCTCATCCAATGTCCTCGACTTCAAATTTGCCTCGGCTGCATGCTCCTAATTTTGAAGCCAACGACGTTGACGGGAGTTTCATATTTCAATGCAGGTACACCCTCAAAGACATAGATATCATCAACGAAGATAATTTGATCAGTTGCTGGTAAATAGTACGGTTGTAAACAATAAAGTCCTTACGTCTCCCCAGCGTTGAAAATACCACCAAACCAGATAAGCTCTGGTCTTCAGTTGGCTCACACGGATCCCACGCAGTAGGGAATAGTCCTCTCGCTGACGTCGGCCACGATCAACGGTGTTCTTCTACTGCGGCTGCCACTACTTTCCTGCCCAAAGCGACCCCACCAACGTCCCTGGTTTCCGGTCGACCATTCACTGGCGATGCCCCCAGCGACTCCTACGGACCCCAGCCTCTGCAACTTCTCTACTAGTCTACTCTTGCCTTCTCTGCGTCGTATTTGCGTCTGCTTGTTGGCAGTAGTTCTGGAGCTATGGCGTCTCCGCAGCTTCTTCCTCGGAGCTTATGCGCACACGGAGGAGGATAAGGCGAGGCTCTGCTCTCATGGATGCTATGTACGTTGTTTTTGCCTGTCGAATTCTTCTCTGCTGCGTGGCATTTCGTTGCTGGAGTCTTCTGCAAGCCAGAGAGACGACCCCAGATGCTCTTGGATCCTCACGGCAGTAACGGGTATGTGCACTTCGTAAGGAATGCGTTCAAGTGTGAGACTGCGTGTGGTTCCCTCGATCATACTGCTTCAGATTGGGTTGGGTTTTGGTAGCAAGCATTTCAGCACGCCTGAGCGTGTCGTTTTGGGAGGCCTTGTGAGTGACTTTTGCATCTTGGAAGCGCTTTTATAGGTGCTTCTAGTTTCAAAAGGCTCTTGAGTTTGGGTCTTGTGTTTGGCTTGTGTGTTGCAATTAGGTTTAGTAGCTTACAAGTTCTGGTTACAATTGGTCTCTGCTTGCAGCTGTATATCAGCTCTAAGGGCAATACTTTGAGTTGGAAAACATTTCCTCCATGATGATGTCTTTCAGAAACTTGTCGATAGAGGGCCAATGCTCTTTCATGGGTGAATTTGCTAGAGATAGTATGTCTCACATTGAGTCTCACAGTACTCTTGAATGATTGGCAAATTGGTGCAAGAATTTGGCTCAGATATTGTGAGATTCAAAGTTGTTTGCAATGCTTCAAGGACGAACAAACTTGCAAGCTTCTGCAGAGATGAGGAGGATTTATATTTCTCTTGAGAATATTGGGGTAGGAGTGTGGACATTGATGAGCTTTGGATACAATTCAAGGCTATAAATTCTCGGGACTAGTGGTAGTGAAAATGGGACTTCATCTTTTATTTATTCAGGACCCCTCATGATGCAACAATTTATCCCCATGGACATAGATGAAACATGATTTGAAATTGTTTTTTCATTCAAAAACATTCATGCATTGGAAGGAGCGTTACTATTGGAGACTTTGTTGCAATTTAGCTATTTCATTCACTGAGAAATGGGGGTCCATGTTGGAGCACTCACTTGAAATTCTTTGTATCTTATTTTCAATATATTATTGGTCATCAAAAAGTCTTGGCGTAGAAGGGGAGGCGTTTTCAAAGTTAATCAATCACAAGGAAGGAGCTACTCACCAAGTGATCTTTGATGTGGCTCGAGATTAGAAGTTTTTATTATTTTCAAGGTACAACAAGGCCCCAAAATACTCTATGTCGAGCATTGCACTTGTAATCTTCTTAACAAGTATGGCATTGCATTTGAAATTGCAATGTGCAAATTCATTTATTGCACAATCTTGAGATTGGGGATAGTACAATTTTTATTATCAATAGTGTTGATTATCGAAATATAAATAATTTTTTTACGGTATTATAAAAACATTAATGTATATAATGAAATTGCTGTTGCTATGTTCAAAATTTATATTTTAAAATGTAAAGTTTTGTAGCTTGTGAATTTTGGCAATGATTATGGTAGTTTTATAATCTTGTGTATTTGCATTATACTAGATTTGTGTAGACCATGGTAGGTAGTTTTAATATGACTATTGTTTAAGTAATTTTTTTGGGATCCTTGCTAATTCTCTTTGTTTGAGAGTTATTATCTAATTATTTTTGTTGGATTTGTTTTGGAGATATCATAGATCTTTTGCGATATTCCTCCCTTTGTTGCATGTAATGGCACGCCTTTTGATATGCATGGCAAGGTTCTTTGCAATGGTCACCTTTTGGAGATACATTGATTTTGCATGGTTTTTCTGGTGAGCACAATTTTTATTTAGTAGTCAATAAGGATTAGAAAGTGCATGCTCGAACCAAATATTGTTTCTATTACATAGGTCTCTTTATAGTTTTCCATTGGATTTGGTTTGGACATTGCAAGCAATCTTATTTTAAGCATTCATCTATGTAATCAAAATTTGAAAGTATCTACTGCAATTTCAATAGATATACAACTCCATTAGTAGTGGTCAATGTCTTTTAATTTGTAGAACATGTTTGCGTAATATATTATTATAAGGTAATATTCTTTCCTATATCTCGTTGACAATCGATATGAAATGTTCAGGAAAGACAAGGACTTCTTACAAGTGCAAAGTGAACAATATAAAAGACTTCGGAGTTTTATTCCAAGTCTTGAGAAATGCTTGAAGGATATGGAAGCATCTTCCAAGGCAAACGTCTTGAATAAAAATCAATGCATACATCTTTATGGCAAACTCATATTGACTATGAAGGGGATTGACAAAATGTTGTCAAGTGCTACAAAGGACCTCAAGTTCCAATCTATTTTTGAAGAATTGCATTGTCTTCAAAGGAAAGTGGAGATTGTTGGGAAAAGTTGCATTGACCAAGAACAATGGTGTCATTCCGCCGTATTTCAACTCCAAAACAAAGAAACCTTTCGTGAGTTGCTTTTAGATTTGAAGTGTTGTTATAATGCAGCACTGGATGTGTACTTATTGCGCCCTCCAAATCAAGCAGATGGAATGGTACCTATCCAATTTGATGCAGCTACCCATGAACAAGTCCTTGAAGATGGAGAAGTGTTGAAGAAGAAGCTTGAACTTGTTCCTGAGGTAGAAGGGTCAGAGGATTATGGAATGGCCCAACATCTATTGTTGAGACTCAAAAATTTGGATGGATTTATTGGAGGAGACTTGGATGCTTTGGAAATTCCCCTTGATTTCAAACCACCGAAATTCATCGAAAAAGTTGGTGAAGGAAGTTATGGACATGTCTTCCAATCCAATTGGTTGGGCCTTACAAGTGCCACAAAAGTGTTGGAATGTGACATGGAATTCCTCTCGAATTCTCGGAAGGAGGCTAGCATCTTAGCAGGCTTGAGCCATCCCAATCTTGTTCAATTTTTTGGTTGTGGAATTCACAAAAAAGAAAATGAAAATGATGAGGGAAAAGAAATTTGTGAGATGCATTTGGTGATGGAGTTGATGGAATCAAGCTTGTCTCAAATATTGGAGAAAGTAAAAAGACCTTTACCTTATCATCTTGCAATTGACATCATGGACCAAATTGCCAAGGGTGTGTATTACCTTCATGATATGCAAGTTGCTCACCTTGATTTGAAACCTGATAACGTCTTGTCAAGTTCAATATCTATAGAGGGTATGGATCCTCATCACTTATTCAAGGTCACTGATTATGGTACTTCTCAATTGGAGGTCTACAACAATCTTGAGCATCCAAAGCCATCAAAGTATACAATTGGCTCAGTAGGCTACATGTCCCCTGAAATGATCAAGGGGGGAAGAATGCCAATGTATCCATTTCAAGCTGATGTGTGGTCATTTGCCATGATATGCTCAGAGATTCTAACAGGAGAGACTCCATATTGTGGTTTGAAACGAAAAGATTTTTATGATCAAATATCACATCCACAAGGCATTGGGAATAAAAGCTTGAGACCGGCCCTCCCGAACATTTGTGAAGAGTTGACAAACTTAATTGAGCAATGTTGGGCTCAAGACCCTCTTCAGCGGCCCACATTTTCTAATATATGTGAGAGGCTCATGAGTTTAGAGAGGTCCTTTTTGATGGGAAACTATTCAAGCAAGATGGTTCCACAATTTGGCCCATCCTCTATGTTAAGAGATTCCAAGTCCATCATGAACCAAGCCCTAAAGGTATGCAATTGCCAAAGTATGGAATTTATCTAGTTATGTTTGCTTTATGGAGCTTTACGGTGCTTGGCATTTGTTGTTTAGGTGTAATGTTTTAATTTATTATGAAAATGTTTTAGTAAACGTGCATTTTGTACTTGTATAGGTGGATGAACCAATTGCACCTCCAAAGGAAATTGTGGTTGATTTAGATCACCAATTACCTACAATCGAAGGACTTTGGGGAAGGAAGTATATAGGCATTGTCGGCCCGGGTGGAATTGGCAAGACCACACTAGCAAAGGCAATCTATGTGTCAATGAGGTCATGCTACAAGGCATCATGCTTTGTAGCAGATTGCAAAAGCTATCAAAGTTCCTATGAATTGTTGTGCAAGATATTATCAAAACTTGGGAAGTCTCGGAAACCCAAGAATTTGGGAGATGCACAATATATGATGAAAGAAGTGTCAATGGAAAAGACCATTCTTTTAATATTGGATGATATCAAGAATGAAGCTCAAGTGCGTGCTACAATACCTCCCCACATTGTTCAAGCTAGCAAGCTTCTGACAATAGTTATCACCACACGTGAATGGAGTACAATAGAATCCTTTGTTGACAAAAGGTTGGATGTTCAATTGTTGGATGAAAAGGCAGCATCAACACTTTTCACTACTCACCTATCTTGGGATGAAGCTTCTTTATCCACTGACTTTGTGGCCTTGCGCAAACATATTGTGAAAGCTTGCAATGGCTTGCCTTTGAGCTTGAAAGGCATGGGAGTATTTCTACGTCGTAAAGAGAGGTTGCGAAGTTGGGAACGAGCATTACAGAGGATGGCAAGAGGAAGGAATTTGGATGGTGATGAAGAACTTTGGAACACCTTGAAAATCAACTTTGACGGATTTAACAATGACATTGAAAAGAGCATGTTTTTGGACGTGGCTTGTTTCTTTTGTCGAGATGTATCTCCATTTGGCATATCAAAAGAGACACTCTTGTTCATGTGGTCTAGAGATGGCATTCTTCCTTTGAAAGAATTTGAAAGTTTGGTGAGCATGTCATTGTTGAAGCTCAATGAAGATGGTGAAACTGTAGAAATGCATGACCAATTGCGTGACATGGGACGAATGTTTGCCAAGAATACAAGAATTTGGAATGCGTCCATGATACCTGAAAGTGGATTTACAATTGAGGTAACATTCTAGCTTTGTACTTGAACATGATTGAACTGTGTATTTTGTTATATACTTTCAAATGCATTAAGTAAACCTCCAAATTCATATTATTTTAAGAATCCTAAAATGTAGTATGTTGGAGAAATCAGTTATTTGATACCTTTATATTAGAGATATAATCTTGGATGTGATTCAATCTCATTGAAGCTTCTTTGAAAGCAGGTTGCTGAGGTTCTTGAAGGCATTTCTTGGCGGGGCACCATGAACCATCTGCCTTTGATAGAAATGGACCGTAGTTTTCAATTTGAAAATCTTCGTGTCTTGATTTTGGTTAGCGCTTGGGGCAATCTTGATGCAGATTTTGAAAACTTGAGTATATTACTTCAATTTGCTTCTCAATGTTTAAGATTGGAGGCACTTATTATAGAGAACTCTCAAGAGTTGATCAAATTGCCTACCCCACTTCCAGCAAATACTGCAATTACTTTGCAGAAGACAATATCAAATCTCTGGAAGGCTTGTCTTTTGTTAAGGATTCTTGATCTTGTAGGTCTTGGATTCCTTGAGTTGTTACCAAACAAATTTGCATCCAGCCATACCTTGTTGAGCCTAAATCTCAATTCTTGCTCTAGTTTGGGTCATTGCCAAGGGAGGTTGGAAGCTTGTTGTGTTTGAAAACTCTCAATTTGGGTAGGTGTGCAAGCTTGATGGTATTGCCAGAGGAAGTGGGGAACTTGTCTTCCTTGACTACTCTTAACTTGTCTCACTGCTTGCGCTTGGTGGCATTGCCAAAGGAAGTGGGGAACTTATCTTCCTTGACTACTCTTACTTTAGAAGGGTGTTCTCGCTTGGTGGCATTGCGAAAGGAAGTGGGGAACTTATCTTCCTTGGTTGCACTTGGTTTGAAAGGGTGTCCAAGCTTGGTGGCATTGCCAAAGGAAGTGGGAAACTTATCTTCCTTGACCAGGCTTCGTTTGTCACAATGTTCAAGCTTGGTGGCATTGCCAAAGGAAGTGGGGAACTTATCTTCCTTGACTACTCTTACTTTAGAAGGGTGTTCTCGCTTGGTGGCATTGCGAAAGGAAGTGGGGAACTTATCTTCCTTGGCTGCACTTGGTTTGAAAGGGTGTCCAAGCTTGGTGGCATTGCCAAAGGAAGTGGGAAACTTATCTTCCTTGACCAGGCTTCGTTTGTCACAATGTTCAAGCTTGGTGGCATTGCCAGAGGAAGTGGGGAACTTATCTTCCTTGACCAAGCTTCTTTTAATGCGTTGTACAAGCTTGGTGGCATTGCCAAAGGAAGTGGGGAACTTATCTTCCTTGATAAATCTTGATTTGAAAGGGTGTCCAAGCTTGGTGGCATTGCCAAAGGAAGTGGGGAATTTATCTTCCTTGATTGATCTTGATTTGGAAGGGTGCTCAAGCTTGGTGGCATTGCCAAAGGAAGTGGGGAACTTATCTTCCTTGATTGGTCTTGATTTGGAAGGGTGTTCTCGCTTGGTGGCATTGCCAAAGGAAGTGGGGAACTTATCTTCCTTGACTGCTGTTAGTTTACAAGGGTGCTCAAGCTTGGTGGCATTGCCAAAGGAAGTGGGGAACTTATCTTCCTTGATAAATCTTAATTTTGAAGGGTGTTCAAGCTTGGTGGCATTGCCAAAGGAAGTGGGGAACTTATCTTCCTTGATTTTTCTTAATTTACAAGGGTGTTCAAGCTTGGTGGCATTGCCAAAGGAAGTGGGGAACTTATCTTCCTTGACTACTTTTGATTTAGAAGGGTGTTCAAGCTTGGTGGCATTGCCAAAGGAAGTGGAGAACTTATCTTCCTTGACCAGGCTTTATTTGATGCAATGTTCAAGCTTGGTGGCATTGCCAAAGGAAGTGGGGAACTTATCTTCCTTGATTAATCTTAATTTAGCAGGGAGTTCAAGCTTGGTGGCACTGCCATAGGAAGTGGGGAACTTATCTTCCTTGACTGCTCTTAATTTGAAAGGGTGTTTAAGCTTGGTGGCATTGCGAGAGGAAGTGGGGAACTTATCTTCCTTGACTTTTCTTGGTTTGGAAGGGTGTTCAAGCTTGGTGGCGTTGCCTAAGGAAGTGGGAACTTTATCTTCTTTGATTATTCTTAATTTAGTAGGGTGTTCAAGCTTGGTGGCATTGCCAAAGGAAGTGGGGAACTTATCTTCCTTGACTACTCTTACTTTAGAAGGGTGTTCTCGCTTGGTGGCATTGCGAAAGGAAGTGGGGAACTTATCTTCCTTGGCTGCACTTGGTTTGAAAGGGTGTCCAAGCTTGGTGGCATTGCCAAAGGAAGTGGGAAACTTATCTTCCTTGACCAGGCTTCGTTTGTCACAATGTTCAAGCTTGGTGGCATTGCCAGAGGAAGTGGGGAACTTATCTTCCTTGACCAAGCTTCTTTTAATGCGTTGTACAAGCTTGGTGGCATTGCCAAAGGAAGTGGGGAACTTATCTTCCTTGATAAATCTTGATTTGAAAGGGTGTCCAAGCTTGGTGGCATTGCCAAAGGAAGTGGGGAATTTATCTTCCTTGATTGATCTTGATTTGGAAGGGTGCTCAAGCTTGGTGGCATTGCCAAAGGAAGTGGGGAACTTATCTTCCTTGATTGGTCTTGATTTGGAAGGGTGTTCTCGCTTGGTGGCATTGCCAAAGGAAGTGGGGAACTTATCTTCCTTGACTGCTGTTAGTTTACAAGGGTGCTCAAGCTTGGTGGCATTGCCAAAGGAAGTGGGGAACTTATCTTCCTTGATAAATCTTAATTTTGAAGGGTGTTCAAGCTTGGTGGCATTGCCAAAGGAAGTGGGGAACTTATCTTCCTTGATTTTTCTTAATTTACAAGGGTGTTCAAGCTTGGTGGCATTGCCAAAGGAAGTGGGGAACTTATCTTCCTTGACTACTTTTGATTTAGAAGGGTGTTCAAGCTTGGTGGCATTGCCAAAGGAAGTGGAGAACTTATCTTCCTTGACCAGGCTTTATTTGATGCAATGTTCAAGCTTGGTGGCATTGCCAAAGGAAGTGGGGAACTTATCTTCCTTGATTAATCTTAATTTAGCAGGGAGTTCAAGCTTGGTGGCACTGCCATAGGAAGTGGGGAACTTATCTTCCTTGACTGCTCTTAATTTGAAAGGGTGTTTAAGCTTGGTGGCATTGCGAGAGGAAGTGGGGAACTTATCTTCCTTGACTTTTCTTGGTTTGGAAGGGTGTTCAAGCTTGGTGGCGTTGCCTAAGGAAGTGGGAACTTTATCTTCTTTGATTATTCTTAATTTAGTAGGGTGTTCAAGCTTGGTGGCATTGCCAAAGGAAGTGGGGAACTTATCTTCCGTAACCAGGCTTTATTTGTCGCAATGTACAAGCTTGGTTACATTGCCAAAGGAAGTGGGAACTTTATCTTCCTTGATTAATCTTAATTTAGCAGGAAGTGCAAGCTTGGTGGCACTGCCAAAGGAAGTGGGGAGCTTATCTTCCTTGACTGGTCTTGATTTGAAAGGATGCTCAAGCTTGGTGGCATTGCCAAAGGAAGTGGGGAACTTATCTTCCTTGATCAGGCTTTATTTGATGCAATACTCAAGCTTGGTGGCATTGCCAAAGGAAGTGGGGAACTTATCTTCCTTGACTTTTCTTGGTTTGAAAGGGTGTTCAAGCTTGGTGGCATTGCCAAAGGAAGTGGGGAACTTATCTTCCTTGACTACTCTTGGTTTGGAAGGGTGTTCAAGCTTGGTGGCATTGCCAAAGGAAGTGGGGAACTTATCTTCCTTGACTACTCTTGGTTTGGAAGGGTGTTCAAGCTTGGTGGCATTGCCAAAGGAAGTGGGGAACTTATCTTCCTTGACTACTCTTGGTTTGAAAGGGTGTTCAAGCTTGGTGGCATTGCCAAAGGAAGTGGGGAACTTATCTTCCTTGACTGGTCTTTGTTTGGAACGGTGTTCAAGCTTGGTGGCATTGCCAAAGGAAGTGGGGAACTTATCTTCCTTGGCTTTTTTTGGTTTGGATGGGTGTTCAAGCTTGGCGCCATTGTCAAAGGAAGTGGGGAATTTATTTTCCTTGACTACTCTTGGTTTAGGAGGGTGTTCAAGCTTGGTGGCATTGCCAAAGGAAGTGAGAAACTTATCTCTCTTGAATAATCTTAATTTATATGGGTGTTCAAGCTTGGTGGCATTGCCAAAGGAAGTGGGGAACTTATCTTCCCAAACTACTCTTGGTTTGGAAGGGTGTTCAAGCTTGGTGGCATTGCCAAAGGAAGTGGGGAATTTATTTTCCTTGACTGCTCTTGGTTTAGGAGGGTGTTCAAGCTTGGTGGCATTGCCAAAGGAAGTGAGAAACTTATCTCTCTTGAGTAATCTTAATTTATATGGGTGTTCAAGCTTGGTGGCATTGCGAAAGGAAGTGGGGAACTTATCTTCCCTGACTACTCTTGGTTTGGAAGGGTTTTCAAGCTTGGTGGCATTGCCAAAGGAAGTGGGGAACTTATCTTCCTTGACTACTCTTGGTTTGGAAGGGTGTTCAAGCTTGGTGGCATTGCCAAAGGAAGTGGGGAACTTGTCTTCCTTGACTTTTCTTGGTTTGAAAGGGTGTTCAAGCTTGCTGGCATTGCCAGAGGAAGTGGGGAACTTATCTTCCTTGACTACTTTTGATTTAGAAGGGTGTTCAAGCTTGGTGGCATTGCCAAAGGAAGTGGGGAACTTATCTTCCTTGACCAGGCTTTATTTGATGGAATGTTCAAGCTTGGTGGCATTGCCAAAGGAAGTGGGGAATTTATCTTCCTTGACTAGTATTGATTTGGAAGGGTGTTCAAGCTTGGTGGCATTGCCAAAGGAAGTGGGGAACTTATCTTCCTTGACCAGGCTTTATTTGATGGAATGTTCAAGCTTGGCGGCATTGCCAAAGGAAGTGGGGAACTTATCTTCCTTGACCAAGCTTTATTTGATGCAATGTTCTCGCTTGGTTGCATTGCCAAAGGAAGTGTGGAATTTATCTTCCTTGACTATTATTGATTTGGAAGGGTGTTCAAGCTTGGTGGCATTGCCAAAGGAAGTGGGGAACTTATCTTCCTTGACTGGTCTTGGTTTGGAAGGGTGTTTAAGCTAGGTGGCATTGCCAAAGGAAGTGGGAACTTATCTTCCTTGACCAGGCTTCGTTTGTCGCAATGTAGAAGCTTGGTGGCATTGCCAAAGGAAGTGGGGAACTTATCTTCCTTAACCAGGCTTTATTTGTCGCAATATACAAGCTTGGTTACATTGCCAAAGGAAGTGGGAACTTTATCTTCCTTGGTTAATCTTAATTTAGCAGGAAGTTCAAGCTTGGTGCCACTGCCAAAGGAAGTGGGGAACTTATCTTCCTTTACTACTCTTGGTTTGGAAGGGTGTTCAAGCTTGGTGGCATTGCCAAAGGAAGTGGGGAACTTATCTTCCTTGATCAGACTTTATTTGATGCAATGCTCAAGCTTGGTGGCATTGCCAAAGGAAGTGGGGAACTTATCTTCCTTGACTACTCTTAATTTATCAGGGTGTTCTCGCTTGGTGGCATTGCGAAAGGAAGTGGGGAACTTATCTTCCTTGACTGCTCTTGGTTTGAAAGGGTGTTCAAGCTTGGTGGCATTGCCAAAGGAAGTGGGGAACTTATCTTCCTTGACTGCTTCTAATTTGAAAGGGTGTTCAAGCTTGGTGGCATTGCCAAAGGAAGTGGGGAACTTATCCTCCTTGACTGCTCTTGGTTTGAAAGGGTGTTCAAGCTTGGTGGCATTGCCAAAGGAAGTGGGGACTTATCTTCCTTATCCAGGCTTCGCTTTTCGCAATATTCAAGCTTGGTGGCATTGCCAAAGGAAGTGGGGATCTTATCTTCCTTATTTGAGCTCAACTTGGATGGGTGTGTTTTGTTAAGTTCTCTACCAAAGGATTTGGGATGGATACCATCATTACAAATTCTTTCTTGGAATAATTGTCCAATCTTGGAACCCTATATGTTGGTTGAACTGTCTCCACCAACTTCTTTGGCTAGTCTTGAAGGCAAATTTTGTTGCGTTGAAGGTGATCATCATGATGGAGTGGGTTGTGATGGATGCAAAGTGGTCCCTATAGTTGGGCCTCGCATGAAGGCAAAGGCCACTTTCAAAAGCAACTATGATTTGTGCCTAGAGTGTTTTACAAAATTGAAGCTATCATTGGAAAATTCAAGCCAATGATGAATTACAATAGTGGTTTTTAAGAAGATTAGTGCACTGTGCAACTAGACTTTGGATTGTACAAACAGTTTATTGCAAACCATTGAGGATTATTTTCAAGATTTGGTTATATGGATTGCAATTATAGCCAAGAGTTGTGTGTTGCTCTCTTTTCAATTTTGTTTATTATTTAAGGATATTGGATTATGGAATTACAACAATTTTCTTGCATGTGTAACCATATGTTGTGCACAAACACTTTCTATCATGATGATATCATGTCAACATGTGCCAAAGTATGAGTAAGAACAACAATGATTTACCAATGACTCCATGAGTGCCTAAACATTGTTAGTGTTGCATCCAAAGGAAGATCACTATCAATTTTAAAAAAACTACGTGAGTTAAAAGATAGGGTCCATTTAACCCCTAAATGCCCAAGGCACCAATATCTAGTGTTTGCAAAACTTTGAAGTTAAATAAAACCTAACCAAGTTGCTATTTTTAGTAGTTTATATTTTTAGAAAGCTCTTCTTGAAGTCTAGTTTTAGCATCAAAAATCTGATCTTGAAAGTAAATAATAGTGATTTTTCTGTTCAAGTTTTGGTACAAGGGTACCCATTGCAATCTTGACTTCCCGTAGTGTTGAGAGCTCTTGGAAATGAGCCTCAAATACACTAGTCCTTGGAGAAAAAATCACATTCAAAACTCATTTAAAAAAGTTGTAGAGTAGATTTTAAGAAGCCATAAATTCATCATGGTTATGCAAGTTAGGCCCTTTAACCTCATATTTGATTGGTCACCAACTTTTTAGATTTGATTGGTGTGAAGAAGATTAAAAGATTTTTAGGATTTTAGCACCTTCATGATCAAATATTATAATCTTTCACTCCATAAGTGATATTGTTGTGTTTTCTTTTCCTATGAGATCACTAACTTGTCTAGATTGAATTTGTATGGTTACAATTCAAAAAAAATTGATACAACTTATCAAAATGTTAACATTTTGTTCAATTTAGAGCAAATTCCAGGAAGCCCAAAACAGGGTTTGGGCATTTAGGGGTTAATTCAATGCGGGGTAAATTTATATAATATGTCGGGCTACTATAGGGTCCATAACATGCTACATGCCCTATTATATATATAAATTAGGCTATGTAAAATATCATGTAGTAGGAATTTTTTTTAATAAGTAAGCCTTGATAAATAGGGTCCATTCCAATTTTTCATATTACAATGAATATAGATGTGGACAAATCATTTTATATGGATGATAAATGTAAGACATTAGCCAAAAGTAGCACAAACTATCACATTTCATGAATAGGAAGGTTTACCTTAGTGGATTCAGTGAACTAAAAATTGTTGAACACAAAGATAGAATTTATAGTCTATTTACCCCCTAAAGGTTTTTGACTATATTTTCACCAAAGACGCTCCAAAACTGTCATTTCTAATACAAGTACCAAATTTTAGAAAAAACACATTTTTGGACACATGTAACTGTAAGATCTTGTAGTGCGCTGATTGGAGAATATGTGGAAAAAAATTCAGAATCTTCCACCATGTAGATTGTAAGATATTAGTGTTTGAATTGAGAAAAAAACTTATTTTGTCCCTGCGAAAAAACGGGCAGCTGCACTTCACAAGGTCATACTTGTATGAAAAGATGTCCAAATTGGTGGTTACTCTTTGGGTTCATTTTTGAAGTCAAGCTGGCTATATGCTTGAAAAATTTCAGATCATTTGGAATTGTACAACATATAGGAAAAAAATAGTAAGTAGAAAGAAGTAGAGAATGATTAAAAACACTAATTTGTTAATAATTTAATTATAGAATTGAAAAATGCTATGTTCTCGAAAAAGCATGTTCAGGGCTTTAGGGGTTAACTCCAATCTTTGAACCCATATGCATTAATTACACTCATGTTGAATGAGATGTTCATGGGGTAGTTTCAAAAAGGGATTCTATAGTGTTCAATGTTATTAATCCTAAAGGCCAAAGGGCATTTTGGAAGAGAAAAATTCCCAAATTGCCAATTTTTGATGCATTGTCCAAAATACCTTTTCTTTTTCAATTCCAACTACAAAAAGTGTATTAAATAGCTAAGGCAATGTATGGAAAAAATTTCAGCCCATTTGACAACATGGATTGAAAGATTAGAATGTTTAAGATTAAAAATAACATTTATTTTTCATTCCTACTAATTAGGGTTAGCAAACTTTGAGCCCTTTCAGAGTTACATTTTTGGTTTACAAAAAAAATGAGGATTTTTGACTCTTCATAGGTATACAATTTTAGATTCACTCATGAAAAATTTGAAAAGCAAATATGGAATCTAACTTACTCTAAATCAACCTACAATGCAAGAAGGTTAAGCACATTGGCAATACACAAATCATTGTTGATGCTTTCTTGTGCAATGAGGAAATTTTTTCATTTAAATTCCAAATGGTAAAAATTAGAGACAAACATTTGGAATATATGGGAAAAATTTCAAGAACTTTGACTTCTCATATTGCTTGATAATAGGTCTTAAGGTTAGAAGAAAATGTTTTTTCTTGAAACCACCTCCACATAGCTAACAAAATTTGACTCTTCTTAAAATGTGATTTGTGAACAAAATTTTTTTTGACAGTTGTACATCATATTTAATGAATTACATAAATGCCAAATTTCAACAATTTATGAGAATTTTTGCAAAAGAGGCCCAAATTGCCTAGGCTATTAAAAAAATTTAGGGCAAAAAAAGATTATATTTTCACTGAGGGGTACATGTTCACATCTTGTGTCAAAATTTTGTGAACATCTGACGAAATTTGACTTCATAGGAACATATCTGGATTTTTTGATTGTTTGTTCAATGGACAATTGGCCTTTAGGGGTCAAAAATTTCCACTTGGTCAATGGCAATTGAATTTTTTTTGTTTCATGATGCATACCCTATACACATAGGTAGCAGAGGGAAGGAAATTTTTTTGAAGAAGGGTGAAAGCAAGAAAAAATTGAACACTTAATAAAGTTTTATATATAAGATAAACCCACTAAAAAAACGGCATGAATGAATTTACAAAAAGCATAGGATATAGGAAATATGCCCCTCATAGCTTTTATGTAAAAATATGATCATTTTAAAGGAGTAATTAACGTAAATAGCCCCACATCAAATACCCTTTTCACTCACGTGTATACTTTAAATTACAAAGAGTGATCACCCCAGACAAGGTTGACAAGATATCTAGACGTCAAGACTCACGTCTAGACGTGCAGCGTCCGCGGGCATTGCTTCCCAAATGTCTATTGACATTCGGTTTGGAATCAACCGCCCGTCTAGTGGACGGTTGGACAGGGGATCGGGAGGTCGGACGAGGGATCAAGAGGTCAGACGGGCGGTCAGGAAGATAGAGGCGGATGGCAATTTCGATTTTTTCTTTATTTTGGTACAAAATGTAAATATGTAATAATGTAAAAGACCTCTTTATTCCTTTACCAATTGAAGCCTTATAATTTGCCAAGCTAGGTATAAAAAATAAAATAATTCTTGGTTTTGGGGGAAGCTTTTATATTCTGCAATCTATGTGGAGATCTTTTTTATTTTTTTTCTTCTAAGTAATTCATATTGTCCTACCACTGTACAGTCAAGTTCTTCTCATTTGCAAACTGCCGATTTCAATCATTTTAATTTATATTTCAAAGTATAAGAAGAAAATGGAATTTTCCTTCTTGCATAATCTGAACCCAATTCTTAAGCAATTCCATTGAAGCACACCGAATTTCAATTTCAAAGAAGAAAATTTTGGTTTTTGGTGAATTTTTGAAGTCAGTTTTCATGGTTTTACATAACATTTTATTGAAAACAATTGATGATGGAGTTTTTAATTTGATTGCATAGATATGTAGCCATGTAGGGAACATCCATATGCACATCTTTTATATTAAAAAACACCCCCATCAATTAAAAAATATGTAAGCTTCCAATAAGGGCTCAATATGAGGCATCATATAACCGAACTTTGTAATTTGAATGTCTCTATATTTTAAATAGATTTTTTCAAAGTAGTTGTACCATTATGCTCAATTGTACAAGATTAATTACCACATGAGGGAAAAATAGAAAAATCTAATTATGATACAGAGTTGTCAAATTTTACAACATTTGGACATTGTCACTTCAACATTGAAATCTCTACAAAAGGTAATGTAATAGTATTTGGGAGATGCTTGCAAAAGGGAATGATGTGCGTAGAGATGTTTCCTATATACATATCCACAATCAAACTTAAGAAAACTCATCATTAGTTGATTCTACTAAAATATTATGTAAAACCATGAAAAATTGACTTCAAAAATTCACCAAAAAATGGAAATTTTCTTTTATGAAACTAAAATTCGGTATGGTTCATTTGGGATTGCATACACTATTAGAAAGCATTGTTTTTTTATGACATTAGCACCAGACATGAATGTTTGAGCATTAAGGTAATATCACCTATACCCAACCAGGGTCTAAAACCCAACCTGTAGCATGCATGTATTTCCAACCAAAGCTGGAACAGGTTTACAACCAAAGATTGTAATGCTTTTTTTTCTCCTTTTCAAGGTTGGAAATAAGAATGTCATGACGCATGTCCTAAAGTGTTATAAAGTATGCAAAAAGTAGTGAGTGGGAAAGTAGTCACTTGATTGATTGGAATTGGAAGACCCTAAACCATGGGTATGGGTTTGGCCTACTTTTTGGCTTCCAAAAATCACAATGATTTGAGTTTTGGGAGTAAAATTACCAAAAAATTATAGTCTCCAAATTTCCTATCTTCCTACTTGGGAAAAATTTGCATTGCTTCACACTGTTCATGATCTTGTTTCCAAATCGCTTAAATGATCGAGTATGGGTGCAGTTACCCTAGAACACGATGAAGAACACGATGAAAAACAACTGGAATGAATGAAATTGAATGTTGAGTGCCAAATCCATTCAGAAGTTTGTTGAGGAGGCTGGGCAGTTACCGCTGCATTTTTTTAGAAATGTAGAGTGAGGAAGCCTTAAATGTGAGTGCCATTTTCTGGAGTGTCATTTTCTAGAGTGCATAACCCCTAAATGTACAAGGCCTTCTTTGAGCTTCTTATAATTTGCTATAAATTGAATGAAAAGTCCTGAACTAGATGAATTGTTGCATTTTATTCCCCATTTCAACCCCTAAAGTCCCAAGGCCTTTTTCCACTCAAAACTGCCATTTCTATAGCAAAGAGCAAAACAAAATTAAAAAAATGTTTTTTTGCATATTTAACCATTTTCATTCATGCATATAAAGGTCAATGAATTTGATAATGAAAGGGCATTAGCAATGATAGTAATTTGAAGTTTCTATATCCTATTTTTACTTGTCAAATGTATGTCTCCATCTAAATATGAGGGTAAAGTGCCAAACATTTGAAGGGCCAACTAATATATGCCTTCTAAATATTGACTACAAAGTTTTTTGATTATAATTTCCTCACTTTATTTGAACTCCTATTCTTTGTGTAATTCAACCCCTAAAGGACCAGTTTACTAATTTAGCAACATAGCAATTTTGGGTAGGTACTTGTGACTAGACTATTTTGCATATTTTAGGCCCAACCTTTACTAGAAGTTGTAGACAAGGAATATAGTAGAACCTCTCTTAGTGCATAGTGCAGAGACTATGCACTAGGAGAGGTTTATGCATTTGGAGAGATGCAACACTGTTCATTGCGTAACGTGGCTTCTAACTACAGGGCCTCCAACCACATGGCTTCTAACTACAAGGCCTCCAATCACCATTCATCAATAAAGGCTTCAAAGTACTATCTCTCTTAGTGCATATTATGCACTAGTAGAGTATGCACTAAGAGAGGTTCTACTGTACCTTTTATGTAAACAAAATTTCATGACATTTGGAAATATGAGTCAAAAGTTATGGCCTAATATGTTATTTTTTCACAAGGTGGGCAATTTGGGCAGATTAGAAATAATCACTTTTTCAAAAATAAAAATTTAAAATTGGTTTTCTAGATTTATGAAAGTTTTGAATCATCCCATTTTGATCAATGATTTAGAAGTTATGAGGAGTTTTCATTTGCGAGATACTATGGATTGTCAATTCTAAAATAAACTTAGAAGTTGTTTATTTCACTCAATTTTTAGTATTCTTTGAAAACAATAAAATCTTAGAATGTAGATTGTTAATTCAAACATAACAACCACTGGGATTGGCCTTTCTTCAATTCCATAATTGAATTCTTAACAATATAGTATTTTGAACAATTCTCTACTCCTTTCCACTTACTATTTTTTTCCTTTATGTTGTACGATTCCAAATGATTTGAAGATTTTCAAGCATATAGCCAATTTTCCTTGAATAATGAACCCAAGAAATAACCACCGTTTTGGACATTTTTTGTACAAATGCGACCTTGTGAAGTACAGCTGCCCAGTTTTTGGCAAGGCCAAAAAAAGGATTTATGTCAATTCAAATGCTAATGATTTGCAATCTACATGGTGGAAAGTTTTGAAACTTTTTCCACATCTTTCCAAACTAGTGTACTTCAAGTTCCTATGGTAACAATTGTCAAAAACCAACTTTTTTTCAAAATTTGGTAATTGTGCTCAAAATGGCAATTTCCGAGTGTTTTAGGTGACAACATACTCAAGGCATTTAAGGGGTTCAAATTGAGAGGATTACTTCAATAGTGTCAGCTCAGTACAAAAGCCAATAGGCAATGATAGTCTTCTATAGATTTCACAAGCATAAACAAGCTAAAGTATACAAGCATAAATAAATAAAGATAAGCCGACCATTTTAATTGTCTATCATTAAGCAACACGGCTAGCTTGCTACCAGATCACTATATATACTAGGGGAAAGTTTATAAACACAGTGAGTATCATTACAGATCATCCCAATGATCTCCTCACTAGAAACAAAGGCTCATCAATCTCTCTTAGCCAAACATATCCCGTTGGCCACTGGTGAGCAACGCTAATCAAACCCTCCATAGCAACATTGTCAATTTGACAATGAGGAGCTCACAATGAGAAGTTCATACACTGTGCGACAGTCTAGCCTTGTGATTTGGGACCTTGCTACTTCAAATACTATTTCAGAACTTTCTCATACGATATCCAAAGACTACAGATTTTAAGGTTTCTCAAAATTGGGAAAAGAACAGTGATGGAAAAGAACCTAAGAAATCTAAATCTTGGAGAACTCAAGACTTCAGATAAGCGTGCCAGAACCTTGCCAATCACTGGACAAGATGCACCAAATAAACTATATATAAAGAAATAAATAAGTAATCCATTTTAGAAATGGAAACCGATGAAAACAATAGAAAGCCTTAGGATTGGGACAGAACACGTATTCAATCACTGCAAGACACATACAAACAATCCACTTTTCTAAAGTAGAGTACATTATTTTTACATTTTCTTTTTCAATGACGACTGGGAGAAGAAGGAGAGAGTCACGGTAGTGGCTTCTTTGTCATCCGTTTTCTCAAATGCTTTCATTCCTCAAGAAAAGTGCCGAAATGAATTTCGTGCCTTGTATCAAGATTGATGGGAAATGTATTTTTGGCTTACTCGTAGCAATATCATGGTGCTGAATTTTTAATACTAGTGCACAAGTATGTACTGGTCGGGGTACTACATTCTTTCATTAAAAAAAATGCTTAAGTTACTTGCACCCTGCATCCTTCTGAGCACAAAAACAAATCTGATAAGTTAGCATTTTACAATGAGAAGCCATTAGTTTACAAATATCACTGCTAGTTGCAAACAATCCTTTGTAATGCTACTTGTGAAATTGAGGTCTATGCAAACTCACACCTATTTATGTTTCAAGCTGTGAAAGTGAGCTTCTTCAAGTTCATGATCATTCCAGGCAGAGAAGCTGCAATCCACAATCTGATTGACTCGCTCCACTGGTGCCAAATGCACGTAACTTACAGCACATTTATTTTGTGTTAGCAGGATAATGTGCCTCCGGACTGGACTTGATCCAGGTAGCTCATGTCAAGAAACAACTACGAATGAGCCTACTGCCCTGGCTAACTTCAAGAAGAACAAATATTAATGGTACAGACTACAGATACGTAGACCATTCTCCTAAACTCTGTTTTTTCGCAATGAAATTCCGTTTCTTTTGTGTCAAAAACACACACAAAAGAACCCTGAATGGAGTCCCTTCCCCCTGGCTGTTTATCCACCGTGTCTGCATTTTGTTATTTTCAATAGAAATGATCATTTGTGTAAGAAATAATATATCCTGAAAACACTGAAATCCGGCCAGCCAAGCATTTCAACAACACAGGTGATCTGTGACAGGTCTCGAGCATTGGAATTGGTCCCCACCCTCACAAAGACTTCGCAGTTCATAAGTTAACAGCATTCCTCATGTGGAGAATGGGACAGAAGAGCTAGGACGGTAGATCAAAAGATGCGACAACTAACGGAGAGAACACCAGATTGCAATTTTCAGGAGAGTCGGGTGAATCGACGCTCCCTGAGATGCACATCAACTTATCGTCACTGAATCACAAATGGCACCACGATTTTGGGAGACGAGAGACGGATCACTCACCACCAGGACCGACTGTCTGCTCATCAGGCGGCTACAACATTGACATGCAGGAACATCGGCGAGCGGCGTCTCAACATGCAGGCGGACTCCATTTTGCGGCAGATTATGATGGAGATCGACCAAGAGCAAGTTCAAGAGCAACCCCAAGACGCAGAAGACGATTCCTACTCCGAGCCATCCAATCCGGATCTCCAGGATGTGTTCAATTTGATTCATCGTGAACTTGTAGATGAATAGGCACTTGGTTTTGGCCCGCGCCTGTTTTTGCTTTTGACTGTGTGGTTTCTTGTTGCCTTCCGGTTCACCCTTGCCTCGGGTGTCTGTTCTTAGGTGTTTACATCCTTGCCTTCAGGTGCCCACCCTCCGAGTTTTTTCTTCCATTTCCACCCTTCCGGGCTTTGTGCAGGTATCTTCCGTCAATCACTAGCCCACCTCCACCATTCTGGCTGCCCTCCGCGGTTCTCAACCTTGCCCGCGGATGGTGGTCATTCCTCCTTTCAAAGCCTTTTAGGCGTGTAAGTTACTGCCCTTGGGCGTTTTATTTTTCAGTAAAGATACCACCCTAGAATGGTTTTCTCTCTCTTCGTCATGTGGAGAAGGTTGCCTCTGCATGCTGCAGGTCTAATGCAAGGTAACCGTTTCATTTGTTTCCAAAAAACAAAAAAACAATGCAAGGTAAATGCTAAATAAAATAATTTCACTGCTACAGACAATCATGAATGCTCTTAACACCTACTGTACTATACAGTAAGTTACGGATTGACTTTCGTTAATGCCGCAGCTGCAGTGCCATATCCCTGACCCCTGTCCCTGGTTGTCTGGCTCCTTCTTGCAAAAGGCAAAGTAAAAGACCACCAGGTGGCCTGGACTGCTGGCTCCTTCTCTTCTTTTGTTTTGGGCACAAATGAAACAAAATTTCATTGCAACTAGTGTAGCCCTATGCCGATGCCACAGCCAAAACAAAAGCAAAAGTAATTTTCTAATTATTAAAGTCATAATAGAACCTTTTTGAAATTCAATAACTTTTGCATCGTATGCCCAAACACCACAAAACAAAGCCCGTCCACTCTTCCTTGCCAAGAGCTTTCCAACGGTACCAAGCACGTAGCCGAAATCAAAGTAAAAAAAAAAAAAATTTAATTTTTTGATCCATAAATACTTTGAAATTCAATAACCTCCACACCGTAGGTCCAAACGCCACAAAACCAAGCCCGTGCACCCCTCCTTGCCAAGGGCTTTCCAATGATACCAAGCATGCGGCAAGGGGACGCATAGTCCGAGAGATCTCAACGTAACAAAACAAAACAAAATAAACAGACCCAACCAACCAACCAACCTAAAACATGGAGTGATGAAAAAACCTCTAATTAATCTCCTAAGAAAATGGAACGACTATTGAAGTCGACAGGGTGACTGAGGAAGCTAGCTCAACGGGTTCTGTGGATCCAGCTTCTGTATCTCAATTTGACAGCACCATGACCAGCTTTTTTTATGGACGTTGATGTGCCGACAGCATCCATTCCCAGATTTGAAATGGACTTGTATGAGCCTGATAACTTTCTGACCAGCGCGGGTCAGAGTCTCGGAATTTGGCATCCCCGTTTTGGCGAGAAGAAGAACGAGAATCCTGACAATTGCAAAAACAAAGATGAGCGACACAGTTTCTTCACTTCTGTATGATTTTCGCAGCATTCAGAATGGTTCCATGGAATTTCGTAGCTGATTTGTCAGTTTGGGAAGAGAGGAGCTTTTTCACATTTTGATTCTGAACTTATATATGTGCGTTTGTATCTTCAGAGTTGTTTCTGGGAGGCGTCCTTGTTCGATGAAGTGTTTCCTTGGCGGGACCTTCATAATCGGTATCTTTTAGTGTTAGGAATTGGTCCGTCCTTTGTGGAATTTTATTTGACATGAGAGTAGGTGTTCAACCTGCCTCTGCGGAGCTCATCTTGGGGAATCCCAAAATTTGTGTACTACCAGAATGCGCCTCATTTGGCTGGGAGTATTTTTTGAGAGATATTAACAGAAGCTATGGGGTATGCATAGGTAGAATACATAGTTCCAATTCAGTTCAAACATTCATTAAAGGCAAGCTACTTTGGTCACTATTCATGTGATTCACAGACAAGGGAGGTTTTCTCACATAGTCAGTATAACAATTGGAGGTATATGCTCTCATCATTAAGTAGATTTCACAATCAGGGCGATGCACAAACCTCCTGACCAATATTTTTTTTTGCCAACCTTCAAGAGTGTTGGTTGTGGCTGCAAATCATTGTTTTAGTTGAAAATCTGCCGCCTGAACTAACCACAGCTCTCAGGTTTTGTGTTTCGGAACAAATATACCCATACAATGTGGAGGGCTGCTATCCGTGAAGAAAGTCATCAACGTGGATTTTTGCCGGAGCTGTCTTGTCAACTCACAGCCCAGTGGATAGTATCTTGGCAACAGAGTGTTATGTGAATTGCTCTTCTAGATATTGGATAAGTTCAGCTGGAAACAGAATGGCATTCTACATGTTTGGACCTTTGATTGCCTTTCTAAGATTTCATGTTTTGATAGAAGTAAGGCAATGATGGTAATGCCAAAGAAATTGTGGCCCTTCTCTAGAAAAGAATTCGGCAAACGGAGAACATGAGTAGTCTTCATCTTTATTTCATACGGAGTAGGAAACTCCAATTGATGCAGACTCGCAACATGTGTATTGTACTGTACAGCAATGGTCGGCATGCCCGAGGTGCTCTACTGTAGACAAATAGCCATAGGTACAACATTCATAGGACCTTTGCACTTGCTTTCCGCAATTTTAAGCCTTTTGTACAACTAAGAACTAGATAGTAACCTAAACAACAAAACTGCATGACACTTGGGGCAATGAAGTGCTGCTACGTGGCTATGACTATAAATCATGAACGATGTTGGAGATACTCTTTGAGGTGTGCAAGTAAGAAGGTATCCAGGTTCAAAATGTATTAGAGGATAGTGCTATCTTTTGTTTTTACTTTACATTGGGTCGAGAAATAAGTTCATTAAGACCTAGCTCCAGTAACGTAGTAAAAGTGGTGCAACGTCTGCAAATACCCGCAAAAACTTCAATCAACATCAAACTAATCCTAAATAATTTATTCAACTCCTGCACATATACAATCAATCAATTTCAGGCCATTTGGGCACTTGGGGAGTAAATAATATTGTGTTGTGGAAGAGTCAACTCAAATGGAAAAACGATCAATTCAGGATCTCAAGTCAGTTAATTATTGAAAACCAAAGTTTAGACTTGTGCACAGATCCTACCATTGCATTTGGAAGATCGGTTTCATGGGCCTTGAAAGCTGGGGATGTCGTTGATGTAATACAAAATCCAATAATTAATCTCGTGTATTGTCTATTACACAAGTGAATATGAACTAAATATCAATAAAACATGGAGTGATGAAAGAACCTCTAATTAATCTCCTAACTAACTCAATCTTTGCAAACTAACTCAGTATAATGGTCGACGTTACCTATGGTAGCGGCTCATTCATTGCAAAATCCTGCTCCCATGCCCAGAAAAAATGCACGTGTTACAGCTTTTCTTACAAACATTACACCGTTCATTTCAACTTCTACGAGACACGTACAAATATTCCACTGTTCTACTAAAATACATTATTTTACTTCTCTTTTTTTCAAAGAAGACTGACTGGGAGAAGAAGAAGAGAGTCACGGCAGTGTCTCCCTCATCAACGGTTTTCTCAAATGCTTTCAATCCTCAAGAAAAGTACCGAAATGAATAAAAAAGAATGAGTTGCATCTCGCAGTAATTGAAAACCGGCAGTAGTGGATGCAATTTTACCTTTCAAAGGCTACTCAGTGTTACAATGCGTGTATTGAGCAGCACAGTATTATGCATACTCCAATAGGAAGCTAAAGAGTGAATAGCAAAAACATAAACTGCTAAATCACTTCCCTGCAGTGCTCATCCAATGTCCTCGACTTCAAATTTGCCTCGGCTGCATGCTCCTAATTTTGAAGCCAACGACGTTGACGGGAGTTTCATATTTCAATGCAGGTACACCCTCAAAGACATAGATATCATCAACGAAGATAATTTGATCAGTTGCTGGTAAATAGTACGGTAGTAAACAATAAAGTCCTTACGTCTCCCCAGCGTTGAAAATACCACCAAACCAGATAAGCTCTGGTCTTCAGTTGGCTCACACGGATCCCACGCAGTAGGGAATAGTCCTCTCGCTGACGTCGGCCACGATCAACGGTGTTCTTCTACTGCGGCTGCCACTACTTTCCTGCCCAAAGCGACCCCACCAACGTCCCTGGTTTCCGGTCGACCATTCACTGGCGATGCCCCCAGCGACTCCTACGGACCCCAGCCTCTGCAACTTCTCTACTAGTCTACTCTTGCCTTCTCTGCGTCGTATTTGCGTCTGCTTGTTGGCAGTAGTTCTGGAGCTATGGCGTCTCCGCAGCTTCGTCCTCGGAGCTTATGCGCACACGGAGGAGGATAAACCGAGGCTCTGCTCTCATGGATGCTACGTACGTGGTTTTTGCCTGTCCAATTCTTCTCTGCTGCGTGGCATTTCGTTGCTGGAGTGTTCTGCAAGCCAGAGAGACGACCCCAGATGCTCTTGGATCCTCACGGCAGTAACGGGTATGTGCACTTCCTAAGGAATGCGTTCAAGTGTGAGACTGCGTGTGGTTCCCTTGATCATATTGCTTCAGATTGGGTTGGGTTTGGTAGCAAAGCATGTCAGCGCGCCTGAGCGTGTCGTTTTGGGAGGCCTTGTGAGTGACTTTTGCATCTTGGAAGCGCTTTTATAGGTGCTTCTAGTTTCAAAAGGCTCTTGAGTTTGGGTCTTGTGTTTGGCTTGTGTGTTGCAATTAGGTTTAGTAGCTTACAAGCTCTGGTTACAATTGGTCTCTGCTTGCAGTTGTATATCAGCTCTCAGGGCAATACTTCGAGTTGGAATACATTTCCTCCGTGATGATGTCGATAGAGGGCCAGTGCTCTTTCATGGGTGAATTTACTAGAGATAGTATGTCTCACATTGAGTCTCATAGTACTCTGGAATGATTGGCAAATTGGTGCAAGAATTTGGCTTAGATACTGTGAGATTCAAATTTGTTTGCAATGCTCCAGGGACGTACAAACTTGCAAGCTTCTACAAAGATGAGGAGGATTTATATTTCTCTCGAGAATATTGGCGTAGGAGTGTGGACATTGATGAGCTTTGGATACAATTCAAGGCTATAAATTCTCAGGACTAGTGGCGGTGAAAGTGGGACTTCATCTTTTATTTATTCAGGACCCCTCATGATGCAACAATTTATCCCCATGGACGTAGATGAAACATGATTTGAAATTGTTTTTTCATTCAAAAACATTCATCCATTGGAAGGAGCGCTACTACTATTGGAGACTTTGTTGCAATTTAGCTATTTCATTCATTGAGAAATGGGGGTCCAGGTTGGAGCACTCACTTGAAATTCTTTGTATCTTATTTTCAATATATTATTGGTCATCAAAAAGTCTTGGCGTAGAAGGGGAGGCGTTTTCAAAGTTAATCAATCACAAGGAAGGAGCTACTCACCAAGTGATTTTTGATGTGGCTTGAGATTGGAAGTCTTTATTATTTTCAAGGTACGACAAGGCCCAAAAACACTCTATGTCGAGCATTGCACTTGTAATCTTCTTAACAAATATGGCATTGCATTTGAAATTGCAATGTGCAAATTCATTTATTGCACAATCTTGAGATTGGAGATAGTACAATTTTTATCATCAATAGTGTTGATTATAGAAATATAAATCCTTTTTTTGCGGTATTATGCAAACATTAATGTATATAATGAAATTGCTCTTGCTATATTCTAAATTTATATTTTAAAATGTAAAGTTTTGTAGCTTGTGAATTTTGGCAATGATTATGGTAGTTTTATAATCTTGTGTATTTGCATTATACTAGATTTGTGTAGACCATGGTAAGTAGTTTTCATATGACTATTGTTTAAGTATTTTTTTGGGATCCTTGCTAATTCTCTTTGTTTGAGAGTTATTATCTAACTATTTTTGTTGGATTTGATTTGAAGACATCATAGATCTTTGCGATATTCCTCCCTTTGTTGCAAGAAATGGCATGCAATTATTTTGCATGGTTTTTCCGGTGAGCACAATTTTTATTTAGTAGTCAATAAGGATTAAAAAGTACATGCTCGAACCAAATATTGTTTCTATTACATAGGTCTCTTTATAGTTTTCCATTGGAATTGGTTTGGACATTGCAAGCAATCTTATTTTAAGCATTCATCTATGTAATCAAAATTTGAAAGTATCTATTGCAATTTCAATAAATATACAACTCCATTAGTAGTGTTCAATGTCTTTTAATTTGTAGAACATGTTTGCGTAATATATTATTATAAGGTAATTTTCTTTTCTATATCTCATTGACAATCGATATGAAATGTTCAGGAAAGACAAGGACTTCTTACAAGTGCAAAGTGAACAATATAAAAGACTTCGGAGTTTTATTCCAAGTCTTGAGAAATGCTTGAAGGATATGGAAGCATCTTCCAAGGCAAACGTCTTGAATAAAAATCAATGCATACATCTTTATGGCAAACTCATATTGACTATGAAGGGGATTGACAAAATGTTGTCAAGTGCTACGAAGGACCTCAAGTTCCAATCTATTTTTGAAGAATTGCATTGTCTTCAAAGGAAAGTGGAGATTGTTGGGAAAAATTGCATTGACCAAGAACGATGGTGTCATTCCGCCGTATTTCAACTCCAAAACAAAGAAACCTTTCGTGAGTTGCTTTTAGATTTGAAGTGTTGTTATAATGCAGCACTGGATGTGTACTTATTGCGCCATCCAAATCAAGCAGATGGAATGGTACCTATCCAATTTGATGCAGCTACCCATGAACAAGTCCTTGAAGATGGAGAAGTGTTGAAGAAGAAGCTTGAACTTGTTCCTGAGGTAGAAGGGTCAGAGGATTATGGAATGGCCCAACATCTATTGTTGAGACTCAAAAATTTGGATGGATTTATTGGAGGAGACTTAGATGCTTTGGAAATTCCCCTTGATTTCAAACCACCGAAATTCATCGAAAAAATTGGTGCAGGAAGTTATGCACATGTCTTCCAATCCAATTGGTTAGGCCTTACAAGTGCCACAAAAGTGTTGGAAGGTGACCTTGAATATCTTTCCAATTCTCGGAAGGAGGCTAGCATCTTAGCAGGCTTGAGCCATCCCAATCTTGTTCAATTTTTTGGTTGTGGAGTTCACAAAAAAGAACATCAAAATGATGAAGGAAGATAAATTTGTGAGATGCATTTGGTGATGGAGTTGATGGAATCAAGCTTGTCTCAAATATTGAAGAAAGTAAAAAGACCTTTGCCCTATCATCTTGCAATTGACATCATGCACCAAATTGCCAAGGGTGTGTATTACCTTCATGATATGCAAGTTGCTCACCTTGATTTGAAACCTGATAACATCTTGTCAAGTTCAATATCTATAGAGGGCATGGATCCTCATCACTTATTCAAGGTCACTGATTATGGCACTTCTCAGTTGGAGGTCTACAACAATCCTGAGCATCCAAAGCCATCAAAGTATACAATTGGCACAGTAGGCTACATGTCCCCTGAAATGATCAAGGGGGGAAGAATGCCAATGTATCCATTTCAAGCTGATGTGTGGTCATTTGCCATGATATGCTCAGAGATTCTAACAGGAGAGACTCCATATTGTGGTTTGAAACGAAAAGATTTTTATGATCAAATATCACATCCACAAGGCATTGGGAATAAAAGCTTGAGATCGGCCCTCCCAAACAATTGTGAAGAGTTGACAAACTTAATTGAGCAATGTTGGGCTCAAGACCCTCTTCAACAGCCCACATTTTCTAATATATGTGAGAGGCTCATGAGTTTAGAGAGGTCCTTTTTGAAGGGAATCTATTTAAGCAAGATGGTTCCACAATTTGGCCCATCCTCTATGTTAAGAGATTCCAAGTCCATCATGAACCAAGCCCTAAAGGTATGCAATTGCCAAAGTATGGAATTTATCTAGTTATGTTTGCTTTATGGAGCTTTACGGTGCTTGGCATTTGTTGTTTAGGTGTAATGTTTTAATTTATTATGAAAATGTTTTAGTAAACGTGCATTTTGTACTTGTACAGGTGGATGAACCAATTGCACCTCCAAAGGAAATTGTGGTTGATTTAGATCACCAATTACCTACAATCGAAGGACTTTGGGGAAGGAAGTATATAGGCGTTGTCGGCCCGGGTGGAATTGGCAAGACCACACTAGCAAAGGCAATCTATGAGTCTATGAATTCATATTACAAGGCATCATGCTTTATAGCAGATTGCAAAAGCTATCAAAGTTCCTATGAATTGTTGTGCAAGATATTATCAAAACTTGGGAAGTCTCGGAAACCCAAGAATTTGGGAGATGCACAATATATGATGAAAGAAGTGTCAATGGAAAAGACCATTCTTTTAATATTGGATGATATCAAGAATGAAGCTCAAGTGCGTGCTACAATACCTCCCCACATTGTTCAAGCTAGCAAGCTTCTGACAATAGTTATCACCACATGTGAATGGAGTACAATAGAATCCTTTGTTGACAAAAGGTTGGATGTTCAATTGTTGGATGAAAAGGCAGCATCAACACTTTTCACTACTCACCTATCTTGGGATGAAGCTTCTTTATCCCCTGACTTTGTGGCCTTGCGCAAACATATTGTGAAAGCTTGCAATGGCTTGCCTTTGAGCTTGAAAGGCATGGGAGTATTTCTACGCTGTAAAGAGAGGTTGCAAAGTTGGGAACGAGCATTACAAAGGATGGCAAGAGGAAGGAATTTGGATGGTGATGAAGAACTTTGGAACACCTTGAAAATCAACTTTGACGGATTTAACAATGACATTGAAAAGAGCATGTTTTTGGACGTGGCTTGTTTCTTTTGTCGAGATGTATCTCCATTTGGCATATCAAAAGAGACACTCTTGTTCATGTGGTCTAGAGATGGCATCCTCCCTTCGAAGGAATTTGAAAGTTTGGTGAGCATGTCATTGTTGAAGCTCAATGAAGATGGTGAAACTATAGAAATGCATGACCAATTGCGTGACATGGGATGAATGTTTGCCAAGAATACAAGAATTTGGAATGCGTCCATGATACCTGAAAGTGGATTTACAATTGAGGTAACATTCTAGCTTTGTACTTGAACATGATTGAACTGTGTATTTTGTTATATACTTTCAAATGCAATAAGTAAACCTCCAAATTCATATTATTTTAAGAATCCTAAACTTTGTAGTTTGTTGGAGAAATCAATTAATTGATACCTTTATATTAGAGATATAATCTTGGATGTGATTCAATCTCATTGAAGCCTCTTTGAAAGCAGGTTGTTGAGGTTCTTGAAGGCATTTCTTGGCGGGGCACCATGAACCATCTACCTTTGATAGAAATGGACCGTAGTTTTCAATTTGAAAATCTTCGTGTCTTGATTTTGGTTAGCGCTTGGGGCAATCTTGATGCAGACTTTGAAAACTTGAGTATATTACTTCAATTTGCTTCTCAATGTTTAAGATTGGAGGCACTTATTATAGAGAACTCTCAAGAGTTGTTCGGATTGCCTACCCCACTTCCAGCAAATACTGCAGTTACTTTGCAAAAGACAATATCAAATCTCTGGAAGGCTTGTCTTTTGTTAAGGATTCTTGATCTTGTAGGTCTTGAATTCCTTGAGCTGTTACCAAACAAATTTGCATCCACCCATACCTTGTTGAGCCTATATCTCAATTCTTGCTTTAGTTTGGGGTCATTGCCAAGGGAGGTTGGAAGCTTGTTGCGTTTAAAAACTCTCAATTTGGGTAGGTGTGCAAGCTTGATGGTATTGCCAGAGGAAGTGGGGAACTTGTCTTCCTTGACTACTCTTAACTTGTCTCACTGCTTGCGCTTGGTGGCATTGCCAAAGGAAGTGGGGAACTTATCTTCCTTGACTACTCTTAATTTATCAGGGTGTTCTCGCTTGGTGGCATTGCCAAAGGAAGTGGGGAACTTATCTTCCTTGACTGCTCTTGGTTTGAAAGGGTGTTCAAGCTTGGTGGCGTTGCCAAAGGAAGTGGGGAACTTATCTTCCTTGACTGCTCTTGGTTTGGAAGGGTGTTCAAGCTTGGTGGCATTGCCAAATGAATTGGGGAACTTATCTTCTTTGACCAAGCTTCTTTTAATGTAGTGTACAAGCTTGGTGGCATTGCCAAAAGAAGTGGGGAACCTATCTTCCTTGACTAGTCTTGATTTGGAAGGGTGTTCAAGCTTGGTGGCATTGCCAAAGGAAGTGGGGAACTTATCTTCCTTGACTTGGCTTGGTTTGAAAGGGTGTTCAAGCTTGGTGGCATTGCCAAAGGAAGTGGGGAACTTATCTTCCTTGACTTGGCTTTATTTGGAAGGGTGTTCAAGCTTGGTGGCATTGCCAAAGGAAGTGGGGAACTTATCTTCCTTGTTTGAGCTCAACTTGGATGGGTGTGTTTTGTTAAGTTCTCTACCAAAGGATTTGGGATGGATACCATCATTACAGATTCTTTCTTGGAATAATTGTCCAATCTTGGAACCTTATATGTTGGTTGAATTGTCTCCACCAACTTCTTTGGCTAGTCTTGAAGGCAAATTTTTTTGCCTTGAAGGTGATCATCATGATGGAGTAACTTGTGATGAATGTGAAGTGGTCCCCATAGTTGGGCCTCGCATGAAGGCAAAGGCCACTTTCAAAAGCAACTATGATTTGTGCCTAGAGTGTTTTACAAAATTGAAACTATCATTGGAAAATTCAAGCCAATGATGAACTACAATAGTGGTTTTTAAGAAGATTTAGTGCATTGTGCAGCTAAACTTTGGATTGTACAAACAGTTTATTGCAAACTATTGAAGATTATTTTCAAGATTTGGTTATACGGATTGCAATTATAGCCAAGAGTTGTGTGTTGCTCTCTTTTCAATTTTGTTTATTATTTAAGGATATTGGATTATGGAATTACAACAATTTTCTTGCATGTGTAACCATATGTTGTGCACAAACACTTTCTATCATGATCATATCATATCAACATGTGCCAAAGTATGAGTAAAAACAACTGTGATTTACCAATGACTCCATGAGTGCCTAAACATTGTTAGTGTTGCATCCAAAGGAAGATCACTATCAATTTTAAAAAAACTACGTGAGTTAAAAGATAGGGTCCATTTAACCCCTAAATGCCCAAAGGCACCAATATCTAGTGTTTGCAAAACTTTGAAGTTAAATAAAACCTAACCAAGTTGCTATTTTTAGTAGTTTATATTTTTAGAAAGCTCTTCTTGAAGTCTAGTTTTAGCACCAAAAATCTGATCTTGAAAGTAAATGATAGTGATTTTTCTGTTCAAGTTTTGGTACAAGGGTACCCATTGCAATCTTGACTTCCCGTAGTGTTGAGAGCTCTTGGAAATGAGCCTCAAATACACTAGTCCTTGGAGAAAAAATCACATTCAAAACTCATTTAAAAAAGTTGTAGAGTAGATTTTAAGAAGCCATAAATTGATCAAGGTTATACAATTTAAGCCCTTTAACCTCATATTTTATTGGTCACCAGTATTTTAGATTTGATTTGTGTAAAGAAGATTAAAAGATTTTTAGGATTTTAGCACCCTCATGATCAAATATCATAATCTTTCACTCCATAAGTGACGTTGTTGTGTTTTCTTTTCCTATGAGATCTCTAACATGTCTAGTTTGAATTTGTACGATTATGATTCAAAAGAATTGATACAACTTATCCATATGTTAGCATTTTGTTCAATTTAGAGCAAATTCCAAGAAGCCCAAAACAAGATTTGGGCATTTAGAGGTTAATTCAATGTGGGGTAATTTTATATAATATGTAGGGCTACTATAGGGTCCATAAAATGCTACATGCTCTATTATGTACATAAATTAGGCTATGTAAAATATCAAGTAGTAGGAATTTTTTTATTAATAAGCTAGCCATGATAAATAGGGTCCATTCCAATTTTTCATATTACAATGAATATAGATGTCGACAAATTATTTTATATGGATGATAAATGTAAGACATTAGCCAAAAGTAGCACAAACTATCACATTTCATGAATAGGAAGGTTTACCTTAGTGGATTCAACGAACTAAATATTGTACAACACAAAGATGGAATTTATAGTCTATTTACCCCCTAAAGGTTTTTGACTATATTTTCACCAAAGACGCTCCAAAACTGTCATTTCTAATACAAGTACCAAATTTTAGAAAAAAAACATTTTTGGACAAATATAACCGTAAGATCTTGTAGTGTGCTGATTTGAGAATATGTGGAAAAAATTTCAAAATTTTCCACCATGTAGATTGCAAGGTATTAGTGTTTGAATTGAGAAAAAAACTTTTTTTGTCCTTGCAAAAAAACGGGCAACTGCACTTTACAAGGTCATACTTGTATGAAAATATGTCCAAAATGGTGGTTATTCTTTGGGTTCATTTTTGAAGTCAAGTTGGCTATATGCTTGAAAAATTTCAGATCATTTGGAATTGTACAACATATAGGAAAAAAATAGTAAGTAGAAAGAAGTAGAGAATGATTAAAAACACTAATTTGCTAATAATTTAATTATAGAGTTGAAAAATTCTAATTCCAATGGTTATAATGTTGTAATAACCTATTTACACCCAATGCTTTTATTTTTTTTCAAAACTATTGAAAATTGAGTTAAATAAAGGATTTCAAAGTTTATTTTAAAGTAGGGAATCCATAACTGCCCGCAAGCTAGAACACCTCATAATTTTCATCTCATTAATCAAAATGGAATGATTCAAAGCTTCCCATGTATATAGAAATCTAGAAAACTAGTTTCGAACTTTTATTTTTTTTAAAAGTGATATTTTAAGAATTTTTTTAGCTGCTCGCTGAGCATTGAAAATCACATATCATACAATAACTTTTTAACAATGCAACCAAAAGTTATGAAAATTGTTGGGCCTTAAAGCTACTCGTCAGGAAAATGTTATGTGAAAATCTCAAAGAAAAAAATTAAAAAATTTGCTCATAGTGAGCTGCCCAAAAACGCTATGTTCTCAAAAAACCATATTCAGGGCTTTAGGGGTTAATTCCAATCTTTAAACCCATATGCATTAATTACACTCATATTGAATGAGATGTTCATGGGGTAGTTTCAAAAAGGGATTCAAAAGTGCTCAATGTTATTAATCCTAAAGGCCAAAGGGCATTTTGAAAGAGAAAAAATTCCAAATTGCCAATTTTTGATGCATTGTCCAAAATACCTTTTTTTTTCAATTCCAACTACAAAAACTGTATTAAATAGCTAAGACAATGTATGGAAAAAATTCAGCCCATTTGACAACGTGGATTGAAGGATTATAACATTTAAGATTAAAAATAACATTTATTTTTCATTCCTACTAATTAGGGTCAGCAAACTTTGAAACCTTTCAGAGTTACATTTTTTGGTTTACAAAAAAAATGAGGACTTTTGACTCTTCATAGGTATACAATTTTAGATTCACTCATGAAAAATTTCAAAAGCAAATATGGAATCTAACTTACTCTAAATCAACCTACATGCAAGGAGGTTAAGCACATTGGCAATACACAAATCATTTTTGATGATTTCTTGTGCAATGAGGAAATTTTTTCATTTAAATTCCTAATGGTAAAAATTAGAGACAAACATTTGGAATAAATGAGAAAAATTTCAAGAACTTTGACTTCTCATATTGCTTGATAATAGGTCTTAAGGTTAGAAGAAAATGTTTTTTCTTGAAACCACCTCCACATAGCTAACAAAATTTGACTCTTCTTCAAATGTGATTTGAGAACAAAATTTCTTTTTGACAATTGTGCATCATATTTATGAATTACATAAATGCCAAATTTCAACAATTTATGAGAATTTTTGCAAAAGATGCCCAAATTGCCTAGGCTATTAAAAAAATTTAGGGCAAAAAATAAATATACTCCCACTGAGGGGTACATGTTCACATCTTGTGTCAAAATTTCATGAACATCTGACCAAATTTGACTTCATAGGGACGTATCTGGATTTTTTGATTGTTTGTTCAATGGACAATTGGCCTTTAG
The DNA here is from genome assembly GCA_963969595.1 of Neckera pumila. Classification (NCBI taxonomy): domain Eukaryota; kingdom Viridiplantae; phylum Streptophyta; class Bryopsida; order Hypnales; family Neckeraceae; genus Neckera; species Neckera pumila. The sequence goes on from OZ018415.1 coordinate 15,346,755, forward strand.
GGGTCAAAAATTTCCACTTGGTCAATGGCAATTGAATTTTTTTGTTTCATGATGCATACCCTATACACATATGTAGAAGAGGGAAGGAAAAATTTGTGAAGAAGGGTGAAAGCAAGAAAAAATTGGACACTTAATAAAATTTTATATATAAGATAAACCTACTTAAAAAATTGCATAAATGAATTTACAAAAAACAAAGGGTATAGGAAATATGCCCCTCACAGCTTTTATGTAAAAATATGGTCATTTTAAATGCAGTAATTAACGTAAATAGCTCTACATGAGATACCCTTTTAACTCACGTGTATACTTTTAATTACAAAGAGTGATCTCCCCAACTAAGGTTGACAAGATATGTAGACGTCCGGATTCACGTCTAGATGTGCAGCGTCCGCGGGCATTGCTTCCCGAATGTCCATTGACATTTGGTTTGGAATCGATTGCCCCTCCAGTGGACGGCTGGACAGGGGATTGGGAGGTCAGACGAGGGTTCAAGAGGTCAGACAGGCGGTTAGGAAGATAGAGGCGGACGGTAGTTTTGATATTTTCTTTGTTTTGGTACAAAATGTAAATATGTAATAACGTAAAAGACCTCTTTATTCCTTTAGCAATTGAAGCCTTATAATTTGCCAAGCTAGGTATAAAAAATAAAATAATTCTTTGCTTCCGGGGAAGCTTTTATATTCTGCAATCTATGTGGAGATTTTTTTTGGTTTTTTTCTTTTAAGTATTTCATATTGTCCTACCACTATACAGTCAAGTACTTCTCATTTGCAAATTGCCAATTTCAGTCATTCTAATTTATATTTCAAAGTATAAGAAGAAAATAGAATTTTCCATCTTGCATAATTTGAACCCGACTCTTAAGCAATCCCATTGAAGCACACCAAATTTCAATTTTAAAGAAGAAAAATTTTCGTTTTTGGTGAATTTTTGAAGTTAATTTTCATGGTTTTACATAATATTTTATTGAAAACAATTGATGATGGGTTTTTTTAATTTGATTGCCTAGATATGTAGCCATGTACGGAACATCCATATGCACATCTTTTATATTTAAAAACACCCCATTAATTAAAAAAAATATAAGCTTCCAGTAAGGGCTCAATATGAGGCACCATATAACCAAACTTTGTGATTTGAATGTCTCTATATTTTAAATAGATTTTTTCAAAGTAGTTGTACCATTATGCTCAATTGTACAAGATTAGTTACCACATGAGGGAAAAATAGAAAAATCTAATTATAATATAGAGTTATCAAATTTTACAACATTTGGACATTGTCACTTCAACATTGAAATCTCTACAGAAGGAAATGTAATAGTTTTTGGGGAGGTGTTTGCGAAGGGAATGATGTGCGTAGAGATGTTTCCTATATACATATCCACAATCAAACTTAAGAAACTCATCATTAGTTGTTTTCACTAAAATATTATGTAAAACCATGAAGAATTGCCTTAAAAAATTTACCCAAAAATGGAATTTTTGTTTTATGAAACTAAAATTTGGTACGGTTCATTTGGGATTGCATACACTATTAGAAAGCATTGTTTGTTTATGACGTTAGCCCAAGACATGAATGTTTGAGCATTGAGGTAAAATCACCTATATCCAACCAGGGTCTGAAACCCAACCTGTAGCATGTATGTATTTCCAACCAAAGCTGGAACAGGTTTACAACCAAAGATTGTAATGCTTTTTTTTCTCCTATTCAAGTTGGAACTAAGAATGTCATGACGCATGTCCTAAAGTGTTATAGAGTATGCAGATTGTAGTGAGTGGGAAAGTAATCACTTAATTGATCGGAATTGGAAGACTCTAAACCATGGGTATGGGTTCGGCCTACTTTTTGGCTTCCAAAAATCACAATGATTTGCGTTTTTGGAATAAAATTACCAAAAAATTACAATCTCCATATTTCCTATCTTCCTATTTGGGAAAAATTTGCATTGCTTCACACTGTTCATGATCTTGTTTCCAAATCGCTTAAATGATCGGGTATGGGTGCAGTTACCTTAGAACACGATGAAGAACACGATGAAAAACAACTGGAATGAATGAAATCGAATGTTGAGTGCCAAATCCATTCAGAAGTTTGCTGAGGAGGCTGGGCAGTTACCGCTGCATTTTTTTGGGCTTTTTCTTTTCCAGGAGGACCCTTGAAGACCCTCGTTTTCCTAGTTATCGATGAATTGAAGATGGTCCATACATTTCAATATGATTACCAATGCTGTTGCAAATTGTAATTGCGTTGAAGTTGTGAAGCCAGATTAGAACGTAGAGTGAGGAAGCCTTAAATGTGAGTGCCTTTTTCTAGAGTGCATAACCCCTAAATGTACAAGGCCTTCTTTGAGCTTCTTATAATATGCTATAAATTGATTGAAAAGTCCTGAACTAGATGAATTGTTGCATTTTTTTCCCCATTTCAACCCCTAAAGTCCCAAGGCCTTTTTCCACTCAAAATTGCCATTTCTATAGCAAAGAGCAAAACAAAATTAATTTAATTTTTTTTGCATATTTAACCATAGGACTACACTAGTGTAAGAATGTGTGGGAGAAATTTTAGAAACTTTGACCATGTAGATTGCAAGATATTTGCATTTATAAAGTGAAGGAATCAAGTTTTTTTGCACCTTGCTCAATTACATTTTTTTGGCTTTGAACCTTCTTAACTTAAATTTTTTGCTCTAATGACTTTGAATTATTTCATTTTATATGATGAAGAATTGAGTTGAAAATTGAGGAAAAAAATTCAAAAAAGAAACACTTAGTTTTCACTCAATAAAAAATGTTTAAGTAGAAGTAGGTTCAAGACTGAAGGAAAAATGAAATCATTAATAACTCTAGGATAGGGTTGAAATATACTAATCTCAATGGTGAGATTGTTCTTATAAGAAATCTTAACCTTGTGAAACTTTTTTTTTTTTTTAAATTGTCAAAATTGAGTTCAAAAATGAATCCTACAAGTTATTTTTTCAAAAAGATGCTCTATTTGTCCAAAAAATAAGACTGTCCATAACCTTTGCACAACAAATCCAAATGGAATGAATCAAAGCTTCCCATGTAGATGAAAATAAAATCTATATGAAAGAAAATTTTAAAATTTAAGATTTAAAGTTTTTGTGAGGATTTTTTTCTGCTCACCAAACTAAAATTTAGACTTTTTCTACCATAAATTTTATTACCAAGCACCGATTGAAATGAAAATTACATTTTTGGAAAGCTAATGTGGTTCTCTATCTTCTCAAAAAAATTCAGAAAATGATGGCAAATATTGAGACCATAGGAGCCTATCCAAAATCCATTTTGTCCCTTGAGGAGATAATGGGACTTTAGAGGTTAACTGTACAAAATCAAAGTAGACATTTTCGAGATCACATAGGACAATGAAAGACAACAATATTACTTATGGATGGAAAGATATTAATTTTCTCTCATGTAGGTGTTCAAACTTCAAGCAACAAAAGTGAATTGAATTGTTTGAACCTTCATTTTACATGTCATCTCATGAAATTGATTAACGCCTAAAGGCCCAAAGTCCCCTCGGGGGACATTTGGGATTTTGGATAGGCTTGTGTTACCTTGAAATTTTGGGCTGATATTTTGAAACTTTTTTTGAAGATAAGGAATCAAATTAGCTTTCTAAAAGTATAATTTTTTTCAACCGGTGCCTGGGAGCAAAAATTATGCCACCCGAAGTCAAAAAATCTACTGGCCAAACAGAAAAAAGCCCCTTAAAAAATTGTATTTAAAAACATAAAAATAAAATTCTCAAAGATCTTGTTTTTGTCTACATTTGAAGCTTTAATTCATTCTATTTGGACTCGGACTAAATAATTTATAGACAATCTTGTTTTTAAGGTAATCTAGCATCTTCTTCAAAAAACAACTTATAGAATTCATTTTTCAAGTGCAGTTTTCAAATTTTTTCAATTTTTTCCTTGAAACGGTTCTTTTAATATAAAAAAGTTTAACCCAATGGTGTGTAGAGCAGAAAAATCTACAAATGGTCGTCAAAGTCATCTGAAATTGCAGGCCACATTTCAAAAAAACTTCTTTTTTCAACTTCAAATGCTAATATCTTCCATTCTGTATGGTCAAACTTCATGAAATTTTTACCACATATTCTAAGACAAGTAAAGTATAAGATCCTATGATTAGATTCTAAAAAAAAAAAAAGTTTTTTTTGGTTCCTTGAGTGATTGCAGCAGAAATGGCAGTTTTTAGTGGTTTCGGAGCCAGAAATTGCTTTGGGCCTTTTGAGGTTGAAGTAGGTCACTGAAAAATGATTATATTCCACAATTAGTCATGCCTGACATGAATATATATTTACAGCTTCTCATAACGTATTATATAAGTTTTTTAAATGAATTTTTAATGTCTATTTACTTAGAAACTGTAGTGTATTTTTGGCTCATTTCCAAGAGTTTTGTCACAATGGAAAGTGATAGTTTTACAACAACCTTGTTGAAATGTAGGTTGGGGATTTTTTATGGAATGAAGTAGTTCTGAAAAATTTAATTTGGATGTAGAAAGTAGCCTTCAAAAAGCATTTTTGAAAAACTGAAAAACATTCGACAATAGCAATGTGGTTTTCTTTCATATAAGTTCCTATGATTGTCCATGTCCATAGTGGATGCCTTGCTCTCTTACGCATAGAAAAATTACCTCTTCTATAGCTGAAAATCTACTTTATAATAACTTATTTCTATTACGCATACGAAAAATAGAACAAATTTGAACTGAACATGTATTAAGTAACATTGGAGTACAAAAAATATGTTTTTCATTCATGCATATAAAGATCAATGAATTTGATAATGAAAGGGTATTAGCAACGATAGTAATTTGAAGTTTCTATATCCTATTTGTACTTGTCAAATGTATGTCTCCATCTAAATATGAGGGTAAAGTGCCAAACATTTAAAAGGCCAACTAATATATGCCTTCTAAATATTGACTACAAAGTTTTTTGATTATAATTTCCTCACTTTATTTGAACTCCTATTCTTTGTGTAATTCAACCCCTAAAGGACCAGTTTACTATTTTAGCAACATAGTAAATTTGGGTAGGTACTTGTGACTAGACTATTTTGCATATTTTGGGCCCAACCTTTAATAGAAGTTGTAGACAAGGAATATAGTAGAACCTCTCTTAGTGCATAGTGCGGGAATTATTCACTAGAAGAGGTTCATGCATTTAGAGAGATGCAACATTGTTCATTGCGTTAGGTGGCTTCTAACTACAGGGCCTCCAACCACATGGCTTCTAACTACAAGGCCTCCAGTCATTGTTCATCAATAAAGGCTTCAAAGTACTATCTTTCTTAGTGCATATTATGCACTAACAGTGTATGAACTAAGAGAGGTTCTATTGTACCTTTTATGTAAACAAAATTTCATGACATTTGGAAATATGAGTCAAAAGTTATGGCCTAATATGTTATTTTTTCACAAGGTGGGCAATTTGGGTAGATTAGAAATAATCACTTTTTCAAAAATAGAAATTTAAAATTGGTTTCTAGATTTATGAAAGTTTTGAATCATCCCATTTTGATCAATGATTTAGAAGTTATGAGGAGTTTTCATTTGCGAGATACTATGGATTGTCAATTCTAAAATAAACTTAGAAGTTGTTTATTTCACTCAATTTTTAGTATTCTTTGAAAACAATAAAATCTTAGAATGTAGATTGTTAATTCCAACATAACAACCACTGAGATTGACCTTTCTTCAATTCCATAATTGAATTCTTAACAATTTAGTATTTTGAACAATTTACTACTCCTTTCTACTTACTATTTATTTCCTCTATGTTGTACGATTCCAAATGATTTGAAGATTTTCAAGCATATAGCCAATTTTCTTTGAATAATGAACCCAAAAAATAACCACCATTTTGGACATTTTTTGTACAAATGCGACCTTGTGAAGTGCAGCTGCCCAGTTTTTGGCAAGGCCAAAAAAAAGATTTACGTCAATTCAAATGCTAATGATTTGCAATCCACATGGTAGAAAGTTCTGAAACTTTTTCTACATCTTTCCAAACTAGTGTACTTCAAGATCCTATGGTAACAATTGTCAAAAACCAACTTTTTTTCGAAATTTGGTAATTGTGCTCAAAATGGCAATTTCCAAGCGTTTTAGGTAAAAACATACTCAAGGAACTTAAGGGATTCAGATTGAAAAGATTACTTCAACAATGTCAGCTCAGTACAAAAGCCAATAGGCAATGATAGTCTTCTATACATTTTGCAAGCGTAGACAAGCTCAACCACACAAGCATAAATAATTAAAGTTAAGCCGACCATTTTAATTGACTATCATTAAGCGACACGGCTAGCTTGCTACCAGATCAGTATATACACTAGGGGAAAATTTACAAACACAATGAGCATCATTACAGATCATCCCAGTGATCTCCTCACTAGAAACAAAGGCTCATCAATCTCTCTCAACCAAACATATCCCGTTGTCCACTAGTGGGCAACTCTAAAAAAAAACCTCCATAGCAACATTGTCAAGTTGACAATGAGGAGCTTACGGTGAGAAGTTCATACACTATGTGACAGTCTAGCCTCGTGATTTGGGACCTTGCCAATTCAAGTACTATTTCAGAACTTTCTCATACGATATCCAAAGACTACAGATTTTAAGGTTTCTCAAAATTGGGAAAAGAACAGTGATGGAAAAAAACCTAAGAAATCTAAATCTTGGAGAACTCAAGACTTTAGATAAGTGTGCCAAAACCTTGCCAATCACTGGACAAGATGCACCAATTAAACTATATATATAAATAAATAAATAAACAAAGAATCCATTTTAGAAATGGAAAGGGATGAAAACAGTAGAAAGCCACAGGATTGGGACAGAACATGTATTCAATCACTGCCAGAGATATACAAACAGTCCACTTTTCTAAAGTAGAATACATTATTTTTACATTTTCTTTTTCAATGACGACTGGGACAAGAAGGAGAGAGTCACGACAGTGGCTTCTTTGTCATCCGTTTTCTCAAATGCTTTCATTCCTCAAGAAAAGTGCCGAAATGCATTTCGTGCCTTGTATCAAGATTGATGGAAAATGTAATTTTGGCTTACTCGTAGCAATATCATGGTGCTAAATTTTCAATACTAGTGCACAATTATGTATTGGTCGGGGTACTACATTCTTTCATTAAAAAAATGCTTAATTTATTTGCACCCTGCATCCTTCTGAGCACAAAAACTAATCTGATAAGTTAGCATTTTACAATGAAAAGTATCAGTTTACAAATATCATTGCTAGTTGCAAACAATCCTTTGTAATGCTACTTGTGAAATTGAGGTCTATGCAAACTCACACCTATTTATGTTTCAAGCCGTGAAAGTGAGCTTCTTCAAGTTGTAATGATCATTCCAGGCAGAGAAGCTGCAATCCGCAATCTGACTCGCTCCACTGCTGCGAGATGCACGTTACTTACAGCACATTCATTTTGTCTTAGCAGGATAATGTGCCTCCGGACTGGACCTCATCCAGGTAGCTCATGTCAAGAAACAACTACGAATGAGCTTACTGCCCTAGCTAACTTTGAGAAGAACAAATATTAATGGTACAGACTACAAACACGCAAACCATTCACCTAAACTCTGTTTTTTTGTAATGAAATTCCGTTTCTTTTGTGTCAAAAACACACACAAAAGAACCCTAAATGGAGTCCCTCTCCCCTGGTTGTTTATCCGTCGCGTCTGCAATTTATTATTTTCAATAGAAATGATCATTTGTATAAGAAATAAAATATCCTAAAAATACTGAAATCCTGTCGGCCAAGCATTTCAACAGCAGCGGTGATCTGTGACAGGTCTCGAGCATTGGAATTGGTCCCCACCTTGACAAAGACTTCACAGTTCATAAGTTAACAGCATTCCTCACGTGGAGAATGGGATAGAAGAGCTGGGATGGTAGATTGAAAGACGCGACAACTAACGGAGAGAGCACCAGGTTGCAATTGTCAGGAGAGTTGGGTGAATTGACGCTCACTGAGACGCACATCAACTTATCGTCACTGAATCACGAATGGCACCACGACTCCGGGAGATGAGACACGGATCACTCACCACCAGGACCGACAGCCGCTCATCAGACGGCTACAACATTGACATGCAGGAACATCGGCGAGTGGCGTCTCAGCATGCAGGCGGACTCCATTCTGTGGCAGATTATGATGGAGATCGACTAAGAGCAAGTTCAAGAGCAGCCCCTAGACGCAGAAGACAATTCCTACTCCAAGCCATCCAATCCGGATCTCCAGGATGTGTTCAATTTGATTCATAATAAACTTGTAGATGAATAGGCAGTTGGTTTTGGCCCGGGTTTGATTTTGCTTTAAACTGTGTGGTTTCCTATTGCCTTTCGGTTCACCCTTCCCTTGGGTGTCTGTTCTTAGGTGCTTACATCCTTGCCTTTGGGTGCCCACCCTCCGGGGTGTTTTCTTCCATTCCCACCCTTCTGAGTTTCATGCGAGCATCTTCCGCTGATCACTGGCCCACCCCCGCCCTTCTGGCTGCCCTCCGCGGTTTTCAACCTTGCCCGCAGGTGGTGTTTATTCTTCCTTTCAAAGCCTTTTAGGCGTGTAAGTTACTGCCCTCGGGCGTTTTATTTTTCAATAAAGATCTCACCCTATAATGCGTTTTTCTCTCTTCCTTACGTGGAGAAGGCTGCCTTTGCACGCTGCAAGTCTAATGCAAAGTAACTGTTTCATTTGTTTCAAAAAAACAATAAACAATGCAAGGTAAATGCTAAATAAAATAATATCACTGCTACAGACAATCATGAATGCTCTTAACACCTATTGTACTATACAGTAAGTTACAGACTAACTTTCGTTAATGCCGCAGCTGTAGTGCCATACCCCTGACCCTTGTCCCTGGCTGTTTGGCTCCTTCTTGCAAAAGGCAAAGTATAATAAGACCACCAGGTGGCCTAGACTGCTGGCTCCTTCTCTTCTTTTGTTTTGGGCACAAATGAAACAAAATTTCATTGCAACTAGTGTAGCCCTGTGCCGATACGACAGCCAAAACAAAAGCAAAAGTAATTTTCTAATTATTAAAGTCACAATAGAACCTTTTTGAAGTTTAATAACTTTTGCATCGTATGCCCAAACACCACAAAACAAAGCCCGTCCACTCCTCCTCGCCAAGAGCTTTCCAACGGTACCAAGCACATAGCCAAAATCAAAGTAAAAGTTAATTTTTTGAATTTTTTGATCCATAAATACTTTGAAATTCAAAAACCTCCACACCGTAGGTCCAAATGCCACAAAACTAAGCTCGTGCATCCCTCCTCGCCAAGGGCTTTCCAATGGTACCAAGCACGCGGCGGGGGGACGCACAGTCCGGGAGATCTCAACGTAACAAAACAAAACAAAACAAAACAAACAGACCCAACCGACCAACCAACCTAAAACATGGACTGATGAAAAAACCTCTAATTAATCTCCTAAGAAAATGGGACGACTATGGAAGTCGACAGGGTGACTGAGGAAGCTAGCTCTACGGGTTTTGTGGATCCAGCTTTTGTATTTCAATTTGACAGCACCATGACCAGCTTTTTTATGGACTTTGATAAGTCGACAACATCCATTCCCAGATTTGAAATGGACTTGTATGAGCCTGAGAACTTTCTGACCAGCGCGGGTCAGAGTCTCGGAATTTGGCATCCCCGTTTCGGCGAGAAGAAGAACGAGAATCCTGACAATTGCAAAGACAAAGATGAGCGACACAGTTTCTTCACTTCTGTATGATTTTCGCAGCATTCAGAATGGTTCCATGGAATTTCATAGCTGATTTGTCACTTTGGGAAGAGAGGAGCTTTCTCACATTTTGGTTATGAACTTATACATATGCGTTTGTATCTTCAGAGTTGTTTCTGGGAGGCGTCCTTGTTCGATGAAGTGTTTCCTTGGCGGGACCTTCATAATCGGTATCTTTTAGTGTTAGGAATTGGTCCGTCCTTTGTGGAATTTTATTTGACATGAGAGTAGGTGTTCAACCTGCCTCTGCGGAGCTCATCTTGGGGAATCCCAAAATTTGTGTACTACCAGAATGCGCCTCATTTGGCTGGGAGTATTTTTTGAGAGATATTAACAGAAGCTATGGGGTATGCATAGGTAGAATACATAGTTCCAATTCAGTTCAAACATTCATTAAAGGCAAGCTACTTTGGTCACTATTCATGTGACTCACAGACAAGGGAGGTTTTCTCACATAGTCAGTATAACAATTGGAGGTATATGCTCTCATCATTAAGTAGATTTCACAATCAGGGCGATGCACAAACCTCCTGACCAACAATTTTTTTTGACCAGTCTTGAAGAGTGTTGGTTGTGGCTGCAAATCATTGTTTTAGTTGAAAATCTGTCGCATGAACTAACCACAGCTCTCAGGTTCTGTGTCTCGGAACAAATACACCCATACAATGTGGAGGGCTGCTATCCGTGAAGAAAGTCATCAACGTGGATTTTCGCCGGAATTGTCTTGTTAACTCACAACCCAGTTGATAGTATCCTCGCAACAATGTGTTTTGTGAATTGCTCTTCTAGGTGTTGGATAAGTTCAGTTGGAAACAGAATGGCATTCTATAGGTGTGGACCTTTGATTGCCTTTCTAAGATTTCATACAGAGTAGGAAACTTCAATTGATGCAGACTTGCAATATGTGTACTATATTGTACAGTTAGGTACCGCTCATTTATGAATTGCCTACTTGAGCCCTTTAAAAAAATTTGTATAATGTGGATTTAACTTTATTTGTTTTGGTCAGCATAATTAATGTTTCATCCTTACACAATCACAATCAAGTACATCAAATTTCACTTTCAAAAAACCTAAACTCCATTTTTTGGTGAATTTTTTTATTTAATTTTCATGGTAAAATAAATTAATTCATTGACAAACATTGGTGATGAAATTTTTTAATTTGATTGCATAGATATGTAGGAACATCCATACGCACATCTTCCCTTCAAACAAGTATCTCCAATAAAGTTCCATAATTCCTTCTATTGAGATTTCAATGATGAAGTTACAATGCCCAAATTCTGTACAAAAGATATCTCATATTGTATTTTGATTTTTCTATATCCCTTTTACATGGTAACTATTTTGTAACATTTGAGCATGATGGTAAATTTCCTTTGCCAAAATCTAGTTAAAAGATAGCGATATCCATTTCTTCAAAGTGTAGTCAAACGACACTTTTCATTGAACTCTTCATTGCTCATTTGTTTGTTACTTAAGGGAGTGATTTTAAATATGAAAGATGTGCATATGCATGTTCCCGACATATCTATGCAATTGAATTAAAAAAATCTTCATCAATTATTTTCAATAAAGTATTATGTAAAATCATGAAATTAGACTTTAAAAATTTGCCAAAAATGCAATTTTGCTTTCTTGAAACTAAAATTTGCTATGCTTGATTAAGAGTGGGTAAAAATTCAATATTAATTATGCAAGACAAACAATGCCAATTTTGTTTATATGTAATGTACAAATCTTTGAACTTGAGGCAGTTTGTAAATGAGCGGTACCTGACTATACAGCACAAGGTCGGCATGCCCCGAGGTGCTCTCCTGTAGACAAACAACCGTAGGTACAACATTCATAGAACCTTTGCACTTGCTTTCCGCAATTTCAATCCTTTTGTACAACTAAGAACTAGATAGCAACTAAACAACAAAACTGCACGACACTTGGGGCAATGAAGTGCTGCTACGTGGCTATGACGAAAAATCATGAACGATGTTGAAGGGGATACGTTATTCTTTGAGGTGTGCAAATGAGAAGGTATCCGGGTTCAAAATGTATTACAGTAGAGGATAGTGCTAATATCTTTTGTTTTTCCTTTACACTAGGTATAGAAATAAGTTCATTATGACCCAGCTCCAATAACATATGAAAGTGGTGCAACGTCTGCATATACCTGCCAAACTTCAACCAACATGAAATCAATCCTAAATATTCTATTCAACTCCTGCACATATCCAATCAATCAGTTTGAGACCATTTGGGCACTGTCTTGGGGAGTAAATAAAAATGTGATGTGGAACAGTCAACTCAAACGGAAAAAGGATCAATTCAGAATCTCAAGTCAGTTAATTATTGAAAACCGAAGTCTGGACTTGTGCACAAATTGATGGCTGTATCCTACCATTGCATTAGGGAAGATCGGTTTCATGGGCTTTGAAAGCTGGTGATGTCGTTGATGTAATAATACAAAATACAATAATGTGCATTGTCTATTACACAAGTGAAGATGAACTAAATATCAATGAACATATATCCTAAAACATGGAGTGATGAAAAAACCTCTAATTAATCTCCTAACTAACTCAATCTTTGCTAATTAACTCAGTATACTGATCGACGTTCTAAACGGTAGCAGCTCATTCTCTGCTAAATCCTGCTCCCATGCCCAAGAAAAATGCACGTGTTACAGCTTTTCTTACAAACATTACACCGTTCATTTCAATTTCTACGCCACATACACATATTCCACTGCTCTACTAAAATACATTATTTTACTTCTCTTTTTTTCAAAGAAGACTGACTGGGAGAAGAAGAAGAGAGTCACGGCAGTGTCTCCCTGGTCAACCGTTTTCGCAAATGCTTTCATTCTCAAGAAAAGTGCTGAAATGAAAAAAAAGAATGAGTTCATCTCGCAGTAATTGAAAAACCGGCAGTAGTGGATGCAATTTTACCTTTCAAAGGCTACTCGGTGTTACAATGCGTGTATTGAGCAACACAGTACTGTGCATACTCCAATTGGAAGCTAAAGAGTGAATAGCAAAAACATAAACTGCTAAATCACTTCCCTGCAGTGCTCATCCAATGTCCTCGACTTCAAATTCGCCTCGGCTGCATGCTCCTAATTTTGAAGCCAACGACGTTGACGGGAGTTTCATATTTCAATGCAGGTACACCCTCAAAGACATAGATATCATCAACGAAGATAATTTGATCAGTTGCTGGTAAATAATACGGTAATAAACAATAAAGTCCTTACGTCTCCCCAGCGTTGAAAATACCACCAAACCAGATAAGCTCTGGTCTTCATTTGGCTCACACGGATCCGGAAACAGTCCTCTCGCTGACGTCGGCCACGTTGAACAGTGTTCTTCACGTGGGGCGGCTGCCACTACTGGTATTACTGCCAGCCCATTATTGCCGGCTTTTGTTGCCACTCCTTCACCAGTGTCTCAGGCTCCCTGGCGACGCCCATCGACTTCCCCAGACCCCAGCCTCTGCAACGTTTCTACTCTTGCCTTCTTTGCGCCCTACTCGCGTCTGCTTGTTGGCAGTAGTTCTCGAGCTATGGCGTCTCCACAGCTTCATCCTCTGAGCTTGTGCACTGAAGGAGGAGGATAAGACGAGGCTCTGCTCTCATGCAGCACGTCCCAGGCTCCGGGTCGGCCATTCACTGGCAACGCCCATCGACTTTCCCAGACCCCAGTCTCTGCAACTTTTCAACTCTGGCCTTCTCTGCAGTCTCGCTGACGTCGGCCACGTTCAACAGTTTTTTTCACGTGGGGCGGCTGCCACTACTTTCCTGCCCAAAGCGACCCCATTAACGTCCCTGGTTTCCGGTCGTCCATTCACTGGCGATGCCCCCAGCGACTCCTACGGACCCCAGCCTCTGCAACTTCTCTACTAGTCTACTCTTGCCTTCTCTGCGTCGTATTTGCGTCTGCTTGTTGGCAGTAGTTCTGGAGCTATGGCGTCTCCGCAGCTTCTTCCTCGGAGCTTATGCGCACACGGAGGAGGATAAGGCGAGGCTCTGCTCTCATGGATGCTATGTACGTTGTTTTTGCCTGTCGAATTCTACTCTGCTGCGTGGCATTTCGTTGCTGGAGTGTTCTGCAAGCCAGAGAGAGAACCCCAGATGCTCTTGGATCCCATAGCAGTAAGGTATGTGCACTTCGTAAGGAATGCGTTCAAGTGTGAGACTGCGTGTGGTTCTTTCGATCATACTGCTTCAGATTGGGTTGGGTTTTGGTAGCAAGCATTTCAGCACGCCTGAGCGTGTCGTTTTGGGAGGCCTTGTGAGTGACTTTTGCATCTTGGAAGCGCTTTTATAGGTGCTTCTAGTTTCAAAAGGCTCTTGAGTTTGGGTCTTGTGTTTGGCTTGTGTGTTGCAATTAGGTTTAGTAGCTTACAAGTTCTGGTTACAATTGGTCTCTGCTTGCAGCTGTATATCAGCTCTAAGGGCAATACTTTGAGTTGGAAAACATTTCCTCCATGATGATGTCTTTCAGAAACTTGTCGATAGAGGGCCAATGCTCTTTCATGGGTGAATTTGCTAGAGATAGTATGTCTCACATTGAGTCTCACAGTACTCTTGAATGATTGGCAAATTGGTGCAAGAATTTGGCTCAGATATTGTGAGATTCAAATTTGTTTGCAATGCTTCAGGGACGAACAAACTTGCAAGCTTCTACAGAGATGAGGAGGATTTATATTTCTCTTGAGAATATTGGGGGTAGGAGTGTGGACATTGATGAGCTTTGGATACAATTCAAGGCTATAAATTCTCGGGACTAGTGGCAGTGAAAATGGGACATCATCTTTTATTTATTCAGGACCCCTCATGATGCAACAATTTATCCCCATGGACGTAGATGAAACATGATTTGAAATTGTTTTTTCATTCAAAAACATTCATGCATTGGAAGGAGCGTTACTATTGGAGACTTTGTTGCAATTTAGTTATTTCTTTCACTGAGAAATGGGGTCCATGGTGGAGCACTCAATTGAACTTCTTTGTATCTTATTTTCAATATATTATGGGTCATCAAAAAGTCTTGGCGTAGAAGGGGAGGCGTTTTCAAAGTTAATCAATCACAAGGAAGGAGCTACTCACCAAGTGATCTTTGATGTGGCTTGAGATTGGAAGTCTTTATTATTTTCAAGGTACGCCAAGGCCCCAAAACACTCTATGTCGAGCATTGCACTTGTAATCTTCTTAACAAATATGGCATTGCATTTGAAATTGCAATGTGCAAATTCATTTATTGCACAATCTTCAGATTGGGGATAGTACAATTTTTATCATCAATAGTGTTGATCACAAAATATTAATCCTTTTTTGAGGGTATTATGAAAACATTAATGTATATAATGAAATTGCTGTTGCTATGTTCAAAATTTATATTTTAAAATGTAAAGTTTTGTAGCTTGTGAATTTTGGCAATGATTATGGTAGTTTTATAATCTTGTGCATTTGCATTATACTAGATTTGTGTAGACCATGGTAGGTAGTTTTAATTTGACTATTGTTTAAGTAATTTTTTTGGGGTCCTTGCTAATTCTCTTTGTTTGAGAGTGATTATCTAACTATTTTTGTTGGATTTGTTTTGAAGATTTCGTAGATCTTTGCGATATTCCTCCCTTTGTTGCAAGAAATGGCATGCAATTATTTTGCATGGTTTTTCCGGTGAGCACAATTTTTATTTAGTAGTCAATGAGGATTAGAAAGTGCATGTTAGAACCAAATATTGTTTCTATTACATAGGTCTCTTTATAGTTTTCCATTGGAATTGGTTTGGACACTGCAAGCAATCTTATTTTAAGCATTCATTTATGTAATCAAAATTTGAAAGTATCTATTGCAATTTCAATAGATTTGCAACTCCATTACTAGTGTTCAATGTCTTTTAATTTGTAGAACATGTTTGCGTAATATATTATTATAAGGTAGTTTTCTTTTCTATATCTCGTTGACAATCGATATGAAATGTTCAGGAAAGACAAGGACTTCTTACAAGTGCAAAGTGAACAATATAAAAGACTTCGGAGTTTTATTCCAAGTCTTGAGAAATGCTTGAAGGATATGGAAGCATCTTCCAAGGCAAACGTCTTGAATAAAAATCAATGCATACATCTTTATGGCAAACTCATATTGACTATGAAGGGGATTGACAAAATGTTGTCAAGTGCTACGAAGGACCTCAAGTTCCAATCTATTTTTGAAGAATTGCATTGTCTTCAAAGGAAAGTGGAGATTGTTGGGAAAAGTTGCATTGACCAAGAACAATGGTGTCATTCCGCCGTATTTCAACTCCAAAACAAAGAAACCTTTCGTGAGTTGCTTTTAGATTTGAAGTGTTGTTATAATGCAGCACTGGATGTGTACTTATTGCGCCATCCAAATCAAGCAGATGGAATGGTACCTATCCAATTTGATGCAGCTACCCATGAACAAGTCCTTGAAGATGGAGAAGTGTTGAAGAAGAAGCTTGAACTTGTTCCTGAGGTAGAAGGGTCAGAGGATTATGGAATGGCCCGACATCTATTGTTGAGACTCAAAAATTTGGACCGATTTATTGGAGGAGACTTGGATGCTTTGGAAATTACCCTTGATTTCAAACCACCAAATTTAATCAAAAAAATTGGTGCAGGAAGTTATGGACATGTCTTCCAATCCAAGTGGTTGGGCCTTACAAGTGCCACAAAAGTGTTGGAAGGTGACCTTGAATATCTTTCCAATTCTCGGAAGGAGGCTAGCATCTTAGCAGGCTTGAGTCATCCCAATCTTGTTCAATTTTTTGGTTGTGGAGTTCACAAAACTGAACATCAAAATGATGAAGGAAGAGAAATTTGTGAGATGCACTTGGTGATGGAGTTGATGGAATCTAGCTTGTCTCAAATATTGAAGAAAGTAAAAAGACCTTTACCCTATCATCTTGCAATTGACATCATGCACCAAATTGCCAAGGGTGTGTATTACCTTCATGATATGCAAGTTGCTCACCTTGACTTGAAACCTGATAACGTCTTGTCAAGTTCAATATCTATAGAGGGTATGGATCCTCATCACTTATTCAAGGTCACTGATTATGACACTTCTCAATTGGAGGTCAACAACAATCCTGAGCATCCAAAGCCATCAAAGTATACAATTGGCTCAGTAGGCTACATGTCCCCTGAAATGGTCAAGGGGGGAAGAATGCCAGTATATCCATTTCGAGCTGACGCATGGTCATTTGCCATGATATGTTCAGAGATTCTAACAGGAGAGACTCCGTATTGTGGTTTGAAACGAAAAGATTTTTATGATCAAATATCACATCCACAAGGCATTGGAAGTAAAAGGTTTAGACCGGCCCTCCCAAACAATTGTGAAGAGTTGACAAACTTAATTGAGCAATGTTGGGCTCAAGACCCTCTTCAACGGCCCACATTTTCCAATATTTGTGAGAGGCTCATGAGTTTAGAGAGATCCTTTTTGATGGGAATCTATTCCAGCAAGATGGTTCCACAATTTGGCCCATCCTCTATGTTAAGAGATTCCAAGTCCATCATGAACCAAGCCCTAAAGGTATGCAATTGCCAAACTATGGAATTTACCTAGTTATGTTTGCTTTATGGAACTCTATGGTGCTTGGCATTTGTTGTTTAGGTGTAATGTTTTAATTTATTATGAAAATGTTTTAGTAGACGTGCATTTTTTTACTTGTACAGGTGGATGAACCAATTGCACCTCCAAAGGAAATTGTGGTTGATTTAGATCACCAATTACCTACAATCGAAGGGCTTTGGGGAAGGAAGTATATAGGCGTTGTCGGCCCGGGTGGAATTGGCAAGACCACACTAGCAAAGGCAATCTATGAGTCTATGAATTCATATTACGAGGCATCATGCTTTGTAGCAGATTGCAAAAGCTATCAAAGTTCCTACAAATTATTGTGCAAGATATTATCAAAACTTGGGAAGTCTTGGAAACCCAAGAATTTGGGAGATGCACAGGATATGATGAAAGAAGTGTCACTGGAAAAGACCATTCTTTTAATATTGGATGATATCAAGAATGAAGCTCAAGTGCGTGCTATAGTACCTCCCCACATTGTTCAAGCTAGCACGGTTATGACAATAGTTATCACCACACGTGAATGGAGTACAATAGAATCCTTTGTTGACAAAAGGTTGGATGTTCAATTGTTGGATGAAAAGGCAGCATCAACGCTTTTCACTACTCACCTATCTTGGGATGAAGCTTCTTTATCCCCTGACTTTGTGGCCTTGCGCAAACATATTGTGAAAGCTTGCAATGGCATGCCTTTGAGCTTGAAAGGCATGGGAGTATTTCTACGTCGTAAAGAGAGGTTGCGAAGTTGGGAACGAGCATTACAGAGGATGGCAAGAGGAAGGAATTTGGATGGTGATGAAGAACTTTGGAACACCTTGAAAATCAACTTTGATGGATTCAACAACGATGTTGAAAAGAGCATGTTTTTGGATGTGGCTTGTTTCTTTTGTCGAGATGTATCTCCATTTGGCATATCAAAAGAGACACTCTTGTACATGTGGTCTAGAGATGGCATTCTTCCTTTGAAGGAATTTGAAAGTTTGGTGAGCATGTCATTGTTGAAGCTCAATGAAGATGGTGAAACTATAGAAATGCATGACCAATTGCGTGACATGGGACGAATGTTTGCCAAGAATACAAGAATTTGGAATGCCTCCATGATACCTGAAAGTGGATTTACACTTGAGGTAACATTCTAGCTTTGTACTTGAACATGATTGAACTGTGTATTTTGTTATATACTTTCAAATGCAATAAGTAAACCTCCAAATTCATATTATTTTAAGAATCCTAAACTTTGTAGTTTGTTGGAGAAATCAATTAATTGATACCTTTATATTAGAGATACAATCTTGGATGTGATTCAATCTCATTGAAGCCTCTTTGAAAGCAGGTTGCTGAGGTTCTTGAAGGCATTTCTTGGCGGGGCACTATGAACCATCTGCCTTTGATAGAAATGGACCGTAGTTTTCAATTTGAAAATCTTCGTGTCTTGATTTTGGTTAGCGCTTGGAGCAATCTTGATGCCGACTTTGAAAACTTGAATATATTACTTCAATTTGCTTCTCAATGTTTAAGATTGGAGGCACTTATTATAGAGAACTCTCAAGAGTTGATCGGATTGCCTACCCCCCTTCCAGCAAATATTGTAATTACTTTGCAGAAGACAATATCGAATCTTTGCAAGGCTTGTCCTTTGTTAAGGATTCTTGATCTTGTAGGTCTTGGATTCCTTGAGCTGTTACCAAACAAATTTGCATCAAGCCATACCTTGTTGAGCCTAAATCTCAATTCTTGCTCTAGTTTGGGGTCATTGCCAAGGGAGGTTGGAAGCTTGTTGTTTTTGAAAACTCTCAATTTGTGTAGGTGTGCAAGCTTGATGGTATTGCCAGAGGAAGTGGGGAACTTGTCTTCCTTGACTACTCTTAACTTGTCTCACTGCTTGCGCTTGGTGGCATTGCCAAAGGAAGTGGGGAACTTATCTTCCTTGACTTTTCTTAATTTATCAGGGTGTTCTCGCTTGGTGGCATTGCCAAAGGAAGTGGGGAACTTATCTTCCTTGACTTTTCTTGATTTGAAAGGGTGTTCAAGCTTGGTGGCGTTGCCAAAGGAAGTAGGGAACTTATCTTCCTTGACTTATCTTGATTTGGAAGGGTGTTCAAGCTTGGTGGCATTGCCAAAGGAAGTGGGGAACTTATCTTCCTTGACTACTCTTACTTTAGAAGGGTGTTCTCGCTTGGTGGCATTGCCAAAAGAAGTGGGGAACCTATCTTCCTTGACTAGTCTTGATTTGGAAGGGTGTTCAAGCTTGGTGGCATTGCCAAAGGAAGTGGGGAACTTATCTTCCTTGACTTGGCTTGGTTTGAAAGGGTGTTCAAGCTTGGTGGCATTGCCAAAGGAAGTGGGGAACTTATCTTCCTTGACTTGGCTTTATTTGGAAGGGTGTTCAAGCTTGGTGGCATTGCCAAAGGAAGTGGGGAACTTATCTTCCTTGACCGAGCTTTATTTGTTGCAATGTTCAAGCTTGGTGGCATTGCCAAAGGAAGTGGGGAACTTATCTTCCTTGACTACTCTCAATTTGAAAGGGTGTTCAAGCTTGGTGGCATTGCCAAAGGAAGTGGGGAACTTATCTTCCTTGACTAGTCTTGGTTTACAAGGGTGTTCAAGCTTGGTGGCATTGCCAAAGGAAGTGGGGAACTTATCTTCCTTGACCGGGCTTTATTTGTTGCAATGTTCAAGCTTGGTGGCATTGCCAAAGGAAGTGGGGAACTTATCTTCCTTGACTGATCTTGGTTTACAAGGGTGTTCAAGCTTGGTGGCATTGCCAAAGGAAGTGGGGAACTTATCTTCCTTGACCGAGCTTTATTTGTTGCAATGTTCAAGCTTGGTGGCATTGCCAAAGGAAGTGGGGAACTTATCTTCCTTGACTATTCTCAATTTGAAAGGGTGTTCAAGCTTGGTGGCATTGCCAAAGGAAGTGGGGAACTTATCTTCCTTGACTAGTCTTGGTTTACAAGGGTGTTCAAGCTTGGTGGCATTGCCAAAGGAAGTGGGGAACTTATCTTCCTTGACCGGGCTTTATTTGTTGCAATGTTCAAGCTTGGTGGCATTGCCAAAGGAAGTGGGGAACTTATCTTCCTTGACTATTCTCAATTTGGAAGGGTGTTCAAGCTTGGTGGCATTGCCAAAGGAAGTGGGGAACTTATCTTCCTTGAGCAAGCTTTATTTGGAAGGGTGTTCAAGCTTGGTGGCATTGCCAAAGGAAGTGGGGAACTTATCTTCCTTGACCGAGCTTTATTTGGCACAATGTTCTAGCTTGGTGGCATTGCCAAAGGAAGTGGGGAACTTATCTTCCTTGACTATTCTCAATTTGGAAGGGTGTTCAAGCTTGGTGGCATTGCCAAAGGAAGTGGGGAACTTATCTTCCTTGAGCAAGCTTTATTTGGAAGGGTGTTCAAGCTTGGTGGCATTGCCAAAGGAAGTGGGGAACTTATCTTCCTTGACTTATCTTGGTTTACAAGGGTGTTCAAGCTTGGTGGCATTGCCAAAGGAAGTGGGGAGCTTATCTTCCTTGACCGGGCTTTATTTGTTGCAATGTTCAAGCTTGGTGGCATTGCCAAAGGAAGTGGGGAACTTATCTTCCTTGACTAGTCTTGGTTTGCAAGGGTGTTCAAGCTTGGTGGCATTGCCAAAGGAAGTGGGGAACTTATCTTCCTTGATCAGGCTTTATTTGATGCAATGCTCAAGCTTGGTGGCATTGCCAAAGGAAGTGGGGAACATATCTTTCTTGACTAGTCTTGATTTGAAAGGGTGTTCAAGCTTGGTGGCATTGCCAAAGGAAGTGGGGAACTTATCTTCCTTGACTACTCTCAATTTGAAAGGGTGTTCAAGCTTGGTGGCATTGCCAAAGGAAGTGGGGAACTTATCTTCCTTGACTACTCTCAATTTGAAAGGGTGTTCAAGCTTGGTGGCATTGCCAAAGGAAGTGGGGAACTTATCTTCCTTGACTAGTCTTGGTTTGCAAGGGTGTTCAAGCTTGGTCTCATTGCCAAAGGAAGTGGGGAACTTATCTTCCTTGATCAGGCTTTATTTGATGCAATGCTCAAGCTTGGTGGCATTGCCAAAGGAAGTGGGGAACTTATCTTCCTTGACTAGTCTTGGTTTGCAAGGGTGTTCAAGCTTGGTGGCATTGCCAAAGGAAGTGGGGAACTTATCTTCCTTGATCAGGCTTTATTTGATGCAATGCTCAAGCTTGGTGGCATTGCCAAAGGAAGTGGGGAACTTATCTTCCTTGGTTGAGCTCAACTTGGATGGGTGTGCTTTGTTAAGTTCTCTACCAAAGGGTTTGGGATGGATACCTTCGTTACGGATTCTTTCTTGGAATAATTGTCCAATCTTGGAACCCTATATGTTGGTTGAATTGTCTCCACCAACTTCTTTGGCTAGTCTTGAAGGCAAATTTTGTTGCCTTGAAGGTGATCATCATGATGGAGTGACTTGTGATGGATGTGAAGTGGTCCCCATAGTTGGGCCTCGCATGAAGGCAAAGGCCACTTTCAAAAGCAACTATGATTTGTGCCTAGAGTGTTTTACAAAATTGAAGCTATCATTGGAAAATTCAAGCCAATGATGAATTATAATAGTGGTTTTTAAGAATATTTATCACATTGTGTAGCTAAAGTTTGGATTGTACAAACAGTTTTTTGCAATTTTTAAGATTTGGTTATACGGATTGCAATTATAGGCAAGAGTTGTGTGTTGCTCTCTTTTCAATTTTCTTTATTATTTAAGGATATTGGATTATGGAATTACAACAATTTTCTTGCATGTGTAACCATGTGTTGTGCACAAACACTTTCTATCATGATCATATCATATCAACATGTGCCAAAGTATGAGTAAAAACAACTGTGATTTACCAAGGACTCCATGAATGCCTAAGCATTGTTAGTGTTCCATCCAAGGGAAGATCACTATCAATTTTTAAAAAAACTACGTGAGTTAAATAAAGGATAGGGTCCATTTGACCCCTAAATGCCCAAGGCACCAATATTTGGTGTTTGCAAAACTTTGAAGTTAAATAAAACCTAACCAAGTTTCTATTTTTAGTAGTTTATATTTTTAGAAAGCTCTTCTTAAAGTCTAGTTTTAGCATCAAAAATCCAATCTTGAAAATAAATGATAGTGATTTTTCTATTCTAGTTTTGGTACAAGGGTACCCATTGCAATCTTGACTTCCCGTAGTGTTGAGCGCTCTTGGAAATGAGCCTCAAATACACTAGACCTTGGAGAAAAAATCACATTCAAAATTCATTTAAAGAAGTTGTAGAGTAGATTATAAGAAGCCATAACTTGATCGGGGTTATACAATTTAGGCCCTTTAACCTCATATTTGATTGGTCACCAACTTTTTAGATTTGATTTGTGTAGAGAAGATTAAAAGATTTTTAGGATTTTAGCACCCTCATGATCAAATATTATAATCTTTCACTCCATAAGTGACATTGTTGTGTTTTCTTTTCCTATGAGATTTCTAGCATGTCTAGTTTGAATTTGTACGGTTACAATTCAAAAAAATTGATACAACTTATCAAAATGTTAGCATTTTGTTCAATTTAGACTGAATTCCAGGAAGCCAAAAACAAGGTTTGGACATCTAGTGGATAATTCAATGCAGGGCAAATTTATAAAATATGTAGGGCTACTATAGGGTCCATAAAATGCTACATGCCCTATTATATATATAAATTAGGCTATGTAAAATATCGTGTAGTAGGAATTTTTTTTTCATAAGTTAGCCCTGATAAAAAATAGTGTCCATTCCAATTTTTCATATTCCAATGAATATAGATGTCGACAAATTATTTTATATGGATGCTAAATGTAAGACATTAGACAAAAGTAGCACAAACTATCACATTTCATGAATAGCAAGGTTTACCTTAGTGGATTCAACAAACTAAAAATTCTTGAACACAAAGATAGAATTTATAGTCTATTTACCCCCTAAAGGTTTTGACTATATTTTCACCAAAGATGCTCCAAAACTCTCATTTTGAATACAAGTACTAAATTTTAGAAAAAGAACAATTTTGGACACATGTAACCGTAAGATCTTGTAGTGCGCTGATTTGAGAATATGCGGGAAAAATTTCAGAATTTTCCACCATGTAGATTGCAAGATATTAGTATTTGAATTGAGAAAAAAACTTTTTTTGTCCCTGCGAAGAAACGGGCAGCTACACTTTACAAGGTCATACTTGTATGCCAAAATGTCCAAAATGGTGGTTACTCTTTGAGTTCATTTTTGAATTCAAGTTGGCTATATGCTTGAAAAATTTCGGATCATTTGGAATTGTACAACATATAGGAAAAAAATAGTAAGTAGAAAGAAGTAGAAAATGATTAAAAACACTAATTTGTTAATACTTTAATTATAGAATTGCAAAATGCCAATCCATGTGGTTATAATGTTGTAATAACCTATTTACACCCAATGCTTTTATTTTTTTTCAAAACTATTGAAATTTGAGTTAAATAAAGGATTTCAAAGTTTATTTTAGAGTAGGGAATCTATAACTGCCCGCAAGCTAGAACACCTCATAACTTTCATCTCATTAATAAAAATGGAATGATTCAGAGCTTTCCATGTATATAAAAATCTAGAGAACTAATTTCAAGTTTTTACTTTTTTTAAAAGTGATAGTTTAAGAAATTTTTTAACTCCTCGCTGAGCATTGAAAATCACATATCATACAATAGCTTTTTAACAATGCAATCAAAAGTTATGAAAAATGTTGGACCTTTAAGCTACACGTCAGGAAAATGTTATGTGAAAATTTCAAAGAAAAAGTTAAAAACTCCGTTCGTAGTGAACTACCCAAAAACGCTATATTCTCAAAAGAACATGTTTGGGCTTTAGGGGTTAACTCCAATCTTTGAACCCTTATGCATTAATTATACTCATATTGAATGAGATGTTCATGGGGTAGTTTCAAAAAGAGATTCTAAAGTGTTCAATGTTATTAATCCTAAAGGCCAAAGGGCATTTGGGAAGAGAAAAAATTGCAATTTGCCAATTTTTGATGCATTGTCCCAAATACCTTTTTCTTTCAACTCCAACTACAAAAAGTGTATGAAATAGCTAAGGCAATGTATGGAAAAAATTTCATCTAGTTGACAACGTGGATTGAAAGATTAAAGCGCTTAAGAGTAAAAATAACATTCATTTTTCATTCCTACTAATTAGGGTCAACAAACTTTGAGCCCTTTCAGAGTTACAATTTTTTGTTTATAAAAAAAATGAGGATTTTTGACTCTTCATAGGTATACAATTTTAGATTCACTCTTGAAAAATTTGAAAAGCAAATATGGAATCTAAATTACTCTAAATCAACCTACAATGCAAGAAGATTAAGCACATTGGCAATACACAAATCATTTTTGATGATTTCTTGTGCAATGAGGAAATATTTTCATCTAAATTCTATATGGTAAAAATTAGAGACAAACATTTGGAATATATGGGAAAAATTTCAAGAACTTTGACTTCACATATTGCTTTATAATAGGTCTTGAGGTTAGAAGAAAATGTTTTTTCTTGAAACCACCCCCACATAGCTAACAAAATTTGACTCTTCTTAAAATGTGATTTGAGAATGAAATTTCTTTTTTGACAATTGTACATCATATTTTATGAATTACATAAATGCCAAATTTCAACAATTTATGAGAATTTATGCAAAAGATGCCCAAATTGCCTAGGCTATGAAAAAAATTTACCCAAAAAAAAATTATTTTCCCACTTAGGGGATACATGTTCACATCTTGTGTCAAAATTTTGTGAACATTTGACCAAAATTGACTTCATAGGAACGTATCTGGGTTTTTTGATTGTTTGTTCAATGGACAATTGGCCTTTAGGGGTCAAAAATTTCCACTTGGTAAATGGCAATTGAATTGTTTTTGTTTCATGATGCATAACCTATACACATATGTAGAAGAAGGAAGGAAAAATTTGTGAAGAAGGATGAAAGCAAGGAAAAATTGGACACTTAATAAAATTTTATATATACGATAAATCCACTTAAAAAATTGCATGAATGAATTTACAAAAAACATAGGGTATAGGAAATATGCCCCTCATAGCTTTTATGTAAAAATACGGTCATTTTAAATGCAGTAATTAATGTAAATAGCCCCGCATCAAGTACCCTTTTAACTCTCGTGTATACTTTAAATTACAAAGAGTGATCTCCCCAGGCAAGGTTGACAGGATATCTAGACATCCGGACTCACGTCTGGACGTGCAGCATCCGCGGGCATTGCTTCCCGAATGTCTATTGACATTCGGTTTGGAGTCGACCGCCCATCTAGTGGACGGTTGGACAAGGGATTAAGAGGTCGGACCAAGGATCAAGAGGTCAGATGGGCAGTTAGGAAGATAGAGGCGGACGGCAATTTCGATTTATTCTTTATTTTGGTACATAATGTAAATATGTAATAATGTAAAAGACCTCTTTATTCCTTTAGCAATTGAAGCCTTATAATTTGCCAAGCTAGGTATAAAAAATAAAGTAATTCTTTGCTTTGGGATAAGCTTTTATATTCTGCAATCTATGTGGAAATTTTTTTTGTTCTTTTTCTTCTAAGTATTTCATATTGTCTTACCATTATATAGTCAAGTACAGGTCATTTGCAAACTGCCGATTTCAATTATTTTAATTTATATTTCAAAGTATAAGAAGAAAATGGAATTTTCCTTCTTGCATGATTTGAATCCGATTCTTAAGCAATCCCATTGAAGCACACCGAATTTCAATCTCAAAAAAGAAAATTTTGGTTTTTGGTGAATTTTTGAATTCAATTTTCATGGTTTTACATAATATTTTATTGAAAACAATTGATGATGGATTTTTTAATTTGATTGCATAGATATGTAGCTATGTAGGGAACATCTATATGCACATCTTTATATTAAAAAACACCCCATTAATTAAAAAATATATAAGCTCTCAATAAGGGCTCAATATGAGGCATCATATAACCAAACTTTGCAATTTGAATGTCTCTATATTTTAAATAGATTTTTTCAAAGTAGTTGTACCATTATGCTCAATTGTACAAGATTAGTTACCATGTGGGGGAAAATAGAAAAATCTAATTATGATACAGAGTTGTCAAATTTTACAACATTTGGACATTGTCACTTCAACATTGAAATCTCTACAAAAGGAAATGTAATAGTTTTTGGGGAGATGCTTGCGAAGGGAATGATGTGTGTAGAGATGTTGCCTATATACATATCCGCAATCAAACTTAAGAAACTCATCATTAGTTGTTTTCACTAAAATATTATGCAAAACCATGAAGAATTGACTTCAAAAATTCACCAAAAAATGGAAATTTTCTTTTATGAAACTAAAATTCGGTATGGTTCATTTGGGATTGCATACACTATTAGAAAGCATTGTTTTTTTATGACGTTAGCCCCAAACATGAATGTTTGAGCATTGAGGTAAAATCACCTATATCCAACCAGGGTTTGAAACCCAACTTGTAGCATGCATGTATTTCCAACCAAAGCTAGAATAGGTTTACAACCAAAGATTGTAATGCTTTTTTTTCTCCTTTTCAAGGTTGGAACTAAAAATGTCATGACGCATGTCCTAAAGTATTATAAAGTATGCAGAAAGTAGTGAGTGGGAAAGTAGTCACTTGATTGATCGGAATTGGAAGACTCTAAACCATGGGTATGAATTCGACCTACTTTTTGGCTTCCAAAAATCACAATGATTTGAGTTTTGGGAATAAAATTACCAAAAAATTACAATCTCCATATTTCCTATCTTCCTACTTGGGAAAAATTTGCATTGCTTCACACTGTTCATGATCTTGTTTCCAAATCGCTTAAATGATCGGGTATGGGTGCAGTTACCTTAGAACACGATGAAAAACACGATGAAAAACAACTGGAATGAATGAAATCGAATGTTGAGTGCCAAATCCATTCAGAAGTGTTGCTGCATTTTTTTGGGCTTTTTCTTTTCCAGGAGGACCCTTGAAGACCCTCGTTTTCCTGTGGCATTTTCCTAGTTATCGATAAATGAACTGAAGATGGTCCATACATTTCAATATGATTACCAATGCTGTTGCAAATTGTAATTGCAGTTGTGAAGCCAGATTAGAAACGTAGAGTGAGGAAGCCTTAAATGTGAGTGCCTTTTTCTAGAGTGCGTAACCCCTAAATGTACAAGGCCTTCTTTCAGCTTCTTATAATTTGCTATAAACTGAATGAAAAGTCCTGAACTAGATGAATTCTTGCATTTTTTTCCCCATTTCAACCCCTAAAGTCCCAAGGCCCTTTTCCACTGAAAATTGTCATTTCTATAGCAAAGAGCAAAACAAAATTACAAAAAATGTTTTTTGCATATTTAACCATAGGACTACACTAGTGTAAGAATGTGTGGGAGAAATTTTAGAAACTTTGACCATGTAGATTGCAAGGTATTTGTATTTATAATGTGAAAGAATCAAGTTTTTTTGCACCTTCCTCAATTACATTTTTTGGCTTTGAACCTTCTTAACTTAAATTGTTTGCTCTAATGACTTTGAGTTTTTAATTTTATATGATGAAGAGTTGAGTTGAAAATTAAGGAAAAATATTCAAAAAAGAACCACTTAGTTTTCACTCATTAAAAAGTTGTTAAGTAGAAATAGGTTCAAGATTGAAGGAAAAATGAAATCTTTAATAACTCTAGGGTAGGTTTGAAATATACTAATCTCAATGGTGAGATTTTTCTTACAAGAAATCTTAACCTTGTGAAACATTTTTTTTTTTAATTTTCAAAATTGAGTTCAGAAATGAATCCTACAAGTTATTTTTTTCAAAAAGATGCTCTAATTGCCCAAAAGATAAGATTGTCCATAACTTGTGCATAACAAATCCAAAGGAAATGAATCAAAGCTTCCCATGTAGATGAAAATAAAATCTATATGAAACAAATTTTTAAAAATTTTAATTTAAAGTTTTTGTGAGGAATTTTCTACCTGACAAACTAAAATTTGGACTTTTTCTACCATAAATTTTATTACTGGGCACTGATTGAAATAAAAATAATGTTTTTGGAAAGCTAATGTGATTCTCTATTTTCTCAAAAAAATTAAGAAAATTACAGCAAATATTGAGACCATAGGAGCTTGCCCAAAATCCATTTTGTTCCCCGAGGGGATAATGGGACCTTCATTTCACACTAATGTGACCCTGTGCCGTTGGCCCAATTTTCATCCACTTCTAGTTCCACTCCCGGTTCCACTCCCAGTTCCACTCCCAATAGCAAGAACGCCACCAAAATCAAAGTAAAAGTAATTTTCTAATTTTTTAATCAATAAATACTTTGAAATTCAATAACTTTTGCACCACCGCTCCAAACGCCACGAAACCAAGCCCGTGCACCCCTCCTCGCCGAGCCCTTTCCAATGGTACCAAGCACGTGGCCGTGGGATGCACGGTCCGGGAGATCTCAATGTAACAAACAAAACAAACAAACAAAAGAAACAAACAAACAAACAAACAAACAAACAAACAAACAAACAAACAAACAAACAAACAAACAAACAAACAAACAAACAAACAAACAAACAAACAAACAAACAGCCAAATTTAAGGTATAGACATTTCACATGTCATCTCATAAAACTGATTAATGCCTAAAGGCCCAAAGTCCCCTTGGGGGACACTTGGGATTTTGGATAGGCTTGTCTTACTTGAAATTTTGGGCTGATATTTTGAAACTTTTTTTGAAGATAAGGAATCAAATTAGCTTTCTAAAAATATAATTTTTTTCAATTGATGCCCGGGAGCAAAAGTTATGCCACCCGAAGTCAAAAAAAACAACTTGCCGAGCAGAAAAAAAACCCTTAAAAAATTGTATTTAAAAAATTAAAAACAAGATTCTCAAAGATCATGTTTTTGTCTACATTTGAAGCTTTAATTCATTCTATTTGGACTCGGATTGAGAAAGTTATAGACAATCTTGTTTTTCAAGTAATCTAGCATCTTCTTCCAAAAACAACTTATAGAATTCATTTTTTGAGTGCAGTTTTCAAATTTTTTCAATTTTTTTTTGAAATGGTTAAGCTAATTTTTATGAACAATCCCACCAATGAGACTACAGTGTATTAATTCCACCTAAGAGCTATTAATGATTTAGTATTTCATTCAATTTTGGACCCACTTCTACTTAATAATTCTCTTATATGTGAGAATCAAGTTTTGACATTCTGAAATTTTTTCCCCCAACTCTCAATTCAAATTTTCAATATAAAGAAATTTAATCCAATGGTGTGTAGTGCAAAAAAATCTACAAATGGTCGTCAAAGTCATCTGAAATTGCAGGCCACATTTCAAAAAAACTTCTTTTTTCAACTTCAAATGCTAATATCTTTCAATCCGTATGGTCAAACTTCATAAAAATTTTACCACATATTCTAAGACAAGTGAAGTACAAGATCCTATGGTTCAATTTTTTTTTTTTTAATTTTTTTTTTGGTTCCTTGAGTGATTGCAGCAGAAATAGCAGGTTTTTGGTGGTTTCGGAGCCAGAAATTGCTTTGGAGCTTTCGGGGTTGAAGTAGGTCACTAAAAAATGATTAAATTCCACAATCAGTCATACCTGACCTGAATATATATTTACATCTTCTCAGAATGTATTATACAAGTTTTTTAAATGAATTGTTAATGTCTTTTTACTTAGAAACTGTAGTGTATTTTTGGCTCATTTCCAAGCGTTCTGTCACAACGGAAAGTGATAGTTTTACAACAACCTTGTTGAAATGAAGGTTGGGGATTTTTTATGGAATGAAGTAGTTCAAAAAATGGAGTTTTGATGTAGAAAGTAGCCTTCAAAAAGTATTTTTGAAAAACTGAAAAACATTCAACAATAGCAATGTAGTTTTCTTTTATATAAGTTCCTATTATTGTCGATACCCACAGTGGATGCCTTGCTCTCTTACGCATAGAAAAATTACCTCTTCTACAGCTGAAAATCTACTATATAATAACTTGTTTCTATTACGTATAGGAAAAATTGTACAAATTTGAACTAAACATGCATTAAGTAACATTGGAGTACAAAAAACATGTTTTTCATTCAGGTATATAAGATCAATGAATTTGATAATGAAAGGGTATTAGCAACAATAGTAATTTAAAGTTTCTATATCCTATTTGTACTTGTCAAATGTATGTCTCCATCTAAATATGAAGGTAAAGTGCCAAACATTTAAAAGGCCAACTAATATATGCCATCTGAATATTGACTACAAAGTTTTTTGATTCTAATTTCCTCACTTTATTTGAATTCCTATTCTTTGTGCAATTCAACTGAGTATGCACTAAGAGAGGTTCTATTGTACCTTTTATGTGAACAAAATTTCATGACATTTAGAAATATGAGTCAAAAGTTATGGCCTAATATGCTATTTTTTCACAAGGTGGGCAATTTGGGTAGATTAGAAATAATTACTTTTTCAAAAATAAAAATTTGAAATTGGTTTTCTAGATTTATGAAAGTTTTGAATCATCCCATTTTGATCAATGATTTAGACGTTATGAGGAGTTTTCATTTGCGAGATACTATGGATTGTCAATTCTAAAATAAACTTAGAAGTTGTTTATTTCACTCAATTTTTAGTATTCTTTGAAAAAAATAAAATCTTAGAATGTAGATTGTTAATTCCAACATAACAACCATTGGATTGACCTTTCTTCAATTCCATAATTGAATTCTTAACAATATAGTATTTTGAACAATTCTCTACTCCTTTCCACTTACTATTTTCTTCCTCTATGTTGTACGATTCCAAATGATCTGAAAATTATCAAGCATATAGCCAATTTTCCTTGAAGAATGAACCCAAAACCCCCCCACCGTTTTGGACATTTTTTGTACAAATGCGACCTTGTGAAGTGCAGCTGCCCAGTTTTTGGCAAGGCCAAATAAAGGATTTACGACAATTGAAATGCTAATGTTTTGCAATCCACATAATGGAAAGTTTTGAAACTTTTTCCACATCTTTCCAAACTAGTGTACTTCAAGATCCTATGGTAACAATTGTCAAAAACCAACTTTTTTTCAAAATTTGGTAATTGTGCTCAAAATGGCAATTTCCAAGCGTTTTAGGTGAAAACATGCTCAAAGAACTTAAGGGGTTCAGATTGAGAGGATTACTTCAACAGTGTCAACTTAGTACAAAAGCCAATAGGCGATGACAATCTTCTATAGATTTTGCAAGCATAAATAAGCTCGAATATACAAGCATAAATAATTAAAGATAAGCCGACCATTTAATTGTTTGTCATTAAGCGACACGGCTAGCTTGCTACTAGATCACTATATACACTAGGGGAAAATTTATAAACACAGTGAGCATCATCACAGATCATCCCAATGATCTCCTCACTAGAAACAAAGGCTCATCAATCTCTCTCAACCAAACATATCCTGTTGTCCACTAGTGAGCAACTCTAAAAAAAACCCTCCATAGCAACATTGTCAATTTGACAATGAGGAGCTCACGATGAGAAGTTCATACACTGTGCGATAGTCTAGCCTTGTGATTTGGGACCTTGCTACTTCAAATACTATTTCAGAACTTTCTCATACGATATCCAAAGACTACTGATTTTAAGGTTTCTCAAAATTGGGAAAAGAACAGTGATGGAAAAGAACCTAAGAAATCTAAATCTTGGAGAACTCAAGACTTCAGATAAGCGTGTCAAAACCTTGCCAATCACTGGACAAGATGCACCAAATAAACTATAAATAAATAAATAAACAAGTAATCCATTTTAGAAATGGAAACTGATGAAAACAATAGAAAGCCACAGGATTGGGACAGAACACGTATTCAATCACTGGCAGACACATACAAACAGTCCACTTTTCTAAAGTAGAATACATTATTTTTACATTTTCTTTTTCAATGACGATTGGGAGAAGAAGGAGAGAGTCACGGCAATGGCTTCTTTGTCATCCGTTTTCTCAAATGCTTTCATTCCTCAAGAAAAGTGCCGAAATGAATTTTGCGCCTTGTATCAAAACTGATGGGAAATGTTTTTTTGGCTTACTTGTAGCAATATCATGGTGCTGAATTTTCAATACTAGTGCACAAGTATGTACTGGTTGGGGTACTACATTCTTTCATTAAAAAAATGCTTAACTTATTTGCACCCTGCATCCTTCTGAGCACAAAGACTCAATCTGATAAGTTAGCATTTTACAATGAAAAGCATCAGTTAACAAATATCATTGCTAGTTGCAAACAATCCTTTGTAATGCTACTTGTGAATTGAGGTCTATGCAAACTCACACCTATGTTTCAAGCCGTGATCTTATTGGCCATCAACCTCAACACATGAAAAATCCAACTATAAATTTTTTCCCCGGACTCTACTTGGCAATTCCCAATTGAACAAGGGGGTGACAAGATGTTGGTCTGCTACATTCATCACGTATGGTGATGGACTGGTGACCTTCAACCATAGGATTTCTATTGTGGGAAGTAGCATAATGTTTATGTTGCTATCGACATCTATCAACGTCCCCGGGATGACTTTGTCTAAAATAGACACATCAATTTCTAATGCCCCATTTATCATCCATCAAGGCACTAGGGTAGACTCTAGCAGACATCATAGTTTTCTGGGATTTTTTGGGGTATTGTGGCTCCTTCCTTGACTTCCTTTCTCAAAGAAGGGGCCACTTGGATATGTTAGGCTATAGAAATGTCAGTTGGGGAGGTACA
Source organism: Neckera pumila (assembly GCA_963969595.1). Taxonomy (NCBI): domain Eukaryota; kingdom Viridiplantae; phylum Streptophyta; class Bryopsida; order Hypnales; family Neckeraceae; genus Neckera; species Neckera pumila. Next base: position 15,379,907 of record OZ018415.1, read on the forward strand.
CAGGTCATACTCCTCTGTCGGATTGCACATCCAAGAAGAAGAATTTGTAGGCACCACATCATATTGGTTGCCAATGTTCATATTTTCTACAAAGTAGTAGAAGTCATATTCCTCATCATTTAAGGGATTTTCTTATAGAGCATCCTCTATAAAAAAATGTAACCTATATTCTGGTGGCCCCCGGATTTTTTTTTGAGTTTGTTTTTAAAAAAATTATCTCGTGGCTTGGACCTCTGGGCCCTCTTTCAAACTACTATTCCCTTTAGAAATTGTCTCTAAGGAAGAGGTATCAAATTGTTGTAGATAAGTCATTTACCACCACATTTTGTCCCATAGCCTTTTGACTAATGGATGCCCTGGTGTTATCTACATTCAATTGAATTTTTGTAACTTCAAGATTTAAATGGATGAAAGTTGAAGCACCTAAGAAGTTCAAAAATCGTACAAGGTGAAGTACACAACAAAGTTTTTAATCCTTGAAGGACTGGGGTAGTTTGCAAATAGCTTTTGTTTTCTTGATTAGCTCTTGTAACCATTTGTAAAAATGCCACCGTTGACAAGATTGATGAAGATGTTTGATTAGGTGGTATTTGGTACATATGTTGAAATTGGAATGCTCAAAAGTACACTTAAAACTTTGATTTTTTTCCCATGGATACATATCATTATGATTTTGATTTGTAATTTTTTTGGATCATATACAATGTATGGAAGAAAAGATATGATGATCTAAAGTAATGGCCCAAAGCAGCATCCCTTCTCCATTCTCCAAAAATTTACTAAAAATTGCAAAGTCAATCATCTCATGATTGGATTGTACTGACAAATTTAACAGAAGAAATTCAACATATAGAAAAAATCGTCAAGGGTCTTTTTGTTATTCACGAATTATTAGTGAGGTTCACATTTAAAATTTTCTACAAATGTAGTTGTAGAAACCACCCAATGTAAACCCTAAATCTACCAACGCACATTGAACTGTCAATATAGGTAATTGTACAGTTTGTCCTATATTTGTAAACCAGTGTAAGCGGAAGATTTAACTAAGAATAGTACAAAAGAAATACAACACCAAACTCCATCAAACCCCAATTTTGATGTTCCAAGAAATTTTCTCTAGCGTTTTTTTCAACTCCGGCTCTTGTTCCCACATTGCACGCACCAGTTTACGATTAACTCTAACTTAATGTTACCAGCTTCAAATTGAGGTGTCAATCCCCCAAAACCGCGACATACCGGCGTCACCCCCATCCCCACCCATGGCCGGCCAACTCAACCGACCCCCCTTTGTGGGAGATATCGTCTCTCTCCTCCGGCTTCGCCTTCGCCTTCGCCTTCGTCTTCCTCTGTCGGAGCCCGTGCTTGGACCCTAATCGCCCGCCCATGTGCTCCGAATTCCCGCAGCCCCATTTCGCCTCTTCCTCCCCAGCAATCCCCCAAACAACATTCCTCGCATGCCCCAGATCACAGATTACTAAGCTGATGAAAGGGAGGCCCCTTCTCGCAGACACGCATTCCCCAGATCTGTCCTCATTCATTGCTCTGCCCTAACTTATTGCCTCTCGGGATCTTGAACTCCAGCTTTGAAGTGGGTTTGATTTGGTTTTGGCTTGAATCTTTTGGTTGGTTAGATCCCTGTGTTGCTTGATTTGGATCCCGCTTTGTCTGGTTTTGTGGGTTTGGGTTGGGATCCCGTTTGTGGGTGCCTTGGGGTGGGTGGTGGTCACGATGTGGCGTTTGAAGCAGTTCATGCCCAGCAAGGAGGCGGGCGGGAGTACGCTGGAGGGGAAGCATGTGGATGTGGGCGATCTGAAGCTGCAGGTGCGGACGGTGATTGCGCAGGGCGGATTCTCGTCGGTGTACTTGGCCAAGGAGTCGGCGAGTGGGAAGACGTACGCGCTCAAGCACATAATTTGTAACGACAGTGAGTCGGTGGAGCTCGTGAAGAAAGAGGTGGCGGTCATGAAGGTGCTGCGGGGCCACCCGAACGTGGTCACGCTGCAGGCGCAGGTGGTGTATGACTTGGGGCGCACCAAGGAGTGTTTCCTGGTGATGGAGTATTGCCACAAGATGCTGGCGCTGGTGCTGGAGAATCGAGGCGCGGGCTATTACGAGGAGAAGCAAATTCTGCTCATGTTTCTGGATGTTTGTAATGCGGTGTACGCTATGCATTGCCAATCGCCTCCCATTGCCCACAGGTTCGGAATCTGTTGCCTCGGCTCTTTTCTTTGGCTATGGCGATAATGCTTTACTAATCGTAGGGACAGCTGAAGTCCCTCCCTTAGCTGGTCAAGTTTTATGTGTTCTTATTGGCAATTGGAAGAGGATTCCAACGTAGCGATGAGTGCTTTGTTTGGATACTGTATGCAAAAGTTATGAATGTCATGAAGACTCAAAGTTTTGTTGGTAGGTGTCCTGAAATCCTTATCAGTCAGCTGTTGTGGGGGAGAAAATCAGCTGATTCAGATTTGTGATTGAATCATAGGAAAATGCTTGCTAGCAGCTGTCCATTGCATTATTCATTAGATTCACCCCTATTTTTTCCTGAAACAAGGTCAGCATCTCCACTTTGAATGAGGTTGATGATAACTCTAAGAAATTTAAGCGTTCTGCGCAGGGATTTGAAAGTGGAGAATGTGCTCATGGGTCCAGACGGGACGTGGAAGTTGTGCGACTTCGGCAGCACTTCTATCAATCACAAGCACTTTGACACACCTGAAGAGATGGGCCTTGAAGAAGATTGTATAAGAAAATTCACAACCCCTTCTTATCGAGCACCAGAGGTTTGTTGGCAATTGGCCTGCTTGCTTGTAATGAGCTTCTTTAGGCTACTTGATTATAATTTTGGTTACTGTCCTTTGTAATCTGAGGGTTTACTAGGTAACATTCCTAGGAGTTGAGTTTAAATAACCCATGAGCACTTTCTGCATAAACCCTAAGTGCACTGGATAATGATTGGATTGTCCACTTCGGAAGCTTACAGTTGATTATAGTAACTTTCAAAACATATTTCTTATTGTTTCAAACATACAGTATATGAATTCTGCTTTTGATTTTTGTCACCTTCCTTGAAAAATTTCAACTCATTCGGATATGCAAGTGGCCAATTATGTCCCGTTGGGCACTCAAGAATAATCTTCAATGTCTGATACTACTCGGTTGTTTGTTTTCGAATGAATTGATTTGCGAAACTACGATCTTATTTAATTCAGTCTCTTGACCGTCCTCTGCCAGATGTGGGACCTTTACCAGAAGGAGCTAATTAGCGAGAAGGTGGATATCTGGGTAAGAGTTCTTCTACTGATTTGATGAATTCGTAGTGACTGCTGCGGTTTCTGTGGTGAGTCCTTGGGACTAATGATTGGTACTTGGATCAATTCAGGCACTCGGTTGTCTCCTATATAGGATCGCCTATCTGAAGTCAGCGTTCGATGGTGAGTCGAAACTACAAATCCTGAATTGCAACTACCGAATTCCGGACATGCCGAGATACTCTGCCGCAATCACGGGACTGATCAAAGACATGCTCAATGTGTCGCCGGAGGCAAGGCCAGATGTCATGCAGGCAAGGGCTTTGATGGACTAGGCCCAATTCTTCTACATGAATAGGTTAGTTTTTGTGGCAGCAAGATATATGGAGAACTTTTCTTCTAAAGGTTCTGGATTTAGGCCGGGTCTTGTTGAAGATCGAGACTTTCTTCCTTTTGGATCTAATTTCCAGCTTGCCCTGCAGGTCTGGCAGCGTGTTAACGAAGCTCTCCCTTCTGATTGTCGAAAAGCGCACCCGGATAAGTCTCCTACACATAACAAGCCATTGACGTCATACAAGAAGCATCAGACAGGTGAGCAACGCGCTAACTCAAACTCAGAGACTCTACCTCCTTTGCTTGACTCGCTAGCATGTCTTAACCCATAGAGGCTTTTATTCTTCTCCTAGTTTGAAGATTTTTCAATTATCCCTCTTGTAATGCAACCTGAGAAAATAATTTGTAATTGGTGTATGAATAGAGGTTTTAGGTTTTGAATTTTAAAATTCTATCTGTATGGATAACTTGTAACCGGTAAAAATTCGTTGAATCTTTTTGTCAGTCGGCATTCCCAGTGCTATCACTAATATTTTGATACTTAAAATTTATACCTCAGTTCTTTCTAGAAGTACAAGTATAGATTTTACAGTTTTGAATGAAACTTGTTGGAATGGGGTTGAAACGTGACGCTCTCAATGCAGTTATTTCTTAGACTTCTTTTCTTGCCTAAACCTAGGAATCCGATATTTTCAAGACCGCTTCTGAACTGAAAATCAACTTAGTCAATCTTGCATACTTCTATGCCCATACTTCTAATGAACTCTATATTCCGACAATGTCAGATCTGACAATTCATCGTAGAGAGTAACCTTTCCAAGTCCCTTCCAGTAATGTTTTTGCTGAGCAGAGAGCTCTCAGATGTGAGTAATGGTTGTTTGAAAAACTCTATCAACCCAAAACAGTTATGCGATCATTCAGGGGGCTAAGATCGTTTTCTAGTTCGTTTTTTTTATTCAAATCTATGTAGTCCTTAGTGCCTAAAGTGAGGGGGACTGGACATGACACATTTCCATATACTGCTATCACCTACTTCACGTACAGATCTATTGAATGTGATATATACATGTGGCGAGTTTTTGTTCCTCTGTATTTTGTGATTTTGTTTTTGATCCTCTGTATCCTTTGTTTTTTAGGCGGTTCTACGGATGGGGTCAATGTCTCTAGCTCAACTCCACCGTCCCGTACTCCGCCTAAAGAATCCGAGCAGCGTTCATCCGAAACTGCGGGCACTAACTCTGCGAAAGGTGCGTTCTGGTCTACGCAGTATGCCCAAGCTGCGAAACCAGATGAGCCCGTTTCGAGACAGGAGAAGAGTGGCAACAGCAACAAGGCTCCTGTACCAGCCAAGTCCACCAGTCCGCCCGTGAACAACAGGTACTTGAACAACAGTCCCCCAAAGAATGGCAGCTCACCTCCCGGGAAGAGTGGAATGGCTTGGCAAAGTCAAGGTCCATCACCTACCCCTAGGAACAGGGAGCATGGTGATTACGAGGACGATTCGAGGCAGAGCACTGGTTGGCAGAACGAAGATGAACCAGGAAGAAGCTCTTCGACGTCGAGGCAGAAACATATATTACCCGAGCCTACCAACGATTCTTCGTCTTTTGCAGCTTTTGAAACCGAGTATAGTCAATCGGTTTTGCAGTCGAGGTCTCTTGATCAGTTGACAGACGAGGTGAATAGGTTAAATGAAGCACTGCGACAGGCTCAATCAGAAAAAGTAGCTATAGCCTCGAAATTTGAGAAATTGACAACCATCTGTCGTTCCCAACGGCAAGAAATCCATGACCTTAAGTCTCAGCTTCAATCGGGAACGACAAGGAACTCTAATTCGATGCAGCAGCAGCAGCAGAACTCAGCTTCACGTGGCAGGGCATCGCAATCATATGAACAGGCAAGCAACTGTTAACGCATACTTATGTTTGTCCATCATGCGTGCTATCAAATTCCAATACTGATCTTTAAACATCCTTGTTTATCTTATTCAACGTTATCTAACTGTAAAACAGGATGTCACCTAGTTGAATCAATTTTGCTTGTGAATTCGATGTTATCTGTTCCGCTGTGTCCTTGCGATCCTTTTTCTGTGGTAGGCCGTTGTGAGGTTGAACTGCAATGCTCGTAGGGACATGCGTAGAAGCGTCTAGCAGGACATTCTGCTTCTAATTCTCAAACCAAGTTGCGTGGTGTGTACTTACAGGGGTCAGAGCCGCAGAGTGGAACAATATGGGACCTCCAGGAAGGCCTCTCCTCGAACTCTTCCAACAAACAAAACTCATGGGCAGCTTTCGAGGATCCTCCCAAACAGTACAGTTTTAACAGTCCAACCCCAGGGAACCCTCTCAGGGCAAGCACGGACTCAATGTTTGGTTCCTCAGGGAAATCTGCAGACAGGAACATGCGACAACAGGACGTTAGGTCCAGTAACCCTGGAGGAGACTCTTGGAAGTCGGTCAGTCCCCCACCACCTCCAGTAAGTAGGGCCTCTCATAATCCCAAAGCACTTGCATCCTCAAACAACAGCAGCAGTGTGGAGCCTGCAAGTCGTGTACAACCAGCAGGGTGGGCAGGTTTTTAATTGGAGGCTTTTCTCACCAACCATGCCCTGTTCTCTTATGTAATGGTTTGTATTTAGAAATTCGGTGCAGGTGAAAATGGAGGTTGCATTAGTCCTGACCCCAACTCACCTGTGTCTGAGCAATTTCTGGTAGATAGAGTTGTCCAAACCTTTTTTTCTTATAGATACTTCCTCATATTAGAGGCTACATTTTAGACGTAACAACAATCTCATAATTTCAGGTGATAGTGCACAAAGACTCTGGATTCTAGAGCTTCCATTCTTGGACGTGTAATTCAATAGTGAATTAGATCATGATTATTTTTCTATTGTTTGTCAAGTGAAGACTCGCAGGTTTATGTTCGCGTGAATTGGGCGTTTGGACTACTTATGATTTGACTCCTGTTTCTCGAGCTATTTCTCTTTAAGATTTAATTTTGCGGATTTCAAGAGTGGAGGTTCGTTTTGTTGTAGGTAAGTTGATCTGCGTCAGTACTTGAGATTTTATGACATGAGTCGTTTGAAGTGGTTGAAATATTATGAGATAGTGTTGTTTTGGAAGTAGGGTAGGTGGTTTCAGCTGTTTTGACTATCCGTCCAGGCTCCAGCCTCAGTTACATGTATGCTTACTTGCCACCTAATCCTCTGCCTCCATTCAATGATATTTTTGCAATGTCATGCTTTCTTGCCACACTATCATTGACTATTTGACTCAATATATGACTTGTCTCAAATCCCAATCAGATTGTGGGGGTATCCTTCAGAATGATCTTATTGATAAAATTTATATTGTGTCATTGATCATCAAGTTGCTCAAATACATTGCATAGCATTCATTAGCCTTTCCCTCCCTGAGGCCACATCCTTGAAAATTTATCAATGTGGGCATGTGTGTCCATATTAGCTGACAGGTGTTCTTTAGCTAAATATGGTGTGGAATATTCCACACCATATCATCCGACGGATGAAATGATGTAGAATATTCCAACACCATTTTGTCAGGGAGAAGGCAATCTTGCAGTCTGCTCTTGAATGTTATGACATACAATGTATAAAGCGGGGTCTTCATTCTATTGGTGTGTTATGTTATTTTCCTTGAATTTTCCTAAATGATTAATTGGCTCTCTAGTGAAGGGAGGGAGACTTTGTAATGACAAAAGCTACATGTGAGAAAAATTGAGTAGGACTTTACTTGAAATGCAATCCAATGTTGCAAAGAGAGAAGTTCTTTGTTTCAAGTCCAATTGACATGGAATTGATTGCCTCAATCAATTCATTTGGACACTTAGGTTGGATTTTCCTACACAAAGGTTGGCTAAATTTTGTAGAAAAGATAAGATTTTCTAGGGTCTATATAGAATTGTGCAACATTTGCAAGAGGAAAATTGGAATTGTTTGGTTGCCAAAATTATATCCCATGTTGGTGGAAGAAGCCTATAAAAAGTGGAAGAGGCAGCTATCCGGAAAACTCATTTTGACACTAGACTTGAATTTTTTATTGCTTTTAATTTGATAGTAAGACAAAGCTACTTCTAAAATGTAGTTTTTCCTTGCTTATATGAAACTATAAACATCATGGAAGTTAGCAAAATCAAGTTCAATTTTAAAAATTCTGAAAATTGTTTGTAAACATTGTAGAAGTCAGTGAAATCAGTTTCAATTCTAAAAAGTTTGAAAATTGTTTTCCAATTCCAACTCTGCAAATAAATCCATCCTTAGAAGATAAGAATTTCAATTCTAAAAAATTGGAAAATTGTTTTTCAATTTCAACTCTGCATAGAAGTCCATCCTTAGAAGATGGCAAGATATTGCAATTTTGAAAGCAAAACCTTTGAATAATGTTAAATTTGAATTAAAAATTGTGAATTTCTTGTACAAGCAATCCATACATCATATTAGATTGTTTGTTTGTTTATTTGAGATCTTCTGGATTATGCATTTCCAGTCGCATTCTTGATACCGTTAGAAAGCTCTTCGTCTACAAGGAAAGATGCACAAGCTTTTATTCATGGCAATAGAAAACATATTGAATTACTGAGTTAATTTTTAATTAAAAAATTCATTTATTTTTATTTTATTATGCTATAGCAACAGTACAAGGCACACTATTTCACTACAATAAGGTACAAATACCAATAATGCTTACCCCCCTCTCATGGCAGAGTAGGGAATCATGAAACCAACAATACCTGACTTTAAAGAAGATTTGATTTGCTCACATTTGATTCTCACATTTGATTAGGAACAAGCTCCAAAGGTAGCCATTTTAGGTCAACCTATGAGGCAAGAATGGAATCTAGATGAAGAATCCGCATTTATATTGAATAAAATATTCACTCTTGAAAGAGTTTATTTATTTATTTATTTATTTTCATTCTTCCTTATCCTTACAATGACTAACGAAACCAAGTACTTTTGTGAAGCGTGTTCATTCAAACTACTATACCATAAACATCAATGGATAAAATCCAAAAGTGTACACATGAAAGTTGTAGAGCACAACATACAACACGTTACTATGGAAGTTTGAAGAAAAAATTAGTTAAGATTTGTAAAAAAATTAATTCCAAAGTTTGCTTTGTCAAAAACTCGGTTTTGTTCAATATAGTTTGGCTTTACTTTATCTTTTGTCAATTTTTTTTTAAAACTCCTAAAAAACTTTTTGTACCTTAGCATGTTAGTATACATCAATTTTGATTGTTGTATACAAAAATTGAAGGAAATTCACATTTATAGAATTAAAAATAATAACAATTTAACAAACATGCAAATGATGTTGGTTCTCACAAAATTTGAGTTTTTTTGTGGAATTGAGAGCATGGGGTTTCATTAGCCATTGTAAAGAAAGTATAGGTTGAAAAATAGACCACTTTTATATCTAAATGCCCTTGTATATGAAATATTTGTTGAATTGCTATATCCTACAAGCTGAATGCTTACCATTTACAGTATTCCTACCTTTTATCATACGGTGGTCCAACAAAAATTAGAAGCACCCACATTGTACTTTATTACTCTACGAATTTGCACTTTCAATTGGAGGGCCCCCTTGACGTGCCCCTTACCCCCAATCCGCTTGTCTCAGACACGTTTCAGCCAATGAAATTCGTCCACGTCACCAATACCTCCCCTTCCTGAGACCAGTCGGCACCCTCAAGCGGCATGTCTTTCCTGGAACCAACCCCAAGTTTCAGATCTGGTATAGGGAACACCCATTGAGAACATGGGCACTTAGGGTACAAAGCTCCCATCTCTCGATCCCGACACACAGAACGCGTTCCCAAACCTTGAGAACGGACCTCTTCTAGAAAGTTCCTTTTTCCAATACTTTATATGGGCCTTCTTCTCCGGCCCAGGAGCTTTGTCAAGTTTCGACGCAGGGGTGCAAACCGCATCTGGATTGATAGCAAAATTTTTCAAACTTGCTTGTGATTGGTGTCGCAATTGTCGATTGCGTTGAGAGAAGGCGTTCCAGCGGTTGTTTAGAGCTCTTTTGTGGGTTTTTGGGTGGAGATTTAAGGGTTTTGAAGAGTTTTTCCGTTACGTGTTGTCGGAGCTATGGATTACGCGGCGTCTTTCTTCGAGGGTCGTGGGAAGGATTGGAATTACAACGCGATGAAGAATTTCAACTCGATTTCCACGCCTGTGCAGCATCATCTGCAGCGGGTAAGTTAAGGGTTTTGCTCTATAGCGGTAATGCGTGTCGGTTTAATGTTCCGGTGATTTCTTTATTGGGTTTCGTCGTAGTTGAATTGTAGTAATTTTATTCATAATTGATGCACTCCTCATGGTGTTTACCCACTTCTTTAGTTTATTCCTCGCGATTTTATTTCTTTTCCCGTAATTGATGTCTTGCCCGTGATGTTTATGGTGTTGGGTTTGTTTGGTTATTGCTGTTGTAGTTGTGCATCCAAAACAATGTTTGCCCTAGGGTTTGATCTGTGAGGGTTTGTATTTTTGATGTTTGTGAACTGGCGAATTTTGAACTTTTCAATTTTTTTCTCTTTGATCTCTGCTTGTTTGACAGGTATACACAACCTTAGCTGCGACGGTACTTCTGTCGGCGGTGGGTGTATACATCCATACGTTGTTGAACATTGGGGGCATCATTACCTCGTTGATGTTTATCGGTGCTAGTACATGGCTTGCTTTGACGCCTTCAACGGCACAGAACGAGGTATGTTGCTGTTTGGTTTTCTTTGCCATCACTATTCACCGTTTCAAATGCGCTAAGCTGAGGGTTTAGGGATTTTGAAGGTCACCTTATGCGAATGATCAGTCACCCTATATATTGGAATTGTCAATCAACTTATAAGCGTGTTTAAATTAATCTGATATGGTGTTGAGAATTTGTGCTGTCACCGGTAGTTAAGCTCTTCAGGTGGAGATGACATTGATAGTGAATGTCACCGAGCATGCCATATTTAGGGGGGAAATGGGCTGAGAATGGATTTGCCTCATTCACCAAGGGGTATCATATTTTATCGATAGATCATTATCGCTTTACTTTCCGTGCTAGCGTTAGTGCGTCATTCATATAACTCTGATGATTCGGAAGTCTGCCAGTATAGTGTTTTTGTGAAGACTGTTTGCTTCTGTTCGTTTTTGTATTCTCTTGAGATGTTGATTGCTGTGAAATGCTGTGTCGTTGTTTGCAGACGAAGAGATTACAGTTGTTGGGTGCCGCTGCCCTTTGTGAGGGAGCATCGTTGGGGACACTTGTGGGGCATGTCCTTGAATTTGACCCCAGGTATGCAATACAGTGATGCTATGCATGTGGACATTTTACCGTGTAAATTTTTGAATATTGTTTTTTGTTATCGAGGAGAGCGTATATTCGCTCTGTGATATTTGTTTTTGTGCAGAAGGCGTGTAGGTTACAAATGAAAAACTGGAGTACCTCAATAATTCATATTTATACTCATTTGGAGTTTGTTGTTGCAGTATTGTCATGGTTGCATTTCTAGGCTCTACAGCAATCTTTGCCTGCTTCACTGGGGCTGCCTTGCTAGCAAAGCGTAGGGAATACCTGTTTTTGGGAGGAATTTTGTCCTCTGCCATCAGTATGATGGCAATGATGCAGTTTGGCTCACTGTTTTTCGGTCGTGGAGTGTTCATGTTCAATGTTGAGGTACGCGTGGCCATCTTACCAATGAGTTCCTTTTGTTGCAGAATCCATTTCATATTTTTTAAGGTAATTCGTATTCAGTGCTAGTGGCTGTGTGGTCAATTCCTTGTTGCATATTATTAAGGGGTTTTGTTTGTGCTGCAGCTGTACCTTGGGTTGGCTCTATTCGTGGGCTATGTGTTATTCGACACTCAAATGATCATTGAGAGGGCATCTCTTGGGGACTTCGATTACATTAAACACACAATGGACCTCTTTTTGGACTTTGTTGCCATTTTTGTGCGCATCCTTGTCATTCTGGTTAGTCTCTGAACATCATTCTTGGATAGAATTCTACTTTCAACTTCTGTTTATCCTATGTAGTATGTATATGGCCTGTGAATGGACGCTTTCTTTTGGTGATGTCCAAACTTGGCATATGGTTTAATCATAATATATGAAGGTTGACGATGAACCAATATCTGGTTGGGTGCAGACAAAGAATGCAGGTGAAAGAGAGCGGAAGGAGCGTGAACGACGCAAACGTCGTGACTAGAGTGGTCAAGTGTTGGTGATGGTCTCACCATTGCACGGTCAGAGGTGTTCGAACTGTGGTGGTATGGAGATTAGTCACTTTGTAGACTATATGGAGGTCATGGAGGGTTCATCTAAGTGAGATAGTGGTAGTTTTGTAGACCATAGTAATATCTTGTACTGTACACAGATGTTTCCTCACAATAAAGGAACGGATTGCTGATGTAATTGTGTGGTTCAATGTTTGGGATGTGCCGTGCTACAAAGTTACTGTTCAATGCCTGGACAAATAGATTTGCACTTGTTTCCATACGAACGCCTCATTTCAGACGCAATCCTTTGCAATTTTTGCATCATTGCATTCTTATTTAGTACCCATCAAGCATACCAAATTTCAATTTCAAAAAAAAAAACAGAACTCAATTTTTGGTGAATTTTTTACATATTACTTGATAAATTGATGAATTTTCAAAATTCAATTGCATGCTCATGTTGGAAATATCCATACACATCTTTCCTTCTCAGAAAACTTGCAAGAAAGTTCAAAATTCATGCTGTAGAGAGTTCAATGCCCAAGTGATTCATGCCCAAATTCTGTAAAATAGATGTCTATATGTTGTAACTCATTTGAATCAAGTTAAAACAATAGACAATGATTGGATTGCATTTTCTGATTCACTTGGGTATCACAAAGTAGTCAGTAGATAAGAACAAAGTATGGAAGAATTTGGTTACTAAGGGTCTCTTCACACTATGGCCATCCAAGTTGAGAGGTCGTGGGACTTTACAATTTGATTGGTGGAACTAACGGACCCTGCAATATGATTGGTGGAAATGATGGCCTCTCGACTTGGACGGCCATAGTGTGAAGAGGCCCTAAGATTTTCTTTTCAAATGTCCTTCTGGATTTATTTAATGTCAAATCTCTTGTAAATTCTGAACCCCAGCTTGAGGTTTTATGGATGTCATGTACTACCGGTAATCTGCTAATCCCTGTATTGGATGTGTTCATTCCACCTCTGCAATTAGACAATACAGTTGTACAAATCAAGCAGGTAGTTAAATATGATCATTTAGGGTTTACTCTTCTCATTAATGAGGTACTAGGCAGTGAAGGAGAGTTCAATTTTTTTGACTCATATTGTAGTTTATGACTTTATGGTGCTTCTTTGTAAGTTGGTTGTCACTGACTTCTGGAAAGTCGAGGCAAGAATCGATGTGCATGAGACTCCACGTGCTTCATCAAAGACAAGTGTGAAATAAAGTGGCAAGCAACATTGCGACAAGTACCCAATTTGAAATTCATCCAAGGACTTCAACAATCACTTTGGCCATTAATGTAAGGTATAAGGGTTAGATCCCATGGAATTCTATACTACCAATCATGAGTATAATTGTCAATTCCTTATTACAAGTGCACGACCATATATATATGTGCTGTGTGTGTGGTTCAAGAAGGTGTCTTCCACAGTTCATGGACTTGAAAAAAAGACAAGAAGTACATTTAGAAAGATGGTTCTTGTCAATTATCTTGTATTTCTGAATGTACTTTCACTTCTCAGCACCAATGAATTGTACAAGATTGGCTTCAAATATGGTGCACATAGTTGTGTATTAACTAGAGATGACAATTATGCTTGCAAATTTGTTTAGAATTACATGACGCATATTGTAATAGTAACAATGCTATGTGACCTTCGTTTTGAAGGCCAACCATATTCAATCATGAAGATGATGGATTTGGTCAATTAGGTCAAGAATTCTCAATCGTGTTTATATCAAAAGAAGGTTTTGCATATTCACATGCACATAATTAAGACCCACATAACATTTAGTAACATTCATTGTCACTGTCTTGGCTCTACAGTAAATCATTTGAAATATTCCACATCCAGCAATAATTACCGGTATGTGGATAGGTGGAGGTTCAATTTGATGAGCAAGGAAAGGCAGTGGGCATGAAGGCTAGCTACTCCATATTATGCATTGCCAGAACTGTAGCATTATCAATTTTAACCTGACTCTTTGCCAATCACATTCAACTTGTGATAGAAGCATTTGGATTTTGTTTCACAAGATGTCAATGCTGAAAATTAGCTTAAAAGAATCAGCAACAACCACCCAAGTTCTAAATGGTCTTCACTACTTCATAATCCATAGCTCCCACACATCCATACTACTGTTTTATCTAAGTGTAACCAAAACTGGAAGTCATTAGATCAACATTAGATTGCAACAACCACTATTGTCTTTAGTGCAAGGTGCAAGGTACATGGCCTTTTCCATCTAATGATCAATATCCAGATATGATCTTAATGTCCTTTGGAAGAAAGAATTATATCTGAAAATTGATGCAATTCGTCTAGTGGTCGTCTAGTTCTCTAATCCATTACCCAGTCCGATCACATTCATTTGTCACATGACGCCATGTCTTTGGAAAGCGGGAGGTGGTTTAGAGTCATAAGTTGACTGTTTCCACACTCTTTGAGAGAGCTATAGATTTTCAAATTTGTTGGTCTTGATCCAAGTTTGGAGGAGAGGATTGTTGACTTGTTGAATTGTCAAATCTATAAATTGTTGCAAGGAGATTGTTGAGCAGTGTAAAGAATTAATTACCCTCTTGAAGACGTGCAAGAGTAATCTTGCCTGAATTGTTCACGTCAAGCTGATCAAATTGTTGGCATATGCCAGCAATTTCATGTGACTCGACATGTCCCATCTCTTTCAACTTGTACACTACAAACTCCGCTTTACTGTAAAAGCACACCAAAATGAAAATGGTATCAGATAAATTGTTCCCTTCATGACTGTCCGTTACAGCCACACTCAAACTTGAGCTGATTTGGAAGCTCTTTTGCTTCTCTTCAGTATCGCGTGTTCACAAACGTCACCTTCAAGAATTCAAGCTTGTCAAGCCTCCATTAACTTTTGCATACCATATTAAACAGCACATTCTTTGGCACATCAAAACCTTCTTTCAATTTCTAACCTCTGATGAACATGAAAACATTATTAACATCAAAGAAGTGTAGTTGAGATAGGTATAGCTTGCTAGTCTCTATTTGCTTGAGGGTAAGCAATAGATAATGGCAAAGCGGGATAGGTTCTGAATGACAACTGCAAATCAAAATCTCCCTTGTTGATGACACAAGAAAAGTATCAACTTGTGGTTGTTCTTCATGACCTCGCTTGCCATTACCCGACACGATCTCAATACAGGCAAGTTAACAAATTCTCAATGAAATTTTTCAACTTGATGAAACCTTTCGGGAGGTATTGCATTGCAACAAGCTCCATTCTCGTCCAATAAAAATGCAAAAAATGCAAAAATATACTCCAGAAGTAAAGAGAAAAAAGAATTTTTTTTGCACACCTGATGCACCCGTCATGATCCAGATCAGCCTGCACCAAATCCCCGACCGTCAACTCCCTTTGCAACACCCACTTGGCAATCAAGCGATGGCGCTTGTCCACTCGGGCCTCCGCCAAGTACAAGAAACACCTCGCCATCGCCAACGTGCTCACCAACAGCCACACACCCGCAAACAGACGCCCCCAATACGTCTTGAACGTGTGATCGCCATAGCCCACCGTTGTAATCGACATGATGGTGCAGTAAAACGCATCCAGCAGCACCAACCCCTCGAGTTTCATCATCACCACGGTGCCGGTCACGATGCAAATCACGGGCACCCCAAGAGCCATCGCCACTTTCATCCGAATGCGAATGCGGTTCCCGTGCTTCGCGTTCAGGAAATACTTCTTCGCTGTCCTGGAAAACTCATCACAGCAGTCAGTAAGGTATGCAGCATAAAGCTAAGTCTTTGGATCTCAAGCATCTCAAGCAATCTCATTGAGCTATGCTTTAATTAAACTATGTTTTTTGAATCTCAGGTATGCAGGTAGAATATTTTGCAATCTTGGGGCTAGAAGGATCATCGTTTGTATTGGATGTCTTGCGTGCACGTTGTTTAGCTTATGAATGTTTGAGCACTTCCACGAGCACATCAAGTTTATCTTTTGGCTTACGGGTATGAGCAAGAATATTGAGCTCTAACCGTGCACTCAAAGGAGATGTCTGATTAGGCTACATTGGATGTCTTATGATGGTATTATTATAATCAATGGTTTTGCAATCGTCAGACTAGGAGGACCATCATCTGCATTGCATGTCTTGCAAGCAGTTTGTTAACCTAGCAATGTTGGTGCAATCAACTCAATTTTACCTTGTGGCTTACGGTGAAGAGCCTCACAAGGGAAGAATATTTGACCTCTAACCATACACTCGAAAGGCGATTTCTGAACAGCTTAATTACG
This sequence comes from Neckera pumila, assembly GCA_963969595.1. NCBI lineage: Eukaryota > Viridiplantae > Streptophyta > Bryopsida > Hypnales > Neckeraceae > Neckera > Neckera pumila. The sequence continues at coordinate 15,396,009 of OZ018415.1, forward strand.
TTATGCTCCGTAGTTCTTTTCTATCTAAATATCATCAAAATTTGGACAGAGTTCCTAGCAGCCACAAGGAGGGACATGCACTAATGTAGCGAAAGCACAGAGAAATTTTACCACATATTCATTGTAAATCACCAGAGGCAGTACAATAGCTACTCAAACAACACGAAGATTACGTAACAATTGTCAAATTCTGGGAGACGCAAGAAACGAGACGTGCCTGAAGTGGCTTCCCTCGACGGCGGAGAGCAGCAGATGCTCCTGCTTGTCCAGCACAACCGTGACCATCCCGCTGACCAGCGCATCAATAAACCCGAACCCCACCAGCACAAACAAACACGTGAACAGCTTCGCAAACGGCGTCACGGGCACAATGTCTCCATACCCGATGGTGCACATGGTGACGACGCAGAAGTAGAGCGCGTCCACCACCGACAGCGTCTCAATTCCTGAAAATTCGTTCGTCTTGAACGCATAAATCGCAACCCCACATGCCAAATACACCATGAGCCCCGCTCCTGCGTTCACCACAATTGCTGAGCCTCTCGTGAAGCTCGGTCGCTGCACCGAAGCTGCGATGCGTTCCCGGTTCATGCTCGCCATTGCCGGCGCCGTCTGCGCGCGGTGGATGCGTCGCTTCCGCTTGACTTCGACCTCCGCGGATTTGTGGATGGGTTTGGCAAAGGATGGGCATTCGATGTCACTGTCGTCGCTGCTGCTGCTGCCGGTGAGGAAGGATTGACGAAGCGCATCGTCGTCGTGGTCGTCGGGGAAGAGGAAGCCGAGAGTGAAGGAGTTTTTCAAGTTGTGGCTGATGTCCAGGGAGTTCCGCCAGGAAAAGTTTTCCAACTCGGAGGAGCGAGGGCCTCTGGGCAAGCTGCTGGAGCGATTGAAGACGGTATCTTCGGGGATTTGAGCAGAGGGGCTGAAGAGATTGCTCTCGGTGAAGGCGACACGGAGCTTGCGGTCCGTGGGGGGACGAACCGGGGAAGAATCGGCCATGGTTGGCTGGCGCCGGGGACTCCAAGAAGCAAAACTAAATTTCAATGGAGGCTCATACGAAATGCGGATCGAAATTGCAAACTGCGCGCCGTGAGGTTAGTAAAATCGCGTCGTCGCGTCCATGGCGTAACCCAACACCGAAAATTGACCAGATTCGCAAGCCTCAAGAGCGCCGATTCGTCCAAACCCAACAAACTCTCCTACCACATGCACCTCCAAATCGCAAACTGCGCACCGTGAGGTTAGGAAACCCACGTCTTCACGTCCATGGCGGACCCCCAATATCGAAAATTCAACCAAATCGCAAGCCTCAAAACTGCGAAGTCGTCCAAACCCCCAAATCCAAAATCAACAAACTCTCATATCAAATGCGGCTCAAATTTCGCGAACTGCGCACCATGTGCTCACGGAACCCAAGTCGTCACGACCATGGCGTACCCCAACACCAAAAACTCAACCAATTCGCAAGCCTCAAACACTGCGAATTCGCCCAAACCCAACATCAATAATCACTCACGAGATTCTCGTCCCAAATTCTCGATTTGCAAACCGAGCTTTCGTGATCTTGCTAGCTGCATTCAATTAGCTGTATGTGGTCCCGCATCTCCATGGCGTTGATGCGCAATTCGTCGCTTGAGCTAGAATTGCAAGGAATATGCGAGGTGGGTGTCTTCGGACAGAATTCGAGATTTGGGGAATAATGTTGGCGTGCTTGAGGAGCATGCCGGTGTGGGCCGCACTGGGAACTTGTTGAGAAGTGCAGCCAACTTCAGTTTGGATTGTTGCGAGGGTGATGCTGCAACCGCGGCGTCGGCTTGCGACTGCAGTTCTATCCTGTAGACGGGAATTGAGGGTCGGTATTCTACTATTGGATCTCAACCTGCGACGTACTGTCCTCGTCTACTGTATTGAATACTGTATTGCGCAAGGTATTGAGTGTGGTATGGATACGGTATAGTTTTGGACTACGGATTGGCTTACGAAACTTTTTGATGAATTACAGTATTATGTATAGGGCAATGCCCGACGATAAGGATATTGCCCAACGTAAATCACAACTGAAAGAGGAGATAAAATTGGATGAAACAATGAGCCAAATGAAAAATCCGTAATCCCCAATTACGCGGTTTTGCCCGCATAATCAAGGATTATGGCACAGAAGCTTCCCGCCAATTGAACGGGACGAGAACTAGGAGTGGTTTACGTATAGGGCAATGCTCGCAAAGGAGGACATTGCGCCAAATAATTGTTCGACGAAGAGGACGGAGCCCGACGAGGAGAGCCGATTATTTGGCGCAATGCTTGACGATAAGCGCCATTGCCTGACGTAATTCACAAGCAAATTTCAATAAAAATCCGGATGATAAATTGGAGTTGGATGATAAATATACGTAATGCCTCATTACGCGGCATAACAGCGCAGAAACTTCCCTGCATAATGAACGGGAGCAGTCCCGCGATTGGTTTACGAATTGGTTTCTTCTGCTTTTGGTTCACGGGCTTAAGGTTGGGAGTGTCCCTTGGGATGCGTGTGTCTGGGAGTGACACATGTCAGGACTGTTTGGAGACGCGTGGAGGGGCAGGTCATGGAGATGGATATACTTGATAAGGAATATAGTATTGTACATAAAGGGTATGTACGTTGATTATTAGAAGTGGTATTAAAGTTTCAAATTTATAGATTTATAAACTTGTAGGTTGATAGTTTTATTTGTACTTTGAAATTATGTCATTCTTCATTTTTATTAATGTTTTCTTTTAATTGTGAATGCTTTAGTTTTATACTTCGTATTTTTATTTATTTTGTCTTTGTTGAATATTTAATTCCTAAAGTTCCATGACTATGTTTTCATTGAAAATGCTTGAAATTTGCCATTTTTACACAAGGAGCAAATTTTTGAAAATAATTTTATTGACACATGTAACCGTAGGACCTTGTAGTACATTGACTTGAAAACATGCGGAAAAAATTTTAGACATTTCTACCATTGAAAGATATGAGCATTTGAAATCATAGAATTGCTATTTTAGGCCCTGCTAAAAATCAAGCAATTGCATTTCACAAGCTCGCTTTTCTATGAAAAAATGTCCAAAATGGTGGTGCTTCTTTGAATCCATTTTTCTAGACAAGTTGGCTACATGCTTAGAAAATTTCACATCACTTGAAATTGTACAACATATAGGAAACAAATTATAAGTAGAAAGAATTAGATAATGATTCAAAATACTAAATTGTTAAGAATTAATTATATAACTGAAAAATGCCAATTCCAACGCTTGCAATATTGTAATAAACAACTTACATCCTCACATTTTTATTATATAAGAAAATATTGAAAAATGAGCAAAAATAAACGACTTCAAAGTTTATTTTAGAGTAAAGAATCCATAATTATTTGCAAACAAAAACTACTCATAACTTTTAACTCTTTGATCAAATGAAAAATTAAATCATGGTGTCTTGATTTTAATTTGAAGTAGCAAAATTAAATCATGGTGGCTTGATTCTAATTTGAAGTATGATTCAAAGCTTTCCACATATATATAACTCTAGAAAATCAATTTCAAATTTTTTTTTATGAAAAAAATGATTTTTTTTTATCTACCTAGATTGCCCACTTGGAAAAAAAAATAATATATGAGGCCATAATTTTTTACTCATATTTCCAAATGTCTTAAAATATTATTTACATAAAAGATATTCCTTGTCCACAATTTGTATTAAGTTTGGGCCTGAAACATGCAAATCTCTAATTACACGTACTGCCCAAAATTTCTATGTTGCCAAAGAACGCTTGCTAGTCTTTTAAGGTTAGATTTATTTCTTACGTAAATATAAAATATATAAGAATAAGTTTTTTGAATTAAATTTTTATTAAATAGGCTTATTTTGTACTTTGCGTATTTGTTCCATTGTTTATTTGTGTAAAAAACATGGATCACTAACAATGCACCAAAGTTCATGACTTTAAAACCGACATATATAAGTTGTATCTATATAAGTTAATCCAACTAGTATATCCTTAAGTAATAATATTAACTTACATTAATTTTGAAATTATTCAAATTTTACAAAGTGCATTAATATGGAAGTTGACAATATGGTAGATAAAATTAATATAATGCAGTTCATACAATCTCAAATACTGTGATTGTTATACAACTTTTATCCAATTTTCATCTTAAACCCATCCAATTGTTCAAAGTAATTAAGTATTGTAAAGACTTGCAATCATTGAATCAATTGTATATTGATATTACGTTACATAATATCAATGCAACATGAAGCAACATCTTATGTAGAAATGTCAACAATGCCACAATGAGAGAAATTCAAACATTATCTTTTGCAAATGCATTTACACATGTACATACACAATTTCTTTTTTCTTAAATGAAAAAAATGAAAAACTATCTTTATTCCTAACAAAGGACATAAAGCAATCAAGGGTCTCTCTATCATCACATTAGGTCTTGATGGGGCAATCCATAATTGGATTTGAGAATTTTTTTCATGTGAGCATCGTAAAAAACGTACAAATGGCTAACATCAACCGCCCTAAAACCAATCACTTAAGCTTTTTTTACTATATGTCGTGGTATTATTTTTGGTTCACATTTTATATACATTAAGAAATAGGTTTATAATAGAATGACCAAAAATTGGGCTTTGGATTTTTTTTTTTTCAAGTACTGTAAAACCCAAAATGAAGATACAGACTTCCCAAAATTCCCCAAATCCCCCAAATTCAGAACAACACAGACTCAATTGTATCAACCTCACTAAATTAGTTACCAATATACATGACACCTAGCAATCACGTCCTGCTACCCACAAAATTCCAAGCCATATAAAATTGAGCCAGTTTCCGGATACCCTACAGATTTCTAAAGGGGTCCTTGTTGGTAATGGGTGTCTCGACATTTATCACTGATGAGTTTCCACCTTCAAGTCAACATGCAACCTCAAAGCTACTACACAAAATTTCTATCAAAGTTTCCAACAAATACAAAGAACACAAATTCAAATCAAGATTCATGAAACAAAAATAAACTTGATAGATGCATCTCTTTGGAGACAAAGAGGAGGATATCAAAAAGTTGAATAGTGGACAGTACTTGAGAATTGGAGAAAGCAATCCTCAAAGATTCCATGGCAACCAAGCCCAAGCCCCTAACGTTTGAAGGGTTAATTGGTCATCACTTTACTTTGTTCTATTGCGTGTCTACAACAGTAAAGGACCTGTACATTTCAAGCACTGAATGCAACTTGATGACAACACCATTTCTCTTACACTGTACTTCACTGAGTAGTGAGTAGCTAAGCCACATTCTTAAACAAAGCACGCCTAAAACAGCAGAGACTGTAACTGACAAATACCAAATAAACAGACAACTCTTGCTCAAAATATAAAGCAAGTCGTTTTCGTGTTCATACCATGTTCGTTCAAGCCCCTCTGCGTTACACTGCAATCCAGATGGTAGTAAGGAGCCTCAAGCTTGCAATAGTAAGATCCGAGAAAAGACATTTAAAGACTCCTTTGTTCCATGTGACAAATTAGTTGAACACGGAGGCCACAGGAGAATGCCCTGTCCTTCTACTTCACTACCCTGAGAGCAATTGCTTGGCCTCCTTCGGGCAGAGCTCAACACCTATCTAGAATTTCAATAAAGAGGTAGCTAATGCTAATCGATCACCTAACTACTACTTTGGTCAAAATAACCGTACTTTCTTTCTCTATGCTGCCAAATAGCACTATATGTGCAGTTGCAAACTTCTTTCAAATGGAGACAAGGTATGCAGAGGCGTAATGCTTTCATCGCCACTAGGTGGATGCCATTCGAAGGTGCAGAAAACACCACATTATCCCACCAAAGTTTCACAATCCAATCCAGAATGATGAGGTTTGAAGCTAACAAAGTATGATGTACAATTGTGGTCTCAATTAGACAAAGGAATGAGTTGAGAACAAACTTCCAAATTCTAAGAGCTTTTAGCCTCTGCACACCTGTTATTGTGGTTCTGTAACTTCAGCCTTCCAAAACTGTTTGGTCGCGACAAAAATGCGTTCTCTACCTGCTGATCCTGGCTCGCTGTCAAAAATTTCATATTTCCACTGCATGGCTGTAGCGACTCTTGAAACTCGTGCGAGCATAGTTGGAGTATCCCGAATTATCACTTTTCCTTCTGGCCGTAAAATCCGGTCCATCTCAATCATAACCTCAGCTAAACTGCACCTGCAGATGTGAAACAAGAAGGTTAGACTTAAATACACCTCAACTGCTTACATTTCACAATAAAGAATTGCATATCATAGGTTAAAAAGCCAGTCCATTGACATAAAAACTACCTCAACTAGAGTAGAAAGTGCGGCATTGTAACTAGCAACACTGACAGTCCAAGTTTAGTACTCCTTGGAAAGCCCATGCACATAGATGTGTGGATTTAATCCGTAAATGCCAAAGTGGCCAAAAATGGCAGCTTCTGTAATCTATAAGAGGTGAAATAAATCAGAAAGGGAGCTTCAAGTTAACAATATGTACTAATAGAAAGAAGGGAACATACCCTGCAGTTAAAAAAGTTAAAAAAACGTTTTGAAAGTTAATAAAATCAACTTTAGCTTCAAAACTGAACTTCCTATTTATAAAATTAAACATCCCATGAATGTCGTTAGGTTGAAAAAGGATGGCACAAAACCCATTGACAAAGGAGATAACCGCTCCTTACATGAGGGAAGTTGGTAAGTGAGAACAAACCTCTTGTCCAAGGTCGTAAATGGTTGCATGGAAGCCACATGCAAGAAATCGTATGTCCGTGGATAAGTCGAAAACGCCTCACACCTGCCCTCTCAAATAAGAACACTGTTAATATCTCTGAAAGTTGTAAATAAATTAAAAAATGAACTTCTGCAATAGACTCGACTGTTACCTTGTTACTCCGTATTTGCTTGAGCCAATTATAGTTTAGCCTTGTCATGAACATTTTACATAAACTGGACTGGTCTAGCAAAAAAAACTGTGGACACACACTAAGGGCATGTTTGCACTTCGTTTTCAGAGTCGCGTTAGTGAGAGTCATACGAATGAAGTTTTAGTCTAGATTCACTTTGATAACACCACTCTGGACACCAAGTGCAAACTTAACAACTCGATCAACTTAACATGTAACCCTTACACCCAAATTTGATCATTCTCGGATACTTTAGACTCAAGAATTGCCAACCCAATCAATATGCATTTCAGATACAAAATCAGAAATTTAGAGAACTTGCCAGTCATGAAGGACTCCAACAAGCCCTCGATCATAGAGCGCGCTCAAAGTATTGGGTACAACAGATGGCACTACATTCATCACCCATACAGGATCGTCGCTGGCCATCAGATTGGCTGCAAAGCCCCCATAAAGAGCGTTCATGTCCATCACGTTGCGGACTAGTGGTGTTCCAAGTCCTACCTTTAATGTCTGCAGTTTCCGGCATGAGATCAATATAGATGAGTTCACAGCATCCACTAAAAATGAACTCAAAGTAAGCCATCACTTCATGGACACGGCATAAAAACCGAACAGAAGTAATCACAAAACAAGTGACAACAGATGAGGCATCTCTTGTAGTGGACAGTGAAGTAAAAATTGCAAACCTCTTTGTAATATCGAATTCGACGACGCCATCTCCTGGTGTCCTTATCGAACTCCAAGCTCTCACCATTCAATGCTTCTGAAAGACGTTTTGGAATGGTTTCTAGACGTTTCCGCCAATGTGGGAGCTCAGATAAGTCACCAGCCTGAGTCTTGGGCAGTCGAGTAACACACTCACCCAGTAGGACATTCCTGTCAAGTAGAGAAATCACAGCAAATCATTCAGTTGAGATACAACAGGCAATGAAATGATATCTTGAATAAAAGGCTACATTGGAACTTTTAAAATACATACGATGGACCAAAATCAACCAACTAAAATGAAAATATATTCCGTCGATGAGCAACAACATTCACTGGTTCCACTTCGATAGCAAGCGGATCACTTGCCACGCGTTATCAGGGTCATCCCTGGTACAGAAAGGAGGGGCCTGCTTCACACGAGCACGGTGACACGATGTGTTTGAGGGTTTTCGCCAGATAGCTGTTCTATCTACAGTAGCCACTGTGACGTAGCACATCTTCTCAACAATCATTTCCTGAAGTGCTTCATACTCCCTCTCTTTGCCAATAAAGTTCACGGGAGGGCCAGATATTACAAAGTAACCACCAGGTCGCAGCAGCCGGTCAATCTCAATGAAGTAAGAACCATCTGCATAGAACCAATAGTTAGCCTCACTGACAGATGCAGTCAGACAAATACTCCTGCAGGAAGTTAATCCTCAGCCTGAATCTAAGTATTTACTCAATTAGGAACGTTCAAATTCTCGGGATGCATGCTTAGAAGAAAACAGGAGATTCTGCAAAATATGCCAAGAAATCTACAGGTGAAGACAGGTAGTCTGTAATGTTTCATAGCAAAGCACCAGGAGTACAGCTAATATAAGGTTCAAATATTCAGAAAAAACACTTCTGATGCTGTTGTTCAGTTCCTTCTGTTCTCGGTTCAAATCTTAGTCGCTCAGTAAAAAGATGTCGACCATGCAAAGGAGCAAGTACAACAACGGTATATCTCAAACGTCAAATTTGAGAGACATCACCAAGAGGAAGCACGCAAACGGACAATATAAATGGTATGAAGAAGAGCCCCTAGGTACAAGAAAGATGCCCTGATTTCCAACTGGGCAAAACAGAAAGGTAAAACTTACTGAGAGCAGCAAAAGGGACGAGGCAGCGCGAGCAATGGATGAGGTCAAACGACATTGAAGGCAACGGAAGGCGTTGGGTGGCGAGCATGCCAACAAAAGCAGGCAGGCCTCTCTCCAGAGCAAACTGAATCTGTGCCTTGAACGAATCACGTGGTGCCACGGACATTGTGATCACATCCTTCTTCATTAAATGGGCTCCAAAGCTAGCCACCTGCACATTGACCACCTCAGTTCACTAAATGAAATACAGAAAGTAGAAAGAAATTTCTGTAGACCTTTTGAACCCTCAAGGACCAGGTATCCAAGATTTTGAAATTGCCCATCCAATTGATCATATTGTGAAGAATAGAAAGAATTGTGATCATATGATCTAATCAGACTGCATGAATGAACATGAGATCGAAGTTGGGCCTTCCGTCCATTACAATGAGACAGCTAGTTATCAAAAGGGATACTTATCCAAAGACAGAATATTTTATAAAGGAAATAAAATCTGAGCAAGCAACTCCTGTACAAATAAGAGTGCCCCAGTAACACAGTAAGTCATAATTTCATTAAATAGCTTTCCAAGTTGACCAGGGAGACTAGTAACCAAATTCGTCACTACCCTCTGTCACTACATGAAACAAACAACATTGAAATGCAAAGAAACATACCCCGCAGCCTATATCCAAAGCAGTGCGAACAGCGCTCGTTCCCAAGGGAATATACGTTTCAAGCTTCTGCAGATACCCCTCTCCACCTTCTGGAAACATAGTTCCACCACCAGGAAACACGAAGTAGTCACCCTCTTGAACCATCCAGCCTTGATCTGACTTCAGCTCCGCAATCTTGTTGTGCGGCGTATTATTGAACCAAATCTAAGAGGAGCCCAGTATAAGAAGGAATTCTCAGCTGCTTGAATTCTCACTAGCATTACCACTAGCACATAGCGTCTGAACTCAAAAGCTTTACACCAAAACAAAATCAAGAGCAGCTTACTTTTTGTAGACTTTCAGGCCATCTGACCGGAATTTGGTAGTCAGGGGGAGGAGGGATGAGGCATCTCAATTTCTCTTCAAGAGGCGGACAGTGGCGTTCTCTGTAATGGTTACGTTCCTTTGAAAACTGCCTTGCTCGCTTGGGATCATGGCACGGCATGATATCAGCAAGTCGAACTGGACACGATTCAACTAGAAGACCCGCTTCCACCTGATCCCAGAAAGCTATCAAAAACCAACAGGAAGATAGTTACTACATAAGAGCCTTGACAAAACAGTATAGCAACTAATCTCATGAACTCTCACAATTATGGACGCACTAGCTATTACACGACGCAGGAGATGAATGCAGTCTTCATTTGGAATTTTCCCCATAACATAACTCCCGAATTAAGCAGACCGTAGGGACGCAAACCTTAATTCCATAGTCCTCTCTTTTGAGAGGAACATCTTTGCACAACGTTCTTTCCCACTATCTCTTGCCTACATGAAATATTGCCCCACTTAACCCTGAAGCGCGTCGACGTCCATATTGGACGATGAACAGAGGACTTTGATGCACTGTTTCATTCAACTAAGTTCTCATTCATCCAATGTAATACTTTAATCTAGAAAAGACAACCTTCCTTATTGACCAAATTCATGAAATTCCGGTAAATGATGTTTCTATACAAAGATATAAACAAAAATGTGCAAAATTCAAAAAAGGATTGAGACGTTTAGGGGTTAACTGGCAACGAAACTGAGATCAAGCTAATAGTTTATTACAGTAACAATTAGATGAATTGACAAAAGTTATGTGCAAGCCTGATCGCAATGCATTTTCTCTAAGGCAAATGGCACTGGCAAATGTGAAAAAAGTCACACAAAAGTGCACAATGCAAATATAACCCTGATTGCCAAATTGACCAAACGTCGCCACCTCCATTCTTTAGGAGCTATAATAAGTCATTTTGGAGCTTCAATGAAGATACCAAATTGTACCAATAGAAAGACAAAACCATGTCCAACAGAGACATGTTTTGGAAGTTACTGCAATCAACTATTAATCTCCAAAATGGACTCTTAAATTTCAGAATGGGCGCTTCGGGTTTCAAACACTGCTCACCAGCGCTCGTAGGGTCAGCTCGAATCGCAGCATCGAGCTCGCGCTGTCCGGCAGCGGCCAAGGAGTCCCCAAGAGTGGTGAAGATGAGCATGAAGAGAATCACTAAAGCAGCCATCATGGTGAAAATGGTAATGTCGAGCAACTTCCATTGCCGTCCCACCGGCTTCTCCCGCTTCGTCATCTTCCTCAGTCACCACCAGATCTTCCCAATCTCAACTCAATCTCGCAGTTCGTTAAATATCCAACGCTTAAGATGCTGCATAATGGATTTCACCTCATGGCGTCTTCCACGCCTAATTATTCAGATCGAAACATATTTACACTCTCAGTGACTCTCACCGTTGCAGGCTTCCCATGCTGCGCCTCATAGGAAAAAAACTGTACATGAACAAACCGAAACGTTAGGCAAATTCCTACAGATGAAGCTGAACAGTTCCAAAACCTGACCTACTCACATTTCGTAACTCACAGCCGCGTTTAAGAAAAAACAAAAAATGAATTGAAGCATAAATGAGACCCTGATCTCCCCGAGGTCAGCATATTGTCAAATCCACACTAATTGTCCACAAACAAACTTTCAATTCCTTCCGAAGAAGCGCAGCAACAACCAAAAAAGCTCCCATTCTGCACCTCAAGTTCGAGGATGGTCCTCATCGTCCCTCAAACAGGCGCCAACCTTGAAAACAATACTCCATACAACTGGATTAAACCCTACAAATCTCAGATCCCTAAACCACACCCCTCTCCTCGCAAAAATCTCCAACACACACATCCTCGCAAAACCCTCGACAACGCATATCCTCACAAAGCCCCTCGACACAGAAATCCTCGCAAAAACCTCCAAAACACATCTCCTCGCAAAAACATCCTCTAACACATACATCCTTTCAAAAACCTCAAAAAAAAACCATTACTTAAAAATGTAACAAAACCACAAAACCACAAAACCTCATCTATCCAGCAACTTAGGGTTTTCTAAATCCCGCCAACAAACCCATCATTGTCGGTCGTTGCAAATGGCGCCCAAATGAGCCAGTTCAAAAACCCAAAAGGAAGCAAAATCCATGAGTAATACCTGAAAACACCAGATCTGCACTGAAAACCCACCGAACTTCGTAAAGATCGTTGAAAACTCAAGCCAAGCACGCCTCGATCAAGTAAGCCCGGAAACAGGAAAAGCCTTCAACCCAAAGGTCCTTGAACTACTGAAAGAGGCATCCTCGCACCTTATTACAGCGACACTTCCAATGCCCACATTTACCTTACCCCCCCGGCCCCGTTTTGAATAATTGATGGTTTTTTGTTTTTGGCAAACTGAAACTGGCTGAACTGGATGCTCGTTAAAAATCTTTCCCACAAATTTAGAGAAACTCTTTGACTTAACCCTCCGAAAATTCTTTGCTGTTTTCCGTGGATGAATTCGTGCCTAAGTACTTGAGAAGTATAGATGAATTCACACCTAAGTACTTGAGAAAGCATGGATGAATTCACACCTAAGTACTTGAAAACTACGGATGAATTCATAACTAAGAACTTGAAAAGTAGTATGGATAAATTTGTACCCAAGAACTTGGAAAGTGCGGATGAATTCGTCTATTTTTTTAATATAAATGCGTTAAGTGGATGCTCATCATATCCGAATGGTTCTGTTACTATACTATTGTGTAAAATGTTTATGCCGAGTGACCGACTGATTATTTTCATATTTAATTTGGTTCTTTTAGGAGACCGAGGCTCATGGTTCTTTTCTAATTATAGAAATAGTGTAAATAGAAAAATAGTGTGGGTTGACTGGGAGGAGGAGAGGAGGCCATGAGAGTTGTCATTGTTGAATCTTCTGGGTTGGGTGCTACCGGTGTGGGCCGGAGCATCTTCACCCTGAAGACGTACACCAGACTATACTGGGCACCAGTGGTGTTGGAAAGAGTTTTGTGGAATTAGTCTAAAGGCTAATTTCGTGCTGGTAAAGGTGTCTATCTCTGTGAGCACCTATCTCCGTGGTAGAACCAGGTAGAGAATTTTGAAATGCTTAGATAGAATTATGGATAAATTTTGTTTCTCTTGGTAAAGTCATATTTGCAACAACCAAGGCATTTCAGTAGATTTTAGATGCTATTTTCTGTCGTTTGTAGTGTCAGAATTTGCTCCTTCTTGTAGTTTTCTATGTGTGAATTAACTAAATAGAGGACTTTGTGCAAAACTATATGGCGATTTTTTGGCAAAAGAATGTGAATGTGCACAATTGGAATACTCATTTCTTTCAAAGTAAAATTCATATACTAAAAATTGAAAACTATCACTAACAAGGGAATTGAACCCTTCTTGCAAAATTGCAAGACTGCCCATTTGCAGTGTTAGTGTTCTGCACACAAATAAACAAACTACATTAGTGAAACAAGTTAGAATGGACAATAAGATGAAGTCGTTGGAAGCTCCCGAGTCTTCAATTGTACTCCTTGCCCTCCATCTTGTGCCCCGCTTGAAAAAGTAGAACCCCAGAGCACAATAGCATTTCTACCGTCAAAGGGAATCAAATAAATTTGAAGTGTAATACTGGCTTAATCTCGTGAAAACTAAGGCATCCCAAAATATGAAGATACTAATGCACAAGTGACAAATTGAATACTACACGTCCCAGTGCCGGCCCACCTTCACAGCCTTTTTCCAAAAATCCATTGCCTCCTTCTACGGAAAGTTCTCCAAGGTATAAAACTTTTGTCCAAACATGTGGACCACGAGTGGCAAATGTTTGTCAAGGCGGTTTCTTTGGCATGATTTGAGGAACTTTAAAGTGTTGAAACAATGCTCATCCTCCATGGAGCCCAAGACCAAGCAACACCCAATCTCGGCAACCTTGAAAAACTCAGAGATCAGGTTGCCTAAATGGCGTAACTAAGACAAGTTCCTCTAGAGCTTTATGACCGGATTCACAGTTCAAGGGCAGAGCCAATGCTGCTGAAGATAAGCTTTGGTCGTCAAATTATATTTATACAAAACCCAAGGCTAATAGTAAAGTTCGTTCCAAGGGAGGTCTTTCTAATAGGTTTGTTTCTAATTAGTCAATTAATGGCCTAATAAGACACTACAAATACCAAGCATGGAAGAAAATAGAGTCATCTATCTCAATTTTAAATATATATATTTCCCTCACTATTGCAATTTTAATATTATAAATTTTCTCTCCACACTTAACAACCACAAAGGTTAAGAAAATCTCTCAAATGCCAAGTCGGTCTTAATCTCCCTTTCACCAACTTGGATTTGCTTGAGCCGGACCACCAACCAAGTCGAGCTGACTGTCTTCCAACTCGGGCTTCACACAGGCACTCACTACACCGTACTCTCCAGCTTTCCAAATAGGATTTTTCACTCCACCACCAACTGAACCTTCACTTTTCCCATTCGGTAAATTTCTATTACCAACTTGGAATTCTCCACTTTACTCACAAAATTTTCCTTCACCAACTCAAGCTCTCAATCACCCATCTTTGAATGAATTTCTCATTTAGACAAACATGACATGATAACTTATAACCAAATTCGGAAAACCAGACAGACAATTTGAGCTTTAAATTTCTGATTCGGAATTAACTTCACTTTTCACAGCAATCCTCTAATCACATACAAACTGTAACTTCACCAATTGGAATCAACAAGAATACACTCAAGCATAACACACCAATTTGATATAACATTTCCAATTCACATTAAATCAACATGGTGACAAATCACCGTTAATACAAATAACAAGCTTGCAGTTTATAGAAATTTCCAATTCGCTTTATCATTGCCGCAAATTCTAATTTCTAAATCCTCTCTTCTGATTTCCAACTTGGACTTAATACTATAATCACTTCTAATCACTAACTCAAGATCTCAATTAATTTTCACTTTCTTCAATATCCTCATACACTGGCGCTCAGCTCCACCAAATAGGAATTCCACATCCCGATTTGAATTTATTTCTGTTCTCAGCACAATCTTATTCCACCAACTTGATAAACTCTTATCTTCCTGCATCTGCTCTAACACACAATTCCATATTCTCCTCACGTGACAAATCTCAATTAACACTCACTCACATCACATCAATACTGCCATTCATCTCCAGTTTGGACACAGACTCAAACATAACTCAACATAAACCACACACACAACAACTTAGACCGACACACATAAAAGCACAAGAAAAACAAATGCAGCTCAATCGCTGGGACTCGCACTGGCTCTCTCAATAGTGAATGTAAATGACCTCAAATTCCACACTCAAATGGCAATCCAAAACTAGCGGTTGCCAATTCGAACTAGCCACCAACTAACTGCTCAACCCCCACTCGGAACTGCCACATATATCCAAATAGGAACAAAACGAAAAATCCAATTCGGCAACTCACACATCCATCACTCAATTTGGCCACAATACCAATTTGGAACTACATCCCACCTCAGGCTCAAACACAGGCCCTAACCAACTAGATCAAGGATAAAGGCCAGTCAAACGGCTACGACCAACCCAACTTGGACTTACTCAATGGACCAACTCATCACCAGAAATTGACTCTAATTTGGCTATTTACACACCAAAACTTCCAAAGTGACAAACCAACCAACACCTGAACCACTCAAATAAACCGAACTTACATCCAAAATACAACCAGAAAAATGTAAAACCACCTATCTACAGCTACATCAGCATTTGACTTCATTGTCATTTTGAATAAGGCCTGTTGATTGTCCAAGTTTGCCGCTGAAAGCATCTCAGGCACCATGTAAGCCGCTCCATTGTCAATCAAAGCTGGCCCACCATTTAGAATCTTGGCGTGACAATAGAAATCCTTAAGCATTGCCAAGTGCTGCGGGAAACTAGTGTCAGTCCCGTCTTGTTTTCAATACTGGGGATATATTATCCCAAAAGCATCAGGTAATGCTTGCTGAGGAAACCTCCAGTCTAGTTCATTGCAAAGCGACTAGACAATCTCTACGTGGCACAAGCAAACATACAAGACAATTGATTAGCCACCCATGAAAACATAATGGACAAAACAAAACAAGATGGTAACAAACCTATGAAGACAAGATGGAAAGAAACCTATGAACACAACATGGAAACAAAGGAAGAAAAAAAAATTGGAAACAAAACAACCAAAAAAATCTATAAACAAAGAAAAAAAAAAATTGGAAACATAGAAAGGAAAAAAATCTGGAAACAAAGCAAGAATCCAAATTGAAATTAAAAATGAAATTAAAAAAGGAAAACTTATTGGCAAATTGCTACTCCACGTTGTCTTGCACGCGGTTATAGTCCTGTTCCGTTACAAAAATCTAGTTCCTTGTCTGCTTGTCAATGCAACGAGCAAACACTGTAGTGATGCCACAATTGTACACAAGGCGAGAAATGCCGTTGTCACCCTCTAGAGGCCTCTACTCCATTGGCAAATCAGCACTTTTCAAGCCCACTAACTCATTGTACTAAGCAAATTCGACTGTGCAATACACTGACTCACGGTCAATGAATGTCCTGCCAAGCTCGTTTTGACACAATTTTATGGCTTGCAAGAGATCACAGATAAAGATATCACGTGACTGATTGAGCTTGATCAAACAATGGACAGCATTCAGCATTGGATTAAAGCAGGCCAGTGACAAAAGAACCTCAACGTTCGTGAGAAGATCCAAGTTCCCAGCAGCAGCAGATTTGCCTTTTGCGGCAGTAGATGTAGAGGCAGGCATGTCCAGCCCCATTTTCACAAGGAGTGTTTTGTATTCACTCATCACTCGTTGCGCTGGACTCCTCATGGATATCCAATGCGTTTCTACATTTCTCAGCATTTTTTTGGCCTTAGTTTCCATGAAATCAGCTAGTTTTGAAAGCTTAGAGTTCCGTTTGTAACTATGGCAAAAGTAAGAGTACACTGACTAGAACAGTGCTTCCAATCGAGAAATCAGTGGGTAATTTGACAGTGTCTCCACCACAAGGTTAATGCGGTGACTTGCGCAGCTAGCGCCAAGAGAAAAAGGTGCCCATTTCTCCCTGATTTGGGTGGTCACACCAGTCTTGGCTCCCTGGAAAGTACTAACAACGTCTGCCCCAAAGCAAACTACTTTGGAAGCTAGTTACTGCCGACTCAACCCTCCCTCTCCTAGCAATGAAAACATAACGGCATTTGTCAAGTTGTCTATTGTGCCTTTATCGGAGACACAGGACAAATGCAGTAAGTGCAAGACCCTCTCCCACCACGACATCGCATAAACATGCACACTTAGCCAGCAGGTATTGTCAACTGCCAAGACTTCATTTGCACTAATTGAAATGACCAGCGCAGACTGAACCACGGCCTTCAGAGCAGATAGAACTACTGCATGAATGTGTTCACTCATTTTCCAACCGGTAGTCTCAGACCAATGTTTTTGGGGCAAACTCTTCACCTTAAAGTGTCTTAGTAAATTTTGTTCACGTTTGTAATCGCACATGGGCCGACCATGACTCAAGACTTGAAACAAAGTTGAGAATTGTACTCCCTTTCTTTTGAGTTCTCCCTCCAAGTAAGCAACAAGTTGATCCACCACTGATCCACGCTATTGTCGTCCAGCCCATAGCTTAGAATTCTGCAAGTGCTTGCAATCGGCCTTCGTGAAGGTCTCACCTTTCTTCAAGTGGGCAAAAAGCACTCCATCCTCCAGGCACACCCTCTTCCCCTCATGCTTCTCTAGATTGTCACCCTTCGCCACAATCACTTTCCGTCTCCTTGAGATCGTGCTGCAGCAATAGTGTAGATGACCCCCACCAAGTCGCCTTTGCCATCGAAATCGCCTTCAGCCCATGTATACTTGCAGGCCCACACTGATTGCCACCTCTGTGTGATTGTGCTCGGGGATACTTTCTTTTTCTTTGGCACGCAAGAAGCTATGGTCTTTGCGGCGCGCTTGTTTTTCCCCCTCCGCATCGACATCCCCTCGCCGCCTAAGCCTCGATCGGGTGAATTCACAATTGTCTCCGAAATACACTTTTGCTGTGTAGGGATAACCAAAGAATCCGACAGCCGAGTCTCAGACACATGTGTGACCTCATCATCTACTCCAGAAGAAATCACAATCGGCACAGTCGCCACAGCACCCGGAAGAATCCCCCCCGGCGGCAAGAAGTCCTCCACGCCATAGTTGTTGCGAGGAGACCAAAAAGTTTTCACACGAAAATTCTCCGGGAGCTTCAAGCGAGGCGCCATTCTCCTGATCCCTGCAATCTGCACTCCAAGTCCCCAAGACGCCAAGACACACACTCCAACTCTCCAAGGCAACAATTTACCCCAAAGCAAGATCGATGAACAAACAAGCAAAGTAAGTATTGCAAGTTGCAGTTGAAAACATTCAAGCAGGCATGAGTTTAAAAAGACCACAAAGGACCTGCGCTCCACGAGTTGCCATTTGCCAACAATCCAGCAGCCATCTGAAGCTGTCATTGAATTCAAGCCTCCACTTCACAAATGCAGTGAATGAAACGGATTGAAAATTACAAAGAATTCACAGCTTGCAGGCAGTGGCGCTCAACCGCTCAGAAGTCACAAGTTCACAAATCAAAACTTCAAACGACGGCGCAATTGCTTTGTAAGCAAGCCAGAACTCCAGAAGCCCATAAATTTTTCAAATCGTTTCCGTCATGAATACTGATCTCAAAGTCTAAGAATTGCAGCTTTGGCGACTCAAGGCACACATCTCAAAACCCCGCAACACTCGCAAATCGCAACACGACAGCAGCCTAAATCAAATCATTAGGCCCCCTAAGCAGCGCATTACCCTAAGCAATGCCAGTAAACAAAGCTGCAAAAAAGGGGGCAACGCCAGAGTACCAAACTGCCAGTAAACAAAGGTGCAAGACTGCGAGTCTGCAAGAAAAGGGAGCAGCGCCAGACCGCTAGTAACAAAGGTGCAAAAAATTAAGCAGCGCTAGTAAACAACGGTTGGCAGGAGACAAAGTTGCTAAGCAAGCGGCGGCCAGGTAAACCCTAAACCCTAATCCAGTTGCTAATTCAATGGTGCAATAGGAGCCAGGTCCGCGAAAAAGCAACGACTAGGATTAAAATTCAGCAAACGAGGGGCCACAAATGTAGCGGATGAATGCTACAAAAACTTTGGATGAGTACTAGAGTTTGCAAACTCTGTCAACTACTGCTTGCAAAAGTGCAAATATCTTCAAAAATCTTGAATTTCCTGCCATGTACGTTTAGCTCTTCAATTTTTTTGGTAGTCTTTGGGCGAAAATTAGCCACTTCCGAGATCACTGGTGGGCACCCCCCAAACCGCCAAAGTTTTTTTTCTCTATTCTTTGCTAATAGCCCCGATTTCTGCGTTTCATCTCGTGCCTATAATCCTCTTGGTTGAGTTTGGGATTGAGATTGCGTTCAATTCTTGAAAGGTTTTAGATATTGAGATTGTGTGCAATCCTTAGGGTAGGTGTTTGAGTTTCCGTTCTAATTTGGTTTGTGAGTTGAGCAAGGGACAATTTTCTGTGTAGCCATGGCGTGCAAGGCAAGGATGCAGTCATTGTCACTGCGTTGCTTGGCATCCGTGCCATCTTGTGTTTACGGAGAGATTACATCCAATATTGCTTCTCTTATGCTGCATTGTTTTGGATGCCATTGAGTTGGTTGCTTTGAACAATGGAGGGGGTAAGAATTGTAAGAATTTGTCATCTCTCATGGTAACAGCAACCACTATAAGAAATCCGTAGGTTGTTTTATCTATGGATTCTACATGCTGATGTCCTGTGTGATGTCTTGAAATATCTACGCGGACATCCAAAATTTCGCGTTGCCTGAGACAATTCAAAGGGCATCAATTTTGTAGGTGAACATCAAAGTGTTGGGGACCAAACATCCAAAAAGACATGGATCAATGGGGTCTTCAAAGGCCGCCATAAGGGCTGCCATATAAGCACCACGCGGACACGAGCAACCACATAGGAGTTTTTTTCATCCATTTTGTCCATGACGTGGCATCTGAGGTGGCATGCAACATGGCGACAGGAAAAGCGACATGGCATCCAGCAAGGATGATGTGGCATGCCCGTCAACATAATTTTTTGTTGTCTAAGAATTTTATTGCTATCTTTGAAGATGTCAACTTAAACATTTGTACATTTTTTGACATCATCTGTTTTGTGAGATTAATGTAGACATCTACTTTTCATCATGAATACCTCTGGCAATGTTTAGTATGATTTGAGAAAACAAAATGATGTCACATTAGACATTTATGTTATGGAATGCACTATTCGACATGATGTTAATATGAACAGTCTTACATGCCTTATATGACATCCACATGCATGTCATAATGTCCAATATAATATGTCATACACAATATACCATACATTATATATCATAATTATATAGTACATCACGCACAATACGTCATACAAAATACATCATAATTGGCTATTATGTCACATGGCTTCAGAAGCCACTTGATGTGAGTTTATGGAGGGGTGCAGACGAGCTCTTTATACAAGTGGAGTGGTAGGGGGAAGACAAACTATATGGGACATTGAAAATGCTAGAGTTACGTTTTTGTGGAGCAGCACAAGGAAGTCCAGCATGACGTTTTTTGCATGTCTCAAAAGCCACTCTGATGATGTTTCCATAGACGTTATGCTAATTGTGACTTTTTTTCCTAAAACATTTAGAAGTCTACAAAAAATTTAAGAAAACATCTCAACATTTCACAAAATGTCTCTAATGACGTCTCTACATCTACGTACTCAGACATCTCCAATATAAATGTAGAAAATGCAAAAAGTCAACCTTGCTATGGAGTGGCATACCATGTCATCTTATTTTTTCCCAAAAGCTGTTCAATGGTTGCCCGATTTCCATTTTCTTAAACCTCGGTCAGACTTTATCTTAAAAAAAAATAATTTCCACAAACTTATCCTACGTGAAAATTTTACCCCCAAAACTAACATGGCAATCTATATTTTTGTGGATGGCTTGTCGGACATTAGTGGCTCCTGAAAAATGCCATCAAAAATCTCGATGTCGATGGTAACAACAATTTATTTTCATTCAAATTTGCCACATTCCTCTTGAATATCCTTGGAAATCTACCTGAAACCACAATCCCTCTCTATAACATCTTGATGTCCCCATGGAAATAGTATGTTTGGCCTTGGACATTGCAAGTTTTTGCTCCGACATAAAAAGAAAAAACAGGTTTCTTATAGTGATATATTCTTACCGCATGGCTAAAAGCTTCATTCACATTTATTCTTTTGCAAATCTAAACGTAAGCTCTTTTAGGTAACTTTTCTTATACTTCCTTAAAAAATTTATAATGAAAATCCTTTGTGATTGCAAGTTCAATGTGCCCTAACTTCAAAAGTTGGTTCTTTTAGCCTTTTCCAAAGGTGAAATTTGGTATATCAACATTTGCAAGAAAAAGTATTTCCCATGACTTATGTATTTAATCTATATGTTAAAAACAAGTTGACTCATATATAAAAAATTTAACCAAAAAAAATTTCATATTCATCTTATAAAATATATAAAATGGAAGGTAGTACTAAAGAAAAGAAAAAACTAAATCAATTACATTTACAAGAAACTGAAAATTGTAATGTTTTAGTAAACAATAAATTTTTCATTTATTTATTTATATGGAAATTTTCAAAATTGAGTTCAAAAAACAATTTTTTATTTTTTTCCTACCTTCATTATTCACAAGATTGGTATAAGACTCTTCATAATTTTCATTTTTTATTTAGGACTGAATGATTCAAAAGTTTTTGAATAGGTATTAATCTATAAAAGCAAATAAAATTATATGTTTTTTCAAAGTATTTGTTTAGTTCTTCACTTTGACTTTGAAACAAAAAAAACTTGTAACTTCTGTAATATGTGTTGAAATGACATAGAACAAAGCTTCACATCTAGATTAGAATGATTAGCAACCATCCTGAAGATTTCATGCAATAATTCCAAATTATGAAGTCAATAGAACATGCAAAAGTTCTAAAAAATCCCAAAGTAGGTTCTTTAGTTGTTTAGGGGTATTTTTTGAAATGTTAGATCTACTACTATCATACCATTCAATAGCATGCATTATCACTACTTCAGCTCTACAATAGATGGTGTAAAATATTCCATATCCAGTAATACTTTATTAGTAGCTAAGTGGATAGGTAGAGGCTCAATGTAACAAACAAGGGATAGGAAGGAAAGATAGTGAGCATAAAAGCTATTGAATGTTATGATGAAATTAAACTTCACGTTTATTCTTGATATCTGCACTCTACATTTAGATAAATGCAACCTTGTATTTTTAATAGATTAAGGAAATTCATATGGATTACATAATTTATCAAAAAAATCTATCTCTTTAACAAAGTTGTATTTTACAATGAAGATCATCATTATGCATGAGGTAATTTATATCACTACAATTAATAAAAAATACTACTTTATTATAATAGATGCTAAACTTAGAATGAATAGACAACACTCAATTTTATGATTTTTCCAAAATTCTAGATGTAATGAACAATTATCTTTGTAGGCTATAATCATCTTTTTACATGTCAAATCTAAAATATTCATTACCAAAAAAATAAGAGGTTAAAGGGCAAAATGAAATATATAATGATCCTTTTTCAATTCATTTTTATACAAAGAAGACCCATGTAAAATCCAATAATAAACTTCAAAAAAGTAGCAAGACCTCAATTCTAAAGCCACTTTAACTAAATAGAAATTCATTTATTCTATTTTCTACAAATAGAGTCACTTACCTTCTATAAATTGATACATTTCCAAATTATATTTTGTACTTGTAGTGAATTGTCTTCACATTTTCTCCAATAATTCACATTAATTTGAAATCTTTCCAACCAATTCAAAAATAGATAATATACTATTGTAAAAACAATTCATTATAAATCAAACTTTTGTTTCACTCTATACTTAGAAAATAGTTTGTTGTTAGTGGTTGTCAATCCAAACCTCAACTTGCAATAAAATTTTCAATTTTATAAATTTCACGTTTTCAATTTGGAAAAGAAACCAAACTTTGTAAATTCCAATTTGTTAGATCCTCCTATACATTTACATTGAGAAGCCTTGAAGAATCCTCTCAAGGTCTATAGCCTGCTCTTGAGAGGCTCACCATTGTCAATCATGGCCTTTGGAAGTAAAAAAAAGGCACAAGGCTTAAAGTGAATTGATAACAAATTCTCATCTTAACCTTGAGAACCAAGCCCAAGCTTTTTAAACAAAAAGTGAGCTTTATGAGCTAACCATAGTCTGGCCTACCATCAAAATTATATATATTGCCAATGCAAATGACAGTTTCTTTGCTTACAACCAAAATCAAACTTCTCTCAAATGTCTTCCAACCATAGAAACTTGAGGATTATATTATATTTGTCCTGCCTTAATATTTTCAATCATCAAATGTAGGTTTGCAAAAGATCATAACAATCCAAATTTTAGTATAAGTTTATGCACTTGGGTTTATTTGACAGCGTATTTTCCAAACCTGATCCAGCCATGAGTTATAAGTGCAATTTCTGCTGAGACTCTACCACGTCTGCTTTATAATCCTACATCGACATAATATTTCCAGGTTACATTCTGTTTGTACCTTCAAATTCCAATGAAGCCCTCCTACCATTAGAACCAATGTTTTTTTGGGCCTTATGAAGCCCAAATGCCTAAAAAAAATGGGCTACATCAAGCCTATAGGAAAATTTGAAGAAAAATTGGATGATAATGCCAAATTGCTCCAATTTTTTTTAAATTTTGGATGAAATTGCCAAATTTAAATGAAACTCATCTAAATATGTGGATGAAAAGATAATTCTATTCAAAATCTAGATGAATACTAAAATATTTGGCTACATCATTTTCTCGTATGTTGCCACTTCAGCACTTCTCCAGAAACCAAAAAAAAAAAGCTGATTAGAACATAAACATGGCAATCCACATTCCAATTCGAGGGCGTGCCAAAATCAGCTGCGAGCGAATGAATGAAAGAATCGTACAACCTACGCAAGAAAATCAAGTACAATTTGCCTTTGCTGAGCGACAGTATCTAGGAGATGGGGCTCTTGCGAAACTAAAGAAATGTAATCCTCTTCTATCCTCGCATGCCCTACTCCCAAGGACCTGGAATCGACATTTTCGAAAATAAAACTACATTCATAAGAACCTATTCTAGGGAGTTGATTCAGTGCATTGGAGAGAGGGATGGTGATACGGTTGTCATGCAGCTCATGGTTGTCTGGTTGAAGGACTAGTCTATGGCTCCGACCAAGAAGCTCCGCAACTCGCTGCATATCTCCTTCTGCAAGGGCCTTGCGGACGCGAGTTGTTGAGACCTGCCCCTTCTCTCGACTATAACTGTCGTCAACCAAAATGGGTACAACACCATCCATTTTTACAACATCATCCATCACAGGGTTCACAATAGCTGCTTGCAAGCCATGCTCTTGGCAAAGACGTACTAAGTCCGAAGCATCACCTGCTGCCTTATACCCAAATCGATAATTGGCCCCTGCATTCAAACGCATCGTCATCCCGATCGTCAGTGCGAGTCAGTCAGGAAGCAACAAAATGCAACCAACCATGACTCGGCCTGCTTAGAGAATGCTCACGGTGAATTTTGTAACCCAACTACACTCGGACCTCTCTAAAGTGATATACCGGAATATCCTGCACACTTGCCAAACTATTATTGACTGTAGCACACTTGTCAAACATTCGAACTCCTTGACAACTGATAGGACTGTCGCACAGACCGTCAGATTAAGGAGGTCAGATTGTAACTAACAGACAATGTGCAAGATAAATGTACGAATGTATGTATATCCTGGAAAACAAACTGCGAAATGGTGGAGTGGAAATGAAACTGGATCATACCGGCCACAACCCCCTTCACCTTCAACTCGAAAGCCAACTTGGCCACAAACTGTTCTGGGCTTAATGAACGCACTTTAACAAAATCAAGCATGTACTCCCGAGGAACCACGTCACCACAATATTTCGCCCACAAACCCATCACACGAGGTCGATCGCACGGAGCAACCACTGGTAACCTGCAAACAAACCCAGGCTTAAAGAGTAAGTCGACCATCTCCTTCCTTCCTTGCATATGATTCTTTCCAAAGAAAACGACCTACTTTACTAACAAGAGGAAAAAGTCAGTAAGATAACCACAACCAACTGCAACACCTACCTAATTGTGAAATGAGCAAATAATGATTTTGAGAATGTACACCACCACAAATCAAACTCGTGTCGGTTTTAGACCATCCACCAATAAAACGTTGAATCCTTGCAACCTTTGCATATGGTATCCAAATAATAGATTGTTTGGTACGTTGGAATCCGCTTTGATTAGCTAACAAGAAAATTTAAAAAAACCGACCATTCTAATAATCAAAATATGCACAACACTTGAAATGTCACAAGCAGGTGTGGGATACCTCAAGTAAGAGAAGGAGACAAGTGGAGGACACCATACCGGGCTTCCCAGCCAAGGACTTGGGCCATCCCGGCAAACGAGACCAAGAACGGGACGCCAAGTTCAGCCGCGCGCTCTGCCAGAGCACGATGACCTACATGCAAGGCATCGAATTTGCCCAAGGCTACCACCCCTCCCGCCACTGCTCAGCCACCACTTAGTCAGCTCCCCAGCATATTGGTGTCATAAGCTTTGGTTCCCGGAGAGGGGCTTTCCATTCAAAGTTGTAGCACGTAAACAACAAGCCATGCAGCAGCCGCAGCAGCCATAAACATTCTATAATGGAGGTGACATTCTAAAAACGGTTGGTTCAGAGATGCAGCTTCCCATTCAAAGATGTAATACGCAAAGTACAAACCAAATACCAGCAGCAGGAGCATCTAATAACATTCTAAAAGGAAGGTCATTGACGAGACAGCTAGCAACTCACATGCTTTGGACTCCAACTGCAAATTTGCCCTGTTGTTCTCACAGCCTTTCTCCCGCTCCTCACTGCTCCAGACCCCTCGCCACCATCACAACCACTTTCAACATACATCCCAAAACACGTAATAAATAAACCATCTCTCCACTTGCCAAATATCATTGCTGCAATCAAAACCATTCTCGACATTTTACTTACCGGTGAGTACTGGACAGCTCTGGCGATGCGCAATTCTGCAGATTGAGTGCCCGCACCGGAAGCGTTGTTTTCCAATTCCAGTGGTTGCACACTCGAGAACGCATCACGATGCTTGTCATCGCCATGGCACTACTCGTTCGAAAACTCCGCGGACAGTTACTACTACAGCAAGTTGATATTGGAGGTAGACACCCATTTCCCATTCCAATATTGTGGATAAGCCAGAGTTAGGGTTTGCGCGTTGGAGACCAGCGGCGACTCAGCCTTTCGGTTCGCAAAGAAGAAGAATCACTCCAATCTCTTTGAAGAAATTCCTTCAGAAAAATGACCAAATTCGGCTGGATAAAAACCTAACATTGTTGGGTGGCTTCAAATTAACAGTAACAAACCGTGTTTTTGGATTGAATTAATGAATTAACTCCTTGAAGAGATCCACCAGTCAATCTCAAAAATCCTCGCAGAGGTGTGCACACCAAATTTGTCACCACCAAGCATCCTCGTCTCCCGCTCTGCCACTAAACCCTAAACCTCCCAAACCAAGTGTAAGAAAGCAGAAATGCTAAAACCCAATGCGACCCAGGCAAATTCATGCACAAGAGCGCCAAAATTCAATTACAACGGCTGCACCTTACCCGCGTCCAAACACATACGTCCAACAATAAATCGCAGAAGATGGCTGCATCAGAACGCCATTCCGATCCAAAACCCTAATTTATTCCATCAACCATCTCTGCCGAAAATTTCGGAATTCGATTGACGTCTACTCAGAACTCAAATCAGTTCACAAGCGATTCTGCCCGCTACAAAGTCTAAGAATTTCGAAATCTCCGGTAAACCGAGACCACGAGAACTCCGATAAGATATACGGTACCACAGCCGCTTGAAAAAGCTCCTGCACACTGTTTCTTTTTTCCGAAAACTCTTTTTTTTTCGCGGATGAAGGACTGTGATGGCGGACGGATTTTTATTCTCTCATCTAATTGACTTTTTCATCCAGACACGTCACCCATGCCAGGCTCTTTTTGAGATTTTTGACAATTTCTTTAACCCTCACATAACACTGTTAACCATCTGACATGAGGTGTAATCCCCTCTGGATGCCTGGGGAAAATTTTAGTTATATTTGAGTACATCCCGTTGGTTTGGGCATCCCTGTAGCTCTAACATGACTACATCAGCAAATGAGGGGTCCTGATATGGGGGGAGCAAAAGGGACCCCCCCGCTGAAGGTTAATAATGTCATGCAAACATCGACATGGACATTTGGTGTCCAATGGATCATACGGAAGTGCAACTATTTATCCTTAGAATTTTGGTTGTGAAAAAGGGAGGTCTTCTACCATATTTAACTTCCAATGAGTGTTCATTAGGAAAAATTTCAGCCCTCCAAAAGGCCGCTAAGGAATTGATTTATGGGACCCCTTTGGTGCAATTTCAGAATGAATAAAAAAATATTTTTTCTTAAAAAAATATTTTTTCTTAAAAAATTATTTTTTTGAAAAAAATTATTAAAAAAATAAAAAATTATTAAAAAGATATTAAAAGAATATAAATATGATGTGGCACTACTAGTGCCATGTCAGCACCCAATTTTTAAATATTAAAAAATAATTTTTGCTTTTTCTTTTTTTCTTTTATTGCATCGGGCGGGGGCCAAACTCGTAGCCTTCTAAAGGGCTGAAATTTTTCCTAATGTTTACTATTTCTTAAGTCATGGTAATGATTCACACAGTAATGAAAAGGGATGATTTTCAGGGTCACCCGTTCATCCTTTAAGAGTTAATCTTAGAAGAATGTGGCCCCTATGAATAGAGTAGTCACCATAATTCTCTGATTATTGGACCAGTAGGTGTAATCTGTTTTTCTTACAATAAACAATGAAGTCATCCACTGGACCACCTTGGTACACAAAGTCCTTATGGGGTTTAATCCTAAAAGGACGTAGGCTTTCATGACCAAAATAGTTACCAAAATACTTTGATTATTGGAGGTATAAGTGCATTCCTTATTTCTAAAGTTAAAAATAAAATCATCCATCAGACTTTTTAGGTTTACAATAATCCTTACAAAGTTAACCCATCCTTAATCATAACATTATTCAAGGCTAGAAAATTTGAACAATATTAGATAGAATTATCAAAAGAAGAGCAGGGTTAAAGCTCATCTTGGCTTTTGTGATCTTCTCACTTTAGAGGAAAACATAGAAACTAATTATTTACCATAACGTGATTGTGTTTGGAAAATTTAAATTCATACATGGAATGAAAGATCTCAAATCAACATAGAGCAAGAACACAATACAAAATTAAGTACTTCAAAATAGGAAGAAAACTTTATATTTTATTCCAAGTAATGAAAAAAATACACAATTATACGTATTCTAAACCCGACCTCTAAAATAGTTTATCTATATTGATGTGCATAGATAGAGTTCATATTTCAATTACATGATATCTTCCATGCATCTAAATTTTATTTAAATTTTTTGAAAAAACATTTGAATCAAGGAAATTATATCCAAATTTTATTGAAAAATTTCTAATTCCTCAAATAGATATTGCAAGCCTTGAACTATTGAAGTGTATGAAACCTTATGAGAGATATTGCAGGACAGCGTAAGAAAAGAAATTTTTATCTGTTTATTATAATTCTAATTTATCCCCATTCCTTAACAATTAGTGAAATGGAGGCTATTTGGGCAGCATGATGAGAAATTTCTAAGTAATATTGTGAGACGAAATTCAGGGACTCAACGAAATAGCATGATTGAAAGAATAAAAATAGCCACCGCAATGGAATATCAAAGCATTTCAAAACTTTCATCTAACCACTGTCCTTTATTAGACAATAATTTGATTTCATTATATGGAATCGTCAATTCTAATCTCAGACGCTATAAGAAAATAACAATTTATCCATCTTTGCACTAACTTATTCCATAGCCGATAACGAGTATGCAAAATTCCCAGTGCAAGCAACGGCCAGATATTTTAAATCATCAGGTAAATGAAAACAGTTATTCTGTATATACAGTCATTTACACATTGCACAGATTATAGAAATAAACAAGATCATCAGAAACTGTTGAAAATATTCGCAAATTCTATCACAGTAAGTTACACTTCGTACTCAAAACTCATATGATTTTGAGTGCTGAAATAAGCTAATCGATACACACGGAGATACAGAAGCATAATACCAAAACCTAGAATATAATACGATGAGATATGTATATGCCCTCTATACCAGAGAGCCATACAAAATCACTGAGCGATGTCCGGAAATCAGCTCAAAGACAGTTCTTACTGATATGTCTTCTCACCCTTCAAATTCATGATTCGGTACAACAGCATCCGTCGATTCAGCCTTGTGAATGCCGTTGGCCAGAGGCAAAATCTCCTTCTCTAAGAGATTGATTGATCCACCATTTGGAAAGACTGTTGGCTGGAAGACGGTAGAGTTAGAAGCTCCCTCAAAAGCTGCCTTCAAGCATTCTCCCTTCACTTTTTCGAAACGCTCAAGGGGAAGGGAAACCTCAGCCAACAGTTTCCATGCATACTCCTCAGTTGCAAGATCATAATCCTTCCTGCGCTTGAGCACAATATGGCCACTTATTTCCCACACAGCAGGGTTCACCTGAGTCTCTAGAATCTCTTCATCCACCTCACCTCGGGCCTGCCTTTCAGCAAAGCACTGTGGAAGGATGAAGATCCTGGAGCCCCTGTCAGTGATGAGTACATTGTAAGGGATATTCTCGTTTTGCAGATAGGCGCAGGCATTGGCAACCGCAACAGACAGATCCTCGATGCTGTCACATTTCTCAAAGACAAGACCCCTGACTGGAAACTTGCTGAGCTCGTAGACTTTCACGCCACGCTTCTTCCTCCCGTAAGGCACTCTCGTAGTGGATGCTCTTTCAATGGGGAAGGGAGCAGCTAGATAGTATGCCTATATAATCACCCACTCCTAGTTAGAACCACGAGGCACAGAACTGATATCAGTCGTAGAGGAGACTCAGCAAGTTTAACCTCCCTGACAGAAAACTGCCAATATTTTGGTCATCAACGGATTCTGTGCAGATACATTAGCAGTTACATTACCTGAAAGTGCAAGTGGTTGATCGTGGCGAATGCACCAAGGCTATTGTACCCCAAGCGGAAGTACGGGTTGTTTGCTTCGGCAGCCATGTGCAGAGCCAGCAGGAATGAATCTTGATCCATTCGTTGCGGCAAGAGTTCCAACACTCGAGGAACCAGCAGAACGTGCCCATATTCGATCGGGCTAACCTGCAAATGTCCTTAAATGTCAAAACAATGATAAACAATAAAGAGGGGGTGGGGATGTTGTAAATAAAAAGGACAACAATCAAGAACTACACAAGTTCAGGTAAGGTCAAAATTCACAGCTTACGTTGATGGCAACGACATTGGGGCTGCTTAGCACTGGAGCTTTCTCGTAATATTCGCTTACATCATCTTCACTAGCTCCAAACTGGAACAGAATTTCCTCTTGACCAATTTTGGTAAAATTGAACTTCTTCGGATCGAAAGGCTGGAGGACCTGGTCAACCCGAAATTCCGTCGGGCGCTTCTGCGAATGTCGGCCCTCATTGAGCTGCGCAATGAAACCGTACTCCCCAGGCAGCATCTGAGGCAAGAGAAAAACTATTATTATTCATTCGCATATTCTTAGCCTTCAAACAAAAGTAACATCCCCTAAAGAACATTCAAAAGAAATATTGTCAACTGCGCAAACACCCCACCGAGAAATGCGTACAAAAGATCTTGATTTTTGTAGCCCACTCTAATAATCCAGACCAACTTGATTCACCATTTCTAATTTTGAGCAACCTACATTATACATCTCTCACAGAAAACTCCTGCTACAACTCATGAGGACCCTCAATTCATTCAATACATTCTCAGAACTACAAATCATTATAAAAGACAAAAACCCTAGAATATCGGTCAATCTTTGAACCACGTTTTCAACGACACCGCAAGCGATTGATAAGGAAAAAGCATTTTTTATAGTTGGCATGACTGAAGATGTAGAAATGGTCTTACCTTGGTCTCACAGGCTGTCACGTCATAACGGAAAAGCCCCCTGGCCATACGATCTTCCCACTGTTCAAAAGAAAAGGGCAAACTTAGAAACCATTATACCAGACAAACTGCAAAAGTACGGGATATACCAAGATAGAAAAAAGGTACAAACACAGGATCAGAATATATGTTACAGCAAAGCCAAGGTTTAACCGTCAACACTACAGAAAAAGGTATACCTGTGCGAGGAGCAATTCATCGAGGAAATAACTCTCGTTATCAGAATTATCCGAGTTTCCAATATCAACAGGAACACAGTGGTCGTCACTACCAGTGTGCACCCTCTTGTTGAATCCCAGCGCTCGCTTGATGCCAAATGTGTATAGTGGCAACTTAGCTCCTGCAAGATGAACCATTAATTTTGATAAAAAGATGCTTCCAGCAATTCAACACAAGACAATAACAACCTTTACAGGATTCATCCCTCATCCTATCACCGACACTCCAATCGAGGATGTGGCTTAGTAAATACAAACTGCTCAATTCGGGGGGATGTCGGGCCAAGTATGATGAGCATAAAGATTCACTAACCAGGAATGCAGGAGTTGGCGAGGCAGTCCCGACCGCCGCCAGGTACTTGCTCCAACTGCTGGTGCATGGAAACCGCAGTCTCCACTCTCTTGATGGTCAACATTTTCGCTAGTGTGCTCGTCTTCTCCCTCCTTGCTTGTGACAGAGGAGAAAACTTGCCCTGGCGCGTTTCCTGAGGAAACGACAACCAGGCAAAAGTTCAAGTGACGACCTCCTCCGGCAAGAGCAGAAAGGTCGGAGGGACAACCGCCTTCGCTGGGGAGGGCCCCCCGGCCGCCGTGCAAGGAGGGAGAAGCCGAGAGAGAGCGGGACAATTGGGTTGCTGTGGGGTAGAAGTTTTCACTCATACGGACGTCGTAGCTGCTTTGCAAAGCCGTGATGTCCACTGAGGCAAACCGGGGTGCGCTATCGAAACCAACTTTTCTCCTTGAGATGCCAGCGCTGCCAACCACAAGCACCGCAAACGAGAAATCGCGTCCCCGATTCCCACCACTTCCAAACCTGAATAAAGCCTCTCGTAATAAAATGAAGACAAACCCACGAATTCAAATCACCTGCACTCGAATACGATTGCTCACACTATTCACGATTGCGACGAAGCTCTCATCCCAGCGCAAAGCCGAATGAACAGCCTTCACAAAAGAGCTCCAAAAAAGCCAAGAGAACTTGGAATGAAGCGGAGGAATCCGTCAGAAAAACCCCTCTGTCTCACAAACCGCGAGAATACTCAATAAGATGCGCCCACTCTCCCACCACTAGCATTCAATCCTTCAACAAAGCCACGAAAATCTTCGTATCTAAGCAGGAAATAACTATTCCACGGACGCTCCTCTTGTATCGACTGCTCAAGAAAACATAGAAGTGCGACTAACAACGTGCTTCGCGACAGCAACAGCAGGTGGATTAAAGTGCATTGCCCCTCTCTTAGTTCTCCAGTGAAACTCCAGTAGGTTCTTTATACCTGTTGCATGACCATACAGCAGCAGGCATGATGATCAGAAACTTTTTCATCACAGAGTGAGGTCGGCATGATTTCACCACAAGATAATAAACAGTAAACAAAGGAAACAGGTAAACAAGGAAATACAGGATTAATGAAATACTGCCAGGTGCCTATCATTAATCGCTGCCACTGCATCAACCACGAATATCCAGGGATTGCCTTGCAACCAGTCGAAATTCAACACAAGCGAATTTGGAGTAGGAAAATCGAGACAGATTAGGAAGCAAAACTTCACAGAATCTCGTAAACCAGGAAATTCCACTCTCCTCCTATTGCAACAGGCAAACTACATGCCGATTCTCAGAAACCTCGAAATCTCAGAAAATCACTCAATTCCATCTCTCCAGCGAATCCTGCAGTCGCGAACTGAGCAGGAAACGCCAAAATCGCCACAAAAGCACAAGAAACAAAATCGATTTTTCTACTTGAAAATCATCAGAAATGGCCGGTGTCACTCCGACTCTCACTCTCGAGGATCCCTAATTATCGAAAATCAACCACAGTCACAGAATCACACAACCTCAGACTTGGACATTCACCCTCTCACCTCGAGGAAATCGTTCGATAACTTATTAACGCTCCAACTCATCAAACTCATCAAGAAGAAACGCCATAACCATTCGCCACGACAGAAACGAACAGAAATGATTTGATTCAAACCAAATGAAAATTCCGAAACTAAAACTTGTCTATCAATTGAAATACTGACGCGTCAATTGCTTCAACAAATTAAAAAAATATATTCCAAACATAACGAAAAAGAGGAATCGTCAGACATAGAGTTTACCTCTTTCTGCGAAGAAACTACAGAATCATAGAGTAGTAGGACATCCACGTCTAGCGCCGACGACGACGGACGGTCGGTCGAGAAACAGCCTCCACAAATTCGCGCGAGTGTGCCGGAGTAATAAGGAAAACCTTCCGTCAAGTCAAGAAAAAATCACGATGTACTTCTTGTACAGTATTCCGTGACAACATCGATCTTCACTTCGGCGCAGCAAAGCAAAGCAAAGCAAAAGCAAAGCAATCCTGACTGTCCGTATGAGCGTCTCTGCCGTGGATTCCGAAGAGCCGACGGAACGAATGGTCCCACTGGCTGGATAGCAGCAACTGAAATGGAAGGAAGGAAGGTTTACAACGAATGGCGATGGCGTTGTGGCTCTTGTACTGACAGACAACAACCTCCTCCGTCCACAAATGCGGCGAGGGTGGAAGGAAGGGGGTGGGAAACTCTAGGAAGGATGAGTGTGCGCGGGGGGGTGAAGGTGGAATGGATGAAGAAGTGAAAAGGGATGAAAGGTGGATTGCCTGTGCCGCGGTCCTGTTAAACTGGGGCCACATGGGCTGTTTGGGGAAGGGAAGGGAGTATGGGACCTTCCGTTTCCGTTCTGTTCTGCGTGGCACTTTTTAGGAAAATTTATTTTTTAATTTTGGAAGAAATTGATGGTTAGGTGGCATTCTGGCTGCCGACCACGTCTGCCCTCTTTCACACTGCGTAGTGATTTGTCTAGTTAGTGCACAAATATTAATCTACCAAAGTTATACAGAGTACTATTTTGACTGAATTAGGGAAGGTTGAAATGTTACTAGTTTTTTGCGAGATAATTTTCCATCTGTCAATTTTTACATAAATAACTTTTTTGTAGTGATGTTAATTTTGTAGTAGACATTTAAATTTCCTCCCTGTTATTAGTACAAATCAATGTAATGTAGTTGCACCTTCTATAATCTTATAATCCTCCAATCTGATTAGCCCTTAAGTGGCCAAATTAAAGATAGTAAAATCTTTTTTACATAAATCATAAAGCGCAGATGCCTAATTGCAAGTATTTCTATCTGATTAAAAAAACACGTGGCTTGTATATTTTTCTTTCATTAATTGGAACGTTAGAACAATCCTCTATATAATTGTGATTGACATATCATTCTCAAATAGGGATGGCTTGGGGTCTTTTACAATGTCAATGTAACAAGAACAAAGAAAGATTGTCTTACAATGGCCCACAAGTAATCACGGGCAAGCTTGCATTCAAGATTCTAAACAATGATGCAATGCTCAATGCATTTATGCAAAGCAAAAGGGCCCTTGTCTTAACCCTTAAACGCCCAAGGCCTTTTTTCTGCCAAAAAATACCTAAAACTGCCATTTTTTTAGCAAAGAGTGAAAAAAAAATTAAAAATGTTTTTTTTGCACATCTAATCATAGGATCTTACACCAAACTAGTATGAGAATGTTTGAAAAAAATTTCAGAATTTTTGACCGCACAGATTGCAAGATATCTAAAGTGAAAAAAATAAAATTTTCAGCACATTGTGGGACTGGATTTTTTTACTTTGAACATTTTTAACTTAAAACTTTTATACTACAGAGTTTTGAGCTTTAAATGTTTATAGTGGATAATTGAGTTGACAATCTACCCAAAAAAAAATTCAAAAAAACTTAATTTTTACTATTGAAAAAATTGTTAAGTAGAAGTAGGTACAAGATAGAAGGAAAATCTAAAATATTCATATATTTTAGATGGAGTTAAAATGCCCTAATCCCAATGGTCAGATTGTTCTAGCAAGTAAACTTAACCATGCAAAAAAAAAAATTGAAAAATTTGAAAAATTGCATTCATAAATGAATCCTATAAGTTATTTTTTTCAAAAAGATGCTTTAGTTGCTTGAGAAACAAGAATGTCCATAACATTCTCATAACAAATCTAAATGAAATGAATCAAAGCTTTTTAGATAGACAAAAATATAATCTATGAGAAACAAAATACGGAAAAAAAAAAAAATACAAGTTTTTTTTCCTGCCCGCCATCCCCTGTTTTGAGCTTATTTGGTCATAATTTTTGTTCCCAGGCACTGATTGTGAAAAAATTTATATTCTTGCAAAGCTTATCAGTTTTTCTACCTCCCCAAAAAGTTTCAGAATATCAAGAGAAAATTTCAACCCATAGGTACCTGCCCGAAAACGCATTTGTCCCCTAAAGGAACAACAGGCTCTTAGGCATTAAAGTTCAAGAATTTTATTTGATTGAGAATTCAGTCAAAGTCTCATGAGATTATTTTAGAATGATAACACCAATATTTTGGTAATGACATAAAACAATGCATAGAATAAGAAATTTTTTATTTCTTAAAACAATGGGCCTAAATATAATACTATTGATTTTATGTAAAATATGTTGAAATCTTAAAATTTTATCATTCAAGAAAAGTAAAAATGTTTGTAATCAAATCTTTGATAATTTTTTGCTACTGAACGCAAGGTGAAATTGTAGCCAATCATAAGAATTTTCTCGAGCAAAAAAAACAAGTTATATTTGAAGTGAACTCTCAAAGTGAAATGCTTGAAATCGATTAATTTTGACAAATATCTATAAATATTTTTTCAAGTTCAATTAGACAAATAATTTCTATTTATGATGCTTAACATGATATCTTTGATGGAAACTTTGTAGAAGATATAAAAGGCTTATTTTGTAGCACATCTAAGTGTTCCTCTAGCTCAACCTTTTGGTCACTAGTGATTAGGATTTTTGTTCCTAGTATAAATTCACATTATTTTTTGAGTTGTCCATCTTGGCTTTCGTTTTAGTCACCTTTAAGACATGATCATTGTCACGTTGTATGAGAATTTCAAAAAAAGATCTTTATATTAAAAAATTCATCAATTAAATTTACTAAGAAAAAACAAATATTCTACAAGCAACTTTATCCTCGTAGCCCTGCCTAGCTCACATTTGAAACACAATCCTATTCAAACTTTCTCATATATAAAGTATGTACACCCAAAAAAGACACCTCTCAGTCTCCAATACCTAATATTTGCACTTGAATGAACATTACCATTACCCAAAATCACAAATTTTCAAAAGCAACCAATGAGTGTTGAAAAATTTGTAAGATATTTTTTTGAGTGTTGGAAGATTTCAAAAGAACTTCTATTAAATATCTCATGAGTTCTCTCAGACATAAGCTCATACAATTTTTTAGATCATTTGGTCACTGAGATGGTGGGTTCAAAAAAAATATTGTTTTTTAGGTTTAAACACTATTATTAGCTTTGTTAATGCCAGCGGTGTTCTTTTTCATGCATGATTTTTTCCACCAAAGTTGGCTAATTTTTTTGTAAAGGAAAATCTCATTTCTCTATTGTATTTCCTACACCCTACTTTTGATATATATATAACCAAGTATCACTCAAGTATCACAGGAGTACTGAAGAAGGAACTGTCTACTTCTCCGAAATGGGAAAATATAAAATAAAAAAAAATGCAAAGCCTCCTCCACTTCCGTCCCTTCGCCAACAAACAATAAAAGAAATAAAAAAATTTAAACTTGAAACACACATGACCAGATACATTGTTCCATGTACTTTGGAAACAGCCCTCGGCCAAGCAGAATGTAAGTTAATTTTATCTCTCTGCAATGGAATCCTGTTTTCATTTGTTCAAAAAGAAAAAGAAAAAAAAAGAAGAAAAAAAGTTTATGTCTCCTTTTTTTTATTTTTCCCCTGTGGTGCACTCAGTCTATCATAACTTCAGATGATGCTGAATTGACTAAAAGGCTGATGTCGAGATTCCCAGTTTGGAAATTTCTTTGGCACTGACTGCAGGAGACCACTGACCAACCGAAGGAAGTTTATATTTCAGGTCGGTGGGCCTGACTGCCTCGGATGGGACAACAAGGGATGGGACCATCTGCAATGCTGTCACTGTACATGGCCCAGTATCGGTATAGCTAACTTTTGAATGCTAGACAATTAAAATTTGAAAATTGTTTTATTGGAAGCGCAACGGAAAGAGCATGGAGAAGGAACAAAAAAATTTTAAACTAGACATTGGACAAGTACTTCAAAAGCAAGGTACAAATCTGAAATTATAGAGGTCTTAGCAAATCACGGTTACCAAAGCAACATTTGACCATTGACCTTCTAAAAATCGTCAAATGTGGAGGGTCAATGGCCGAATGTTGCTTTGTTAACTGTGATTTACTAAGACCTCTATAATTTCAGATTTGTACCTTGCTTTTGAAGTACTTGTCCAATGTCTAATTTGAATTTTTTTTTTGTTCCTTCTCCAAGTTCTTTCTGCTGCGCTTCTAATAAGACAATTTTCAAATTCTAATTGTTTAGCATTCAAAAGTTAGCTATACCGATACTGGCCCATGTACCGTGACTGCATTGCAGATGGTCTGAGGCGAGTGAGCTCATGCTGATGAGAGCTGTGTGGTGGGAGTGCAGCAGCCGAGTGATGCTCGTCTGCACAAGACAAAGATTCACAAAGGATTCATAGCCACTCTTACTCTTTTTTGCACAACTACAAATGACAACTTTATTATCTTTGACAATGCTATGCTATGGAGTCATGCTCTAGTGTGATGTTTTGTCCAAATTACTTCTCGTTTGGACAAAGTATGGTTTGATTATTGAGAAAAGCAATTTTTCATTATGACTAATTTGATGAAGTTGAGGTGAGTAATGTAATTTTACCAATGGAAGAAAATTATGCAAGAATTAAAAAATATACATATACATATATATATATATATATATATATATATATATATATATATATATATATATATATATATACATATATATATATATATATATTGGATACAGAAAGTTGCTCGTTTATACTTTGTAAGCGGATGTGTGAGCGTGAACAAAAGCGGAAGCGAGGTCATTTATTCAATCACATATGTTCATGCTTGGTATGCTTGTTCAACCTGGCCTACGCTTGCTCGGCCTACGCTTGCTCATCGTTGCTTATGCTTGCTCACCTTTGCTTATGCTTGCTCACCTTTGCTTGTGCTTGCTCACCTTTGCTTATGCTTGCTCACCTTTGCTTGTGCTTGCTCACCTTTGCTTATGCTTGCTCACCTTTGCTCATGCTTGCTTACACTTTTTTGTTTACATTTGGACGACCCCTCTTGCTCACACTTTAGACACTACACTTTAAATTCTGGTGACTTAGAAGGTAAGTGATGATATTATATAGTAACTTAATTTACTTTGTATTGCTTTAGCATAAAAATTGAGCAAGCAAACCATTGCAAGTTTAAATGGTTTGACTACACTACTAATTAATGAAAAGGTGAGTAAGTATGAACAAGGGTGAGCAAGGGCCCCATTTAGAGTGTCAATGGTCGAATTTTGCTTTGGTAACTATGATTTGCCAAGACCTCTATAATTTGTGACTTTTACCTTGCTTTTGAAGTGGTTGTCCAATGTCTAAATTTTAATTTTCTTGCACCTATTCAAATTGTTTTTGGATGCGCTTCCAATGGTTCAAATTTCAAGTTCTAATTATACACCATTCAAAAGTTAAAAATATACAGTGAGGGCCAATATATCATTAGGACTAATTAGGATTGAGGATGCTCTAATAAATCAATGGTGATCCAATTGCTTTGAAATGTTATTGTACTCAGTGTATTGTAATTCCTAATTTCAAGGGAATTTCATGCAAATTGCAATAATAACATATCAAAGCAAGTCAAGCCTCAAGCTAACTTAATCGAGGAAAGATGTGGCCCTCTATGACCAAGATAGTCACCAAAGTATTCTAATTATTGGATTAATAGGTGCATTTTTTGTTTCTACAGTTAGTAGTGAAGTCATCCATTAAGCCTTTTAAACAGATTTGCAACATCCTGACATAGTTAACTAAATTGATAAGGTAAAGACATCCCAAACCGTCCATGTATTCGTTCATGACAAGTAAACTTCTATTAACAATGTCCTCCAAACTGCAATAAAACTATTCTCCTACTTAGCCCCTAAAGTCCTGAGGTCACATTTTTATCAAAATATACCTAAAATTGTCATTTCTATTGCAAAGAGCCAAAACCATTCTATGATTTACGTGAATTTTTGAATTTTTTTCATATCTGATTGTAGCATCTTTCACTAGACTTGTATGAAAATGAATGGAAGAATTTTCAAAATCTTTAACCTCATAGACTGCAAGATGATTGAGTTCAAAGTGAAGAAAATAAGTTTTGTTGTTCC
The DNA here is from genome assembly GCA_963969595.1 of Neckera pumila. Classification (NCBI taxonomy): domain Eukaryota; kingdom Viridiplantae; phylum Streptophyta; class Bryopsida; order Hypnales; family Neckeraceae; genus Neckera; species Neckera pumila. The sequence goes on from OZ018415.1 coordinate 15,435,663, forward strand.
TTGTGAATATAAGACTCTGAATCCTCTTAATTTTTTATATTGCACTATAAAGTTTGAAATAAAAAACTTCTTATATAGAAAATTGAGTTGAAAATCTAGGACAAATCATTATAAAAGAAAGGGCTTGATTTGCATACTTTAAAATTATCTTAAGTAGACGTAGGTACTAGACAGAAGGAAAAGCTAAATTGTTTATAGCTCTAAGATGGAATTGAAATACACTAATTTCAACAGTGCAATTGTTTTAACAAGCAAATTGTACCTTGCAAAACTTCTTTTAATAAATTGTGAAAATTAATACAAATTATGAATCCTAAAAGTTCTTTTTCAAAGAAGTGCTATGATCATCTACAAAACAAGAAGCTCCATAATCTTTGCATTACTCGTGGCATTACTAGTCCAAATAGAGTGAATCAAAGCTTTCCAATTAGAAAAAATATAGTCTCTGAAGAAAAAAACAAAAAATTTATTTCAATTTTTTGGATTTTTTTCCTTCTTGCCCATGTAAACCACTTTTGTACTCAGGGTGGCTTTTGCTCTTGGGCACCAATTACAATAAAAAAAAATTATATTTTTGTAGAGCTAACATGTGTTTTTTCTTCTAAAAAGTTCACCAAAAATAATGTTAAAGATTGAGTTCACACGAGCCTATCCACAATTCCAAGTGTCTCCCACGGGGACTTTGGGACTTTAGAAGTTAACTATGATTGGTTGACTATCAATTCTCTAGATTTCAATTCTATGTCTAGGCTATGTCCATTTCAATGGCCTAGGGAGCTTCAACTTTGAAAGATCATAGTAATTACATGCTTTATTTGAAAGTCCTACTTCTTCTTAAATTAATGATTTTCGGTTGCTAATTCAACAAAATTTATTTATTTATTCTTGAAAAAGATGTCTCCAACTATGCCAAATGCCCAAATTGCTTATTTTGACAAATTTGGATGCTTATACCTTACATAATAAGAGTTTTCTTTGGTGAGCATCCCAAGTTGAGCCAAGGAGGTAAATTGAAAGACCTGAAGGCAGTGTTTTTTTTTTGGTCCTCAAAAAAAAATGGGCTGCATCAAGCCTATAGGAAAAATTTGAAGAAAAGTTGGATGATAATACCATATTGCTCTAATTTTTTTTTAAAATTTTGGATGAATTGCCAAATTTAAATGGAACTCATCCATGAAAATATAATTCTATCCAAAATATAGATGAATACTAAAATATTTGCCTACATCATGTTCTCATATGTTGTCACTTCAGCACTTCTTCAAAAACCAAAAAGAAAACCCTGCCTGAAGGTACTCGGAGACAAATGAACAAACGTATCATAATAAGTTACTTTATAATCTTGCTCACCCTTGCCTCTACTTCAAAGTGGAAGCAACTTTGCTCACCCTCGCTCACCCTTCCTAATAGGTAGAAAGCTCTTAATAGTAAGAAATCAACGATCCTTTAAGGTTGGACCACCCGTTTCCAACTAGGGACCAATGCCCAACCAGTAGTGCATCTATTTCCAATCAAGGCTTGTAATGTATTTTTTACTCTTTTTAAATTTGGAACTAGTAAGATCATGACACATGTCCTAAAGTATGCAGAAAATAATAAGAAAGTAGATAGTAGGAAGCTAGTTCTTGAATGATCGGAATTGGAAGACTCTAGAAACTGGCAATTGGTTTGGAACACCTTTTGGCTCCCAAAATTCACAGAATTTTCAGTTTTGTAAAAAAGTTCTGAAAATTTTGCAATCTCCCTAGACAAAAAGAATCTCCATTACAATCAATTGCTCACCATTTGTACCACAGTTGCCTAACCCCTAAAGGATCAACACGCGTTTTTTGGCCGTATAGAAATTTTGGGTAGGTACGTGTGACTAGAGATATCCATATTTGAGGCTGAAATTTTAATAGAAGGTGGAGACAAGGAATATCTTCATGTGTACCAAGTTTCATGACATTTCAAAATACGAGTCAAAAGTTGTGACCTAATATGTTCCTTTTTTTTTGTAATTGGGCAATTTGGGCAAATCAGAAAAAATCATTTTTTCCGGAATTTTTTTTTTGAAATTGGTTCTCTACATTTATATATATTTAAAAAGCTTTGAGTCACTCCATTTCAATCAATGGGTCAAAAGTTATGAGGGTTTTTGGTTTGCGGGCAGTTATGGATTGTCTACTCTAAAATAACTTTAAAGTCGTTTATTTCACTCAGTTTTCAATACTTTTGGAAAAAAAAATTTCCTAGGATGTAGATTGATTATTACAATATTACAACCGTTGGATTTGGCATTTTAAAATTCTATATTTAAATTTTTAACAATTTAGTATTTTGAACCATTTTCTACTTCTTTCTACTTACTATTTTTTTCCTATATGTTGTACAATTCCAAATGATGTGAAATTTTTCAAGCATATAGATAACTTGTTTAGGAAAGTGACTTCAAAGAAGCACCACCTTAATCGGCATTTTTTCATTGAAAAGTGAGCTTGCAAAGTGCAGCTGCCTGTTTTTTTGCAGAATTGAAAAAACGGTTTTCAAGACTTTGAATGCTTATATCTTATGATCCACACGGTGGAATTTTCTGAAATTTTTACCACATGTTTTCAAAATATCATACTACAAGATCCTACGGTTACATGTGTCAAAAATTGTTTTTGTCCAAAAATTTGGTAGTTGTATTAGAAATGGCAGTTTTGGAGCGTTTTTGGTGATTACGTAGTCATGAGACTTTAGGGGTTAAGTGATTTGGTATAGGTGGTCCAACCTTAGTTTCCACGTTAAGAGTAGGGGAGGCACATTCGGCTCATTTGGAGCTTCTTTATTTTGCAGAATCCGCCGAGACAATTAGGCTGCCAATTCTGCCAAATATGATTTTGCCTGCCAATTTTGCCAATTGCCAAATATGCCCCCCCCTACTCTTAATGTGAGAGAGCAGGCATGGGTTTGTAGATTATGCAAACCAACTCGCCCTCTAGCTTGCCCTCAAGGCTTGCGAGTCTGCAGAATTTGCAAACCCCTGTCCGTTCTCTAATATGGGAACTAGGAGTGGTTCCCGTCCCGTTCAATCGGCAGAAAGCTTCTGTGTCGTAATCCCCGATTACGCAGGCAAAACCGCATAATCAGAGATTACGGATTTTTCATCCGGCTCATTGTTTCATCCAACTTTATCTCCTCTTTCAATTCTGATTTATGTCGGGCAAAATACCCTTATCGATGGGCATTACCCTATACGTGATCCCTTGTGTGAAGCTCATACTCCTTCGACAGCTGACTTACTTTCAAAGTGTTTGCATTCACACACAACTGACCATTCTGGTTGAGATTTGGCATACTCACACTTCCAGTTAACTGAAGGCTTTCCACAGATTTGAACCCACAAACACCAGAAGGCAACACTTTCAATAAATTTTACTTGACAAGTCATGGAAAAGGTCATACAAAGAATTTAGGGGTTGTAATGAGTTAGGAGCATTCTAGTACCAACTGTGGGAATGTGTGAGGAGTTTTTTTGGCAATGCTTCCCACACTGAGGAGCCTCATTGGAGATGTTGAGTAGTGAGTACAGTACACAGATTGTTTGTTCAGTGGCCACTGGAAGTGATGCTCACATTCATACGGCATGGGAAGATTGATGGAGAAGGGAGAGGAGGCTAAAAGCCTAAAACTGTTCACGCTCTTAATGCTTAGTAGTACCCTTGCTACGGAAGCCAGTGACATGTTGAATACGATGTTCATGACGGTCATTGATTACCTCAGATAGGCACACACAAAGGAACTGTTGATGCACCTCCACCGTGTTGATAAGCTAAGCACTCCCTGAAACTGTTACTTTTTTTTTGCTACTGTGCTTAGTTTCTATTATTTGATCATTTTTTGTATTTTTTTGTTGGGAAGTGAAAAGAGGTTCCAATGCACCAAAGAACACAACATTTGGATATTGTATGCAAAAGTTATGAAGGATCAAAGTTTTTTTCCGTAAAAGATTCTAAGATTGTTTCATAGGCACATAAGCACATATTGATTTTGGAGGTGTACAGAGAGTGATGATGATTTTGGGTGAGTGGCGCATTGCTCACCTTAGGTATTTTAAGGATGTCCAATTTCAAATCTAAAGTTCAAACAAGCACACACAGAATATCTTGTATTGAATTCTTTGTGCAAAAAAGAGTACTGAGGGTAAGGGTAGGTAACTTGCACCCCAAATCACACCATATGTTGATGTCAGACAACCCCCTTTTTTTGTGAGTGAGTGCCACATCGCACCCTTGGTGAAGCCCCTCTGTAAAAATATTGAGTGAAAATGACACATGCTGCCGCAACCACTTCATTCATATATGGTTTTAATGAGGACATGAGCACCAAGATGAAATCTCATTCACTGAATTTTCCCCAATAAGGTAGAAACATCCAATAGCATCCCTGCTCCCATTCCTGTACTTTAGATTGTCGCTGAATCTGTCCCTAGACTTCTCATTAATGTATCCTAGAAATGCTTCGCTCTGATTTGTTGATGCATTTGAAGGACACATACTTAATTCTCATTTGTGAACTACTGAGTTTTTTGTTATTTTAGTTTTGGGTCCACCTATGTGATAATTTTCGTGGTCTAGGGAGCCATGTCTTTGAAAAATCATAGAAATTACACCACATCCGAAAAATCTATTTTTTCTTTGAGTATTTGTAATTTTCACTCGCCAATACTACAAAAATATTAATTTTAGGAAAAGTTGCCTCCAACTATGCTGAATCGCTTAACCCCTAAAGTCCCAAGGCCATTTTTCTATCAAAAATCACTCAAAACTGCTACTTTTGTTGCATTCATCTAAAAAATCAGAAAAATGATTTTTTTAGAAGCTAACTACAAGATCTTGTACTACACTTTTCTCAAATCTTGTAGTAAAAATTTTGTGATGTTTGACCATACGGATTGAAAGATATCAGCATTCAAAGTGAAAGAAAAAGTTTTTTTCAAGAAGATGCTTTGATTGCCCGCAAAATAAGAAACTCTTTAACTTTCACATCACTAATCCAAATGGAATGAATCAAAGTTTCCTATTTAGACAAAAATATAATCTATTAGGAAATAATAACAAAAAAATTTATTTCAATATTTTATGAATTCTTTTTGTTGCCTGGTCTCCCCCGTTTTGAGGTTATTGTAGCATAACTTTTGCTCCCGGGCACCAAAATAAAAATTACATTTTCAAGAAGCTCATAAGTTTTTCTATCTTATGGAAAAGTTTCAGAAGGTTTCACCAAAAATTGAGCTCATAGGAACCTACCCAAAATCCATTTTGTCCCCCATGGGGACAATGGGACTTTAGGGATTAATATTGACAGTTTTGGGTGCTTCCACCTTAAGCTCACTTCCTCCCAAAGGTTTAGCGTGTTCACAGTACATATGAAAATACTCCATCTATAATGAATCTCACTCATTTTGTGTCCATTGCGATAAATCTATTCAATAGTTCTTTGGATTTTTTGAACTTCAATAGCAAGTAGATTTCGCCAGAAGTGCACCGCATAAAAATCGAAAATTGAGAGGGCTGATGCCAACATGTTGATTGAGTGCTACAAGACATGATGCTCCCCAAACATGGGTGCTTTGCAAACTGGGTTTGGAAACATTAATTCCCAGTAACTACGTGACTGTTTTTCTGATTTGATCATGGTTGTGCACAATTGAAGCAGCAGGAGAGGGCTCCTACAGCAGATAAGTTTGTTGAAGATTTCTGGATCTGAAAACTTCTGTCTGTGTCTTCGAATTTGAGTTACGGACTAGCTTGGATATGCAACTTGCGAGAGCGCTCCAACAGTAGATGATAGTTGAAGATAGCTGGATCTGAAAGCTTGTGTCACTGTCTTTAATTGAATTTGAGTTATGGAATGTTCATACTCTTTGGTATGCAACTTAGGAGAGGGCTCCAACAGCAGATAGTTCAAGATTGCTTGCTGGATCTGAAATCTTCTGTCATTGTCTTTTGAATTTGAGTTACGGACATCCCTACTCTTTGGTATGCAACTTGCGAGAGGGCTCCAAGTCTCCAACAGCAGATAGTTCAAGAGTTTCTGGATCTGAAAGCTTATGTCACTGTCTTAATTTGAATTTGAGTTACGGACGTCCATACTCTTTGGTATGCAACTTGCGAGAGGGCTCCAACAGCAGATAGTTGGAAATTGCAAGCTGGATCTGAAAGCTTCTGTCAGTGTCTTCGAAATCGAGTTACGGACGTCCATACTCTTTGATATGCAACTTGCGAGAGGGCTCCAAGTCTCCAACAGCAGATAGTTCAAGAGTTTCTGGACCTGAGAGCTTCTGTCAGAGTCTTTGAATTTTGAGTTACAGATATCCATACTCTTTGATAAGTTATGCAACTTGAGAACAGTGGAGACAGAGCAGCTGACCAGGAACTTGTGCTGCAGAGTGCAGAGGAAATGGCCTAAATAGTGTACCCCAAAATGAGGAAATTAACTTAGTTTGTAGCAGAAATCTTGGATGAAATTGCCAGAATGTGGATGGAAATAGAATTATGAAAATGTGATATTTGCTACAATAATGTAATGTTTTCTGTCCAGTACATGGATTAATGTTGTAATTTGGAGCACCACTATCATGTCATATTGCCACTATGGCACTTCATAAAAAATGGAAAAAAAACCCTGCTTGCAACCATTCTGGTTGTGATTTGGCTCATGCCCACTTCCAGTTGAAGGAGTCAGTCGGCAGGTTTGAAAATCCACAACCAGAAGCCGCATCATTCAATGGCACGGAAAAGTTCAATATTATCTCCTTGACGAGTAATGGAGAAAGCCATGTCAAGAATTTAGGGATTGAGATCAGTTACGAGAATTCCAGTACCAACTGCGGGAATGTGTGAGGAAGTATTTTGGCAATGCTTCCAATGCTGAGGAGCCTCACTGGAGATGCTGAGCATGATAAGCTTGCCGTACAGATTGTTTGTTCTGTGTCCGCTGTAAGTGATGCTTACATTTGTAAACCACTCCTGGTTCCCGTTACATTCAATCGGCGGGAAGCTTCTGTGCCGTAATCCCCGATTACACGGGCAAAACCGCGTAATTGGGGATTACGGATTTTTCATCCGGCTCATTGTTTCATCCAATTTTATCTCCTCTTTCAGTTGTGATTTACGCCGGGCAATACCCTTATCGTCGGGCGTTGCCTATACATACGGCATGGGAAGATTGATGGAGAAGGGAGAGGAGGCTAAAAGCCTAAAACTGTTCATGTTCTTAATGCTTAGTAGTACCCTTGCTACGGAAGCCAGTGACATGTTGAATACGATGTTCATGACGGTCATTGATTACCTCAGATAGGCACACGCAAAGGAACTGTTGATGCACCTCGACCGTGTTGATACTTAGGTGGGGGTACAACCCAGAAACTGTTACTGTTTTGCTACTGTGCCTAGTTTCTATTATTTGATCATTTTTTGTATTTTCTTGTTGGGAAGTGTTGGAAGAGGTTCCAATGCACTGAAAAACATGACATTTGGATACTGTATGCAAAAGTTACAAAGGATCAAAGTTTGTTTTGGTAGAGGTTTTAGGCATGGTTCTAGTATTGGAGGGGTCCTTGGGATTCAGATCATGGACCCTCCACAAATTACAGATAATAAGTTACGGAAATACAATTAGTGAGACTTAAAACAAGGAAAGACTTTGAGAGAGACTTGAGCAACAACAGAGAATTTGTTCCATTTTGTAAGCTCTAGTTTGCCAAGAAAACTTGGGAAGAATGCCAACTTCCCAAATAGTGGGTGCGGAGGGGAGATCTTGAATTTGGATCCCTGGGCCCCCCTATACTAGGACCATGTTGAAATTCTAAGATCATTTCTTCTATATAGACACATATTAATTTTGGAGGTGTACCCAGAGTGACAATGGTGGTTTTGGGTCAATGGCACATTTAGAGGTACCTACCTTAGATATTTTAAGGATGTCCAATTACAAACCCAAAGTTCAAACAAGCACACACACCTTGTATACAGTGCACAACTCTTTGTGCAAAAAAATGTACAGAGGATAAGAGTAGGTAACTTACACCCCAAATCACTCCATATGTTGATGTCAGACAACCCCTTTTTTTGTGAGTCAGTGCCACATTGCACCCTTGGTGAAACCCATGTAATAATATAGAGTGAAAATGACACATGCTGCCGCAACCACTTCATTGTATATGGCTCTCTTTTTTAAGATGTAACACACATGAGCACCAAGATGAAATCTCATTGACTGAATTTTCCCCAATACTTTCTCGGTAGTTCCTCCCAATGGTTTAGCGTGTTCATAGTACACATGAAAATATTTAATGAATCTCACTCATTTTGTGTCCATTGCGATAAATCTATTCAATAGTTCTTTGGATTTTTTGAACTTCAATAGCAAGTAGATTTCGCCAGAAGTACACCGCATAAAAATCAAAAATTGAGAGGGCTGATGCCAACATGTTGATTGAGTGCTACAAGACATGATGCTCCCAAAACATGGGTGCTTTGCAAACTGGGGTTGGAAACATTAATTCCCAGTAACTACGTGATTGTTTTTCTGATTTGATCATGGTTGTGCACAATGGAATCAGCAGGAGAGGGCTCCTACAGCAGACAAGTTAGTTGAAGATTGCTGGATCTGAAGCTTCTGTTTGTGTCTTTGGATTTGAGTTACGGACACCCATACTCTAGCTTTGATATGGCAACTTGCAAGAGCACTCCAACAGCACATAGTGATGATATAAACGGTGCAACAGCACAGTGATCTTATATTAATCACGAAGTGAATAACTCAGATACAAAACAGGTAATTAACTAGTTCTTAAATACAGAGCAGCCTCAAGGTGCCCACTACTTCCGTTACAGCTACCACTAACTTTACTAACAATTTGTACAACTAATAACAGTTAGTAACTGTCTTTGTTACAGTGGTACATGTCCTTGGCGCAGCCTAACTAGACTAGGGTGAATGTGAGCCAGGGTTTGAGAACGTTTTATTCAACACCCTTCCTCGCTCGAAAAACCCTCCCATCTTGTGCTTCCAGCTTTGCTCCAGGCATGTCACAATTCTTCAGTTTCCCGGTTGATGCCGTGCGTGCATTACAGGAGTTCGAGGAGCGTATGTCGCTGGCAAGTTTCTTTACTTCTAGGGTGCTGGGTTTGGGTGTGAGTTCTGTGTTGTATGGAATCTGTTGTACCTGTGGACTGAGGCTTTGGACGGTGTTGGTGCAGGTTCAGATTTTTCTGTTGATCCTATGGCTTTGTGCTCTGGCAACACGGCGAGTTTGTGACAGGGTTCAAGCTCGGGGGGTGCACTTAGTGTATCTAATCCAAACAACGTGCGAACAAAACTTTGTACCCCCTATATTATATCCTAAAATTTAAGTAAATGAAAACAAAAAAAATATGAATATATTCTCCTAATTTGAAAGTTTATGTTTTGAATTATTGATATTTTTATTTGCTAATGATAATTAGTTACAAATTTTTGAAGTAAATAGATACACTGCAGAACTGAAAAATAACTTTCACACCCCTATATTATATCCTCAAAAATTGTCTAAAAAATGAACAAAAAAATCCTAAAAATAATTCTCTATTGAAAGCTCATTTTGAGTTGAATATTGATGCAATAGTCATCTAAATGTGTTCTCTATAAATATTTGAGTTGAAAAATATGCCATTTTAGGTTCATTTTCAACCTCTTCTAGAAATCATTCCATATTTCATTTGAGTTGGAAATTTTGGCAATAGAAACCTATAGTCATTACCAAACAATGCTCAAAATTTTAGGTTGAAATTATAGTTTATTAGAAACCACTTGTTCGCACGTGGTTTGTAGTAGTAGAACCAAGTGCCCTCCCCGAGGGTTCAAGGATTGTGTATTTACCTATGGCTTCTGATTCAAGGTGAGGAAGACAGCAAGAGGGTTGGTTCTGAGTATGGTACTCCTGCTAGAGACACCATTAGGGTTTCTAATAGGGTTGGCGCTAGCAGTCCTTCAAGTGGGACAGCCGATGTTTACTGGAGGCAACTGATTGACAATCCGGAAGAATGGTGGGATAATCGGGCAACTCACAAGAATCCACGAGCCCCAGATTTCAAGCACAAGCTTACTAGGAAAGCATTATGGATTGACAATTGGCAAACTCCAGATTGGGTTAGGACTAAGTTTCAGAGTTGAGTGACTAGAGAGAGACAACACCTGCACTTCGTTGGTTTTCGATGAAGGCTCTGTATGGCAGTGGCTTCGTGAGAAAGTCTGCTTGTTGTACTTGGGTCGGCACATAATGCACTTGAATTTTTCCACTTTTTGTGACTTCACGTATGTAATGATGTTGGATCTCGATGTGTTTTGTCCTTGCGTGTAGGACTGGATTTTCCACTAGCTTGATGCATGACTGGTTATCACTGAGCAGTTGAGTGGGCTGGTCCGTATGTACACCTAATTCTTGAAGCAATCTTCTGAAGTATACAATGTCCTTGGTTGCATCAGTTAAGACCCTGTATTCAGCTTCAGTGCTTGATAACGATACTGTTGGTTGCATTTTGTTGCCCCAACTTATGCAAGAGCTTCCCATCTTATGCAATATTCCTGATATTGAGCATCTTGAGTCTATGTCTCTTCCCCAATCCGCGTCAGCATAAGTGTGGTATGTATTTTCGGAGTCAGAGGGCATGAAGATCTCGTAGTCAACTATCTCGCTGAGATATCGCAAGATTTTCTTTGCTGCCAGAAAATGTGCAACTTCAGGTTCTTGCATGTATCTAGAGACACAGCTCACAGCATAACATATGTCAGGCCGCGTGTTGGATAGATATAGTAAACTTCCCACAAGTGACCGGTAGAGAGTTGGATCTGCCTTTTCTGTTCCCATGTCCTTCTGTAAATGTACGTTTGGATCAATTGGAAGCTTAGTGGGGTTGCACCCTTGCAATCCAAATCGTTCAAGGAGCTTAACGATGTATCCTCTCTGATTGATAAATATGCCGTTTGTTTTGCGGTGGATTTCGACTCCTAGGTAGTTACTGGCTTCCCCAAGGTCCGTCATCTCAAACTCCTCTTGTAATCTGTTCTTGAGATCAACGATTTGAAGCTGATCATCTCTTGTGATCAAAAGATCGTCCACATACAGGAGAAGTATCGTCATCTTGCCATCCTTCTTGAGGTAATACATATTTGGGTCGCTCTCACTCTATATTAAGGCTTGTTCCTGCAACCACAGATTGATGCAATCGTACCAGGCCTTCGGAGACTGCTTGAGTCTGTAGAGTGCTTGATTGATCCTGCATACTTTAGTTGAGTTTCCAGCTTCTGGGAAACCATCTGGGACTTCCATGAGAATTTCTTCATCTATCGTGCCATTGAGGAAATCTGTGATCATGTCTAGCTGGTGTAAGGGCCAGTTATGTTTTGCGGCTAATGCTAATACTACTCTGATGGTTGTCCATCTGACAACAGGTGCAAAGATTTCATGATAATCAATGCCTTCCTGCTGCTGAAACCCTCTTGCTACAATTCTTGCTTTGAGTTTGCTAATCTCTCTCTGTGCATTCTTTTTAATTTTGAACAGCCATTTGGCCGTAATGGGTGTCCTTCCTTTTGGTCTATCGATAATATCCCAGGTTCTATTTTTTAGGATGGAGTCTATTTCGCTCTGTATAGCAGTCTGCCATTCCTTTCGCTGGATAGCAATTTTGAAGTTTAAAGGTTCATCTAGCAATTCTGAGAACAACGCCCAGTAGTCTCGCATTCTAGTGGATGGGTTTCGGTTTTGCGTAGGGTATCTACGTGTGGCAGGACCAACTTGACGGTCTACAGGAAGGGGACGTCTTGGGCTCTTGCTCGAATTGGGAGACCCTGATGATTGAGCCCGATCTAACTACGAACTCAATAAATCTGCATTGGTTGTGTTATCGACGGTATCTGGTTCTTGGAAATCAGGGCTTCCGGGAGTTTCTTCGGGCATGATTTCATGACTCTCGGTTGGCTCACTGCAGGTACTATCGATTGGACCTGTCTTTGGGAACTCAATTATGTTTTGCATGGGTTCAGCTAAGTTTAGATGCTGATATCCCACCCTGGTTTCGTCAAAAACAACGTCTCTACTTATCACTACCTTCTGCTTGTCATGATCGTACAGTCGATAGGCCTTTGATTCATTATCGAAACCTAAGAACATGCACTTCTTTGTTTTGCTATCTAACTTTTTGCGGCTCTCTTTGGGCACATGCAGGTAAGCAATGCATCCAAAAATTCTTAAGTTTGATACGTCTAGTATCGTACCTGCATATCTTGCTTATGAAGTCACACCTTGATTTGCCCTGGTGGGGCTCCTGTTGATAAGATAGTTCGCATGAGAGACGGCCTCTGACCACAAGTTGATAGGCAAGCTGTAGTCATGTGAGATACTGCGGGCTCGTTCCATGATCGTTCTATTTCGTCTCTCCGATACCCCGTTCTGTTGTGGTGAATTTGTTTGCGTCAGTTCCCATCTGATGCCGGTGGTTGTGCAGAAGTCCACGAATTCCGTCAAGAGATACTCGCCTCCCCGGTCCGACCTCAGTACTTGGAGCTTGTTTCCGGTCTTGAGTTCAATACGTTTCTTGAAGGCATAAAATTTTGATGCTGTTTCGTCTTTACTCTTTAGAAAGTACGTCCAACTTTTACGGGAGAAGTCATCCGTGAACACAAGTACATAGCGTGATCCTCCAAGCGAAGGGTGCTGCATCGGTCCCATGAGATCTGAGTGGATTCATTCACCTGGTCTACTAGCTCTCGTTTCTGATTTCTTCGGAAAGCTTTCTCTATGCTGACGACCTGCCAGACAGCAAGGACACACCCTTTGATCTGTCTCTATCTCAGGGAGTCCAACCACATTGGAGGTTTTTGATAAGTGACTCAGGCCGGCGAAGCTAAGGTGACCTAAGCGACGGTGCCACAGCATTGATACGTTTGCGTTCTCGGTAGACAATGCTACCGCTTGGTTCTCAAAGCAATAGAGACCGTTTGAGGGATCTCTCCTTCCGGATGCAATGGGACGATTCTGTGTATCTATTATCCAGCACTGATGGCTGGAGAACACGACTCGATGACCACTATCTGCAAGTGCTCCGACAGAGATTAAGTTCTTTCGCATACTAGGGACATACTTAACGGGTTTGAGCTTTATTTCTCCAGTCTCAGTACGTACAGTTGCTGAACCACTCCCTTTGACGGGATGCGACTCACCCCCTCCAGTTTGAATCTCGCTAATTTCTGCTCTAGAGGAGTTGCTGTAGCTATCTAGCTTCTTGTAATTTGCAGCTATGTGGCCTGAGGCCCCGCTGTCTAAATACCATGGACCGTGACCGTAATAGTAATATGGATCATACTCTAACTAAGAATCAAAGAATTCTGTTGAGTTAGCATGCGTTTCTCCCTTTGTGGGCTCCTTATCTGTATGAGTGTCTTGATTGCGGGGTTGTCTACAGTCTCTGGCGTAGTGGCCAAGCTTTTGACATTTATAGCAAACTGGCGGAAATCTCGGTGGGAACCTTGGTGGCCCGTGTGGCCCTCTTCCATACTGGGGCCAGCGTCCCCCTTGGCCTCGATTTGAGTTCGGTGTTTGCTTCAGAAAAGTTGTTGCTAACGCTTCTTCGTCTCCCAGCAGCTGGTTCCGATGCTGGCGCCTGTGTGACTCTGAGATCAGGCTTGCACTTAGTTTGTCGAATGACATATTGGTGTTGTGTGTAAGCGTTTGAATTGTGCTTTCGTATGAGCGCGGCAGGCCATTCAGCACGATCTGATTCACGTTCCGGTCGGTCAACTTCTCGCCCATGTTGCTCAGCTTATTCTTCATTTCTCTCGCCTTTCTGAGATGTTCCTCAATCGATCCGCCTTCTGCCATCTTGAGGGCCTATAGTTGCCCCATCAATGTCAGGATCTGCAATTGATCTCCAAAGTTGAACTGGTTCTTTAAGGTCTTCCATATGATGGCTGGATCGGTGTAATCTGCAATCAAGTCTACCAGTTCGTCAGAAACTGATAAAAGTAGCAGTCTGCATGCTAGTGTCTTCTTCTTCTTGAGTTGGTTCTCTGTCATTGTTTCTCCGTCAATAGTTGCCGGAAAAGTATCTGGTGCTTGTTCTGCCTCAGTCACGGCCCATTGGCCTTCCGCTCTTAGCACGGCCCTCATCTTCAGGGCCCACACATAATAGTTGGACAAGCCTTTTAGCTTGGCCCCCTCCCTAATTGCCACACTGGTGTTCTCTGCCATTCTCTCTTTTCACAAACTTCTAACGCTAGAAACTTGTCTTGCTAAGTTTGCTACTGATGCTAACTTTGCTACACTCAGTCGCTCACTAATCTCGCTCTGATACCATGATGATATAAACGGTGCAACAGCACAGTGATCTTATATTAATCACGAAGTGAATAACTCAGATACAAAACAGGTAATTAACTAGTTCTTAAATACAGAGCAACCTCAAGGTGCCCACTACTTCCGTTACAGCTACCACTAACTTTACTAACAATTTGTACAACTAATAACAGTTAGTAACTGTCTTTGTTACAGTGGTACATGTCCTTGGCGCAGCCTAACTAGACTAGGGTGAATGTGAGCCAGGGTTTGAGAACGTTTTATTCAACACATAGTTGAAGAGTTTCTGGATCTGAAAGCTTGTGTCACTGTCTTAATTTGAATTTGAGTTGCGGACGTCCATACTCTTTGGTATGCAACTTGCGAGAGGGCTCCAACAGCAGATAGTTGAAAATTGCTTGCTGGATCTGAAAGCTTCTGTCAGTGTCTTTGAATTTGAGTTACGGACGTCCCTACTCTTTGACATGCAACTTGCGAGAGTGCTGCAAGTCTCCAACAGCAGATAGTTCAAGAGTTTCTGGATCTGAAAGCTTCTGTCAGAGTCTTTGAATTTGAGTTACAGACATCCATACTCTTTGATATGCAACTTGCGAGAGGGCTCCAAGTCTCCAACAGCAGATAGTTCAAGAGTTTCTGGACCTGAGAGCTTCTGTCAGAGTCTTTGAATTTTGAGTTACAGATATCCATACTCTTTGATAAGTTATGCAACTTGAGAACAGTGGAGACAGAGCAGCTGACCAGGAACTTGTGCTGCAGAGTGCAGAGGAAATGGCCTAAATAGTGTACCCCAAAATGAGGAAATTAACTTAGTTTGTAGCAGAAATCTTGGATGAAATTGCCAGAATGTGGATGGAAATAGAATTATGAAAATGTGATATTTGCTACAATAATGTAATGTTTTCTGTCCAGTACATGGATTAATGTTGTAATTTGGAGCACCACTATCATGTCATATTGCCACTATGGCACTTCATAAAAAATGGAAAAAAAACCCTGCTTGCAACCATTCTGGTTGTGATTTGGCTCATGCCCACTTCCAGTTGAAGGAGTCAGTCGGCAGGTTTGAAAATCCACAACCAGAAGCCGCATCATTCAATGGCACGGAAAAGTTCAACATTATCTCCTTGACGAGTCATGGAGAAAGCCATGTCAAGAATTTAGGGATTGAGATCAGTTACGAGAATTCCAGTACCAACTGCGGGAATGTGTGAGGAAGTATTTTGGCAATGCTTCCAATGCTGAGGAGCCTCACTGGAGATGCTGAGTAGTGAGTACAGTACACAGATTGTTATTGTTGTTCAGCGGCCGCTGTAAGTGATGCTCACATTCATACAGCATGGGAAGATTGATGGAGAAGGGAGAGGGGGCTAAAAGCCTAAAACTGTTCATGCTCTTAATGCTTAGTAGTACCCTTGCTATGGAAGCCAGTGACACGTTGAATACAATGTTCATGACGGTCATTGATTACCTCAGATAGGCACACACAAAGGAACTGTTGATGCACCTCGACTGTGTTGATAAGCACTCCCTGAAACTGTTACTGTTTTGCTACTGTGCCTAGTTTCTATTATTTGATCATTTTTTGTATTTTCTTGTTGGGAAGTGTCAGAAGAGGTTCCAATGCACCAAAGAACATGACATTTGGATATTGTATGCAAAAGTTACAAAGGATCAAAGTTTGTTTTGGTAGAGATTTTAGGCATGGTTCTAGTATTGGAGGGGTCCTTGGGATTCAGATCATGGACCCTCCACAAATTACAGATAATAAGTTACGGAAATACAATTAGTGAGACTTAAAACAAGGAGAGACTTTGAGAGAGACTTGAGCAACAACAAAGAATTTGCTCCATTTTGTAAGTTGTAGCTTGCCAAGAAAACTTGGGAAGAATGCCAACTTCTCAAATAGTGGGTGCGAAAGGGAGATCTTGAATTTGGATCCCTGGGGCCCCCTATACTAAGACCATGTTGAGATTCTAAAATCATTTCTTCCATATAGGCACATATTAATTTTGGAGGTGTACCCAAAGTGACGATGACGATTTTGGGTCAATGGCACATTTAGAATGTGCCTACCTTAGATATTTTAAGGATGTCCAATTACAAACCCAAAGTTCAAACAAGCATACACACCTTGTATACAATGCACAACTCTTTGTGCAAAAAAATGTATAGAGGATAAGGGTAGGTAACTCACACCCCAAATCACTCCATATGTTGATGCCAGACAACCCCCTTTTTTGGTGAGTCAATGCCACATTGCACCCTTGGTGAAACCCATGTAATAATATAGAGTGAAAATGACAAATGCTGCCACGGCCACTTCATTGTATATGGCTTTCTATGTTAAGATGTAACACACATGAGCACCAAGATGAAATCTCATTGACTGAATTTTCCCCAATACTTCCTCCCAATGGTTTTGCGTGTTCATAGTACACATGAAAATACTCCATCTATAATGAATCTCACTCATTTTGTGTCCATTGCGATAAATCTATTCAATAGTTCTTTGGATTTTTTGAACTTCAATAGCAAGTAGATTTCGCCAGAAGTGCACCGCATAAAAATCAAAAATTGAGAGGGCTGATGCCAACATGTTGATTGAGTGCTACAAGACATGATGCTCCCAAAACATGGGTGCTTTGCAAACTGGGGTTGGAAACATTAATTCCCAGTAACTACGTGATTGTTTTTCTGATTTGATCATGGTTGTGCACAATGGAATCAGCAGGAGAGGGCTCCTACAGCAGACAAGTTAGTTGAAGATTGCTGGATCTGAAGCTTCTGTTTGTGTCTTTGAATTTGAGTTACGGATATAGCTTGGGTATTATATTATATTAACTCAAAAGTGACGCCAGCGCCAATTCGTGGCGTTTGGATGACTATTCTGTAGTCTCTACAGAGTTTAGAAGCATTTCATCATCCACTTTCCTTTTGTTGACCTTCCATGGTGGGTTCTGAAGAATCTTCAATTGAGTTTGTAGTCTTCCTAATGTTTGTCTTCAAGTGAATGAGAAGTTAGTAAAAAAACGGATCACAAAATATGCTACTTTAGTGTATTTTGGGAAGTTGTTGCTCCTTGCTCTCAATTTGAAATTTCTTTACAAAAATGATGTTTTTTGAGTTTGAGCCAAACCAACAAAATGAAGGTCATGTACTCTAGTTTCTACTCCAATTTGAATTTTGAAATAATTCCTAATATTGAATATTTTATTGCAATTTGAACTTTGAATGCATTTTCAATGTCTATTATTTTCTAATTATAGAATGATACGGAAATTGAATTTACACTAGGATGTTTGTCACCGTAATATACAAATATGGTGTAATTTTTTAAGGTTTCCTGAAGTATTTTTCTATTTGATATGATTTTTTTTCACTTTTTCTTCAAAAATTCTCAAAAAAAACAGTTTTTCACCAAAAAATCTAAAAAAATTATGAAGTATAGAAGATATGTAGTTCCATCAATGAAAAATAAATATAAAATTTTTCATTCTTATCTAGTTGCAAAATGATAGAAAACTGAGTGATAGGTAGTGAAGCTTGAAATCAATGGTCATGGGTCCGTCCTTTAAGGATTAAGTAAGCAATATCACGACCCTTGTCTCGATTCCTATCACAAAATCCATCACATTTTCATCCTGGAGAAATATCATCCAATTATTTTAATTGTTATTCACAATGAAAACCTAGAGCATGACAAATGAGCGTTCTTCTTGGATGTGAGCGCAACCATTCATTGCAATTTGAAGTTGCACATCAAGCGCACTGAAGTGTGGATTAGGTAACGTAAAAGCAGAATGATAAAGGATATTATTTTCATAAGGAGGTTTCACTTGTACTTTTGCTTTGCACGAACATAACCTCCTCCATTGTTAGACATGTGCCGACCATGTTCAATAAAGGATCGGAAAAGAAGATTTCTATCACGCTAAAACAACCTAACTTATATATTATGGAAACAAGATGTCTCTCCTTATCAAATGGTGGCTGCACTTATTTTAAAAGAGTAAGAACCAAGCATAGCACTCTAGCATTCCAATCTCGTGCATCAATCAAGAAAGAATCTCAAATAAATATAAAACTACTTAAAAAGCATTTTATTGGCCCCGAGCCCAAAGGGTAGAAGGTTCTTCATTATAGAAGCTTCGTCTATCAGTATATCCTACGCTCCGTTTTGTTAATAATTAGGAAAAAAAATTTACAACAATTGTAAAAAAACTTATTTTGTTGTGAATTCTAAACATTCAAAATTTATTCTTGAAAAAATTTAGAAAAGAGAACACATTTGCACATGAATAGAAAAAAAATCAATCCATTTTATCAAAAGTAGAAAGGGCAAAAATAGTGCCAAAACATTGCTACTAACGAAGAGGTAGGAAGGGCGGTGTAAAGAGGAATGTCAAAATTAGGAAGGGCAATTTGCCGAAAGCCCAAAAAATCAAATTATAGAACCAAATTGTAGAACTGCAAAAATCAAACTATTTTGACTTCGAGGTGCAAAAATTGACCTATACATAAACCAAGAAGTTTGAGGAAGTTTGAATAGGCCCGTAGTTTAAAAGCAAACTAATGCCTCAGTGCCAAAGTCACTTATAGTTGGTACTAGTTTAGTTTCTTGTTCCAGTGCTAAAGCATACATAATCATTGTTGGATGAGTCTACATATAAACATGCCAATTATATTGATCAAGGATTAGATAACTCTAGCATAAGTTGCAACCCCTCTTGCAATAATAATGTATACTTAAGATTTGTGCACAAAAGAATCTAACTCCCTATTCTTGTCTAGTTAGTTATTCAGTGATTCCAAAGTTGCTCAAGTACTTTTTCAAGATTATTATCAAGATCATGTTACAAAGAAGGCCTATTTGATGTCATTGAAGAAACCACATTTTATTATAACATTCACTTAAATGCGGCTTTCAAAGGTCTTGCACATTGAGTACACTTGATATTGATTTTGAAATTACACACCACTTTATACCATGATCGCAACCTTTTTGATTGTTTTTAAATTAATATCAAGTATCATTCTTTAATTGGCTTACGAGATTATTTAAAAATATGATTTTTTAATAATAGAAGTTAAAATCAACACATATATTGCAATTGTGTCACATTCCTTTTAAGTATATGTAATCTTTGCATCACTCTGGCTATTCTTTTAATAAAATCAAAATTTTAACCAATGCTAAAGACAATAGCCATAGTTGTATTTTCTTTTAATCTTGAAACTAAATAGAGAAGCCTATTCTTTATACTTTACGAGTCCCAACATATTCATAGGTTTGGGTCTCCTAATAATTTATTGTAGATTGATATTACAACAAATAATTTTGAATTAGTGAAAGCTTAAAGAATTGACTTTTGAATTTGTGTTGAATGATAGTCTTACAATTGTTAGAAATAAAGGACCCATCTAAAATTTACAATAAGAGTAGCATTGAATTTCATAAAATGATGATAAGGAGATTCTTTCCTATTGAATAATAGGGTGTATTAATCCTACCTTTACTCTTAAAAGCATTGTTTCACACATAGGATTGCAATGTGCCAAAAGGTGATTTTTTCACAGTTTTAATCCTTAAGTGCAAAAACTATAGATAATAAGATTTCTTTTTAAATGTTTTAATGGATAATTGAAAGGATGGTTGAAACTTTATCTAAATATCTATATCATCGATGCACTTTGAGCATTTTTTTTCTTCCATTGATATATTACACAAATTCTTCTTCAATTGAATATTAATAGAACAAAATGCATTTTTCAAACATTTGTTACCCACCCAAATGAAGAAATAAGCACCTAGGGTGAAGACACCCTTCAACTTCTACTTCAAAAAATTCATAATTGAGATAGGATGTAAATGAAGTGATCATTTAATAGTTGCTTTTAAATTTTGAAGTGGTAAATCTCTTAGAAAAACATTCAATAAAATCTTCTTGAAACAAAAATGGAAATTGCATCTATCACAAGTTGTTTCATTTTTTTTGGATTCTTGAAGGATGAATTTTGAAGTTGGAATTATCTAAAATTCTTTTAATCCCTAAAGCTATGGTGCTAGTATGTGAGCTCAAGAGTGCAAACTTGTGAGCATTGAGCCAACAATATAGGTACCTATGATATAGATACCACACATTATAGAAGGTGTATGCATCATAAACACTTATAATATGGGTATTTGTAATATATATATACCCTGTAATCGTAGACAACTTCTATAGTATATACACCTATAACATAGGTGTGTAGTATTCTAGACTCATGGGCTCACACTTCTATGCTCACATAATAGCAACCCTCATCCCTAAAGTCCCAAGGCCTTTTCCTCATCAAAAAACACTCAAAAGTGCTGTTTCTATTGTGAAGAGCAAAAAACTTTACAAATTGATTTTTGCATATTTAATTGTAGGATCTTGTACTAAACTAGTATAAGAATGCGTGGAAGAATTTTAAAAACTTTTACTATATGAAATGCAAGGTATTTGCGTTTAAAATTAAAAAATTTGATTTTTGTGCACATGCAACGTCCACATTATTTGACTTTGAATCTTCTTAATCTAAAATTTTTGCACTATATATTTTGAATTAAGAAAAAAATTATCATGAAGAATTGAGTTGAAAGTGTATAAAAAAATCAAAGAAAAAAAGGTAATTGTTGTTCTTTAAATAATTGTTATAAAGAAGTAGGTACAAGATAGAGGGATTGACTAAATGGTAATAATTCTAAATTGGAATTAGAGCACACTAGAATTCCATTGGTGAGATTATTCTAACAATCAACGTTAACCTGGTGGAACTCTTTGTTTTGAGAAAATGTGAAAATTGAGCTCAAAACAAATCCTATCAATGATTTTTTCAAAAAAATGCTTTGATTGCTCCAAAAACAAGAAGCTGCATATTATCCACAATCGACATAGAATGAGTCAAAGCTAGAAAAATATAGTCTATGAAACAAAAACAAAAATTATTGTTTCAATTTTTGGTGGACTTTTTTTTGCTACTCAATCTCCCCTATTTTGAGGTTATTGTAAAAAATTCAGAAAATCACGTCAAAAATTGAGGTTCCATTGACCTACCCAAATCTTCTTTGTCCCCTATAGGGACTGATAGGACTTTAGGGGTTAAAGTGTTTCCATCTTGACATGTTCATTATTGAAGAATGCAATTAGTACTTTGCAAAATCCAATATATGTAGCTAACATTTTAAACCTGAAATCTTTTAGCACCCCCTTACCCTTAACTCTTTGTAAATTTTGAATTAAAAAGCCACCTACATCTATGAAGCTTAGATAGTTGATCCATTCCCAATAGCTGCTTTATTCATTTTGGTGGTCTTTAATACAAGAGCCCGTACTAGAATTCATCTTCTTCTTCTTCTTCTTCTTGAACCAAAGTAGAGTAGATGTAGCATCTACTATACGAGAAGGTTTAATTCAGCACCTAGGTGCCAAAATTGAATTTCTATGTCAAATTTTCAGAGGTCTACGTCACCTCACACCATTCACAAGATTATCATACCATTCACAAGATGACATGTGGCACTTTTATAAAAAATGACTTAATTTATGTCAAATTTGACCTTCACATAGGGTATTTTAGTTAAGGTTGCCAATTTCAACAATTTGGGCCTCAAGTCTCCTTAATGGAGCAACAGAATCTACACCAGGTTTTAATTTTTTATTTTTATGAAGTGCTAAAGTAACAATATTGAATTGTTATAGTAGTGCTCCAAATTTCAACATTCATCTACATATCGGATAGAAAATATCACATTAGCAACGACACATATGACATATCTATAATTCAGTTTTCATCCACAATCAGGCCATTTCATCCAAGATTTTTTAAATTTGAAGCTCTCTTTTAATGGGCCGCCCTGTTAAATATGGAGTACTATTTTGTTGTATGGGCTTGGTGCACGGCTTATTATTTTGGTGCAAACTGTCGACAAATCGCCCCCCCAAAAACCCACTGAATTAGACCTGAAGACCACCCGAGAGACCAACAGCTGGCACACGCCTCGCCAATACCATCCCCCGAACGGAGATAGGATGATAACCCCTTTTGCCACCCACTTTTCGTCTTACCCGACGAGAACCTCACTTCTCGTCGTCTCTCTCCGTCCGTCGCCCTTTCGTGCTGCTGCTCTCTGCTCCACGGAATCCATTTTGCGCCTTCTTGGCCGTCGTGGCAATGCGGTGCAATCCAGGCACCCGCATTCGCATTCCCCACCTCGATCACCCCTACCACAACGCTCTTTCGCAGCGCCAGCCAGAGCTCAATGGAGCTCACTCGCATTCTTTGCAGCAGCATTTGATTATGGACGGGAGGAGGAGGGGAGGACGTGCTCTCTGCCCGGAATGAGAGGCCATGGCAGCCGTGTCATTACCGCCTTGTGGAGGAGTCAAAGTGACGATCCTTTCCTCTGCTGCGACGTGTTCGCATTTGCATCGGGGAGACTCCGCGGGGGTTCGCGGTCGAGAATTGTCGTTGTTGGAAGTGGTGGATTGCGCAAGGGTGTGGAAGAGGAAGGGGGGGCAAGGGGTGGCGCGGGTTGTTTGGAGCGGCTGGGGGGAGCGGCGGAGGTGCAGGAAGGAACGGTGTGCTGTGGTAAGATATTATGATGGATTTCGATATTCTGGATTTGAAATGCCAGGGGATATTGTATGTAGTGTTTTTTGAGCATTGGTGGGTGCATAGGGGATTTGGATTTGAGATGGTCGACACTGTTCGTTTGGAGCTTCTGGTCTGGTGTGGAAACTTGCTTTTGCGGTGGAGAAGGTTTCTTTCTTGTAATTGAGAATCCGTTTATGCTGAATTGTATGCAGATGTATGTGTGCGTTAGGTTTGGTGCATTAAGCAATTGTCATGAAGGACGGCTTGAGTATACACGAGCTCTATGGAGCTCTTGCTGTGGTTTCGAGTCTTTTGACATTTTTGAATCTGAGATGTCGCCCTTAGCGGTTGGATTCTGCATATGTTGAATGGAAATGATTTAAGACAGAATTTGAGTGTAGAAAATTTGATCCGATGGAGTAAATTTTGTTCTTGTACTCGAGCATTTTATTCAGAATTGAGACGCGCATATTCATTAGGTATAGTGCTTTATCGTTGTGAGTGAGGTGCTTTGGATCCAATTTTAGTGAGGTGTTACCTCCATTAAATATGTGGACCTGTATGTCTCCTTTAAGTACGTGCTGCCATTCATTTGTTAAACCTTTCTTTGGATAACATAGCTTCACAAGAAGCTTCTACCTCTTGAATGGCGGTGTAGGAGAGTCATCCAAGAAATATAATCTGAATTCACCCTAGGTTCTGTTTCTCTACGAGCGCGAGAGTTAGGTGGTGGGCATGTAGGAGGTTTTCTATATTGGTGCTTTGAAACAGTAGCAAGGTCGTCACGAATTAGAGAAAACCGAGTTGATTTCTTCCGAAAATTCTCGTTCTTCAGAGCGGAAGGGTTAAGGATTTCGCATGATCTGCTGTAGCGTAATGATATGAAGGACGGGAATTGAATTTCAAGATACAGTGCTATCAGTAGGTCCATCCTCTGCAAGGGCAAGGGCTTCGGTTGCATTGGCGCAGCTCATCTGTTCCTCTCCAACAGAAATTATGGGCAAGTTATGTACACAAGAATAGTTTCGGGGTTAACAAGAAACCATCCAATCTAGATGTCATGATAGTATATGTTGAACATGATGCGAATTTTACAGGTGCGCTGTCGCTTTCGCAAGCGTTCCAATATCTATCTGGAAGATGCACCACTAGAGGACGCTTATCCTGTTTCTAATATCAGTTGCCCTAATCACATCTTGTGCCTCCAGCAATCCCAACTAGAGATGCTGGGTTTGAGAAGTAATTTCTCTCTCTCTTTCAATGAGTATTTGCATATTCTTATTTGAAATGAAAATTTCATCACCTTCGTGTCTACCAAGTGTAGTAGTTAGCGCAACGATTTTGACAATGGTTTGACGTCATAACACTTGAAAATTAATGTTTTCCTCTTTCTCTCGAGAGGGAAAAATAACGCTTAAAGAGAACTTACTGGTTTGTTACAAATATGTTCTTATTGCAACGATTGAGGCTTTCTTACTGAGTGTATCAGTACCTGATATTTTTCTTGAAATCACGTCTGTCTTTGAAAGGTTT
This sequence comes from Neckera pumila, assembly GCA_963969595.1. NCBI lineage: Eukaryota > Viridiplantae > Streptophyta > Bryopsida > Hypnales > Neckeraceae > Neckera > Neckera pumila. Next base: position 15,460,180 of record OZ018415.1, read on the forward strand.
CCAGGTTATTCAACCCAGGGGATTTTGATGCATCAAAACTGACAGTAAAGTTTGAAGACAATGCGAACACTTCTATACTCAAACCCGTCGAGGACCTTTTACCTCGCAAGTACACTCTGACACACAGTGACGTTACAGGGGAGCTGCTTCTATCTATTGGTCCCTCCTTTAATCGACTACAAGTAAGTGCCATAAGAAATCGAGATATTCCTTTCAAATCTATTGACATTGTAGTGATGAAGATGCTGTGAAATATTTTATTGTTCACTGCATTGCAAGTCATGTATTTAAAGCTAATTCTGGTGGTGTTTTAGAGATCTAAAGTATTTGTACGTGATACTCTTCAAACGACTGTCTAGTGGAAGTTGGTGCTAAGGAAATTCTGGTGTGGATGAATTTTGCACAGCTAACAGATTGGTATACGCGGCTGATGCGGGACGAAATACTTGCAGAATGGAGAGGAAGTGAGCAAATTTCTCTTCATGTTCACTGTCACGTTAGTGGGGGTCACGTTCTTCTCGCACCAGCTGCTCTTCGAAATAGCATATTTGAGCGAGAAATGCCTCTGGTCAGTTCTCAATCCCAAGTCATCAGGAATTAATCACTTGATCTTGTCAAAGTTGATTTTTGCTCGCATGCTCACATCCGCACGAATGTCAAGTCCTGTTTCTTTTGAGTTTGGTTTCTTCTCAGTTGTGGCACTGCTTTCGCCTATTCACGACTGACTTTATTAAGACGTAGTAAGACGTTAGACGTAGTAAGTCTTTGTAAATGTGAGTCTGTATGTCCCTGAAGAAATCGATACTTTTTCCTTGTGACAAGTGCCAGTCAAATACTTATCAGATAACCATATTAATGGACAATCGTGACTTGTAAGACCTTGGTGTTTACTCAACATTTTACGTAGGTCCCGACATTGGTGTCAACGCTGGTTTGCTATTGACCATAGACTTCGATGTCCTTCGATGTTCAATATCTAGCTAGGTATGCCTGTTCAAATGTCATAGTCATCTGCTTAGTAATTTAACGATGCAGGTTTCTTTCACCAATTAAAATGCAGGTTTTGGAAGCAATTCGGCATGGAGATAAAGACCTCCTTGCTGAGTACCCAGGTGGTAGTTTCGATCTACTTGAAGTTTTTATGCTAGGTTTCATGTTAATCTGGTCAGAATGGGCTAATTCCTGAGGTCTTACTGAGCGATTATCCTGATGTCTACTTGTATTACTGAAGGCGTTCTTAGGCGTTATCTAAAGGCCGCGCGGTACAGTACTCTTGACAGTCACAAGTCAATAGTTTTCTCCTTTCCTAATGATGTCTTTGCTTAAGATAACGCTTGCTTGTATGACTTAGTAAATGGATCAGTTCGTCCGGTCATTTCCTTGGGTGTTGGACTGTGATCATGAGTCAACCCCATCCAATGGAGCAAAATCGGTCATGCCAGTACCTTCATCAATGATTGCCCTTCACGCATACTTACTCGTTTTTATTTCTGGTTGTGTGTAGAACTGCATGCAAGTACTGTGTGGGTGCACTTCCACTCGTCAGATCCGGCGTACAATCGGGCCGACTGTTGGGGTCCATTATTCTATGCAGCTAGTCCCGTAAGGCGAGTAACTGGCAAGTTGGTCCCTTCCTGTATTTCTGAACCTTTCACACCCCTCACAATGGTAAAGGTACAAAAGGATGCTGCGGAGCTCTACTCAGTGATGTCTCCGTAGGACTGCAACCTTAACCCCTCCGGTAGTTGCAAGAGTCAATGTAATTTAGTTGGTGCTTTGTATTCGATTTCATTCGGTACAGGCATTCTTTCCTTGGATCCAGAGAAATGTTTGGGTTCAATGGCAATATTTGGTCATTCAATAGTCAAGAGAAGGGAGTGCAAATTGACGCTCTGCTCTTTGCAACGTCGGCTGCCCTGCTCACATTGTGAAACTGTTTGGTCCGTTGTAGGAGGATCTGTAATGGCATTATCAGGCACGTCAATTTTTTTTATCTTACTTGAGGCTGTGCTTCGGAGGATACTTCGTCTTATTGTTCAGCTTGACCAGTGTTCTTAGTTTTACTGATGGTTGATTCATTTTTGTAGAGTTTATAGAAATGTTGAGCTTAGACCGTAAGTGACACATTCTTGAAAAACATCGATGACTCGCTGTTCAGGGAAGCATTGTTGAAGTGCACTAATTTCATTACATGAAGTTTTAGTTGATGAAGACCGACACAAACCACGGGCTGCCTTTTGTGGTGTTACCGGAGCTCATGAATGTAATTAGTTGAAAATATTATGAATATTATGTAATTGTTTAAATCCTGCAATATCAAAATAATATGATTTTTTTATCGAACAAATAAAATGAACCGTGTTAATCACAAGAAATTACCGAAAAATGTTAAATGTTTTGGAGGTACACTCAAGTCACAGTGCAATGTCGTATGATTTACTTTCCCCCAAAACATTACCATCCAAATTATATAATTTTGCAAGTGATTCTGCTGTATGTTGTGGTCTGTTGGCTTTGATCAACAAATGCTGAAAAATACAAGTGAAGACTGAAGACTTGGAACTTCTTACCCTTGGTTCCAGTCTGGCATTTTTTGCTCAATTCCTGATTTCGAGCAAGTGTTCTGTTTTGTTGACACAAGTGAAAATTTTATAATCACTGCTAGCATGGCATTTTCAGCAAGAAAACTCATCTATCAAACAATGCTTTGAGCAAGTTTTTAATAAGGAAAATATTTCAAATGTTTTGACTTATTTTAGAAAATGCTTTGTTCATAAATGTGCAATGTGTCCTTTCAAGTGCAAATCAAGTGGATGCGGCTATTAATTGCAATCAAGGAAAAACTAGAGAACAGGAAGTTGCAATAAATACAAAGTGCCACACGTAAATAAGGACAAACTTTGTAAAGAAGAAAGACTTTTTATACAACTAACTTGCCCTTTTTGTGTGTTTAGATTTGCACAAGGGCGGCTTGGAATTCAATATATTTGATGAAAAGTTCAATTTTTAGAATTTTTTTATCTATAAAGTAGATAATAAACTAGATTTCTTGTGCTTCATTTCATTAGTTAATGTCTATAACAAAAATAAATCATCTTCAATCCAAGTCTATAGCAAATTAAACAAGTAACTAGGGACAAATGAAAAAACACAAATGACTAGTAACATGGGATGGAGGGAACATTAGATGAATGATCAATAGCTTGGTCTTTTGCATCTTCAATTAGTTTATTAAAAATAAAACAATAAAATAAAATATTAGAACTATGATTTTGATTGATGAATGTTATCTTTTTCTTAGAAAGATATCCTTATATATATATATATGTTTATTATATTCCATACACCTCAAATTTGATTTTATTGAACAAAAGTTATTAAATTATTAAAATTAAAATTATTCTCGAACCATCATAAAATCTACTAAAACCTTTAGACAACCATTGCAAGTTTTGAAGAATTGACTTGAAGATTAATCATTTTGGGAATTGTATTACATATTAAAGAGTTAGTGTAGCTTAATAGCCTTTCTTTTGCTGTGAATTGAAGTATATAATTTATATCAATTTGCTATAAATACTTCATCTTGTTCCTAATTTTGATAGAAATTGTCAAAATGGTCTATTAAATAGATTTAGAATTTTTAATCAAAATCATAAGAGTTCTTTTCTTTTATAAAAGTAACCATTTTAAACTAATACTCAAAACAAAACTATTGATTATAAAAACAAAAAATATATAGAAATTTTATCATTGAATTTATTAACAATAAAGATAAATTAAAAAATATTTGAGATAGTGTATAATATCTTAGACCAAAATGTATGAATTTTGTCAAAAGTACTATAAACTTCTATAGAGCACTTTGCAATTTTTCATAATTCCACAAAAAATTCAATGCACATTAATTGTATTGCTCTACATAATTAGAATAGTCCATATTTAAGGTACAACTTTCTTTTGTAGTTGGGCCATTTTTTGGCACAAATATAGGGCCAATAGAAGTATTTTTAAAATTATAGATAAGCCCTTAAAGAAGAATGTGATTGACATTGAAGGTTTGACACAATTTAAACCTAAAAATACATATATTCAATTATTTTCAATTATTTTCAATAAAATAAATATATCCAAAATAAAAAAATTGATATATAAGTTGGGCTACTATTGGAGTAATAATTACATAGTCTAAACTATTTTAGACATCAAGATAAGTGTTTTGTTTATTTTGTTAATTTATATTTGGCCTAACATTTCCCTCATGTTTTTTTGAAAGACAAACAACCATGCTTTCTTTACCATTTGTTAAAATTGATTTTCAAATTTTATTCTACTTTACTATCAATAAACGGGCCATTTTTGTAGCTCCAATTCCTATCAAGCTTTGTAAAAAGATTGTGGTCTTTAAGGGTTAAAAGAGTCTTTGTAGAAGTGTGTGCACATGCATATAGGCTTTTTAAAGTTTTTTTGGATTTGTGGTTTGACTTTTGGCTTTCTGTGGATGCTTATTAAGTTCTTGATGTAAAATTGCTTACTACAAATTTTAGGATATAATTTGTGACAACAAGCGAGTCCGGATGAATTCTTTAGGAATTACTAAATTGTTTAGTGTCAAAAATCAAGTTTTTGTAATTACTAAAAGACTAGTAAGGGATTGCCATTTGACAATTTTTTTGCCACTCGAGGGCCATGGCTTAAAATACATATGAACTTTAGGCTTTCATTTTATCTTTTTTCTTGCACAATTTACACATTCCTAATACAATAATCTACAATTTTGATTATAGGCCAAAACTATTTTTGAAAATTTAGTAAATTTATTGATGTTTTCCACTTTTTAAAGGAGTCATGGTAATGTGAGATAAAAATGACTTTTTCAAATTGAATTGAAGGTGTTGGAATTTGGTATGGTAGTTCTCAACCCTACATTAAATTAGCTTGGGTTTTCTAATTATATTTAGATATGTTCTGTTTTGTTTGTTACACTGGAATCTCAAGAATCGTGCATCCCCTAGTCACGTTCTTGGTACCGATAGAAAGCTCTCTACAAGGAAGGGTGCACACACTTAATTTTGTAGCATTCCAACTCATGATAGAAAAGATATTGAATTTTGAAGTTTCTAATGAATTAAAAAAAACTAAAAAATTACTTTTACTTCTATTTTGGTGGTGGCAATGGCACAAAGCATACTAGTGCAGATTATATATACTAAAAGATGCAAATTTAATTTCACATCATCTAATTTTTTTTTAATTTTGAAGTTGGAATACATCCATGGTATGTAATAGAAACAAAAATGCTTCCTACTTTGAGGATATAAATCTCATAAATATCTGGGAATTTGAACTTTGAACATTTTAACACATGTTCTATTCAGGATCACAATTAAAGTGCCCAGGGAGATTACTCCTTGTAATTTAAGGTATACACATGAGTGAGGAGGGTATTTGATGTGGGGCTATTTACCTTAATTATTGTATTTACATTGACCATATTTTTACATAAAAAGCTTCGTGGGACATATTTCCAATATCCTATGTTTTTGTAAATTCATTCATGCGGCTATTTAAGTGGGGCTATCCTACATATAAAATTTAAGTGTCTGGTTGAGCAAGTGGTATTTTTTAACCCTTGAAGACCAATTGTCTGTTGAACAAATTAAAGAAAATCCGCATAAGATCTAAAAAGTCAATTTGGGTTAGTTATTCACAAAATTTTGATACAAGGTGTG